>OZ030010.1:137312336-137912336 GCA_964023405.1 Apodemus agrarius | reverse complement strand
GATCAACTGGTGATCAGCATGTAGAAAAATGCAGATAGACCCATTCTTATCTCCTTGTACAAAGTTTAATACCAAGTAGACCAAGGACATCCACATAAAACCAGATACACTGAAGCTTATAGAAGAGGAAATGGGCAAGAACAGTGAGCACATGGGCACAGGGGAAATTTTCCTGAACATAACACAAATGGCTTATAATCTAGGAACAGGAATTGACAAATGGGACCTCATAAAATTTCAAAGCTTTTGTAAGGAAAAAGATACTGTCAATAGGACAAAATGGCATATAACCAATTAGGAAAAGATCATTACCAATCCTACATCTGATAGTGGGCTAATATCCAATATATACAAAGGACTCAAGAAGTTAGTTAGCCTGTAGAGAATCAAATATCCTTATTAAAAATGGGGTATGGAGATAAACAGAGAATGCTCACCTGATGAACCTCAAATGGCTGTGAAGCACCTAAAGAAATGTTCAACATCCTTAGTTATCAGGGAAATGCAAATCAAAACAACACTGAGATTCCACCTCACACCAGTCAGAATGGCTAAAATCAAAACCTCAGGTGACAACAGATGCTGGTGAAGATGTGGAGAAAGTGAAACATTCCACCATTGCTGGTGGAATTGCTCACTGGTACAACCACTCTGGAAATCAGTTTGGTGGTTCCTCAGAAAAATTGGACATAGTACAACCTAAATACCCAACTATACCACTCCTGAGCATATACCTAGAAGATGCTCCTACATGTAATAAGGACACCTGTTCCACTATGTTCATAGCGGCCCTCTTTATAATAGCCAGAAGCTGGAAAGAACACAGATATCCTTCAACAGAGGAATGGATACAGAAAATGTGGTATATTTGCACAATGGAGTAGTACTCAGCTATTAAATGAATTCATGAAATTCTTTAGCAAATGGATGGATCTAGAAAATATCATCCTGAGTGAGGTAACCCAATCACAAAAGAACACACATGCACTGCACTCACTGGTAAGTGTATATTAGCCCAAAAATTCAGAATAAAGATAATAATCAAAGGCCACATGATGCTGAAGAAGAAGGAAGACTAAAGTGTGGGTGCTTTTTTTCTTCTGAGAAAGAGAACAAAATAATCAGAAGAACAATTATGGAGATAGTGTAGAGCAGAGACTGAAGGAAAGGCCAACCAGAGACTGCCCTACCTGGGGATTCATCCTATAAACAGTCTCGAAATCCTGACGCTATTGTGGATGCCAAGAAATGCTTCCCAAAAGGAGACTGATATGACTTATCTCTTGAGAGGTCCTGCCAGAGTCTTACAAATTCAGAGGCTGATGTTTGCAGCCAACCATTGGACTGAGCCTAGGGTCCCAAATGGAGGAATTAGAAAAAGGACTAAAAGATCTGAAGGGGTTTGCAATCTCATAGGAAGAACAACAATATCAACCAACCAATCCCTCCAGAGCTTCCAGGGATTAAGCCATCAACCAAGGGGTACAAATGGCTCCAGCTGCATTTGTAGCAGAAGAATGCCTTGTCAGGCATCAATGGTAGGAGAGATCCTTGGTCCTACAAAGTCTTGATAGATGCCCTAATGTAGAGAACTTGAGCAAGGGTAGATAGGAGTAGGTTGAGTGAAGGAACATCCTCATAGAAGCAGGGGGATGGAATATGGGTTAGGGGTTCTCTGGGAGGTGGGGAAACTGGGAAAGGGAATAACATTTCAAATGTAAATAAATGATATATTCTATAATTTTTTTAACTGGGTGTCAAAGTTATGAGATTAACTTAAAACTCATAGGAAGCATTGGACTTTTAAGCACTGTTAAGATAGACTATGGGAACCATTGATGTCAAACTAAATTCATTCATTGTGCAGTATAATGTGCCCATTAGCCTCTGGAAAACTGATAGTGGAATGTGGTGACCTGAATGAGAATTGGCCTTTATGGATTATGAAATTTAAGTGTGTGATCTCTGTTTCAGGGTGATTTTGGTGAAAGGAATAGGACTTGCAGGCTTGCTTGTGGAAATCCATCAGTGGGGATAGGCTTTAAGGTTGTATAGCCTCATATAACTCCCAATTTGCTTTATAATTTGTGTTTGAAGATTTTTATCTCAGCGTCCCTGTCCTGATATTCCCCTACACTCTTGAATCCAACCTTTCTAGGACCAGGGGCCACTCCTTCCTTCTTCTTGGGCATCATTTGATATGTGAATTATATCTTCGGTATTCCAAGCTTCTGGGCTAATATCCACTTATCAGTGGCTGCATACTCTGTGTGTTGTTTTGTGAAGGGTATTGGTGTTATGTCTTCTTTGAAGGTCTGATAGAATTCTGCATTAAAACCATATGGGCCTGTGCTTTTTTTTTGGTTGGGAGAATGTCAATGACCACTTCTATTTCTTTAGGGGTTATGGGACCTTTTAGATGGTCTATCTGATATTGATTAAACTTTGGTATTTTGTATCTGTATAGAAAATTGTCCATTTCATCCAGATTTTCCAGTTGTGTTTAGTAAAGGCTTTTGTAGTAGGATATGATGATTTTTTTTTAAAAATTTCCACAGTTTCTGTTGTTATTTCTCTTTCCATTTCTGATTGTATTAATTTGGATACTGTCTCTGTGCCCTCTGGTTAATCTGGCTAAAGGCTTATCTATCTTGTTGATATTTCTCAAAGAACCAGCTCCTGGTTTTGTTGGTTGTTTGCATAGTTCTTTTTGCTTTTATTTAGTTGAAATCAGCCCTGAATCTGATTATTTCTTGTCTTGTACTCCTCTTGGGTGAATTTGCTTCCTTTTCTTGTAGATCTTTCAGGTGTGCTGTCCAGCTCCTAGCTTAAGCTCTCTCCATTTTCTTTTTGGAGGTACTTAGAACTATGAGTTTTCCTCTTAGCACTAGTTTCATTGTGTCCCATTAGTTTTGTTATGATGTGTCTTCATTTTCATTAAATTCTAAAAAAAAAAAACTTTCTTTCTTTATTTCTTCCTTGACCAAGGTATAATTGAGTAGAGTTTGTTGCTATTAAAGACCACCCTTACTCCATAGTGATGTGATAGGTGGCATGGGATTAGTTTAATCTTCTTATATCTGTTGAGGTCTATTTTGTGACCAATATATATGGTCAGTTTTGGAGAAGGTACCATGAGGTGCTGGGAAGAAGGTATATTCTTTTGATTTAGGATGAAATGTTCTATAGATATCTATTAAATCCCTTTGGTACAAAACTTCTGTTAGTTTCACCGTGTCTCTGTTTAGTTTGTATTTTCCTGATAAGTCCATTGAGGAGAGTAGGGTGTTGAAGTCACCTACAATTATTGTATGGGTGTGATGTGTGCTTTAAGCTTTAATTAAAGTTTCTTTAATGAATGAGAGTGCCCTTGCATTTGGAGCATAGATGCCTTTTGGTTAAAAGTCTCTTTTATTAGATATTAGAATGGCTATTACTGTTTGTTTCCTGGGACAATTTGCTTGGAAAAAATGTTGTCCAGCCTTTTACTCTGAGGTAGTGTTTGTCTTTGACACTGAAATATGTTTCCTGTATGCAGTAAAGCATTGGGTCCTGTTTAGGTATCCAGTCTGTTAGTCTATGTCTTTTTATTCAGGAATTCAATCCATTGATGTTAAGAGATACTAAGGAATATTGATTGTTGCTTCCTGCTATTTTTTATGTAATTTTTATGTTTGTATGGTTACCTTCTTTTGGGTTTGTTGAAAGAAGATTAATTTCTTGCATTTTCTAGTGAGTAGTTTCCCTCCTTTTGTTGGTGTATTCCATTCATTATCCTCTGAAGGTCTGGATTTGTGGAAAGATACTGTGTAAATTTGTTTTTGTCATGGAATACCTTGGTTTCTCCATCTAAGGTAATTGGGAGATTTGCTGGGTTGGTGTTTGTGTTTCCTTTTGGCCTGTATGACATCTTCCCAGGCTCTTCTGGCTTTCATAGTCTCTGATGAGAAGTCTGGTATAATTCTGATAGGTGTGCTTTTATATGTTACATGATCTTTTCCCCTTACTGCTTTTAATATTCTTTCTTTGTTTAGTGCATTTGGTAATTTAATTATTATGTGACAGAAGGAATTTGTTTTCTGGTCAAATCTATTTGGAGTTCGGTAGGCTTCTTGTATGTTCATGGGCATCTCTTACTTAAGGTTAGGGAAGTTTTCTTCTATAATTTTGTTGAAGGCATTTACTGGACCTTTAAGTTGGAAATCTTCACTTTCTTCTATACCTATAATCCTTAGGTTTGGTCTTCTCATTTTGTTCTGGGTTTCCTGGATGTTTTGGGTCAGGAGCTTTGTGCATTTTGCATTTTCTTTGACTGTTGTGTCAATGTTTTCTATGGTATCTTCTGCATCTGAGATTCTCTCTTCTATCTCTCGTATTCTGTTGTTGATGCTTGCATCCATGACTCCTGACTTCTTTCCTAGGTTTTCTATGTCTGGAGTTGTTTCACTTTGTGATTTCTTTATTGATTTTACCTCCATTTTTAGATCCTGGATGGTTTTATTCAATTCCTTCACATGTTTTGTTGTGTTTTCCTATAGTTCTTTAAGGGCTTCTCCCTGTTCACTTGTGTTCTGTATTTCTTTAAGGCAATTGTTTATGTCCTTCTTCAAGCCCTCCATCTGCATCATGAGCTGTGATTTTAAAACCAAATCTTGCTTTTATGGTGTGTTTGGGGTATCCAGGTCTTCCTGTTGTGGGAGAATTGGGTTCGTATGGTGCAATATTGCCTTGATTTCTGTTGGTAACGTTCCTACATTTGCTTTTTTCCATCTGGTTATCTCTGGTGTTAGTTGGTCCTGCTGTCACTGTCTGGTGCTTGTCCCGCCTGTGAGCCTGCAAACCTATGTCCTGTACCCAGGAGCTGGGCAGCTCCACTGCAATCTGTGCCAGGGGAAAGCTAGTCACCCAGGGGTGCTGAGATAGGTTTACAGGCAGACAGAGTCCCAAGTGATCTTACACTTGGGTGTTCTCTGCATTCCTGGCTGTAACAGCCTGCTCAGTCAAGGGAGTGAAGATGGTGGCCTCACCTCTAATCAAGGGATTCCCTACAGAGCAAATATCCCCTGGCAGGATAGGTGCTCAGATGGCTGTGGTGGTGCTGCCCAGCTCCTGCTTGCACGTCAGGCCCTGGTGGGCCATGTCCTAAGAGATCTCTGTGTATCTAGCTACATCTGTCTGCTCAGTCAAAGGAGCAAAGATGGTGGTGACTTCACCTCTAAATGCAAGACTCCCTCTGACTGTGGGACTCCCTGCAGGCAGATGTCCCCTGGTACGGTAGGTGCACAGATAGATGTGGCGCTGCCCAGCTCCTGGGTGCAGGTGGAGCCCTGGTGGGCCATGTCCCAAGATATCTTTGTGTACCTTGCTGCATCTGGCTGCTCAGTCACAGGAGCAAAGATGGTGGCTGCCTTTTTTATTGATTTTACTTGGTAGGTCTAGAAGCATCATACAACCTTATACTGTCTCTCACAAACCTTATACCTTTCTCAGTTGCCCTTCATGAATGTGGAATTTGCTTTGATTTGTAAACTCAGTATGCCCCTGATTTTTATTTGCTTCAAAGGAAGGTGATAACTATAGTCAAATTATTATTATTAGTGTTGTTGTTGTTGTTGTTGTTGTTATTTAATTTCAGCAGACACTAAAGAGCAAAGTTCTTTAGAGACACAGTGTGAGTATGACTGCAAATCACTTTACAAATTCCTAATGGTCTTAAGTAGAAGCAGGAAATTGGTTTAAAGAAAAGCAACAAGAAATATGGCCATGTTGATGTGGGAAGCAATTGGTAACCATGCATCGAAGCGATCGTTTTGAAAGAGGCATATCAGGATATAGAAGGGTTCTAAAAGATTAAAGTAAAAAAAAAAAATATGGCCATCAGCATGAACATGTGCCAAGAGGAGTACTAAAGGGAGGTATTGCTACCTCAATTTGCAGTCAAAGAATGAGTGTGCATGTAACAGTATACTAGGACTTGGGAAAGCTACTGTGTTATATTCACAAAGTAACACAAGTTGTTCACACTATTGCTACCACTTAAAGATTGTCATACTATAGGGAATCTTATGTTACCTCCCTACCCAAAGAAGAGCTAGTCAACATCTGTATTTGCTTTTATCTAGACTAATGATTATATAATAAGCTTTAAAAATGTGTGTCTGCTTTTGGTTTTATTGTTGACTTTACTCATGAAAATATCAGTGGTTTCCATGGAGAGTCCAATTACTTTGTGAAGAAAACACTGACAATTGATTTACTTATGTATTGATTGTCAGGTCTTGAAATATAGGGAATTTAAGGTGAATTAAGTACAGCTAATAATGGAACAAAGTTCAAAATGCAAGTCCTGTTGTAAAAATAGGAAAAGGAAAATGGCTCTTTGGTTATAAAATCACAGGAAGAAAACATTGTAAAATGTTTTGTTGAGGTTAACCAAAGAAAGATCAGCTTAGAACTGAGCAGGAGACATGATATCTCAACTGCAAAAGAAACTAGACTTTTTCAGTATCCTTAGCTATTCTCAAAATAGGTCTTTGCATAAAGTCATCTAACTAAAGAATTACCACATAGAGCTGTTTACATTCACCAGGGGAACCATACAAGGTAACACTGTGTTTTTTTAAATTGAATTATGGCAAAGACCTGAAAATAACATTCTCCTGTCCTTTTTAAATTATGACTCATAATACTTGTTTTCAAGATGTATTACATACCTTCCCAGAGGTTCTACTGAGATCCACTAAAGAGTTGGACAGGAAAGGTGATTTCTAGAACTGATGATTTCAAGAGAATTTCATTGTTTGCATCTGATACAGGATTTTGTTGACTATCCAAATTTTCCAAGTTGTCAAAGTTCTAAGGAGTTAATATTGTGAGTAGAGATAATATGTATGGTGTGCATGAGCTCTTATACTCAAAGCATACTGATATCTACCTCTTCACCTCAGTTGAGGTTACTTTATGGGCCCTTCCCCCAGGCTTGAGCAGGCTGAATAGACCTTAAGTGTTTCCACAGTTGTACCTTAACCTCAGGTGGAGTCTTCCACCTTGCTGCACTGGCAGTTTCCTACAGGAAGTAGACTGCCTGCTAAGCTTGCTTTGCAACATAATCCAACGAAACAAAGGATGGTGTCTGTGGGCTTTCCCTATATAACTACAATGCTGAAAATTAAACTTCGAGCCTTGATCAGAAACTTTGAATTGGTTTCATCCTTCTCTCACACCCCATTCCATTTTCACTTCTAGCCTAACTTTCAGTTAGACCTAGTACTCCATGGTTGCTGAACAGCTACAAGTTTAGTCATGCTGATTCTCTAGACTTGGAACTTGCTGTTCATTTACTATTCTCAACTTCAAATTTTTTGTTACCTCACAATCTTGGTAGACAGTTATATGAGAACTGCTAAAATATTTCTACCCTAATGTTTGTCTAGCTCAATATCTTACTCTTGAAATTCCAAAGGTAAGAACTACCTTCCTTGTGGTCTATGATTGAATTTTTTCTCTACTTACCAAATGTAGAGTTTATTGAAGTGTATCTGTTCAGAACTTCTGGGGAACATAAATGTTAAAAATCAGTTAACAATTCAATTAATTTTCCTACTCAATTTTGGAAAGGGACACATGAAAAGGATATTTTAAGAAATGATGGCATATGGGATAGCTAAACACAGGCATTACAGTATATTTTGTAGGGATAAAGGATGTCCACCAATGAGATCATTCCATGAAACATTAAGTTTCTGATTATTTTATGATTCAGTTTTCAAGTGAGTTCAGTTTTGATTTTTTTATGAATGCTTCAAAATACATTTTCTATCCCAATTTGAGCACAAGAAGCAAAAATACATTTTTATGAGAATGCAAAAATCAGGAAACTTGACATTTATTATCCAAGTCCTAAAATTTATGCCAAAATTCATTAACATTCAAATTATGAATTAGCCACCATAAAGAAACTTCTCAATAAACAAAGCAAGGTCCATTCTGAATCTTAATACTCCTGATTTTAACTTTAGAGTACCTGGAAACACATTAGGGAGAGTATAATGTGGCAATGCTTTCAAATGTGTTCTAGTTTATTTCCAATATACATAAGGAACTCATAAATAATAATATCTTATGAAAAATTACATGAGCATCATAACTGTAAGGAGACAAAACAATAAAAAGAAAATTGAATAAAGTAAGAGAATGCAGTATTGTAGGATTAAATTCATTAAATATAACTTTTTCTCTTGTCCTTTGGACTTATTAAAGTGTATCTTACTATTTCTTAATTTAATGAATTCTTCATGAACTCATTAAAAACATTATAAGATTTAATTAGTGCAGGGGTACAACTGTAGTATGATGTTAGTGTAAAGGTCAAAGGAAAAGTTTCAGGAATTACTTCTCTTCTTTGACCATATAAATCTCAGGGATCAACTTTAGGTTATCTGATTTAACAGCAAGTTAGTTACTTTACTTATTTTATTTGTGCTTAACTTTGAAGACAGATGTAGTGTGACACTATTTCTGGAAAGATGAGAACAAACATCAACTAATGACAGACTAATGTAAGGATACCACCATAGATCAACATGGTAAAAAAATGAGTTTTACTGGGTTATGTGATAACTAATCTTGGTTGTCACTAGACTACGTCTGGAATAAAGTAAAACCAAAGCAACTGGGCATGTCTCTGAAGAATTTTTATAATTCGATAACTTAATGTAAGCAGATCCATCCTAAATTTAACCTCCAACTTTCTTGTGGTAGCCTATATAAAAAGGCAATGGGGGAGCTTTCTTTCTTTCCCTGCATGACCAATGGAGATTGAGGTATTTGTGGCAGATAGCGAAGTTGCTTGGAGCCTTTAACAAGCCCTCCTAGGTGAACCACAAATAAGAGCCTTTGTATTGCTTCCTCTGCCACTGCCTGCCCATTAGTTCTGCTGTGGTAAACCTCTGCCAGTTCTGCCACAGGAAATGCCCCATCTCCTGATACTTTCTAGAGAACCAGCCATATTTGAGAGAACAAGAATCCCAGGAGTACAGATACACAGAGTTGTAGAATAGAGAAACCACAGTTAGAGACAGCAAGACCAGCTAACACCAGAGATAACTAGATGGCAAACGGCAAATGCATAATAATTACCAACAAAAACCATAGCAACATGGCACCATCAGAACCCAGTTCTCCCACAACAGAAAATCCTGGATACCCTATCTCATTGGCAAAGCAAGAGCTAAATTTAAAATCACATCTCATGATGCTGATAGAGGACTTCAAGAAGGACATAAATAACTCCCTTAAAGAAAAACAGGTGACTATGGGTCTATAGGTAGAAGCTCATAAATACAAAAATCCCTTAAAGAAATACTGGAAAAAATGGGCGAAAAGTTAGAAGTCCTTAAGAAGGCAATCCTAAAATCCCATAGGGAATTATTGGAGAACAAGAGTCAACAGGCAAAAGCCCTTAAAGAGGAAACACAAAAAATCCCTTAAAGAAACACGAGAACATGGGTCAATAGGTACAAACCCTTAAAGTGGAAACACAAAAATACCTTAAAAATTTTCAGGAAAACATGAACAAACAAGTGAAGGAATTGAACAAAACTATCCAAGATCTAAAAATGGAAGCAGAAACAATAAGGAAATCACAAAATGAGACATCTCTGGAGAGAGAAAACCTTTGAAAGAACTCAGGAGTCATAGATGCAAGCATCAACAACAGAATACAAGAGATAGAAGAAAGAATCTCAGATGCCAAAGATTTAGAAAACATGACTCAATGGCCATAGAAAATGCAAAATACAAAAAGCTTGTAACCCAAAACATCCTGGAAATCCAGGACACAATGAGAAGACCAAACCTAAGGATTATAGGTATAGAAGAAAGCAAGGATTTACATCTTAAAAGGTCAGTAAATATCTTCAACAAAATTATAGAAGAAAATGTCCCTAACTTAAAGAAAAAGATGCCCATGAATATACATGAAGCCTACGGAACTCCAAACAGACTGGACTAGAACAGAAATTCTTCAGATCACATAAAAATCAAAACACCAAATGCACTAAAGAAAGAAAGAATATTAAAAGCAGTAAGGGAAAAGGTCAAGTAACATATAAAGGCAGACATATCAGAATTACAACAGGCTTCTCCCCAGAAACTATGAAAGCTAGAAGATCCTGGGCAGTCATATAGACCCTAAGATAACATAAAGAGCCCAGACTACTATACCCGGCACAACACTCAATTACCATAGATTGAGAAAACAAGACATTCCATGACAAAAGCAAATTTACACATTATCTTTCCACAAATCCAGCTCTACAAAGGACAATAGATGGAAAATACCAACACAAGGCAGGAAACTATACCCTAGAAAAAGCAATAAAGTAACACTCTTTCAACAAACCCAAAATAAGATAGCAACACAATCAGAATTTCACCTTTAACAAGGAAGATAACAGTAAGCAGCAATCACTTTTCCTTACTATCTCTTCACATCAATGCTGTCAATTTGTCTTAAGGTCAAACAAAACAATGGAAAACACACACACACACACACACACACACACACACACACACACATGTGGACTTTGAACAATGTTCTTCTCAATGATAGCTTGGTCCAGGAAGAAATAAAGGAATTGACTTTTTAGAATTTAATGAAAATGAAGACATATCATACCAAAACTTATGGGACACAATGAAAACAGTGGTAAGAGGAAAACTGATTGGTCTAAGTGCCTCCAAAAGGAAAACAGAGAGCGCTTAAAAAGCAGCTTGATAGTGCCCCTGAAAGCTCTAGAACAAAAAGAAGCAAATATACCCAAGAGGAGTAAACAGCAGGAAATAAACTCAGGGCTGAAATCAACCAAGTAGAAACAAAAAGAACAATACAAAGAATAAACAAAACCAAGAGCTGGTTCTTTGAGAAAATCAACAAGATAGATAAACCCTTAGCCAGACTAACCAGAGGGCACAGAGGCAGTATCCAAATTAATAAAATCATAAATGAAAAAGGAGACATAACAACAGAAACTGTGAAAATTCAAAAAAATTATCAGATCCTACTATAAGAGCTTATACTCAACAAAATTTGAAAATCTGGATGAAATGGACAACTTTCTAGATATATACCAGTTGTCAACATTAAAACAGGATCAGATAAACCATCTAAATTGTCTTCAAGCCTCTGAAGAAAGAAATTGAAGAAGACCTCAGAATATGGAAAGATCTCCCATGCTCATTTATTAATATAGTAGAAATAGCCACTTGTCAAAAGCAATCTACAGATTAAATGCAATCCCCATGAAAATCCCAAATCAATTCTTCATAGATCTAGAAAGAGCAATTCTCAAATTCATCTGGAATAACAAAAAACCCAGGATAGCTAAAACTATTCTCAATAATAAAAGGACTTCTGAGGGAAATCAATATCCCTGACCTCAAGCGGTACTACAAAGAAATTGTGTTAAAAACTGCATGGTACAGCAACAGGCAAGTAGATCAGTGGAATAGATTTGAAGACCCAGAAATGAACCCACAGACTTATGGTCACTTGATCTTTGATAAAGGAACTACAACCACCCAGTGGAAAGAAAAGATAGCTTTTTCAACAAAAAGTGCCGGTTCAACTGGAGGTCAACATACAGAAGAATGCAAATTGACCCACTCTTATCTTCTTGTACTAAGCTCAACTCCAAGTGGATCAAGGACCTCCACATAAAACCAGACACACTAAACCTAATAGAAAAGAAACTGGGGAAGACCCTGGAGGACATGGGCACAGGGAGAAAGTTTCTGAACAGAACAGCAATAGCTTATGCTCTAAGAACAAGAATTGACAAATGGGACCTCATAAAATTACAAAGTTTCTGTAAGGCAAAGGACATGGTCAGAAGGACAAAACAGCCATCGACAAATTGGGAAAAGATCTTCACCAACCCTACATCCAACAGGGGGCTAATATCCAATATATAAAAAGAACTCAAGAAGTTAGACCCCAAAGAACCAAATAACCCTATCAAAAAATGGGGTACAGAGCTAAACAAAGAATTTTCACCAGAAGAATTTCAGATGGCTGAGAAACACCTTAAGAGATGTTCAACATCATTAGTCATCAGGGAAATGCAAATCAAAACAACCCTGAGATTCTACCTCACACCACTCAGAATGGCTAAGATTAAAAACTTAAGAGACAACAGGTGCTGGCGAGGATGTGGAGAAAGAGGAACACTCCTACACTGTTGGTGCAACAGCAAGATGGTACAACCGCTCTGGAATTCAGTCTGGCGGTTCCTCAGAAAATTGGGCATAACACTTCCAGAGGACCCTGTCATACTACTCCTGGGCATATACCCAGAGGATTTCCCTGCACACAATAAAGACACATGCTCCACTATGTTCATAGCAGCCTTATTTATAATAGCCAGAAGTTGGAAGGAGCCCAGATATCCCTCAAAGTAAGAATGGATACAGAAAATGTGGTATATTTATACAATGGAATACTACTCAGCAATTAAAAATAATGAATTCATGCAATTTGTAGGCAAATGGTTGGATCTGTAAAATATCATCCTAAATGAGTTAACCCAATCACAAAAGAATACACATGAAATGCAATCACTGATAAGTGGATATTAATGAGCCCAGAAGCTCTGAATACTCAAGGCACAATTAGCAAGTCAAATGACTCCCAAGAACAAGGAAGGAGAGGACCCTGGTCCTGAAAGGACTGGATCCAATTTTGTAGGAGAGTACCAGACCAGAACAGAGAAATGGTGGGGTGGTGATTGGGGAATAGGCAGGGGGGGAGGGGGAAGAGGACATATGGGACATATGTTGGGGGGGAATTAGGAAAGGGGAAAGCCTTCGGAATGTAAATAAAGAATATAGAAAATTTTTAAAAGGGAAAAAAATGTTGCTGGATCAACTGGAGGTCTGTATGCAAAAAATGCAAATCGACCCATTCTTATCTCCTTGTACAAAACTCCAGTCTAATTGGATCAAGGACCTACACATCAAACCAGACACACTGAAGGTTATAGAGGAGAAAGTGGGGAAGAATCTTGAACATGTGGGCACATGGGGAAAGTTCCTGAACAGAACACCAATTGCTTATGCTCTAAGAACAAGAATTGACAAATGGGACCTCATAAAACTACAAAGCTTACATAAGCAAAGGACACTTCCAATAGGACAAAATGGCAACCAACAGATTGGGAAAAGATCTTTACCTATCATATATCGGATAGATGGCTAATATCCAATGTATACAAAGAACACAATATGTTAGACTCCAGAGAGTCAAATAACCCTATTAAAAATGGGGTACAGAGGTAAACTTAGGAAATTTGAATGGGTCTGAAGCACCTAAAGAAATGTTCAGCATTCTTAGTTATCATGGAAATATAAATCAGAACAACATTGAGATTCTCCTCCTCACACCAGTTGGAATGACTAAGATGAAAATCTCAGGGGACAGCAGATACTGGAGAGGATGTGGGGAAAAAAGGAACACTTCTTCATTGTTGGTGGTATTGCAAGCTGGTGAAAACACCCTGGAAATCAGTTTGGCAATTCCTCAGAAAATTAGACATGCTACTACCTAAGGACCAAGGGCTACCACTCCTGGGCATATACCCAGAAGATGCTCCAACATGTAATAAGGACACATGCTCCACTGTGTTCATAGCAGCCTTTTTTATGATAGCCAGAAGCTGGAAAGAACACAGATGTCTTTCAACAGAGAAATGGATACAGAAATTTTGGTATATATACACAATGGAGTACTACTCAGCTATTAAAAACAACGAATTCATGAAATTCTTAGGCAAATGGATGGAACCAGAAAGTGTCATCCTGAGCGAGGTAATCCAATCACAAAAGAACGCACATGGTATGCACTCACTGATAAGTGGATGTTAACCCAAAAGCTCAAAATAAACAATTCAGAGCACAGGAAGCTCAAGAAGAAGGAGTACTGAAGTGAGGGTGCTTTGGTTCCTCTGAGAAAGGGAACAAAATACTCACAGGAGCAATTATGGAGACAAAGTGTGGAGTAGAGACTCAAGAAAGGGTCACCCAGAGACTACCCTACCTGGAGATTCATCCTATAAAAAGTCAACAAACCACAACCCTATTATGAACAAGAAGTGCATAGTGAAAGGAGCACATTATAGTTGTCTCTGGAGGGGCCCTGCCAGAGCTTTACACATACAGAGGCAGATGCTAGCAGCCAACCATTGGTCTGGGTGTGGGGTCCTCAATGGAGGAGTTGGAGGGCAGAATGGGGGTGCTGAAGGGGTTTAGATGGGGAAGAACAATGAAGTCAGCCACCCAGACCCCCCAGGACTCCCAGGGACTAAACCACCAACTAAGGGGTAAACATGGTTCCAGCCAAAAGTGTGGCAAGGGAATGCCTTGTCAGGCATCAGTGGGAAGAGAGGTCCTTGGTCCAGTGAAGACTCGATAGATGCCCCAACAAAGGGAAATCAAGGTGGGATAGTTGGGAGTGGGTCGGGTAGAGGGGCATATTCTTGGAGGCAAGGGTTGGGGATTTTCAGGGAAGGGGGAAACTGGGAAAGGTTTTAGCATATGAAATGAAAATGAAGCATGTATTCAATAAAAAACAAGACAAACAAACAAACAAAAAAACCGAGCCTTTGAATTTTGGATGAAGATTCTACTACTGGCTGCTGTTATGTCCAGCTACCTTACTTAAGCTTTGCAGTTTCATGAGGTCCCATTCATTAAGTTTTGAATTTAGAGCCTGAGCTGTTTATATGCTATTCAGGAAGTTTTCTGTGGTGCCAATGTATTTAAGGCAATTTCCCACTTTCTGTCTTAGATTTAGTATATCTGATTTCATGTTGATCTCCTACAACTTGAGTTTTGTTCAGGGTAATAATTATGGTTCTATTTGCATTCTTCTACATGTAGACATTCACTTAGGCCAGTGCCATTTGTTGAAGATGTTTTTATTTTTTCCATTTTATGGTTTTGGCTTCTTTGTAAAAAAAAAAAATCAATAGTTGTGTGGGTTTATTTCTGGGTCTTCCATTCTATTCCATTGATCAACCTGTCCATTTTTATGTTAATATTGTGCAGCTTTTATTATTATTACTCTGTAGTACAGCTTGAGATCAGAGATAATTATTCCTTTAGAAGTCTTATTATTGTACAGGACTGTTCTAGCTATGCTGTTTTTGTTTTTGTTTTTGTTGTTGTTGTTGTTGTTGTTTTTCCAAATGAGGTTGAGAATTGCTATTTCAAGGTCTGTGAAGAATTGTGCTGGAATTTTGATTGGATTTGAACTGAATCTGTAGATTTATTTTGGTAAGATGATCATTTTTATTTTGTTAATCTTACTGATCCATGAACATGGGAGATTTTTCCATCATCTTATATCTTCTTCAATTGCGTTCTTCAAAGGCTTGAAATTCTTGATTTACAGGTATTTCACTTGCTTTTAGAGTTAAAATAAGATATTTTATATTATTTGTGGCTATTGTGAAGGGTCATATTTTCATAAGGTCTTTCTTGGGCTCTGTTATCATTTATATAAAAAAGGGCTACTGAGCAATTTTGTTTTAGTTAATTTTGTATCAAGAAATTTTGTTGAAGGTCTTTCTCACCTCTAGGAGATCTCTGGTAGAACTTTTGGTAAAATTTGGTAGAATAGTTTGACTTCCTCCATTTCAATTTTTATCCCCTTGATCTCTTTAGTTGTCTAATTGCTCTAGCTAGAACTTCAAGTACTATATTGAAAAGATATGGAGAGAGAGGGCAGCCTTTTCTAGTCCCTGATTTTAGTTGGCTTGCTTCAAGTTTCTCTCCATTTAGTTTGATGTTGGCTACTGGTTTAGCATATATTGCTTTTACTATGTTAAGTATGGACCTTGATTGCCTGTTCTTTCCAAGACTTTTAGCATGAGGAGATATTGAATTTTGTCAAATGCTTTTTCAGCATCTAATGAAATGATCATGTGTGTATTTCTTTGAGTTTGTTTATGTAGTGGATTACATTGATGGATTTCTGTATATTGAACCATCCCTCTATCTCTGGGATAAAGCCTACTTGATCATGGTGGATGATTGTTTTGATGTGTTCTTGGATTTGGTTGGCAAGAATTTTATTTAGTATTTTTGCATCGATATTCATATGGGAAATTGGCCTGAAGTTCTCTTTCTTTGTTGGATCTTTGTGTGGTTTTGGTATCAGCATAATTGTGGCTTTGTAGAACGAGTTGGGTTGTGTTCCTTCTGTTTCTATTTTGTGGAATAGTTTGAAGAGTATTGGTATTAGGTCTTCTTTGAAGGTCTGATAGAATTCTGCACTAAAGCCATCTGGTCCTGTGCTTTTTTGGGTTGGAAGTCTTTCTATGAACCCTTCTATTTCTTTAGGGGTTATGGGACTGTTTAGATGTTCTGTTTGATCCTGATTTAATTTTGGTATTTGGTAACTGTCTAGGAAATTGTCCATTTCCTCCAGATTCTCCATTTGTGTTGAGTATAGGCTTTTATATTAGGATCTGATGTTTTTTTTTTAATTTCCTCAGTTTCTGTTGTTATATCCCCCTTTTTATTTCTAATTTTGTTAATTTGGATACTATCTCTGTGCCATTTGGTTAGTCTGGGTATTGTTGATTTTCTCAAAGTACCAGCTCCTGGTTTTGTTGTTTCTTTGTCTGGTTCTCTTTGTTTCTACTTGATTGATTTAGGCCCTGATTTTGATGATTTCCTGTATTCTACTCCTCCTTGGTGAATTAGCTTCTTTTTGTTCCAGGGCTTTCAGGTGTGTTGTTAAGCTGCTAGTGTATGCTCTCTCCAGTTTCTTTTTGGAGGCACTCAGGGCTATGAGTTTTCCTCTTAGGACTGCTTTCATTGTGTCCCATAGATGTGGGTAAGTTGTGCCTTCATTTTCATTAAATTCTAAAAAGTCTTTGATTTCTTTCTTTATTTCTTCCTTGACCAAGGTATCATCGAGCAGAGTATTGTTCAGTTTCCATCTGTATTTGGGCTTTCTGTTGTTTTTGTTGCTATTGAAGACCACTTTTACTCCATAGTGATCTGATAGGAGGCATGGGATTAGTTCAATCATCTTATATTTTTTGAGGTCTGTCTTATGATCAATTATATGATCAATTTTCGGGTTTTGGAGAAGGTACCATGAGGTGTTGAAAAAAAAAAAGGTATATTCTTTTGCTTAAAGATGTATATTTAATCCAATTGGTCCAAAGCTTCCATTATTTTTACTGTGTCCATGCTTAGTTTCTGTTTTCCTGATAGGTCTTTTGAGGATAGTGGAGTGTTGAAGTTACCCACAATTATTGTGTTAGGTACAATGTGTGCTTTGAGCTTTAGTAAAGTTTCTTTTATGAATGAGGGTGCCCTTGTATTTGGAGCATAGAAGTTCAGAATTGAGAATTCTTCTTGGTGGATTTTTTCTTTGACCAGTAAGTTGTGTCCTTCTGTGTCTAATTTGATGACTTTAGGTTGAAAGTCAATTTTATCTGATATTAGAATGGCTACGCTAGATTGTTTCCTGAGACCTTTTGCTTTTTAAAATTTTCTTCAAGCCTTTTACTCTAAGGTAGTGTTTGTCTTTGACACTAAGGTGTGTTTCCTGTATGCAGTAGAATTTAGGGTCCTATTTATGTATCCAGTCTGTTAGTCTATGTCTTTTTATTGGGGAATTGAGTCCATTAATGTTAAGAGATATTAAGGAATAGTGATTATTATTTCCTGTCATTTTTGATATTTTTTTTTATATTTGATTGGTTATCTTCTTTTGGGTTTGATGACAGGAGGTTACTATCTTGCTTTTTCCAGGGGTTAGTTTCCCTCCTTGTATTGGTGTTTCCCCCCTATTATCCTTTGTAGGGCTGGGTTTGTGGAAAGATATTGTGTAAATTTGGGTTTGTCATGGAATATCTTGGTTTCTCCATCTATGGTGATTGACAGTCTTGCTGGGTATCATAGTTTTGGCTGGCATTTGTGCTCTTTTAAGAGTCTGGATGAGATCTGCCCAGGATATTCTAGCTTTCATGGTCTCTGGTGAGAAGTTTGGTGTAATTCTGATAGGTCTTCCTTTATATGTTACTTGGTCTTTTTCTCTTATTGCCTTTAATATTTGTTTAGTACATTTGGGGTTTTTATTATTATGTGACTGGAGGTACTTCTGTTCTGGTCCAGTCTGTTTGGAGTTCTGCAAGCTTCTTGTTTATTCATGGGCATCTCTCTGTTTAGGTTAGGGAAGTTTTCTTCCATAATTTTGTTGAAGATATTTGCTGGCCCTTTAAGTTGTAAATCTTCACTCTCAGCTATACCTATAATCCTTATGTTGGCATTGTGTCCTAGATTTCCTGGATGTTTTGGGTTACAAGGTTTTTTTTTTTTTTTTTCATTTTGCATTTTCATTTTGCATTTTGCACTTTCTTTGACTGTTGAGTCCATGGTTTCTATGGTATCTTCAGCATCTGAGATTCTTTCTTCTATCCCTTTTATTCTGTTGTTGATATTTGCATCTATGGCCCCTAATTTCTTCTCAAGGTTTTCTATCTCCAAAGTTGTCTCCCTTTGTGATTTCTTAGTTGTTTCTACTTTTATTTTTAGGTCCTGGATGGTTTTGCTCAATTCCTTCACATGCTTGTTTGTGTTTCCCTGTAATTCTTTAAGAGATTTTTGTGTTTCCTCTTTCACGACTTCTTCCTGTTGACTCAAGTTCACCTGTATTTCTCTAAGTGATTTTTGCATTTCCTCCTTATTGGCTTCTATCTCTTGACCCATATTCTCCTGAATTTCTTTAAATGATTTTTGTATTTCCCTTGTAAGGGCTTCTACCTTTTGATCCATTTTCTCTTGTATTTCTTTAAGAGATTTATTTATGTCCTTCTTGTGTTCCTCTGGAGCATCATGACCAGTGATTTTAAGTACAGATATTGTTTTTCTGGTGTGTTGGGGTATCCAGGACTTGCTGTTGTTGGAGAATTGGGTTCAGATGCTGCCATATTGCCTTGATTTCTGTTAGTAACATTTCTATGTTTGCCTTTTGCCATCTTGTTATCTCTGGTGTTAGTTGATCTTGTTGTCACTGGTTGGTGCTTGAACTTCCTGTGAGCCCCTAAGGCTATTTCCGCATCACAGAATGATTGGGTTTCCCCTGGCACAGATTGCTGATGTGTTGCCCTCCTCTTGGGTGCTATTGGAGCCCTGGTGTGTCTTGCCCCAAGCAAATGTTATACCCGTGTTGTCTCTTTGGACCTGGTGCTGTCTGTCTGCTCCATCAGGGAGCAAAGATGGTGGCACTGAGCCCTTCCAAGTGTGGACCACCCCACAGGGCACAGGACTCATGACCAGCTGGTGCACAGATGAACTGCCTACATTTTCATTGAGCTTCCATGGGCTGAACAAATGCCTCCTATACATATTTTGCAGATGTGCAACTTTGTATTTTTGTGATCCCCTAATACTTGGAGGAGGAGCTGTCTCCCATAGCCTTTCTGCCTTGTCTGGCCTCAGTAGGAGGGGATGTGATTTGTCCTGCTGAGATTTGGTTTGGCAGAGTGGGTAAGTTTGGTTGTCCTCCTTTTTTCTCAGACAAGGTGAAGACTTAATGGATGAAGAGGTTTTGGGTGGAACTTGGTGGAGTGAAGACAGGGCAGACTTTGATGTCGATGTAAAGTGAATAAATATATTAATTAGTGCAAAAAGGAAGCAGGATGAGCAATCTAGGAGAAGCAAGCCAGTATGCAGCACCCCTCCATGGCCTCTATATCTGCTCCTGCCTCCAAGTTCCTGCCCTGCTTGAGTTCTAGTTGTGACTTTTTCAATAATAGAATAGAATGTGGAAATGTCACCTAATTAAAACCTCTCCTACCCAACTTGCTTCTAGGTCTTGGTGTTTTATCATAACTATAGTAACCCTAATTAAATATTGAACACAATGTACAACCTGAAACCAGGTAAACAGGTTGAAAAGTATCTTTTCTGGGAAGTTCAATTGGTCTGAGACTTCTCAAAGTAAAGGTGCTAATCTGTTCTTGGAAGCCCAGGTAGTCTGAGTTTCCTGAATGCAGCTCTGCTTGTCTGTGTGTATTTCTCAGCAGTCTTTATAGATTATTTATGCTTGGAGAGAGAGGGTCTAATATATTGGTCATTTTCAGGACTTTCTACAACGTTGGTGTTGTTTACTTTCTGATCTTATGCAACTTCCTTGGATAATAGAATACTTTACCTCCTATTGTGGGTCAGCTCCAGTGAGATCTTCTTTCTTGATCATTCTTCTCAAGGCAGTGGAGGCAGAAAAACATCTGCAGAGGGTAAGATATTTAGGGCTGCTGTATAATAATAAAAAGTTTGCTTATCTAAGTTACTATGCTACTGTAGCTTACCTACCTTCTGTGTTTCTCTGAGGCCAGGAACTGTGCTCTCTGGCACTTAGCACCTCATCCTAAAACAGCAGGAGACTAAGGATATGTTGCTAGAGACTTTTTCCTTTTGTTCAGATGCCTCTGCTTGTCTGACTAGGGCGAAGTTTGGAGCAATAAACTTCTATTGAACTAGGAGAAGAGAATAACTGTTGTAGAAGGAAAAACATTTACATAAATTTATATGCAGATTCACACGTGCACATTTATGCATTTCCAGTCAAACCAGTTGGGCTCAGCTTGCATGCATTCGCACAATTACACACTCACACACACACATGCATACATTCTCACAACTACATACTTACACACACCCATACTTACATATACATATGAAGCAAAAGGCCAAGCACTGGTGCAGAAAGAAATTACTCATTCTGGATGAAAAATGTGCTCCAATCTTTATTGCACAGAGACAGAAAGAGATCCTACCTTTTTAATGCCAAATGAATTAAACCCAAGTTTGTAAGAAGAAAGCTCTGTTCCTTTAATAAGACTAAGCCTGCCTTGTTGGTAAGAATAGATCTGTTCTGTCCTATGGTAAAGAGAAGCC
This sequence comes from Apodemus agrarius, assembly GCA_964023405.1. Taxonomy (NCBI): domain Eukaryota; kingdom Metazoa; phylum Chordata; class Mammalia; order Rodentia; family Muridae; genus Apodemus; species Apodemus agrarius. Next base: position 137,891,360 of record OZ030010.1, on the reverse strand, counting down.
TGCCTGCTCCTTCTGCTCTCTCTGCAGCTTCTTTTTTCCTCTTTCTCTCTGCATTCTGCACATTGCTCTTTTAGTTTTTTATGTTACCTATAGTTTCTAAGCACTCTGCATTTTCCTTCAAATCTTGCTCTCTCCTCTTGCTCTTATGTCCCAATAATGCTCTTACTCTCAATGCCTTTTCTCCCAATGCTGTGTCTATACTTCTAAGCTCTTGAGTTCAGTTCTGTATAATAAGTGTTCTGTCTAAAAACTCCTCAGCTCAGTTCCCTCTCATCTCAGTTCTTCTCAGCTCAGTTCCATCTCTTCTCTTTGTTCTAAGCACTTAAAAATCTTTTAGAATACATGATCACATGTAAAAAGATCATCACACAAAAAATCAAATCATAAATTGAAATAGAAGTTTACAACAGAGAATGTTTACATGAATATCCAATAAGAGTAATTATCTGGCTAAACAACTATCACCTGGAACAGCTCCAGGGGTTCATTGAAAATTAAAAAGCATAACTAAGTTATTAGTAAAATTTTGTATAGATAAACCCTGTCAATATTTTATTTTCTGTCCTATCACCTATAATAAATCATTAGTTTCATTTTTATGACCTCCAGGTAGTTGTTTTACAACCTTTTGGAATGTGCTCTGAGTTGGAGAAATTCTGGTTACTATCTAAGGGCAATTATGTGGTGACATATTGGAGACTGACAGAGATCTCATTGCAGTTTTGATTCTCAGAAAAAGACCTAATAACTGTCCCACCATAAAAGACCTTAATAATCACTGATACAATTTTAGGAATTCTTTTAAGGTAATCATTAATGCTTAGGAAGTCATATATTTGTCTATATAGCATCATTACAAGATTGTAGATCTGCAGAGATCTGCTCCAAAGGGGTGGGGTAATACCTAGTTATTGTTATATGTGTTTAATGATAACAGTAAAGCATATTAATGGCAGAAATCTTTCCAAAAATGAATTCTCTTAGGCCTTATCTCATGAGAGCAAATCTGGTGCAGATTAACCTGAAACAGACCATCTTAGAAAGATCACTTGTTAGTTATTATCTTGTCCTATTATGGCTCCTGACAACCTCCTTTTAGAACATCCTATTTATTTTAACCATCTTTCTAACATCCTTAGTTGTAAGGAGCTTCTCTCAAAAATGGAAGTTTTAAAGTCAGAGAAAAATTGTTGACCAACCAACAGTTTATACATGTATACCCTTATCTTCTTCTAAATAATTGTCTAAGCAGTATCACATACTCTTGAGAATATTCATATCTTAATTATAAGAATTATTTGCATATTAGTATTATTGGCGAGGAGAGGAGACACACAGCGACTAAAGGGAGACTTAAGAACTTCTAAAGCAATTTTTTGATGGACACACTGGAGACATTATGGCAATAATAGTTAAGTATCCAGTATTTATTAAACATTTATATATACTAATGTGCTGAAGGCTTTCTGTTCTCAGTCTTATTCAATTTCCCCCACATTACACCAATTAGAACTTTTATAATCATTTTTTTATAAACAAAAACTGAGATGTGTACATGACTATTTATAAAAATCATTTATCACATACTTGGACAGAATTAAGAGTCTCTACTTTATTTACTGAAACTAGATCAATACCGATATCAGTGTTATAAAATATTGAATACTTATGAAGTGGCAGTTGTATGTTAAGTACTGCACTAAGTGTTACATTATTTGTTATATTATGATTTTCTTTCAACATTTTGTGATAGCTAATGACTATATTCTTACCCTGTAGGTATAGAGAAAGAGACTCACAAAGGCTCAAATACTTAACTAAGATGGGTAATTTAGTGAAGAAAGACAAACTCATTTTCAAAACAAGCCTTCTTCCCTTGTTCTTTTATTCAGCCTTGATTTTCTCTATTTGTACCTGATTCTTCATGTGTTTGTACCTTTCTTTCTGCTTGAAAACTTCATTCTATGTATAGATTGATTTTCATTATTTAAAAAACAAAACAGCACCACCACCACTACCATGACCAACACTAAAAACAAATAGCAAAAATGACAACAAAAAATATACATTTCTCTCATTCTTGATATTCTGAGACCTTGCTTTTTTCTCTTTTCGTCTTCTTAATGATTATTCTAACTGCTTCCATTTCCATTCCTTAAGTATATTCTTCAATTGAAAGTCAACCTTCATCAATATCTAATGCTGTTCCCTACAAGGTCACAAACCCTGCTTAATTATACATCTAAGGAAGTTTTCTTGGCTCTCATCATCTTGGACTTCTTTGCTCAGAATGATAGGCAGAGACTACTGAGCAGAAAAGAATTGGCTAGTAACTTGGTTGTTTAAATGCATTAGTGACTTTTTTTTCAGTATTTTTATTTTGTCTTTTCTGTGTTTGGTTTGTCTCCCATCCCTATGCCCAAGAGGCCAAGTATTTACATTAGGGAGTAGTGTTTCTTAACTGAGATGCACATGAACAGTAGTTCTAAGAATTTTCATTTGGAGATTCTGAGATGGAATGGGACATATGCATTTTCAGTGTTTTCCCACATAACATGTATTGCATCAGATATTTGGAATAACCACTGAAAAAAATAGGCTTTCTTCTTTAAAGTGTCATACAAAGTAATTACTTTCTGTCTTTTCCTTGAGAGAAGCACTTTATTTCCTACATCTCTTACTTACCTCTTGTGAGAAGGTGTCTCAGTAGGAAGCCTAGGCTGGCTTTGAGCTTTGCTGTGTGCTTGCTCTCTGCCAGCAGGTCCAGGCAAGAGGAGAGAAACCAGTCCAGCCAGGTCTCTTTGGGGCTGAGTGGAATGGTGAGTGTTGCAGCTCAGAACTCCTTCCTCCTGAGAATAACCACACTGAAACTGGAGTCTGTCAAAGCAGGAACTCCTTTAATTGTACCAGTCTTTTGTTTATATGGGGGCTGAGAGAGGAGGTGGGGTTTCTGCTGAGGTGAGATGACATTGGGTGCAGTGGAGGGTGACAGAGGGTATGGGGTGACTGATAGAGCCAACAAAGTTATTCTCTGTCAGCAGTAGCTAGGCAAATGCAGGCTTAAGCAGGTCATGCTGAGTCACTGCAGTATGGAAGTCACTGAGACAGGTCTCTAAACTTGAGCAATGGCTCAGGCTTCCTCACTAGGCCTCAGCATCTAGCCAAAAAAGGTCCAACAGCTGTCGAGTTCATTTCTGTCCCATACATCAGTGGTGGGAAGATGTACAATGGAGCAGTTTTCTTTTCTTTTTTTTTTAAAAATTAGATATATTCTTTATTTACCTTTCAAGTGTTGTCCCCTTTCCTATTTCCTCCCCCCAAGTATCATAACCTATTTCCCCTCCCCCTAGTCCCCAGTAAACCCTCTTCCAATTCCCTGTCCTGGTATTCCCCTCCATGGCAGCACTGAGCCTTCACCAGACCAGGGGCCTCTCCTCCCTTTGATGTCCAAGAAGGCCATCCTCTGATAGCTATGTATCTAGAGCCATGGGTAACTCCATGTGTACTCTTTGGTTGATGGTTTTGTCCCTGGGAGCTCTGGAAGTACTGGGTAGCTCATATTGTTGTTCCTCCTATGGGGCTGCAAACCCCTTCAGTTCCTTGGGTCTTTTCTCTAGCTCCTCCATTGGGGACCTTATGCTCAGTTAAATAGCTGGCTGAGAGTGGCCTCTTCTGTATTTGTCAGGCACTAGAAGGGCCTTCCAGGTGACAGCTATATCTGGCTCTGGTCAGCAAGCACTTGTGGGCATCCAAGATAGTGTCTGTTATTTGTAGCTGTATATGGGATGGAATCCTAGGTGGGGCAAGATGGAAAGATCTCCCATGCTCATGGATTGGCAGGATTAATATAGTAAAAATGGCCATCTTGTGAAAAGCAGTCTACAGATTCAGTGAAATCCCCATAAAAATTCCAACTCAATTTTTCATAGAGTTAGAAAAAGCAATTCTCAAATTCATCTGGAATAACAAAAAAACCAGGGTAGCTAAAACTATTCTCAACAGTAAAAGAACTTCTGGGGGAATCAGTGTCCCAGATCTCAAGCAGTACTGCAGAGCAATAGTATTAAAAACTGCATGGTATTGGTACAGTGACAGGCAGGTAGATCAATGGAATAGAATTGAAGCTCCAGAAATGAACCCACACACCTATGGTCACTTGATCTTTGACAAAGGAGCTAAAACTATCCAATGGAAAAAAGATAGCCTTTCAACAAATGGTGCTAGTTCAGCTGGTGGTTAGTATGCAGAAGAATGCAAATTGATCCATTCTTATCTCCTTGTATAAAGCTCAAGTCCAAGTGGATCAAGGACCTCCACCTAAAACCAGACACACTGAAACTAATAGAAAAGAAATTGGGAAAGAGCCTTGGGCACATCAGCACAGGGGAAAATTTCCTTAACAGAACACCAATAGCTTATGCTCTAAAATCAAGAATTGACAAATAGGACCTCATAAAATTACAAAGTTTCTGTAAGGCAAAGGACAGTGTCAATAGGACAAAATGGCAACCAACAAGTTGGAAAAAGATCTTTATCAACTCTACATCTGACAGAGAGCTAATATTGAATATATACAAAGAACTCAAGAAGTGGAACAGTTTTCATTTGTTCCCTTTCTCTTATTTTTTGTGCTCTTCCTTTTTTCCTCTCTTTCCTATTTTGATTTTTTAAAAATTTTATTTAATTTTTTATTCACAGTCCAGATTTTATCTCCCTCATGATCCAACCTCTCTATGAGTGTATTACATCCTATACCTCTTCCCCTCCTGCCCAGTCTCCAAGAGGATGTCTCCACCACCCATGGCCTACCCCAGCCAACTTGCTCTCTCCCTGTTGCCCTGAGTCCTTTGAGGATTAGGTGCATCTTCTCTGAGTCCAGCCCTGCTGTCCTCTGCTGTATATGTGTTGGGGGCCTCATATCAGCTAGTCTGTGCTGCCTGGTTGGTGGCCCCATGTCTGGGAGATATCAGGGATCAGGGTTAGTTGAGACTGCTGATCCTCCTACAGGGTCACCCTCCTCCTTGCCTTCTTCCAGCTTTTCCCTAATTCAACCACAGTGCTCACCAGCTTCTGTCCATTGGTTGGGTACAAACATTTATATGCGACTCTTTCAGTTGCTTGTTGGGTCTGTCAGAGGGCAGTCATATTAGGCCCCTTTTTGTGAGTATATCACAGCATTAGTAATAGTGTCATGCCTTGGTGCTTCCCCTTGAGCTGGATCCCAATTTGGACCTGTCACTGGACCTACTTTTCCTCAGACTCTTCTCCATTTTTTTCCCTGTAGCTCTTTCAGACAGGATCAATTATGAGTCAGAGGTTTTGACTGAGGGATGGCAGACCCATCCCTTACTTGATGCTCTGTCTTCCTGCTGGATGTGGGCTCTATAAGTTCCCTCTCTCCACTGTAGGGCATTTCATCTAAGGTCCCTCACTTTGAGTCCTGAGAGTCTCTCACCTCCCAGGCTTCTGGTACATTCTGGAGAGTCCCTCCACCTCCTACCTCCAGAGGTTGCCTGTTTTTATTCTTTCTGATGGCCCTCAGGGCTTCAGTCTTGTTCCCCCTACCCTATACCTGATTATGTTCTCCTCTATTCCTCCCTATCCTCTTTCCCATCCAGTCCACCCCCCACCTCCTGTGATTGCTTTCATCTCCAGCCCAAGTGGGATTGAGGCATCCTCATTTAGGCTTTTCTGCTTGTTAACCTTTTGGAGTTCTCTGGTGTCTATCCTGGGTATTCTGTACACCCCCACGCCCTGGCTAATATTCACTTATTAGTGAGTACATTCCATGCATGTCCTTTTGGGTGTAGTTACCTCACTCAGGATGATATTTTCTAGTTCCATCCATTTGCCCACAAAACACTTTACTGTTTAAAATGTATTTCTTTATTGTAAAGAAGTCTGAATATGTATGGGCACCTGCCACTCATACTTCAGTGGACCATCTTGTAGGGCCTCTTTATTTTTAGAGCTTAGTTATATATTATTTAATTTCCCCAGTGATGCTTTATAGAGCCTAGAATTCTGACACTGATAAAGACAATTGAAACTTATAGGCATTTCCTATAAAATGGTCATAGATAAAATAGTAAATAGGATAGTATAAATATTACCTTATTTAGAAGTTTATTAAGCTACATCATTATTGATTTTTTCAATGACAGTTTTTTAGAATTACTATGTGATCTAAAACATATTTTTTCATGACAACTTAGTGAGTAAAAATAAAACTATTTATACATTTTCATTTACAAATGATTTTCTATATGCCACATTTAAGTTTAGAAGTTATTTCATTATATTTTCTGTATAATAATATAACTTATCTAGTTCTTCAATATAGGCCAAAATGACTGTTGAATATATCATATCCTATTTACTGTAGAAAATTAAAAATTTATACATTGCCTCAAGTGATACTTTCTCTGGTAACATAAAGGTAATTTCAAGTGAATTACTATTATGGGTCAAGACTAATTGAGCCAATCTCAGAGAATATGCCTCAGGGTAGTTATTGTCATCCTGTGAGAACTTGTAGCATTTGAAAAGGTCTATAAAGTCAAAATTATCATTTTTTATTTGTTCTTCTTTGAATGTTTGATTTAAAGAAATAATCATAAGTACTGATCTGCATAGATTATTTTTATAGAATGAGAAACTTATTTGCATTTAAATAAATCCTTATCTCATTTAAAAAAACAAATACTTTCTTACTTGTGTACTATGGCAACATTGTTACTGCCCCTTTCTCTGTTCTCTCAATCTCTAACTAGTGCAGTCCATTTAGTATTGCCATTCTTTTGTATTTTGCCTCTTTTATTAGATATTTTCTTTATTTACATTTCAAATATTATCTACTTTACTTGTTTCCCCTTAAAACCCTCTATCCCACCCCCTTCCCCCTGATCACCAAACCACCCACTCCCATTTCCCTGTCCTAGCATTCCCCTACTGAGGCATCGAGTCTTCACAGGACCAAGGGCCTGTCCTCTTATTGATGTTCAACAAGGCCATCTTCTGCTACATAGGCAGTTGGAGCCATGGGTCACTTCATGTGTACTCTTTGGTTGGTAGTTTAGTACCTGGGAGCTCTGGGGACACTGGTTGATTCATATTGTTGTTCATCCTATGGGGATGCAAACCCCTTCAGATACTTGTGTCCTTTCTTTAGGTCCTCCATTGGGGACCCTCTATTCAGTACAGTGGTTGGCTGTGGGAGCATCCACCTCTGTATTTGTAAGGCACTGGCAGAGCCTCTCAGGAGATAGCTATATCAGGCTCCTATCAGCAAGCACTTACTGGCATCTATAATAGTGTCTGGGTGTAGTAACAGTATATGAAATGGATCTCCAGCTGTCATTCATTTAGTATTGTCATATGTGTATGTCTTTTGGGCTCTCCACTTGTGATTAGACAACCTAACAGGAGGGTTATCCTTGGAGAAGACCAATTTTTACCTTTCAGCAGTCATTAGTTGTCTATACCACTATATCTAGAGGTGAAGCACTATGAAATTTTCCTCATACATGGTCATATTTCAACGGGTGTTGTTAATGTGGAGGTCTTTCATAGGTTAGCATATTCCTAAGCTTTCATAAGTACAGCTTCTCTATTATACACAGAAGATAATACTATCTCACATTAGATTTCCTGGATCTCTGGCTCTTACAATATCTCTGGTCCCTCTTCTGTGCTGTTACCTTAGGCTTAGGTGAAACAGTTGTATTGTAAATATATCAACTGTTTTTAAATACCCCACAGTTAGCTCTTCTTTATATCTTGACTATTTATTGCTTTCTGTGATGCTCACTGTCTGCTGCTACAGCCGTTTCTTTGAGAAAGAATTCAAGCCACATATATCTGTGTTTATTACTGCTGCTTAAAGACAACCCCTTGTTTTTCTCATTCCATTATTCATATGGAACTCTGGGCTTGGAAATGGAGAGAACAACTGAGGAGCTCTTAGATGGGGCTCCACAGGAATGAAAAAAAGTTATGTATCTAGTATGGTATGCAACAAAAGACATTATTGTTAGCGCTATAAATGTCATCTTTTGAAGGCTATTGTTGCAAAGATACAAAAGGGATACAGGCTAGACTGAATCAGCATAGGCCCAATGCTGAGATGAGCCAGGGTGTGACAGCAAATTGGGACAGTGAATCTTATTAGGGAATTGTCTGCAGTCTAGAACTGCATCAGGCAAAGAGAGGAATAGGGCATGAAATAAGATAAGATAAGATAAGATAAAATAAAATAAAATAAAATAAATAAAATAAAATAAAATAAAATATATAACACAAACAACAACAAAAACGGACTTTTAGAAACATGAGAGAGAAAGAGAGAAGAAAAATGGATTTCAGAACTCTCCTAGGGACAAGGGGAAATCTGGAGACATCCTGTTTCCTCTATGAACCCTACTGGAGATAGTCTTAATACTGGTTACAACAAGTTCTCTTCCTTCTCTATGTATTGTTAGTCTCTGGTGCACCAATTTATCCACATGTCAATTTGTGTCCGTTTTTGTTTCATTGCTTGAAAGGCTGTTGGTCTATGTTTCATGTTGAAAAGAAAAAAATGGTAAAAACTTTATCTGGAGGCAGTCCATCTCTTGACCCAGTCTCAGTTTACCCACTGGAGGCTGATTTAAGCTGACCAGAATTCTTAGCTAAGAGTTAAGCACAGGTGGAGAAAAAGCTACTTTTAAAGGGCCAGCAGCTTCTCAAGTTCTAGGGCAAATAGGCTGATGGTCATTTCTCCTAGCAAAATCTCTACAATAGTGATTATTGGGTCCAAGATGAATTTTCTCTTGAAAATTACAGTTACAAAAAGAAAAAAAATGGTAGATTTAAATTTATAAGATTCAGGTAGTCACTTCATTTTTGTTTCTGATTGGTCTTAAAGGTATAAATATGTTTTATATGTCTGGCTATAGAGCATTGGCTTATAAGTTATTGGGCATATTTAAAAATTGGTAACAATATTGTAATGTTGGTATTGTAATATTGGTAACAAGAACGTTCGTTTAAAACTGGTAACTCAGGGTTGGAGTCATTTTAAGCAACAACATGTGGCATGACACAACCCAGGAAAAACAGGCCTCTAAAGATACTTCTAAATTGGCATACTATTTTATGTAATTCTTGTCCTAGAAATTAGATTCATAAGGGATAAGAATTAAAACAATGTCTCTTTAATGTGGTATTAAAAGTTGTACAGTCATGCATTCATATAAAATATCTGACAGCCAAACTTGCGAAAGTAATACTTTGGGTATTGATCTTGAGAACAGATTGTTTAAAATTGGGTTTTGCTTTCCAAAGTTGTAGTTATGCTCTAATATTGCAAGAGAAACAAGAATTATGGTTAGCAACTGCCAGTGTTCCAATTACTGCAGTTTGCAGTCTGAGTGAAGGCTCACAATTCTTAACTCACCCATATTTTGTAATTATGATGATTTCAAGAGTGATAAAAGTTAAAAACAGCTGTGGCCAGTATGAGCCTGTGGCCACTTTTACACAAGCTTTATTGTATACAGTGCTAGAAGCAAAATTTAACCCCCCAGATTGGAAAGGAGATCTCAGTGTGAATTTATTTGGTATCAAAGAGGCTCCTTTTAAATTGTTACAGAAATTTGTGGATAGACTACTAAACACAGTTAGTAGAATTTTTTCTGAAACACTCAAGCAGAGGTTCCTTTTATTATTGGACCCTCATACAATGGGTCTGTTTGTAGGCTGCTGCCCTGCAGGACTTTAGGCCTGGCCTAGGGCAGAGTTAATACAAAGCTCAGAACTGCCTCAGCAGAGGCTTATGTGGCACTGCTTTTGTCTTGCAAACCCCACCTAGGAAGTTTCAGGCCAAAACAGTAATATTAACAGATCTATCCAGGCTGGGTCACAATAAAGTTCAAACTTAAGTTCTATGAAAGGTTAATAAGGCTATATAGAATTTATGAAGGCATTAAAATCTGGCCTGTCTACTCCATACAAAATCATTATGAATTTGGAAGGATGTTTTTTCCTTTGCATCCTGATAATTATAAAGTGTTTGCTTCTAATGAGTTACTTTTAAAGAACCAATAAGGTAATACCATTGAAACGTTTTTCCTCAAGGAATGGCTGATAGCCTCACCTTATGTGAGAAAAAAATGTTTCTCTCTGCTTCAATACAAGAATCTAGAATTTAAATCTTTCAGTGTATATTATGCATGAAATTTTATTACAGGCCTATTTTATTTTATTGCAATGGGCTTTAAAATTTTGGAGTAGTTGTTGCTCCAGAAAAGATTCAAAGATAATATATCAATTATATCGTAAACAAATTGGCACAGAAAATTCAAAGAAAAGATAATTTACTTACTCTAAATGATTTTCTTTTTTTAACCTTTTTAAAAATTAGATATATTCTTTATTTACATTTCAAATGATTTTCAAAGTTGTTAGGATACGTTAATTGGCAAGACATTGCCTTAAGCTTACCACAGGAGGACATAAACCTCTGATGTTCTCAAGGGGGATGCCAATCAACTGGTTAGAGAGGAATGATTTTACAGATAGTTGAGGAAGCTACTGTAATCTGTTGCTAGTTGTTTATGTTATGTTTTTACAGCAATTCCTGGCAAAGGGAGCATTAATGTGGAGTTACCTTTGTATATCTCCAAGTAAAGTTTTGACATCCTATCATGAAGATGTTGGTGTATTAATAAAGTTTTGTAGGATAGAATCATGAAAGTATTTTGAAAAGAATATCTTAAAAACCTGATAAAACATTTGTTCCTTGTTTTAAACAGCAATCAAATTGGTTATTGCAGAGTATTGATTGTTGGCCTATTGCATGGCAAGCCTTTTAGGCAAAATTGATAATTGTTATCCAAAAGACAAGTAGTTAAAATTTGCTTTCATGCATGCTTTTATATTCCTACAGATTTATGCATGCATTCCATGAAGAATGCATATACAATATATATAAACAGATCTTCTATGGGAAAGAAGCTCATTTAATTGGATCACGTGTTTATACTTTTGAGTTTCCCCCTGCTTCAGCACAGATAATTGAATTGTGTGCTGTAGCAGCTATTTTTAGAATGTTAAAAACCAAGTTTTAATTTGTATACTGATAGCAATATATATATATATATGTATATGTATATATATATATATATATATATATATTACAATTCCTTGAAATTGTTCCTGTTTTAGATACTAATATTTCTTAAATTTTGCAATTATTTATGCAAATACAATTCAAGTTAAGACAAAGTACTGTTCCTTTAAATGACAATTCTCTGGACATATAAGAGCTCATTCTGGGGCTAGAGAGATGGCTCAGTGGTTAAGAGAATTGACTGCTCTTCTAGAGGTATTATTATTATTATTATTATTATTATTATATATTCTTTACATTTCAAATGATTTCCCCTTTCCTGGTCTGCCCCCTTCCCTCGAAATTCCCATAAGCCATCTCCCCTTTCCTTGTTCCCCAATCAACCCTCTCCTGCTTTCCTGTCCTGGTATTCCTCTATACTGCGACATCAAGCCATTGCAGGAACAAAAGCCTCGCCTCCCTATGATGTCCAACAAGGTCATCCTCTGCTGCCTATTCATCTGGAGCCATGGGTGACACCATATGTACTATCTGGTTGGTGGTTTTGTACCTGGTAGCTCTGGGAGTACTAGATGGCTCATATTGTCATTCCTCTTATGGTGCTGCAAACCCCTTAAGGTCCTTGGGTCCTTTCTCTAGATCCCCCATTGGGGACCCTGTGCTCAGATAAATGGCTGACTGAGAGTGTCCCCCTCCTCCGTATTTGTCATGTACTAGCAAAGCCTCCCAGGTGACAGCTATATCCAGCTCAGGTCAGCAAGTACTTGTGGGCTTCGATGATAATGTCAGGGTTGTATAATTGTATATGGGATGGAGCACTAGGTGGGGTAGTCTTTGAATGGTCTTTTGCTTAGACTCTGCTCCACAATTTGTCTCTATATCTCCTTCTGTGGATGTTTTGTTCCCTCTTCTAAGAAGAACCAGAGTATCCATATTTTGTTCTTCCTTCTTCTTGGGCATCATTTGATCTGTGAATTGTGTCTTGGGTATTCCAAGCTTCTAGGCAAATAACCACTTATTAGTGAGTGCATACCATGTGTGTTCTTTTGCGATTGGGTTACCTCACTCAGGATGATATTTTCTAGTTCCACCCATTTGCCTAAGAAATTCATGAATTCACTCTTTTTAATAGCTGAATAGTATTCCATTGTGTAAATATAGCACATTTTTTGTATCCATTACTTCTGCTGAGTGACATATGGATTCTTTTCAGCTTCTGGCTATTATAAATAGGGCCACTATGAACATAGTGGAGCATGTCCTTATTACCTGTTGGAAAATCTTCTGGGTATATGTCCAGGAGTGGTATAATTGGGTGGTCTGCTACTATTATGCCCAGTTTTCAGAAGAAACACCAAACCAATTTCCAGAGTGGTTGTACCATCTTGCAATCCCACCAGCAATGGAGGAGTGTTCCTCTTTGTCCAAATCCTAACCAGCACCTGCTGTCTCCTAAGTTTTTTATCTTAGCCAATCTGACTGGTGTGAGGTAAAATATCAGGGTTGTTTTGACTTGCATTTCCCTGATGATTAAGTATGTTGAACATTTCTTTAGGTGTTTCTCAGACATTCAATATTCCTCAGGTAAAAATTCTTTGGTTACCTCTGTACCTCATTTTTAATGGGGTTATTTGGCTCTCTGGAGTCTAATTTCTTGAGTTCTTTGTATATATTGGATATTGGCCCTCTATCAGATGAAAGATTGGTAAAGATCTTCCCCAATTTATTGGTTGCCATTTTGTCCTATTGACACAGTCCTTTGCCTTACAGAAACTTTGTGATTTTATGAAGTCCCATTTGTCAATTCTTGATCTTAAAGCATAAGCTATTGGTGTTCTGTTCAAAAATTTTTCTCCTGTGCTGAAGTGCTCAAGGCTCTTTCCCAATTTCTTTTCTATTAGTTTCACTGTGTTTGGTTTTATGTGGAGGTCCTTGATACACTTGGACTTAAACTGTGTACAAGGAGATAAGAGTGGATCCATTTGCATTCTTCTGTCTGCTAACCAACAGCTGAACCAGCACCATTTATTGAAAGGAGTGGTATAATGGGGTGGTCTGCTAGTATTATGCCCAGTTTTCAGAGGAAACACCAAACCAATTTCCAGAGTGGTTGTACCATCTTGAAATCCCACCAGCAATGGAGGAGTGTTCCTCTTTGTTCAAATCCTAACCAGCACCTGCTGTCTCCTAAGTTTTTTATCTTAGCCGGGGTGGTCTGTTAGTATTATGCCCAGTTTTCAGAGGAACTGAATAATAACTCCTTATTATTTTTTCCACTGGATGGTTTTACCTCCTTTGTCAAAGATCAAATGACCATGGGTGTGTGGGTTCATTTTTGGGTCATCAATTCTATTCCATTGATCTACCTGCCTGTCACTATACCAATACCATGCAGTTTTTAACACTACTGCTCCGTAGTACTGCTTGAGGTCCAGAATATTGATTCCCTCAGAAGTTCTTTTACTGTTGAGAATAGTTTTAACTATCCTGGGTTTTTTGTTATTCCAGATGAATTTGAGAATTGCTCTTTCTAACTCTACGAAGAATTGAGTTGGGATTTTTATGGGGATTGCATTGAATCTGTGAATTGCTTTTTGAAAAATGACCATTTTTACTATTTAATCCTGCCAATCCACAAGCATGGGAGATCTTTCCATCTTCTGAGATCTTTGATTTTTTTTCTTCAGAGACTTGAAGTTCTTGTCTCACAGATCTTTAACTTGCTTGGATAGAGTCACACCAAGATAATTTACATTGTTTGTGACTATTGTAAGGTATGTAGTTTCCATAATTTCTCTCTCACCCTGCTTTTCCTTTGAGTTTATGAAGGCTACTGGTTTTCTTGAGTTAATTTTATATTCAGTCACTTTGCTAAAGCTGTTTATCAGCTGTAGGAATTCTCTGGTGGACTTTTTTTTTGGGGGGGTCACTTAAGTATACTATCATATCATCTGCAAATAGTGATAATCTAATTTCGTCCTTTCCCTTTGTATCCCTTAAACCTCCTTTTGTTGTCTAATTGTTCTAGCTAGAACTTTAAGTACTATGTTGCATAAATATGGAGATAGAGGTCAGCCTTGTCTAGTCCCTGATTTTAGTGGGAATGCTTCAAGTTTCTCTCCATTTAGTTTGATGTTGGCTACTGGTTTGTTTTTACTATGTTTAGGTATGGGCCTTGAATTCCTGATCTTTCCAAGACCTTTAACATGAAAGGATGCTGAATTTTGTCAAATGCCTTTTCAGCATATAATGATATGACCATGTGTTTTTTTTTCCTTTGAGTATGTTTATATAGTGGATTACATTGATGAATTTCCATATATTGAACCATCTCTGCATACCTGGGATGAAGCCAACCTGATTGTGTTGAATGAGCGTTTTTCTTGGATTTCGTTGGCAAGAAATTTATTGAGTATTTTTGCATTGATATTCATTTTTTTCCTTTTTTTGTCCTTCATTTGCTACAGGGTTTCTCTGTAGCCCTGGCTGTGCTGGGACTCACTCTGTAGACCAGAACTCAGAAATCCACCTACCTCTGTCCCCCAAGTGCTGGGATTAAAAGCATGTACCACTACTGCCTGGCTTTTCATCGATATTCCTAAGGGATATTGTTCTGACGTTCTCTTTCTTTGTTAGATCTTTGTGTGGTTTTGGTATCAGAGTAATTGTGGCTTCATGGAATGAGTGTAGTGTTCCTTCTGTTTCTATTTTGTGGAAGAGTGTGAAAAATATTGATGTTAGGTCTTCTTTAGATGTCTGACTGAATTCTGCACAAAAACCATCAGGTCCTGTGCTTTTTTTTGGGGGGGGGAGACTGTCAATGTTCACTTCTATTTCTTTAGGGTTTATGGGACTGTTTAAATGGTCGATCTGATCCTCATGGTATTTGGTATCTGTCTAGGAAATTGTCCATTTCATCCAGATCGTGTTGTGTATAGGATTTGTAGTAGGATCTAATATTTTTTTTATTTCCTCAGTTACTGTTGTTATATCTCCCTTTTCCTTTCTGATTTTGCTAATTTGGTTGCTGTCTCTGTGCCCTCTGTTTAGTCTTGCTAAGGTTTTATCCATCTTATTGATTTTCTCAATGAATTGGCTCCTTGTTTTGCTGATTCTTTGTATAGTTCTTTTGTTTCTACTTGATTGATTTCAGCCCTGAGTTTGATTATTTCCTACCATTTACTCCTCTTGGGTATATTAGCTTCTTTCTGTTCTAAAGCTTTCAGGTGTGCTGTTAAGCCACTAGTGTATGCACTCAGGGCTATGAGTTTTCCTCTTAGCATTGCTTTCATTGTGTGCCATAAATTTTCTTATGTTGTGCCTTCCTTTTCATTAAATTCTAAAAAGTCTTTGATTTCTTTCCTTATTTCTTTATTGACAAAGTCATCACTGAGTTGAACATAGTTCAGCTTCCATGTAACTTTCTGTTATTTTCTTGCTACTGAAGACCACCCTTACTCCATAATGATCTGATAGGAGGCATGGGTTTAGTTCAATCTTATATCAACAGTTATATCTGTTGTCTGCTTTGTGACCAATATATGGTCAATCTTGGGGAAGGTACCATGAGGTGCTGAGAAGAAGATATATTCTTTTGATTTAGAATGAAATATTCTATAGATATCTATTAAATCCATTTGGTTCAAAACTTCTGTTAGTTTCACTGTGTCTCTGTTTAGTTTGTGTTTCCGTGATCTGTTCATTGAGGAGAGTTGAGTGTTGAAGCCACCCACAATTATTGTGTGAGGTGCAATATGTGCTTTAAGCTTTAGTAAAGTTTCATTTACAAATGAGGGTTTGCATTTGGAGCATTGATGTTCAGAATTGAGAGTTCTTCTAGGTAGATTTTTCCTTTGATGAGTATGATGTGTCCTTCCATGACTTTTTTGATGACTTTTGATTGAAAGTGAACTTTATCCAATATTAGAATGGCTACTCCCATTTGTTTTCTAGGACCATTTTCTTGGAAAATTGTTTTCCAGCCTTTTACTCTGAGGTAGTGTTTGGTTTTGACACTGAGATGTATTTCCTGTATCCAGCAAAATTCTGGATCTTGTTTACAAATCTAGTCTGCTAGTCCTTGTCTTTTTATTGGGGAATTCAGTCCATTGATTTGAAGAGATATTAAGGAATAGTGATTGCTGCTTCTTGCTATTTTTGATGTAATTTTTATGTTTGTGTGGTTATCTTCTTTTGGGTTTCTTGAAAGAAGATTAATTTCTTGCTTTTTCTAGGGTGTAGTTTCCCTCCTTTAGTTCATATTTTCCATATCCTTTGAAGGGCTAGATTTGTGGAAAGATATTGTGTAAATTTGTGTCTTAGAATACCTTAGTTTCTCCATCTATGGTAATTGAAAGATTTGCAGGGTATAGATGTCTGGGTTGGCATTTGTTTTTCCCTTAGTGTCTGTATGCCATCTGCCTAGGATCTTCTGAATTTCATAGTCTCTGGTGAGAAGTCTGGTGTAATTCTGATAGGTCTACCTACATATATTGCTTGACATTTTTCCCTTACTGGTTTTAGTATTCTTTCATTGTTTTGTGCATTTGGCATTTTGATTATTATGTGACAGGAAGAATTTCTTTTCTGGTCAAATCTATTTGGAGTTCTGCAGGCTTTTTGTATGTTCATGGGCATCTCTCTCTTTAGGTTAGGGAAATTTTCTTCTATAATTTTGCTGACAACATTTACTGGCTCTTTAAGTTGGAAATCTTCATTCTCTTCTATACTTATAATCCTTATGTTTGGTCTTTTTATTTTGTCCTGGATTTCCTGGATATTTTGGGTCAGGAACTTTGTGTATTTTGCATTTTCTTTGACTGTTCTATCAATGCTTTCTATGGTATCTTCTGCATATGAAATTCTCTCATTGATCTCTTGTATTCTGTTGTGGATGCTTGTATCCATGCCTCCTGATTTTTTCCCCTAGGTTTTCTATGTCCAGAGCTGTTTCCCTTTGTGGTTTCTTTATTGTTTCTTCCTTTAATTTTAGTTCCTGGATGGTTTTGTTCAATTCCTTCACCTTGTGTTTTCCTTTTTTTTTTTTTTTTTTTTTTTTTTTTGTGCTTCTACCTGTTTTTCTGTGTTCTCCCGTGTTTCTTTAAGGAGGTTATTTATGTCCTTCTTGAAGCCCTCTGTCAGCATCATGAGCTATGATTTTAAATCCAAATCTTGATTTTTCAGTGTGTTGGGGTATCCAGGACTTGCTATTGTGCGAAAATTGGGTTTGGATGATGCTATGCTGCCTTGATTTCTGTTAGTAACATTCCTATGTTTGCCTTTTGCCATCTGATTATCTCTGGTATTAGTTTGTCCTGCTGTCTCTGGCTGGTGCTTGTCCCTCCTGTGTGCCTGCAAGCCTATCTCAGCATCCCTGGGTGACTGGCTGTCCCCTGGCACAGAGTGCTTAGGTAATGCCCAGTTCCTGGCTACAGGTGGGGTCCTGGCAGACCCTGCCCAATCTGTTATGACACTCAGTTATTCCCTGCATTCCTGGACGTACATGCCTGCTCATTCACAGGAGCAAAGATGGTGGCCTTACCTCTAAATATGGTACTCCCTGCAGAGCAGATTTCGCCTGGCAGGATAGGTGCAGAGATGGCTGTGGTGCTGCCCAGCTCCTGGGTGAAGGTGGGGCCCTGGCGGACTGTTTCCCAACTGTTTTGACACTCAGTTGTTTCTTGCTTTTCTGGCTGTAACATACCTTTGAGTCACAGGAGTGAAGATGGCAGCCTCACTTCTAAAAGTGGGAATCGCAGCAGTGCAAATGTTCCATTGCAGGATAGGTGCACAGATGGCTGTGGCATTGCCCAGCTCCTGAGCGCAGGTGGGGCTCTGGTGGTCTATGTTCCAAGTGTTCTTACACTTTGGTTGCACCTGACTCTAAGTCACAGGAGCAAAGATCTAGAGGTCTTAAGTTCAAATCCCAGCAACCACATGTTGGCTCACAACCATTTATAATGAGATTTGATGCCCTCTTCTGATGTGTCTGAAGACAGCTATAGTATATATATATATATATATATATATATATATATATATATATAAAATGAAATAAATCTTTAAAAAAGAGCTCATCCTAAATTGCCTGGACAAGACCCCTTAAGGAAAGGCCACAAGAGATTTCTATCCCAGGCAAACTATAGGCTTTACATAGGAGCAATTGGCCATATAATCATATTCTTTATGTTATCAAGATAGTAATGGCTTCAGAATAATTTGATATTTTTAGAGAATGTGCACAACAAGTTGTAAAAACTTGTTCTTAGTGTCCTCAGTTTCTACATGTACCACATAATCATGTTAATTCTAGAGGACTTAATCAATTATTACAAATAAATTGTACTCATATTTCTGATTTTAGAAAATTAAAATATGTACATGTGATTGACTATACCTTTTCAGGCTTTCTAGCTGCAACTGCTCTAACAAAAGAAGCAACTAAAAATGCTATGTTTATTTTCTATGCTTGCATAGTCATTGCCTATGTTATTGTCTATATTGGAGTTCCAACACAGATTAAAACAGATAGTGGAACTTGCAATTTATTACAGTCACACATTTGAGAAGTTTTTACAACAATTTAACAACAATTTAATTTTTTATAATTCTCAAGGACAAGGTATTGTGGAACTTTAAAACAATATTTTCTTCAAAAAAAAGGGGGACTTATATCCCCATGCACATTATTTAAATCATGCTTTTATATTTTTAAGAAATGTTTAAAATTTGGATGCCAAGGAACTCCTTGCTGAGTGTTTATAGCATCCTATAACTAGGCATACTGATGCCTAGGTGAGATAAGGATCCACTTATTAGCATATGGCATGATCCTGATTATGTATCTAATATGGGGAAGAAGGCATGCTTGTGTTTATTCTGCAGAATGCTGCAGAAGCATGCTAGCTGCCAGATTGATTGGTGTGGCATGCTGAAGACAATGCTAACCTGTGAGCTTGCTGAGGGCCCTGACCATGGTGAAAGGAAAGCTGTACTGGGTGTATGTTCTTCACCTACCTTTACTTGCCTATGTCCCAGATTAGATAAGCTGCCTTGCTTCAAGCTTTTAGACCTTGTGGGACAGAGAACATGGAGACTGTGAAAAGTGACTTAGAATAATTAATTGAAAGGAGGAGTGGTAATGACTCTTCTCTTTCCTTTAATGTGACCAGTTATTCTGACTCAATCATGTACTGGTCTAGAAATAAATCCAATATTGGAGATTCCAATTATGAAAATAGATAAAAGTGTTTATCAGTCAGCTGAGTTAATTTGTAATATAGTCTCCACTCCTGAGAAGTAGTAGTTTCTCTGCAGATTCTCAAAGCCACCTCCCTTACCCAGGAGCCTATGCTTTGTGTCTGATAGTTGCTAATTTGCAACTGAATTGGATACCTTGGGATATCCAAAGACAAGTCAGTTCTGTTTTGCTCCTAACTTCCTACCTTGTATTTTAAGCAGGCTGGTTGTTTCTACCCAGGCTCACATGGCTCAGAGACTCACCATGACAAGTTTTCATTGCTATGAAAAAATGCACTGAGTGCATATTTGTAGGTCCTTTGTATCTTGGTCCAATATTGGGAAAAAGCTGTGTTATGAAGGCCTGTGGCCAAAATTGGGCAACTAAGGATGTATAATATTCTGTAACCTAAGACAGAGGCATGTGAAGAAAGGTGGTGTTTGATTATTAATAATAAACACTAATAAGGTCCTATTTGTTCAAATAACACAATCAAGCTGAGTGTGACCTTGAACATGGATAAAAGAGAATATATAACCTTTGACCTAAGTCATGCGGGGCTGCCAGCTACCATAATTCCCAGACAGGACTATGGATCATAAATAAATCTTTTGCTCCTGTCCAGTCAATTTTAATAAATCCAAAGGGAGGAATTGAGCTCTCCCCCAGCCCTTGAGTGGGAATTCCAGACCTCATTTCTAGCCACAGCCTCCCCCACCTAGGTTGGAGTTCTCCAAAGTGAAGTTGATTGTTCTTTAAGGACCTGCAGTCTCCCAAGAGGAGCCAACAAACCTACTGAGCAACCAAACCTGGTTTTGTAGACAAGTTCCCAGCCTTTGGGGGAAGAGATTTCCCCCAACCTTTAAATTTGGAGCTCCCCATTTAACATTGAGCCTTGATCAGAAAAACTTTTTCTTGGCTCCTTATTTCTCTTACCTGCCTATCCTTTTATTTCATCCCCAGCTTTCCTACCAGGTCACCTTGGTTCCCTTAGCTGCAGGTGGTTACAGAGCAGCTGGGACAGGATCCTTCTGGTCCCCATCTGCACCTGGGAGCCAGGCAGTTCAACAGCCCTCTGTGCATGGCCTGCCAGAAGAGACATGGTTTCCCAGCAGCACTTTCACTTCTGGGCTTGGAGGTGAGATCTCCACTTTCTCTCAAATAACTGTCCTGAGCAGACCATCTAGGAGCATACAGGGCATAGGAACAGTGGAGCAGCTGGGACAGGGTCCATTCAGTCACCATCTACACCACAAATGGGGCAGTTCAACAGTCATCTGCACACAGATCCTGCAAGAAGAGAGCTGGTCTCACTTTAGTGCTGACACAGGCTTACAGGCCCAAAGGAGGGACAAGCTACAGCTAGAGACAGCAAGACCAATTAACACCAGAGATAACCAGATGGCGAAAGGCAAACACAAGAAGCCTACTAACAGAAACCAAGGCTATTTGTTTGGCAATATCAAAACCCAATTCTCCCACCACAGCAAGTCCTAGATACACCAAGACACCGGAAAAGCAACAATTGGATTTAAAATCGCATCTCATGATGCTGATAGAGGACTTTAAGAAGGACATAAATAAGTCACTTAAAGAAATACAAGAGAACATAGGTAAACAGGTAGAAACCCTTAAAGACGAAACATAAAAATCCCTTAAAGAATTACAGGAAAACACACCCAAACAGTTGAAGGAACTGAACAAAATCATTCAGGATACAAAAATGGAAGTTGAAACAATAAAGAAATCACAAAGGAAGACAACAATGGAGTTAACAAAAAACTAGAAAAGAGATCAGGAGACATAGATGCAAGCATCAACAACAGAATACAAGAAAGAGAAGAAAGGATCTCAGGTGCCGAAGATACCATAGAAAACATTGACATAGCAGTCAAAGAAAATGCAAAATGCCAAAATCTCCTAACCCAAACATTCAGGAAATCCAGGACAAAATGAGAAGAGTAAACCTAAGGATAATGGGTATAGAAGAGAGTGAAGACTCCCAACTTAAAGGGCCAGTATATATCATCCACAAAAGTATAGAAGAACACTTCCCTAACCATGGTCATACAAGAAGCCTCCAGAACTCCAAATAGATTGGGCCAGAAAAGAAATTCCTCCCATCACATAACAATCAAAATTCCAAATGCAGAAAACAAAGAAAGAATAGTAAAAGCAGTTAGGGGAAAAGGTCAAGTATCATAAAAATGCAGACCTGTCTGAATTACACAAGACTTCTCACCAGTGACTATGAAATCTAGAAGATCCTGGGCAGATATCAGAAAGACCCTAAGAGAACAATTCCAGCCCAGGCTACTGTACCCAGCAAAAGTGGTGGTGGTGGGGTGGATGATTGGGGAATAGTTGGCGGGGAGAGGACTTATGGGACATATGGTGGGGGGGAATTGGGAAAGAGGAAAGCCTTTGGAATGTAAACAAAGAATATAGAAAAAAATATACATACATTTATAGCATAAGGACCAGACAATAAAGCAGAGCTAATGAGAAAAACAAAACAAAACAAAACAGAACAAAACAAAACAAAAAAACCTCTCAATTATCATAGATGGAGAAACCAATGTATTATATGGCCAAAAAAAATTACACAATATCTTTTCACAAATACAGCCCTTCAAAGGATAATAAATGTATAACTCCAACACAAGGAGGCAAGTTACACCCTAGAAAAAGCAAGAAAGTAATCTTCTATTAAAAAAACAATAAGAAAGGCCGGGCGGTGGTGGCACACGCCCTTAATCCCAGCACTTGGGAGGCAGAGGCAGACGGATTTCTGAGTTCGAGGCCAGCCTGGTCTACAGAGTGAGTTCCAGGACAGCCAGGGCTACACAGAGAAACCCTGTCTCGAAAAACAAAAACAAAACAAAAAACAAAACAAAACAAAAAAAAACAACAAAGAAACAAAAACAACAACAACAAAACCTATAAGAAGATAGCCACATAAACATAACTCCAACTTTAGCAACAATAATACCAGAAAGCAACAATTATTTTTCCTTAATATTTCTTAATATCACTGAAATCAATACCCAAATAAAGAGATAGACTAACAGACTGGATAGGTAAACAGGACCCAACATTTGCTGCATACAAGAAACCAACCTCAGTGACAAAAATAGATACTACCTCAAAGTAAACGGCTGGAAAACAATTTTCCATGAAAATGGTCCCAAGAAACAGGTTGGAGTAGCAATTATAGTATCAGATAAAACCACCTTCCAACCTAATGTTATCAAAAAAGATAAGGAAGCACACTTAATACACATCAAAGGAAAAATCTACCGAGAACTCTCAATCCTGAACATTTATGCTCCAAATGCTAGGGTAACCACATTCATAAAAGAAACTTTACTGATGCTCAAGGTACACATTGTATCTCACACAATAATGGTGGGAGGCTTCAACACCCCTCTCCCATCAATGGACAGATCATGGAAACAGAAACTAAACAGAGAAACAGTGGAGCTAACAGAAGTTATGAACCAAATGGATTTAACAGATATCTATAGAGCATTTTGCTCTAAAACAAAAGTATATACCTTCTTCTAAGCAACTCATGGTACCTTCTCCAAAATTGACCATATAATTGGTCACAAAACAGGACTCAACAGTCACAAAAAGATTGAAATAATCTAATGCATCCTTTCAGATCATCATGGAAATAAGGCTGATAATAAATAACAAAAACACTAGAAAGCCCACATACACATGGAAGCAATGATAACTTAGTCAAGAAATAAAGAAAGAAATTAAAGACTTTTTAGATTTTAATAAGAATGTGGCCATAACATACCCACACCTATGGGACACAATGAAAGCAGTCCTAAGGGGAAAGCTCATAGCTCTCAATGCCTCAAAAAAGAAACTGGAAAAAGCATACACTAGCAGCTTGACAGCACATTTGAAAGCCCTAGAACAAAATGGAGCAAATATACCCAAGAGGAGTAAATAGCAGGAAAGAATCAAATTCAGAGCTTAAACCAGCCAAATAGAAACAAAAAGAATTATACAAAGAGTAAGCCAATCCAGGAGCTGGTTCGTTGAGAAAATTGACAATGTAGATAAATCCATAGCCACACTAACAGGGGGTACAGAGATAATATCCAAGTTAACAAAATCAGAAATGAAATGGGGAAACATAACAATAGAAAACAAGGAAATCCAAAAAATCATCAGATCCTACTACAAAAGCTTTTACTCAAAAAACTTGAAAATCTGGATGAAATGGTCAGTTTTGTAGACAGATGCCAGGTACCAAAGTTAAATCATGATCAGATAAATGATGGAAATAGTCCTGTAACCCCTAATGAAATAAAAGTAGTGATCAATAGTCTCATAACCAAGAAAAGGCCAGGACCAGATGGGTTTAGTGCAGAGTTCTATCAGACCTTCAATGAAGACCTAATACCAATACTTTCTAAACTATTCCACAAAATAGAAACAGAAGGAACACTACTCAGTTTATTCTATGAAACCACACAAAGACACTGTGAAGAAGGAAAACTTCAGACCAATTTCCCTGTTAGGTTTTCCACAAGAATACCAAGCTACTCATACATATAGAGGACCTAGGTCAGACCCTACAAGTTCCTTGATCTCTCAAGTTGAAATGAATCCCTCTCAATTTATTATTTGGGCTGTGTTACAGTGGTGTGTTCCTGACCCCACTGGTCCTCCAATCTTTCCCCCAACTCCTCAGCAGGTTTCCTGGAGCTCCACCTAGCGTTTGGCTGTGGTACTCTGCAACTGCTCCCATCATTTGCTGGGTGAAGCAACTGATGGTGATTTTATTAGTCTCTGGTCCCAGGCAGTATACAGGCAGGAAAAATTGTAGGTAGAAGATTTTGTGGCTCAGTTGTCCTTAATTCTCCACCTGAGGCCTTGTTTGTCTACAGTAGATAGCTGGTTGAAGTCCTGTGGCCCCTGTAAGAAAGGATTTTCTCTGGCTTTGAGTGAATGGAAAGATGGAACCAATGAGAAAATGAAGACTGAAAAGTTGGATGAAGACTAGATAATAACCTACCTGTGAGTCATGTAGCATTTAGTTTTTATTACAAGAAGAAAGGAAATGAATTTCTTTTGTGAGATTTTCATCACTAAAATGTCAAAGTTGTCCTTCTATATCTAAGAGCCATTGAAATGCTAAGAAAAAAATTATTTGTTCCTGACAATTCCAAACTGAAATACATAGACATTTATTATTGTCAGACCAAGTCAGCCCCTAATACTGTGAGGTCTCTTCAGAATTGGTGAATCTAAACCTAAGTGTATCAGATGACTGAAAATAAAGCACTAAGAGGAAAGGGTTGCCTTACTGACTTGGATCTCAAAGCTCCGTTCTATTGACCACTTTCTTTTAACTGGCATCTGAGAGTGGAAGCTCAATTACAAAGGGTTGGAATTAAAAACAGACTAGAGCCTGAAACAACTTTTTATTTACTATCAAAGTTGATTTCCACTTGGGAGAGATGTAAGCTACCATCATTTCTCATCATCACACAATTTCTTCTATGTGAAATAAATTACTGGTTTTTATTACTGACTATTCAAAACTTCATAAATGAACCTTGTGCACATAAATAAACAGTTACTACAATTAAATATCTTTAAACAGTTGAAGTAGTAATCTTCCATCCTCTATAATTAAGACACCTCATGAAAACAAATGGATTCTGTATCAATGTTTACCAGAGTTCCCACATTTTATCCAGAGTTGGGTATCACAGACATTGTCCATAGTATTGCTTTTTCTGGAACATCTGGAAAGATTTAATAGTTATTGTTACAATCTATGGCAACTTTTATAGTCACGTCAATCTAGCAACTATTCTTAGTAATCCTTCAGAAAACAGGATTTTTTTTATTGGCTATACCATATTCTGGTTTCTTTAAATCCATCCACCTGTCTTTAGGGACAATGAATAAATATAAAGTCATACTTACTGAAACTTTCTTATTTGTGTTATTTTCCTAGCATATGATATTGTCTTAAGACAATTTGATTTATATTTTGAAAACTAATATTAGCAACATATATTCATTTTCATAAAAAAAAAACTGTCGCCCTCCCTCCAAAAATGCATAAAAATAGGGAGAATGGTTATAAGAGGTAAATTAGTCCAGGACCTGGAATAGATAAATATGTCCACAGCTAAGATAATATTTATTCAGACTCCAGTTACTTCACCTAAAACACAACATAAAGAGTTTTTGTAAAATTGGTTGTTTTAAGACCCATTGTATAATGCTTTGCACTTAGAAAGGAAACAAATTATTCCTTAACTCAAAGTAACATTAAATATTCTAAGGGAATGTCTGCAATCTCTGATGATTCTATTTACCTTCGCCAGAATTTATTAAAATTGGCTTCAGAGAACATTTGTTATCTAGAACTTACGTGTTAAGCCATATTATAATGTTTTGGATAGATATAATTTATTCATAAATAATCAAAGTAACTTTAGAATTCTCCAAGATCCTTAGAAGTACAGATTACCTGATCTGGTACAATAAGTAATAAATACTACTTAACATCAAGAGTAGAATTTGTAATATGGTTTCACTTACAATGAATTGCATACAACGTTTATGGATAATTCTAACTTATAGGCATGTCATTCTCCTGAAGATGCTTGAGATGTGTTCCATTAGATCTCTAAGGAGGTATAGAATTTGTTAGATATGTAATATCTTTCTTAGTTGCTGTGAATGACTTTCTTTGCAAAATACATCTGTTAATGTTCCTTGTACATGGAAAATGAGCTATCTGTATTAACACACAGATAATTCTTTTCCATCAGAAAAATATCAGAGATACAAAACAAAGTAATAATTAGAAATTGAAATAATATATTAGCTATATTTTCCTTTTGGAGCCTACATGCAGCAAATTATGGATCTCCATAAAAAGATTTGGCAGCACAATTCTAAATGTTTCAAAACAATTTTTGTAAATTATGTACCCCTAGAAACAAAAAAACGTAGTAGATTTTTTTCTTTTTAATTTATATTTTTCAG
The DNA here is from genome assembly GCA_964023405.1 of Apodemus agrarius. Classification (NCBI taxonomy): domain Eukaryota; kingdom Metazoa; phylum Chordata; class Mammalia; order Rodentia; family Muridae; genus Apodemus; species Apodemus agrarius. Next base: position 137,864,976 of record OZ030010.1, on the reverse strand, counting down.
AGAGGAGATTAATATTTTCTTTTTAAGTATCTGTTGTGTGGAGGCTCCATGGAGACACATGTTTAGTTAAGAGATGGTTTTCAGTTATTTATTACATTACAGTATTCCATATAATCTTTTATATGTTTGCATTTAAAGTAGTTCTCACATGTTGTTATTAACATTTAGGTCTGAGAAGAAATACAAAAAGCTAAGAATGCTACTTCCAAAGTTGTACACTAGCTAGAATACTTCATTTTATTTTTGATATATTATGATCTTTTCTGTTTTATAACAAAACAATAAACAGAAAATGGCACTTATAGCAATATTTTCTAGCTGAAAGACATATGTAAATGTACATGTCTATACTCCAAATCCTTTTCTAAGTTTCACAATGTGTACATGTCTTCAGATTGCCAGCCAAATTAGAGTATAAGAACACGGTTTAATAACAATTTCCAACAACTTCTGGAATGGCCCAAACTGTGCTTTTACAATTTTGTACCATGTATGTGATAGTCTCAGCATTGATGATTATAAAATCAAAGAACCAGTATACACTGATAGATGTTAAAAACACTCTAGGTCATGCAGTATCAAATGCCTGATTAAGATTTAATTCCCTACATAAAAATAAACAGGAATATCACTACATATATTATGCACATACATATGTGTGTGTGTGTGTGTGTGTGTGTGTGTGTGTGTGCATGCACCATGCACATGTGTAGAGGTATATGTACTTTCTTACCACTGTCATGGAATAAAACTTAATAATTGACATAAGAACATCTTAAATTTTTTGTTATGAGACATGCATATTTTTTTATTAATTTTTTTTTTATTTTCTATATTCTATGTTTACATTCCAAAGGCTTTCCCCTTTCCCAGTTCCCCCCCTCCCTATATCCCATAGTTCCTCTCCCCCCCCACCCCCCCACCCCGACTATTCTCCAATCATTCCCCATCCCCCCACAGTTTCTCTACAAAACTGGATCCAATCTTTCCAGGCCCAGGGTCCTCTCCTTTCTTCTTGGGAATCATTTGACTTGCTAATTGTGCCTTGAGTATTTAGGGCTTCTGGGCTCATTAATATCCACTTATCAGTGATTGCATGTCATGTGTATTCTTTTGTGATTGGGTTAGCTCACTCAGGATGATATTTTCCAGGTCTAACCATTTACCTACAAATTGCATGAATTCATTATTTTTAATTGCTGAGTAGTATTCCATTGTATAAATATACCACATTTTCTGTATCCATTCCTCCTTTGAGGGATATTTGGGCTCCTTCCAATTTCTGGCTATTATAAACAAGGCTGCTATAAACATAGTGGAGCATGTGTCTTTATTGTATGCAGGGGAATCCTCTGGGTATATGCCCAGGAGTGGTATGCTAGGGTCCTCTGGAAGGAACATGCCCAATTTTCTGAGGAACCGCCACACTGATTTCCAGAGCAGTTTTACCATTTTGCAATCCCACCAACAGTGTAGGAGTGTTCCTCTTTCTCCACATCCTCGCCAGCATTTGTCGTCTCTTAAGTTTTTTTTTTTTTTTTTGGTTTTGGTTTTTTCGAGAAAGGGTTTTAGCCATTCTGACTGGTGTGAGGTGGAATCTCAGGGTTGTTTTGATTTGCATTTTTCTGATGACTAACGATGTTGAACATCTCTTAAGGTGTTTCTCAGCCATCCGAATTTCTTCTGGTGAAAATTCTTTGTTTAGCTCTGTGCCCCATTTTTTGATAGGGTTATTTGGTTCTTTGGTGTCGAACTTCTTGAGTTCTTTGTATATATTGGATATTAGCCCTCTGTCGGATGTGGGGTTGGTGAAGATCTTTTCCCACTTTGTTGGTTGTCGTTTTGTCCTTCTGACAGTGTCCTTTGCCTTGCAGAAACTTTGTAATTTTATGAGGTCCCATTTGTCAATTCTTGATCTTAGTGCATAAGCTATTGGTGTTCTATTCAGGAACTTTCCCCCTGTGCCTATGTCCTCCAGGGTCTTCCCAAGTTTCTTTCCTAATAGTTTCAGTGTGTCTGGTTTTATGTGGAGGTCCTTGATCCACTTGGAGTTGATCTTAGTGCAAGGAGATAAGAGTGGGTCAATTCGCATTCTTCTGCATGTTGACCTCCAGTTGAACCAGCACCATTTCTTGAAGAGGCTATCTTTTTTCCACTGGATGGTTGTGGCTCCTTTATCAAAGATCAAGTGACCATAAGTCTGTGGGTTAATTTCTGGGTCTTCAATCCTATTACATTGATCCACTTGCCTGTTGCTGTACCAGTACCATGCAGTTTTTAACACAATTGCTCTGTAGTACTGTTTAAGGTCAGGGATATTGATTCCCCCAGAAGTCCTTTTATTGTTGAGAATAGTTTTAGCTATCCTGGGTTTTTTGTTGTTCCAGATGAATTTGAGAATTGCTCTTTCTAGATCTATAAAGAATTGAGTTGGGATTTTGATGGGGATCGCATTGAATCTGTATATTGCTTTTGATAAGATGGCCATTTTTACTATATTGATCCTGCCAATCCAGGAGCAAGAAATATTTTTCCATCTTCTGAGGTCTTCTTCGATTTCTTTCTTCAAGGACTTGAAGTTCCTGTCATACAGATCTTTTGCTTGTTTGGTTAGAGTTACGCCAAGGTACTTTATGTTGTTTGTGGCTATTGTGAAGGGTGTTATTTCCCTAACTTCTTTCTCAGCCTGCTTGTCCTTTGAGTACAAGAAGGCTACTAATTTGCATGAGTTAATTTTATAACCAGCAACTTTGCTGAAGTTGTTTATCAGCTGTAGAAGTTCTCTGGTGGAGTTTTTTGGGTCACTTAAGTATACTATCATATCGTCTGCAAATAATGATAGTTTCACTTCTTCCTTTCCAATTTGTATCCCTTTGACTTCCTTATGTTGTCCAATTGCTCTCGCTAGAACTTCAAGTACTATATTGAAAAGATATGGAGAGAGAGGGCAGCCTTGTCTAGTCCCTGATTTTAGTGGGAATGCTTCAAGTTTCTCTCCATTTATTTTGATGTTGGCTACTGGTTTGCTGTAGATTGCTTTTACTATGTTTAGGTATGGGCCTTGAATTCCTGCTCTTTCCAAGACTTTTAGCATGAAAGGATGCTGAATTTTGTCGAATGCTTTTTCAGCATCTAATGAGATGACCATGTGGATTTTTTCTTTTAGTTTGTTTATGTAGTGGATTACATTGATGCATTTCCGTATGTTGAACCATCCCTGCATCCCTGGGATGAAGCCTACTTGATCATGGTGAATGATTGTTTTGATGTGCTCTTGGATTCGGTTGGCAAGAATTTTATTTAGTATTTTTGCATCGATATTCATAAGAGAAATTGGCCTGTAGTTCTCTTTCTTTGTTGGATCTTTTTGTGGTTTAGGTATTAGCGTAATTGTGGCTTCAAAGAATGAGTTTTGCAGTATCCCTTCTGTCTCTATTTTGTGGAATAGTTTGAAAAGTATTGGTGTTAAGTCTTCTTTGAAGGTCTGGTAGAATTTTGCACTAAAATCATCTGGTCCCGTACTTTTCTTGGTTGGGAGGCTTTCTATAACCCCTTCTATTTCTTTAGGGGTTATGGGACTATTTAGCTGCTCTATGTGATCCTGATTTAATTTTGGTATTTGGTATCTGTCTAGGAAATTGTCCATTTCCTCTAGATTCTCCAGTTGTTTTGAGTATAGACCTTTGTAGTAGGATCTGATGATCTTTTGAATTTCCTCAGTTTCTGTTGTTATATCTCCCTTTTCATTTCTAATTTTGTTAATTTGGATGCTGTCTCTGTGTCCTTTGGTTAGTCTGGCTAGGGGTTTATCTATCTCGTTGATTTTCTCAAAGAACCAACTCCTGGTCTTGTTGATTCTTTGTATGGTTTCTTTGTTTCTATTTGATTGATTTCAGACCTGAGTTTGATGATTTCTTGTCTTCTAATCCTCCTGGGTGAATTAACTTCTTTTTCTTCCAGGGCCTTCAGGTGTGCTGTTAAGCTGCTAGTGTATGCTCTCTCCAGTTTCTTTTTTGATGCACTTAGAGCTAAGAGTTTCCCTCTTAGCACTGCTTTCATTGTGTCCCATAGATTTGGGTAGGTTGTACCTTCATTTTCATTGAATTCTAAAAAGTCTTTGATTTCTTTTTTTATTTCTTCCTTGACCAAGGTGTCATTGAGTAGAGTATTGTTCAGTTTCCATGTGTATGTGGGCTTTCTGTTGTTTTTGTTGCTATTGAAGACCACTCTTACTCCATGGTGATCTGATAGGAGGCATGGGATTAGCTCGATCTTCTTGTATTTGTTGACATCTGTCTTGTGACCAATTATATGGTCTATTTTGGAGAAGGTACCATGTGGAGCTGAGAAAAAGGTATATTCTTTAGCTTTAGGATGAAATGTTCTATATATATCTGTTAAATCCAATTGGTCCAGAGTTTCAATTAGTTTCACTGTGTCCCTGTTTAGCTTCTGCTTTCCTGATTGGTCCATTGAGGAGAGTGGAGTGTTGAAGTCACCCACAATTATTGTGGTAGGTGTAATGTGTGCTTTAAGCTTTAGTAAGGTTTCTTTTATGAAGGAGGGTGCCCTTGCATTTGGAGCATAGATGTTCAGTATTGAGAGCTCTTCTTGGTGGATTTTCCCTTTGGCCAGCAAGAAGTGACCTTCTGAGTCTCTTTTGATGATTTTAGGTTGGAAGTCAATTTTATCTGATATTAGAATGGCTACTCCAGCTTGTTTCCTGAGACCATTTGCTTGTAAAATTGTCTTCCAGCCTTTTACTCTAAGGCAGTGTTTGTCTTTAACACTGAGATGTGTTTCCTGTATGCAGCAAAATGTAGGGTCCTGTTTCCGTATCCAGTCTGTTAATCTATGTCTTTTTATTGGGGAATTGAGTCCATTGATGTTAAGAGATATTAAGGAATAGTAATTATTACCTCCAGAAATTTTTAAAATTATATTTATTTATTTTTTATATTCGAGAGGTTACCTTCTTTTGTGTTTGATGAGAGGAGGTTTCTATCTTGTTTCTTCCCAGGTGTAGTTTCCATCCTTGTCTTGGTGTTTTCCCCCTATTATCCTTTGTAGGGCTGGATTTGTGGAAAAATATCGTGCAAATTTGGTTTTGTCATGGAATACCTTGATGTCTCCATCTATGGCAATTGAGAGCTTTGCTGGGTAAAGTAGTTTTGGCTGAAGTTTGTGTTCTCTTAGAGTTTGCATTATATCTGCCCAGGATCTTCTAGCTTTCATGGTCTCGGGTGAGAAGTCTGGTGTTATTCTGATAGGTCTTCCTTTATAAGTTACTTGGCCTTTTTCTCTTGCTGCCTTTAATATTCTTTCTTTGTTTAGTACATTTGGAGTTTTGATTATTATGTGACGGGATGTGTTTCTGTTCTGGTCCAGTCTGTTTGGGGTTCTATATGCTTCTTGTATATTCATGGGCATCTCTCTCTTTAGGTTGGGGAAGTTTTCTTCCATAATTTTGTAGAAGATATTTGCTGGCCCTTTAACTTGTAAATCTTCATTCTCGTCTATACATATAATCCTTTGGTTTGGTCTTCTCATTGTGTCCTGGATTTCCTGGATGTTTTGGGTTACAGCCTTTTTGCATTTAGTATTTTCTTTGACTGTTGAATCAATGGTTCCTATGGTATCTTCAGCTTCTGATATTCTCTCTTCTATCTCTTGTATTCTATTGTTGATATTCGCATCTATGGCCCTTGATTTCTTCCCAAGGTTTTCTATCTCCAATGTTGTCTCCCTCTGCGATTTCTTAGTTGTTTCTACCTCTGTTTTTAGTACCTGGATGGATCTGCTCAGATCTTTGCTTGCTTGATTGTGTTTTCATGTATTTCTTTAATAGATTTTTGTGTTTCCTCTTTCATAGGTTCTACTTGTTGGCCAACGTTCTTCTGTATTTCTTTAAGTGATTTTTGTCTTTCTTCCTTATTGTCTTCTTCTTTTTGATCCATCTTCTCCTGCATTTCTTGAAGTGATTTTTGTATTTGCCTTGTAAAGTCTTCTAACTTTTGATCCATTCTCCTCCATATCTTTACGAGATTTTTCTATGTGTTCAGCTACCAGCATCCTGACCAGTGATTTTATATCCAAGTCTTGTTTTTCTGGTGTTTTGGGGTATCCAGGGCTTCCTGTTGTTGGCGAACTGGGTTCAGATGCTGTCATGTTGCCTTGATTTCTGTTAGTGACATTCCTTCATTTACCTTTTGCCATCTGGTTATTTCTGGTGTTAGTTGACCTTGTTGTCACTGGCTGGTGTTTGAATCTCCTGTGAGGCTGGGCTTATCTGTTGTTTCTCTACTGGTGGTTATGCGTGATTGCTGCTCAACGGGATCAGGAGCTGGCTGCCACCGGCTGATTTTGTGCACAGCCTGAGGTCTCCGGGAAGTGTGGGGGAGTGCAGCAGAGCCTCGGCAGGCGCTGCTGGGCCTGCCTCGTAGGGAGAGCCTAGCAGATCCCCCACGCGGTAGCCCCTGATGGATTCTGTCTACCTGTGCCTTTCCAGCTGTGTTCTGGTTGCAATATGGAGGCCTGCTGTTATTGCTGGTCTGGGGTCCTGGGGAGCTGGGTGGCTCCAGCTGCCTTGGTGCATGGCCTAAGCTTGCAGGGATGTGCGGCAGAGCCTAGGCACCCCCCACTGGGCCCGCCTGGGGTAGAGAGCTTAGCAGATCCCCCTGCTCTAGCCCAAGAACGAGTCTGTGTATCTGCACCTTTCCAGCTGTGTCCTGGTTGCAATATGGAGGCCTGCCGCTATCGCTGGTCCGGGGTCCTGGGAGCTGGGTGGCTCCGGCTGCCTCGGTGCACAGCCTAAGCTCGCAGGGACGTGCAGCAGAGCCTAGGCAACTGGGCCCGCCTGGGGGCGAGAGCTTAGCAGGTCTCCCTGCTCTAGCCCCAGATGGAGTCTCTACCTGCACCTTTCCAGCTGTGTCCTGGTTGCAATATGGAGGCCTGCCGCTATAGCTGGTCCGGGGTCCTGGGTAGCTGGGTGGCTCCGGCTGCCTCGGTGCACGGCCTAAACGAGACATGTATCTTTTGATAGCAGTGAATTTTTTCCTTGATCTCCTAATCTTCTTGCTTCTAATTCTGAAGTACTAGAGGTGCTGGGATTTCACAGGTGTAACACTACAACTTGTTTATGAAGTGCAGGGTATGGAATCATGGCTTTGTATATGCTAAATTGTACTCTGGAATGTGAGTGACATTCTCAGCCTCAGCAAATTGACCAGTATACCAGTTACAGCACATGTCTCTATTCTAAGTTGACATATAGGGAGAATAGCATTTCATGGTTTGACACATTGGAATGATATCAGCATAGTATTTTTTCATTTATTTAAACTTTTTCATTAATTGGTAGTCATCTAAAAGTTAGATGACTCTTCAAGCTTAAATAATAAAGGTATTTAACCAACTGCTATTCTTTCTTCCAGAGATTTTCCTGGGCTTCTTTATGCCACCAGTGGACAGGTTTCTGAGTTAGCAGTAGCATACTCGACCACTTAAGGGGTGTAGAATCTGAGTGAGACATTATCATCTCCACTTATGCTATTTCTTGTGTCATAACAGAATAAACATTAACTAAAACATAAGAGCTGTCATTACTTGCCTTTTCTGAAGTACACAATACTGGAAATAGAAATCTTAACAATGGCTATGGGAAGATATGTATATTTAAAACATGATCCAAAATTTAAACATAATCTAAAAATTGAGCCTGCTGATAAAAACATGTTCATTGTCCTTATCTGTACACTACAGACAAAGTAATTTTAAAACCACTTTACATTGAAGGATGAATTAATTCTATCACTTGGTTAGGGGAGCTAAAATTCCACATAACTTACAGAGAATGTATTAACAGTTTGTGAACTATTTATTGTTTTTACCTAATATAACAAAATACCTAGAATTAGTTATCACAGAAGTGAGGCTTATCTAGTTCATAGTTTCATTCATTCAATGGTGCACATTAGATGATGATCTTCTTGGTGGTTCATTTTATCACAAAATATTACATGGAAAAATGGAAAAAAGGCAAGGTTCAAATACAATACACCCCCTTTTTAAAAAGAGAATATATCTTTATAAAGATATGTCTTTATAAAGAATATATCTACTCTTTTTCCTGCTTCTTCCCTCTCCTGCTCCCCGTCTTCCTCTTTTTTCTTTCCCTATCTCTTCCTCTCCTCTCATTCTCTTCCATCCATCTTTTTATGTCTCTGTCCACATATAGCCAGCCACTAGAAGTACATTCCTAATATTCCCTTCTTCCGATTTTCTCTAATACTAATTATCATTCTAATACCAGACCTTCAAATATAGTCAGTACCTTAATTTACTTTTGTTTTTCTGTGGTAGAATGTTCCAATAAAAAACTAGCTAAAGGGAAAGAGTTTATTTCTGCTCACAGTTCAATGGACCAATTAACCATGGCAGAGAAGTCAAAGAGTCAGGAACTTAGAACACCTGTTCACAGTGCATCCACAATTAGAAACTGTGAGCAATGAATTCATGTTAGCTCTCTCCATTTTATACAGTCCAGGATGACCATTCAAAGAGTGGTCATCACCACAATGAAGATGGTCTTCTTAGATAGATTACATTCATCAAAGTAATCCTTGATAGTAATGCCCAGAGCCCATCTTCCAGATATTTCTAGATCTTGTCAAGTTAACAACACTAACCTTCACAAAGTCAAGGTACACTCCGAACCCTCTTGATTTATTGTCACCTATGAAGATTACTTTTTATAAAATCCCTTGGGACACATATTTAAAATATATTCAAACCAGAGATACCTGTATTTGTTCTCAAATAATTTATACTTTTTTTTGAACCTAATGTTTCTTGTGCAGTGGAGAAAACTCAAAAACAATGTGGTAACATTAAGTACCATTATTTATAACCATGATGCATTACACTTCAATAGCTTTTTTTCATTTATCAAGTTGCTTTAATTTTTATGGCATATATACATCTATATTATATTATATTATATTATATTGTATTGTATTGTATTGTATTGTATTGTATTGTATTGTATTGTATTGTATTATATTTTGGTATTGAGAGGGTTCTTGCAGGGAAGTGAACAAAACACAGAGAAAAGAATGGAAACCCTGTGAAAATTGACTTAGTCATCAAAGATCAGACATAGAGGAATCTAATGCCAGGAGGTTCATTTCCAGCATATTTAAACCTCAGTACAATTTGGGAAAAGGTTAGCCCACACAATCAGTTCAATCAGTAAAATTTCAAGTACACAATAAAGTTAAAGGGGTGACTACATAGAAACATTTTACAAAGTACATGTGACAAAAAGTATTGGTTTGATCTCTTAAAGGCCTAGAATTCAGTGTAGTTGCTGACAGACAGCATAGAGGTCAGCAGACCATAATGTACTTGTGACATCTCCACTAAGGATGGATAATGGTCTAGGGACAGAAGGCTCTGGAATAATCATTTTGGGGAATTTCTTGATGTAATTTACCGGGTGTTATGTTAGTGGAGTTGTTGTATGTTATGCCTAGCTAAGTTATAATCCGGGTTACCAGGCTTTCTAAAATCATGTTCTGGAATCCAAAAATATCTGAAACAAGGCAGTTTAAGAAATCTTTTTAATCTGTACATATTTGTTGTGGATAGGCCTTATGTTGTTCTTGTGAACCAATCCCCTAATGAATAAAGGAGCCAATCACCAGGTGAGTAGGCAGGACTTCTGGGTTGGATGGAAGAAGAGAAGAAGCAGGAGAGAGGGACTCCTCTTTGGAGCAGGAACAGCAGAGGGGTATGATGTAGCTTCTATAATTTCCTAGTATAATGGAGGATCTGCAAGGGATCTGTTTTGTTTTGTTTTGTTTTGTTTTGTTTTGTTTTGTTTTGTTTTGTTTTGTTTTGGTTTGGTTTGGTTTGGTTTGGTTTGGTTTTTGGTTTTTGGTTTTGTTTTTTCCCAGACAGGGTTTCTGTGTATAGTCCTGGCTGTCCTGGAACTCACTCTGTAGACCAGGCTGGCCTCGAGCTCAGAAATCCGCTTGCCTCTGCCTCCCAGAGTGCTGGGATTATAGGCATGCACCACCACTACCTGGCTACCGGATCAGTTTTTAATGAGGTTTACAAGATTAGGTTTTAGTTGTTGCTCCCAGAGATTGAATTACCATTGTTTCTGAACTAAGTTTGTGTTGCATTTTTCTTCACACAGCAGCTCATCTGGTTTCAAAAGAGAAAGGTAAAGCAGCCAAGTGTGGGTTTGCCTGAGTTGCTCCACAAAGGCCATGGGGGATTTGAAGTATGGGGTTGGCAGGGTAGCAACCTGTCACTGGGAACCTAGCAAGCTGGGTGGAGATGTTTTGGGAGCTCCTGGCCAGTGGATCTCCATGAGATAAAAACACCCAGCAAACTGAGAGCTCCCAGGAACTAAACCACCAACCAGAGTACACATGGAGGGACCCATGGCTCCAGCTGCATATGCAGCAGAGGATGGCCTTGTTGGACATCAAAGGGAGAGGGCTTTGGTCCTGGTAAGGCTACATACCACAGTATAGGGGAATTCTAGGACAGGGAAGCAGGAGTGGTGGATTAATGAGCAGCGGGAAGGAGGATGGGTAGGGTATTTTCGGTGGTCAGGTGGGGATGACCAGGAAAGGGGACAGCACTTGAAATGTAAATAAAGAATATATCAAATAAAAAACAAAACAAAGAAAAAAAAGGCAGCTACACCATTGCCTGCCAGTGCATTGCTGGCCAGACCACAGGGGCAGAGGAACAAACATGGGACTGTGCAGGTTCTAACTTTTTTTCTTTATTTCTTAGGTATTTTCTTTATTTACATTTCAAATGGTATCCCCTTTCCTTGTTTACTCTCCCCAAACACGCTATCCCTTGCCCCCTAACTTTTTAATACTCCCCCCAATACATATTGAATTCATTGGCGCATACATTTACTTATTACAAACAAATCCATTTTATTTCGCTTTTAATTTCTATAAGATCAAATTATTTATGAAGCACTGCCATTTTTGGGTGAATATTAATTAAGGTACACAAAATTATTTGATTATTTATTTTTTTCTGGTTTTGTTTATTTTTAGAGCATGAAACCAGTATATAATTTTCTAATATGCCAAAGGTTTTACACAAATAGAACCAAATAGTGTTTTTAATACATGTTTGAAATTTTCTAGCCTTTTTAGAGAGAAATTTTAAAATCTTCATTAGAAAGCAATTTTAGTTTGGACTTATTGATGATTCTCCTTACAATTTCTTTATGAAAATTTTAACATTCAATAAACTCCAACAACCACATTGTGTGTGTGTGTGTGTGTGTGTGTGTGTGTGTGTATGTCTGTGTGTGGAGCACAAGCATGCCTCTATGCTTCATGGAACCATGCAACCTCTTGAATAAATTGACTTTTTGCTACATTCAATTTTCTAAGACAAAGAGCCATAATTAATAACATCATATTTACTTGTTGGCTTCCAGATGCAATAATTAACTTTTGGTAAAATATCATCTGCTTTAAAACTGTCTGTCAATATAATTCCAGGAATTGTTTCTCGAGCCAATTGTTTGCATTTTATTTTGAAACTCAGATTTCTTAGTGTCATCTGCTGTTAAAATAAAGATATTGGAGGCACTTTAAAAGTTTCCTTATATTTACAAACTTTTTTTAATTGTTGGTTTCTCAAAACAGTCACCGTTTTTTAGGTAGTTAATTATAAATTACTTTCATGTGTTAAGCATAATTAAGAATCATTGAAAGTATCATTGGTCATATGAGGCCAACCTACCTTGCTTCTTAGCAAAGAATCACCAATAAAACTTATCACCAACAATATATATACGTATGTATATATATGTATATATACATATATACATACACACACACATATATATATGTGTGTGTTTATATATATATATATATATATATATATATATATATATATACTTTGTTTCCAACCCAATTCCCCCATAAAAGAAAGCTCAACTCAATCAGTTAACAAAACAAGCTACAAGTTTAGATTGGGCAGATCTCCCACTACACTACTCTGTTTCCATCTTTATTTTCCCATATAACTTGCAATTTCTCCAGGCCATGAGCTTCTTTCTCTGCAGCCTCTCAGTTGATCTTCCTGTAGCTCCTGTCCCTCCTGTTTATTCCCCGTGGCTCCTCCCAATAGACCTCTGCTCCTCCCACTTCCTCCTGCCCAATCATTGTCTCAAGACTTTATTTGAAAAGTTAAGATGAAGGTTCACAAGGCAACTCCTCATCTGCAGCCCCTCCGAGGAGTGGAATTAGCATCAAAATACGAATATATACTATTCGTAACAGTTTCTAGAGTTTTCTTCAGAGATTCAAATTATAGTGTTATTGGGTTGTAATTGATTTACCACAACCCATTACCTCTTAGTGAAATTAGAATAACATTCAAATTAGAGATATAGTTGATATAGTCATCACGATGTCAGCACATTTAACATAATTTATTTTAACAATGTTTGCTGCTTGGATTTAATTGAGCAGAATTTGTGTCAGATTTTAGCCAGAACAATTATCTCCTAATTATAGTCAGTTTTGTAAATTGTAATTATTAGAGATTTGCATATAGACGTAGAAGGCAAAACAATGTCACTTTTATGAAGTGTCTCTATGGGAAGTAATATGATTTTCTAAAAATTATACTCTATCAGAAGTTTGAAGAATCTCTCGTTCACATACCTTCATATTTATCCACTATATTATGCTTCAAAGGTCAACATGGCTGAATGGCATCACTATAAAATGTGAAACATGTCTAACAAATGTAGAAAAATAAAATTAATCATATGTATGAAAGAATAGGAGATAATTTTCATTATGCAATTCTAAGTAAAACAAGGACACTAATCTTAAATATAAAATATAATTTACCATCCTTTACCTACTTAGTATCTGTTTCATTAAATTTCACTAATATTTTTTTCTTCTCAGTACCTTTAAATATTAATCTGTCATTGAAACTGGATTTGTACTCCCAACGTTTCAAAGTCTGTGAAGTTCTTTGCAAGTACTTTGCTCTGTATCCATTAATTTTCTAGCAAATATACATAGACATTTAGTGGTCATTTTATTTTCACGTTTAGTAATTACTCATTTGTATTTAATGTGCTATTTTAGGTGTTTATCTTTCAATTGTGAAACTAAACCTTTTCAAATAGGCTTCCTTATTGTTAAGTACAAAGAGTTTTGGAAATTTTTCCTTCACTAGATAGGTATTTTGCAAGTATTTTCTTCCATAGTTAGTGGCTTGTCTTTAATTTTTCTAATAGTATATTTTATAGTGTAGAGGTTCTTAATTTTAAGAAAATCTACTTTACCATGTTCAAACTACTCTGTCTTAAAATATTTTTAAGTATTTTATTTTATGTGTATGGGTATTCTTTCTGCATGTATGTCTGTGTATGATGTGCGTGTCTAGTGCCAACAGAGGCAAGTAGATGTCATCAGATCCCCTGAAATTGGAGTTTGAGATGATTGAGAGGCACCATTGGGGTGTTGAGTATAAAATTTGATTCTATGGATGATCAGACAGTGGTAATGCCTCTGAGATACTTCTCAAGCCAATTAGTCATGCTTATGATATGTTGTTTAAAAATGCTTGCTTTACCCAAATCCAAGTTTACTAACATTGTTTTTTTTTACAATATATTTTCAAAATGTTAAAATTATGCAGTGTAAATTTAGGCCAATTACATTTTGAACCATTTATTTGTGTAGATAGCGGTAGTGTATGTGTGTGTGTGTGTGTGTGTGTGTGTGTGTGTGTGTGCGTGTGTGTGTGTGTTTAAAAATGTTGAATCACTGCCTATATTCTATAGTTTTTGGATGTTGTAGTTTGTTAGGTTTATGATGGCAAGAAGACCCCAATAATAATTTTTGAAAAGTTTCAACATTATCTGTAATGTTGCCATTGCTTCTTTGTTAAACAATAATTAAACATATTGCTGTCTTTCTATTTTGGAATTCTGTCTCATATTAAAAATTATTTTATTATTTTGGGAGGTTTGTATATAACTTTTTCAATTATTTATTTATGTGGGTACACTGTCACTCTCTTTAGACACACCAGAAGAGGGCATCTGATTCCATTACAGATGGTTGTAAGCCAACATATGGTTTCTGGGAACTGAACTCAGGACTTCTGGAATAGCAGTCAGTGATCTTAACTTCTCTCCAGCTCTGATTTTTATTCATTTTTAGAATTATATGATTAATCAGTTATTTCCACTATCATTTCTTTCCTACAAACCATTCCATATACTTTCTTGCTTTAATTTTTTAATTTATGGCCTACTTTTTGATTACATGTTGTCATATGCATACACACACATATATACATATATGTATGTATGTATATATACATATATGTATGTATGTATGTATACACACACACACACATTTAGTCTTGGTCAGGAATTCTATTCCTCTACAAAACATCATGAACACAAAGCATGTTGGGGAGGAAAGGGTTTATTCAGCTTATTCTTCCACATTGCAGTTCATCACCAAAGGAAGTCAAGACTGGAACACAAGCAGGGCAGGTACTTGGAGGCAGGAACTGATGCAGAAGCCATGGAGAGGTGCTGCTTACTGGCTTGCTTCCCCTGGCTTGCTCAACTTGCTTTCTTACAGAATTCAGAACTACCAGCTCAGGGATACCACAACCCACAATGGGCCAGGCCCTCTTCCCCACCTAGATCATTACTTGTGAAAAGGCCTTACAGCTGGATCTTTTAGAGGCATTTTCTCAAGGGAGGCTCCTTTCTCTGCAATAACTCCAGCTTGTGTAAAGTTTATACACAAAGCAGGCCAGTACAATTTCCATTGTTGCAAAGAGACACCATGACCAAGACAACTCTTCTAAGTGATATTTAATTGGCGACTTCAAAGATTTAGTCCATTTTTATTATGGCAGTAAGCATGGTGGCACGCAGTTACACAGAGTACTGAAGAAGTAGCTGAGAGTTCTGTATCTGGATACATACTCACCAGAAAAAGAAAATGACACTTGGGCCTGGCTTGAGCATCTGAAACCTTGAAGCCTGCCCCCAGTGATGCACTTTCTCCAAGAAGACTACATGTATTCTAGCATGGCTTCACCTTCAATAATGCAATTCCCTATGAGCCTATTGGGGGCTATTTTTATTCAAACCAATATATATTCAAATGCATGTATAGTAAGGACTGGCTATTTAGCATTTGTAATATCCATATATATGGATAGATAGATAGATAGATAGATAGATAGATAGATAGATAGATAGTCTGATATAATCCTACTTGTATGTATGTTTTCAGGACTGACCATTGGGCCGGGATTTCCCCTGTCCATGTTAATATGTTTATTAGTATTGTCCAGCCTATTTTTAGGCAGTCATGCTAGTGCAACTTTATGGGTGCAGCTTCTCACTTTATTAAGAGAA
This sequence comes from Apodemus agrarius, assembly GCA_964023405.1. Taxonomy (NCBI): domain Eukaryota; kingdom Metazoa; phylum Chordata; class Mammalia; order Rodentia; family Muridae; genus Apodemus; species Apodemus agrarius. The sequence continues at coordinate 137,849,513 of OZ030010.1, read as the reverse complement.
TCTCAATGTGAACTTTCTGATCCTCTGACTCTTACAATCAGTTTTTTTTAAACCACTTTTTCTACAGAGATACTGGAAACTTATGGCCCAGAGTTTCGACAGGCTCTAAATATCAGCATTTTGATTGGCTGTATTTTTCTATGTCTCTACTGTTGCAAAGCGAAGTTTTCTTGATGTGAGGTGAGCACTACAGTTATCTGGGGATTTAATATCAGGACAAGTATTTAGAATGTAAACAGAGAACATGTCGATTTAATAAAGTGGTGGTTATGGATTTTCTTTCAAGATCTATGACTTCACTAGCCTTAGTTTGTTGACTACTTAATTGTGTATTTAGGACCTTTAGTATTAAATAGTAAAGGGAAATAATGCAACAACATGGGATAAATGGGATAAGGGATGGAGCAGTACCTAATACTAAGGAAGTTTTTAAAAAGTTGTATTGAAACCCACTAATAAAATGAGGTGAAGATATCTCTACCAGACATCAGTGTCAGAAATGGCTTCTCTTTTATAATTGTTGGACATTGAGGTCTCAGAATATACAACATCACTCAACATTATTAGTTTTGCAAGTGCTTTTGGGTAATGTATAAAATTTTATGGTAAGAACATATTGTTTATGACATTGCAAACGTAAACAATCGTATATGGAGACATCAAAGTTGGTACTTACTTGTAAGCTTTATTGCTACTAAGCAGTTTGTTTGTTTGTTTATTTATTTATTTATTTATTTTTTGCTAGAGGATTCTATACATACTACTGACGAAGAATCGTTATCATTAACCTTAAACAGCTGTGAATCCTGTGAGGTATGATTAGGCCTGGCAAGAAATACCCACTGAAGAAATAATAGCAAAAACAACATCAGTAACCAACGCCTTCCTTATTAAAATAAAGTCTTGTTCCAGAAGATGAAATCCATTCGTTATCATTATTAATACCAGGAATTGATGATATCTACTACTATTATTCTGCTAAATTGATATAGAATTAAAATACTATATACTAATGACTTCTTGCTGTGTCCATAGATTGATAGAAACATCTCTCAACCCTCACCAGAGAAGCTTCATCATGCAGTAGGTGATTATTAACAAAAAGACCTACAAGTGCTGAAGGTAACAAGAAATAAAGCAGAGGAATTACCTCTAAATGAAACATCTATATCAGAACCCACTCAAAGGCTCAGAGATCATTGAGGAGGAAATACTGAGAAGATTATAAAAGTCAAAGACAGTGAATGATTGCAAGGAGAGAGTGTTTTCCAGAAACAACATGGGAGTTTTACATATGAATTCACAGCATTTGTGACAGCATGTACAAGCCTCATGAAACTTCAGGAGACAAACTTCAAGCATGGAGAGAAAGGTGTATAGGAACTCCAACTCCTATCTGAGGAGCTAGTTACTGGTAAATAGTACCTTCTGGGAGAGAGAGTGTCTGTTTTCTTTTATTATTTTTCTCCATCATAATTTTATTAGATAATTATCACACAATGCACACAAACTAGCTTCCCATACTACCAGGTCCACCCTCCTACCCTCATGCCCATATCCCTACCTCTTGCCTATGAAAAAGGAAGTAAACAACACCAAATCCAATTTGTGTTGCCCATATACATACTGGAACATGGTCCAACTTGCAGTGGCCAAACCCTTAAAGAAAACTCAGATCTTCACTACCCATGCCAGAAGCCATTATCTGCAGAGCGCTAAACTTCAGCATCTTATCACAATTTTCAATTACTTTCTTCAATAGTTTCTGGTCTGAATTTTTTTGAGGGGTGTTTAGGAAGATGTTAGCACAAAAACTGTCAATGTTTCTACCAGTACAAATGAAGTTTCTTGCCCACAAAAGCAAGTCGCAGCAGGGGCACGGAGTTTGTTTTCTTTAAAGTGTGACTCTTGGCAGTGTGACCATGCTCCAGCAAATAGCTACACGAGCAAGAATACACTGGAAACACAAACTTAATTCCATGAGTTTCAGAAAATGAAGACACAGAGATGAGCATGTAGAGAAGTTGATGGGAGTGTGCCAAGGGCCAGCTCCAGTTGGGTCTTCTTTCTTGGCTGTTCTTGAATTGACAGTGGAGGAGGAAGAGCATCAGCAGAGGGTAAGACTTTGTCTTACAAGATACTGGGGTAAGAATTTGTCTTAGGAGATATTTAGGGTTGCTGCGTAATAATAAAAAGTTTACTTATCTATGTCTAAGTTACTATGCTACTGTAGCCGACCTGCTTTCTATGTTCCTCTGTGGCCAGAAACTGCAGTCTCTGGTATTTAATACATCATCCTAAAACAGCAGGAGATTAAGTAAAGGATTAATTATTAGAGCCTTTTCCCTTTTGTCCAGATGCCTCTTGCTTGTCTGTCTAGGAGAAGAGAATAACACTCACAGAAGGAAAAATGTTTACATAAGTTTATATACAGATTCACACATGCACATTTATGCATTTCCATTCAAAACAGTTGGACTCAGCTTGCAAGCATTCTTAGTTACATACTTACACACACACACATGCATACATTCTCACAATTTGCATACTTACACACACGCATTCATACTTGCATATGCAAATGAAGCAAAAGATCAAGCACTGGTTGCAGAAAAAACTCACTCATGGATGAAAACATGTGCTCCGTCGTTATTGCATAGAGACAGAAAGAGCTTCTACACTTTTAATGCTAAATGAAGCAAACCCAAATTTGTAAGAAAGCTCTGTTCCTTTAATAAGACTAAGCCTGCCTTGCTATTAAGAAAGGACCTGTTCTGTCACATGGTAAAGAGAAGCCTGCCTACTCCTCCTGTTTTCTGTGGAGCTTTTTTTTCCCCCTCTTTCTCTCTGCATTCTACACATTGCTCTTAGTTTTCTTTTTTATATATTATTTTAACTATATTTTCTATAGTTTCTAAGCACTCTGCATTCTCCTTCTAATCTTGCTCTTTTCACCTGCTCTGATGTCACACTAATGCTCTTACTCTCTATGCCTTTTCTCCCAATGCTATGCCTATATTTTTAAGGTCTTGTTGAGTTCAGTTCTGTCTAAAAAGTGTTTTGTCTAAAAGTTCTCTTCAGCTCAGCTCTTCTCAGCTCAGTGAGAAGTTTAGTTCAGACTCTTTGTCTTCAGTACTTATACATCTTTCATAGTACATGATCACATGTTGAAAAGTTCATCACAAGCTCACACAAAAATCAAATCATAAATTGAAATAGAAGTTTAAAACAGAGAATATTACATGCATATCCATTAGGAGTAATTATCTGGCTAAGCGTCTATCACCTGTGTCACAGGTTCATAGAAGGTTGTAAACCATAACTAAGTTATTAGTGAAGGTTTATATAGATAAACCCAGTCAATATTTTATCTTCTGTCCTATCACCTATAATAAATTGTTAGTTCCCTTTTTATGACCATTGGTTAATAGTTGTACAACCGCTTGAAATGTGCTCTGAATAGTAGAAAGTCTGGTTACTATTTAGAAGCAATTAATTGGTGATAGATTGGAGACTGATAGAGTTCTCATTGTAGGTTTGACTATCAGTAAAGGACCTAATAGCAGTCCCACTATAAAAGAGCTTAATAATCACTGATATAATTTTATGAATTCTTTAGAATTTTATTTTATTTTTTATTTTATATATGTGAGTACACTGTCACTGTCTTCAGGCATACCAGAAAAGGGCATCTGATCCTATTACAGATGGTTTTGAGCCACAATGTGGTTGCTGGGAATAGATCTTAATACCTCCTGAAGAGCAGTCAGTGCTCTTAACCACTGAGACATCTCTCTAGCCCAATTTTAGGAATTCTTATATGATCATCATTGAGACTTAAGAAGTCATCTATTTGACTATATAGCATTATTACAAGATAGTACATCTTTGGAGATCTGCAGAGATCATCTCAAAAAGGGTTGTCTAATATCTAGTAGTTACATATGTTTAATAATAACAGGAAACACATATTAATATCAGGAATATTTCATAAAATGAATTCTCTTAGGCCTTGTCAATAAAAGCAAATCTGTCTTTGATTAATCAAAAGCAGACCATTTCAGCATGGTCACTAGTTATTAGCTTGCCCTATTATGGCTACTGACAGTGGTAGATTTGGAAAATGAATTGTATAAAATACTCAAAGGATTAAAACATAATTTGAAAATGTTAAAAAGAAAGTTGGAACAGAAGTTCCCTTCATGGATAAGTAATATTGTTTCTAGAAACTGTATGCTTTCTGAAAAGAACTCAGTAAAAATTTTCACCCGTGATTTGGTGGCTAGAAAAGACTAACGGTTCCCCCAAAACATATAAACTAATTATACCATTCTCAGTTACTGATCAGGCGGAACAGGCAGTTCCATATTGCTAAGAATATCATAAACTTTGAGTATAGTACACAGAAGTCAAGAAGTAACTGAACTCGAAATCCATCCCTGCTGGCTGGCATTCAAGCCAGGAGGACAGTTCGTGGCAGGGGTTATCTTATCAACTGTCATACAATGTAGAGCATATATATATACTACTATAATGACATACCAAGAAAGATATGCCAATTGTCAAATAATGTTATGAGTATTCTGAGAACAGGTACACACTCTGTGATAGAATTTGGGTCTCATTGCAAATGAAGAAATGCCCCCTTGATGATTGATTCTATAGAGCCAGTGAAAAGTTATGTCTGGGAAAGAAACTGGCCCAAAGGGGAAATACACTACCATTGTTTCTCTAATTGAATCTTCTTACTAAATATGTATTGTCATGCCCATAGACAAGTGATACTGTCATCCAGAGAGAAAGAGAGAAGCTGTATTTATAGAGTATTTCTGTAAGTGGACATAGCTATCTTTTAATTCTTTCTGTATCCTTGGCTTTGGACTTGAGATTCTCCTACGTCATCCTACCAAGTAGCTGGGATAACAGATCAATTCTACTAGGTCTATATTTCTCTGTATATAGTCTTGCCTATTTTCTTTCTCTACTTTTCCCCATTGCCTAGTAGGGCAATATTGCTTTCAATCTCATTTTATTAAAATGAAAACCAATGTCCAGGTGGTCTGAAAAAATCTCCCTCATGTTTTATAGGTCATTGACAATTTTTTCTGTCACAGAACCATAATAGTTTCTGTAATTACCAATTATTAAATATATGTAGTCTATTATTAATGCAAATACTATATTAATGGTAGTAAATCAGTTAAAGGAAGACATAATTATCTGCCATGTTTCTCCTGGGTCATGCCTTTGAGGTCTTTCTCAGAATTAATTCTTATAAAACTACACTATTGGGCTCAATGAGATAATTCAGGTTTGTTCCTATGACAGCTAACCTGAGTTTAGTACTTCCACCAACCCATGTGGTGGAAGGTAAGAAATATTTCCTGAATGTAATCCTCTGTTTTCCGCATTCAGCTTATAGCATGCATGCTTTCATTCTTGTGCATGAATGCTCACACATGCACATGTGAACACACACATATCCACAAGCATAATAAATAAATGTTAAATGATATATCATGTAAACTAAATATTTGTGTGGAAACCAAGCTGGCCTTGAATTCATTGAAATCTGCTTGTTTCTGCCTCTTGTGCAATGGAAATTTAATTTTTTTTCAGTAATTGTTCAAATAACACACATACATAGTTTCTCTATAAAGAAGCTGGAACAGGGGCTGGCAGATTGCTCAGTGATTAAACTCCCTGACAATCCTTTCAGAGTACCTGGGATCAAACCTGGCATGCACATGGGAGCTCACCATTGTCTCTAATTCCAGTTCCAAAGTGCTGCAATGCCTTTTACATGCTGGCAAAATGTCCATACATATAAAACAAAATAAATATTAAAAATAATCAAAGAAGTTGTAACAAAATGTAAATATTCATATATTGATTTTAAAGGGATAAAACACCATAGATATTAATATTAAAACAACTTCAAGATTCAATACTCCAGTATGTGTATATTCAATTATAATCAATTAGCAACTAAAATATCAAAAGTAAGGCCTTCAGTTGCTAAGGCTTCTGTGTATATACTGTGTATATAATTGACAAATACCTCTTATCTTTTTTCCCTGTCAAATGAGTCAAGATGTCTTTGGTTACTGGCTTAGGGTCAAAATAATTAAAAAAAAATCTTAATTAGCCAAGCATGTATTGAATGAGACTCACTAAGAAAATAGCTGTACAATATGAGGAATGACATTTTAGTTCAATCCAAAAGCTATAGTGACATCAAAGAATATATAGACAATGGAAGTATGGATGCAATAGGTAAAATTCAAAAGCTGTCACTGTTTCACTGCTTTTGATATCTCAGTTTCTTTTAGATTGAGATCCAGATACATTATATTTGATGACAGGCATTTCTCAAATTTCATTGATTTAGATGTTAATCTAGCCTATAATTTCATAGTGGTATTTGGAATAATATTTGATCATTTGTGAGTACCTTGGCCTTACAATCAGGATGTATTTAGTTCCTCATGACACTAAGATTGAAGGATTAAACAGTTTAACCTCAGATTATTTGTTGTTATATCTTATAGAAAACTGATTTTATTTTTTGACCTCACACAAAATGAGATAAGTTATGTTCATCTTTACTTGGACTGTGAGAGGATACCTTGCATCATGGAGAGACAGAGGAAATGGGCCACAAGTTGAGACCTCCTTGCATTGGAATCTGTTGTGGAACTAGTCAGTTCTACATACATGAATACATACAGACACCACTTTCCTGGGCTTCATATTTTTTTACTTGTTCCTCATTCCACAAAAAGTTCAACTAGTTTTTAGTCATATGTATTTGGAATTACACTACAACACTTCTTTTTTTTAATTTTTCTTTTCTATATTCTATGTTATACATTCCAAAGGCTTTCCGCTTTCCCAGTTCCCCCCCTCCTTATGTCCCATAGTTCCTCTCCGCCCCAACTATTCCCCAATCATTCCCCCTCCCCCCATGGTTTCGCTACAAAACTGGATCCAATCTTTACAGGCCCAGGGTCCTCTCTTTCTTCTTCTTGGGAATCATTTGACTTGCTAATTGTGCCTTGAGTATTTAGGGCTTCTGGGCTCATTAATATCCACTTATCAGTGATTGCATTTCATGTGTATTCTTTTGTGATTGGGTTAGCTCACTCAGGATGATATTTTCCAGGTATAACTATTTACCTACATATTGCATGAATTCATTATTTTTAATTGCTGAGTAGTATTCCATTGTATAATTATACCACATTTTCTGTATCCATTCCTCCTTTGAGGGATATTTGGGCTCCTTCCAATTTCTGGCTATTATAAACAAGGCTGCTATAAACATAGTGGAGCATGTGTCTTTATTGTATGCAGGGGAATCCTCTGGGTATATGCCCAGGAGTGGTATGCCAGGGTCCTCTGGAAGGGACATGCCCAATTTTCTGAGGAACCACCACACTGATTTCCAGAGCAGTTTTACCATTTTGCAATCCCACCAACAGTGGAGGAGTGTTCCTCTTTCTCCACATCCTCGCCAGCACTTGTTGTCTCTTGAGTTTTTAATCTTAGCCATTCTGACTGGTGTGAGGTGGAGTCTCAGGGTTGTTTTGATTTGCATTTCCCTAATGACTAATGATGTTGAACATCTCTTAAGGTGTTTCGCAGCCATCCAAATTTCTTCTGGTGAAAATTCTTTGTTTAGCTATGTACCCCATTTTTTGATAGGGTTATTTGGTTCTTTGGGGTCTAACTTCTTGGGTTCTTTGTATATATTGGATATTAGCCCTCTGTCGGATGTGGGGTTGGTGAAGATCTTTTCCCACTTTGTTGATTGTCGTTTTGCCCTTCTGGCAGTGTCCTTTGCCTTCCAGAAACTTTGTAATTTTATGAGGTCCCATTTGTCAATTCTTGATCTTAGTGCATAAGCTATTGGTGTTCTATTCAGGAACTTTCCCCCTGTGCATATGTCCTCCAGGGTCTTCCCAAGTTTCTTTTCTAATAGTTTCAGTGTGTCTGGTTTTATGTGGAGGTCCTTGATCCACTTGGAGTTGATCTTAGTGCAAAGAGATAAGAGTGGGTCAATTCCCATTCTTCTGCATGTTGACCTCCAGTTGAACCAGCACCATTTCTGGAAGAGGCTATCTTTATTCCACTGGATGGTTGTGGCTCCTTTATCAAAGATCAAGTGACCATAAGTCTGTGGGTTAATTTCTGGGTCTTCAATCCTATTACATTGATCCACATGAATGTTGCTGTACCAATACCATGCAGTTTTTAACACAATTGCTCTGTAGTACTGTTTAAGGTCAGGGATATTGATTCCCCCAGAAGTCCTTTTATTGTTGCAAATAGTTTTAGCTATCCTGGATTTTTTGTTGCTCCAGATGAATTTGAGATTTGCTCTTTCTAGATCTATGCAGAATTGAGTTGGGATTTTGATGAGGATTGCATTGAATCTGTATATTGCTTTTGGCAAGATGGACATATTTACTATATTGATCCTGCCAATCCAGGAGCAAGAAATATTTTTCCATCTTCTGAGATCTTCTTCGATTTCTTTCTTCAAGGACTTGAAGTTCCTGTCATACAGAGCTTTTGCTTGTTTGGTTAGAGTTATGCCAAGGTACTTTATGTTGTTTGTGGCTATTGTGAAGGGTGTTATTTCCCTAACTTCTTTCTCAGCTTGCTTGTCCTTTGAGTACAAGAAGGCTACTGATTTGCTTGAGTTAATTTTATAACCAGCCACTTTGCTGAAGTTGTTTATCAGCTGTAGAATTTCTCTGGTGGAGTTTTTTGGGTCACTTAAGTAAACTATCATATCATCTGCAAATAATGATAGTTTGACTTCTTCCTTTCCAATTTGTATCCCTTTGACTTCCTTATGTTGTCTAATTGCTCTCGCTAGAACTTCAAGTACTATATTGAAAAGATATGGAGAGAGAGGGCACCCTTCTCTAATCCCTGATTTTAGTGGGATTGCTTCAAGTTTCTCTCCATTTAGTTTGATGTTGGCTACTGGTTTGCTGTAGATTGCTTTTACTATGTTTAGGTATGGGCCTTGAATTCCTGCTCTTTCCAAGACTTTTAGCATGAAAGGATGCTGAATTTTGTCGAATGCTTTTTCAACATCTAATGAGATGACCATGTGTTTTTTTTTTTCTTTTAGTTTGTTTATGTAGTGGATTACATTGATAGATTTCCGTATATTGAACCATCCCTGCATCCCTGGCATGAAGCCTACTTGATCATGGTGAATGATCGTTTTGATGTGCTCTTGGATTCAGTTGGCAAGAATTTTATTTAGTATTTTTGCATCTATATTCATAAGAGAAATTGGCCTGTAGTTCTCTTTCTTTGTTGGATCTTTTTGTGGTTTAGGTATTAGCATAATTGTGGCTTCATAGAATGAGTTGGGCAGTATCACTTCCGTCTCTATTTTGTGGAATAGTTTGAAAAGTATTGGTGTTAAGTCTTCTTTGAAGGTCTGGTAGAATTCTGCACTAAAACCATCTGGTCCCATACTTTTCTTGGTTGGGAGGCTTTCTATAACCACTTCTATTTCTTTAGGGGTTATGGGACTATTTAGATGATCTATTTGATGCTGATTTAATTTTGGTATTTGATATCTGTCTAGGAAATTGTCCATTTCCTCCAGATTCTCCAGTTGTTTTGAGTATAGACCTTTGTAGTAGGATCTGATGATCTTTTGAATTTCCTCAGTTTCTGTTGTTACGTCTCCCTTTTCATTTCTAATTTTGTTAATTTGTATAATTTCTCTGTGTCCTTTAGTTAGTCTGGCTAAGGGCTTATCTATCTTGTTGATTTTCTCAAAGAACCAACTCCTGGTTTGTTGATTCTTTGTATGGTTTCTTTGTTTCTATTTGATTGATTTCAGCCCTGAGTTTGATGATTTCTTGTCTTCTACTCCTCCTGGGTGAATTAACTTCTTTTTCTTCCAGGGCCTTCAGGTGTGCTGTTAAGCTGCTAGTGTATGCTCTCTCCAGTTTCTTTTTGGATGCACTTAGAGCTAAGAGTTTTCCTCTTAGCACTGCTTTCATTGTGTCCCATAGATTTGGGTAGGTTGTACCTTCATTTTCATTGAATTCTAACAAGTCTTTGATTTCTTTCTTTATTTCTTCCTTGACCAAGGTGTCATTGAGTAGAGTATTATTCAGTTTCCATGTGTATGTGGGCTTTCTGTTGTTTTTGTTGCTATTGAAGACCACTCTTACTCCATGGTGATCTGATAGGAGGCATGGGATTAGCTCGATCTTCTTGTATTTGTTGACATCTGTCTTGTGACCAATTATATGGTCTATTTTGGAGAAGGTACCATGCGGTGCTGAGAAAAAGGTATATTCTTTAGCTTTAGGATGAAATGTCCTGTATATATCTGTTAAATCCAATTGGTCCAGAGTTTCATTTAGTTTCACTGTGTCCCTGTTTAGCTTCTGCTTTCCTGATTGGTCCATTGAGGAGAGTGGAGTGTTGAAGTCACCCACAATTATTGTGGTAGGTGTAATGTGTGCTTTAAGCTTTAGTAAGGTTTCTTTTATGAAGGAGGGTGCCCTTGCATTTGGAGCATAGATGTTCAGTATTGAGAGCTCTTCTTGGTGGATTTTCCCTTTGGCCAGCAAGAAGTGACCTTCTGAGTCTCTTTTGATGATTTTAGGTTGGAAGTCAATTTTATCTGATATTAGAATGGCTACTCCAGCTTGTTTCCTGAGACCATTTGCTTGTAAAATTGTCTTCCAGCCTTTTACTCTAAGGCAGTGTTTGTCTTTAACACTGAGATGTGTTTCCTGTATGCAGCAAAATGTAGGATCCTGTTTCCGTATCCAGTCTGTTAATCTATGTCTTTTTATTGGGGAATTGAGTCCATTGATATTAAGAGATATTAAGGAATAGTAATTATTACCTCCAGACATTTTTGAAATTATATTTATTTATTTTACTTATTTTTTTTTATATTCGAGAGGTTATCTTCTTTTGGGTTTGATGAGAGGAGGTTTCTATCTTCTTTCTTCCCAGGTGTAGTTTCCGTCCTTGTCTTGGTGTTTTCCCCCTATTATCCTTTGTAGGGCTGGATTTGTGGAGAGATATCTTGCAAATTTGGTTTTGTCATGGAATACCTTGATGTCTCCATCTATGGCGATTGAGAGCTTTGCTGGGTAAAGTAGTTTTGGCTGAAGTTTGTGTTCTCTTAGAGTTTGCATTATATCTGCCCAGGATCTTCTAGCTTTCATGGTCTCGGGTGAGAAGTCTGGTGTTATTCTGATAGGTCTTCCTTTAAAAGTTACTTGGCCTTTTACTCTTGCTTCCTGTAATATTCTTTCTTTGTTTAGTACATTTGGAGTTTTGATTATTATGTGATGGGATGTATTTCTGTTCTGATCCAGTCTGTTTGGGGTTCTATATGCTTCTTGTATATTCATGGGCATCTCTCTCTTTAGGTTGGGGAAGTTTTCTTCCATAATTTTGTAGAAGATATTTGCTGGCCCTTTAACTTGTAAATCTTCACTCTCGTCTATACCTATAATCCTTAGGTTTGGTCTACTCATTGTGTCCTGGATTTCCTGGATGTTTTGGGTTACAACCTTTCTGCATTTAGTATTTTCTTTGACTGTTGAATCAATGGTTCCTATGGTGTCTTCTGCTTCTGATATTCTGTCTTCTATTTCTTGTATTCTATTGTTGATATTTGCATCTATGGCCCCTGATTTCTTCCCAAGGTTTTCTATCTCCAATGTTGTCTCCCTCTGTGATTTCTTAGTTGTTTCTACTTCTGTTTTTAGTACCTGGATGGATATGCTCAGATCTTTTGCTTGCTTGATTGTGTTTTCGTGTATTTCTTTAATAGATTTTTGTGTTTCCTCTTTCATAGCTTCTACTTGTTGGCCAACGTTCTTCTGTATTTCTTTAAGTGATTTTTGTCTTTCTTCCTTATTGTCTTCCTCTTTTTGATCCATCTTCTCCTGCATTTCTTGAAGTGATTTTTGTATTTGTCTTGTAAAGACTTCTAACTTTTGATCCATTTTCTCCTCTATTTCTTTACGAGATTTTTCTATGTGTTCAACTACCAGCATCCTGACCAGTGATTTTATATCCAAGTCTTGTTTTTCTGGTGTTTTGGGGTATCCAGGGCTTCCTGTTGTTGGCGACCTGGGTTCAGATGTTGTCATGTTGCCTTGATTTTTGTTAGTGATGTTCCTTAGTTTTCCTTTTGCTATGTGGTTATTTCTGGTGTTAGTTGGCCTTGTTGTCACTGGCTGGTGTTTGAATCTCCCATGAGGCTTGGCTCACCTGTTGTTTCTCTACTGGTGATTATGCGTGACTGCTGCTCAAAGGGATCAAGAGCTGGCTGCCACCTGCTGCCTCAGTGCATGGCCTGAGGTCGCAGGGAAGTGCAGCAGAGCCTCAGCGGGCGCTGCAGGGGCTGCCCGGCAGCCAGAGCCTAGCAGATCCCCAGTGTGGTAGCCCCAGATGGAATCTGTCTACCTGCGCCTTTCCAGCTGTGTCCTGGTTGCAATATGGAGGCCTGCTGCTATCGCTGGTCCAGGGTCCTGGGAGCTGGGTGCCTCGGCCTGCCTCAGTGCATGGCCTGAGGTCGCGGGGAAGTGCAGCAGAGCCTAGGCAGGCACCGCTGTGCCTGCCTGGCTGAGAGAGCCTAGCAGATCCCGCCCCCCCCCCCTGCATGGTAGCCCCAGATGGAATCTGTCTACCTGCGCCTTTCCAGCTGTGTCCTGGTTGCAATCCACTACAACACTTCTAAAGTGTTCTAACATCTATATGTATGTATGTATGTATGTATGTATGTATATCCTAATCATCACCAAACATTGAAACTCAGGACTTGTTTTTTTTTTTCTGCTCCATCAGTGTGCTTGTTCATTTAAAGCTTTTTCTGATATTTAGACATAGAGAAGTAACATAATTTTGAAGTAACATTAAAAAATCTCGACTATCTTTTTTCTCTCCAGTATAAACAATGACCGTGATTATGATGCATAATGTATGCTCAAATTTACATTTTGCCAACAGTGTAAAACTGTAATGCATTATATGTGAAAACAAAAGACTATCTATATTCATTTGATACTAATGAATATTGATGTATTATATATATACTTATTCCAAGTGATACTTCTCTGTCATTTTGACATTTGCCAAACTTTTGTATATTTATTGACCATATTTCTCTTTTTGTTTTTGAAAGTTTATCAATTTCATTTCTCTGGTCCTTTTTCATTATTTGGAAAAAAGATTTTTACTCTAGCTTAAAATAACTTTTCTTTCTTTTTTTTTTTTTTTTACAATTTTTTTATTTTATATATTCTTTGTTTACATTATGAAGGCTTTCCCCTTTCCCCAATCCCCCTCACCATATGTCCCATATGTCCTCTTCCACCCCACCCCACCCCCTGCCTATTCCCCAATCACCACCCCACCATTTCTCTGTTCTGGTCTGGTACTCTCCTACAAAACTGGATCCAGTCCTTTCAGGACCAGGGTACTCTCCTTCCTTCTTCTTGGGAATCTTTTGACTTGCTAATTGTGCCTTGAATATTCAGAGCTTCTGGGCTCATTAATGTCCACTTATCAGTGCACACAATAAAGACACATGCTGCACTATGTTCATAGCAGCCTTATTTATAATAGCCAGAAGTTGGAAGGAGCCCAGATGTCCCTCAAAAGAAGAATTGATACAGAAAATGTGGTATATTTATACAATGGAATACTACTCAGCAATTAAAAATAATGAATTCATGCAATTTGTAGGCAAATGATTGGATCTGGAAAACATCATCCTAAGTGAGTTAACCCAATCACAAAAGAATACACTTGAAATGCATAAAATAACTTTTCAAAGACTTGGTTGTATTTTATATAAGAAATATCCTCCACCAGTACATAGAAAATTTTTAAATTGTTGATTTGTTTCCTTTAAAGTTTAGGAGGACAGAAGCATGGTACTATATTATTTGTTACAAAAGAATAGAATACTCTTTGTTCAATGAGGTCTATTTCCCTCAGAAAAGAAGAAATTTATATTCAAATAAATATACCAAATGAAAATATAAAATAAATGACAAACTAATAATTAAGAAGAGTAAATTGATTATGAGAATGAGGTTGGCTCACTGCAATGCAAATTCAAGAAAAGTAACAAAGACTGAGGGTTGAGCATAATCTTAAATTTATTCTAGAAAAAATAATATAGAAAATAAGTCAGGTAAGAGGCTTTCTCAGGAAGGAAGCAGTGTGTAATATGGTCTTGATGACATACTGATGAATTAATGGATATTTAGTAACTTTAAAGTCATAGAATGAGCATGATATTCCTAATCATTAGAAGATCTTGATCAACCAGTTTTGAGCTCTCCAAATGTCACATACCTACACTCCTCCTTCTCAGAGAAATCTTGCCATAAACTGATTGCTGTTTTGTAAAGAGTAATGGAAAGGAGGTAGGCATATTTGACAAGAGACATAACATAAGGTATTATGACACCTACAATAAGGAACGTAGAATCTATTAGATAGGTGAGGAGGAATAAAAAGGAAAGATTGTGAATATAAAGTTGGCAAAAGTCAAGAATGATTTCCTTAGTATGAATTTTCAATATTATGTGAGCTAGAGGTAGAAAGAGTTCCAGTATAGTCCACCTGGGCCGATGTTTATCTGAGCCATCAAAAATTTATCAAGCAAAAACTACAGACAAACTTATAAGAATGTTGTGCTAATTGATATAGTTATTCAAAGAACATTATTCCAGATATGAATTTGAATTCACTTTCTATGCTTATTTAATTTTGCCAATCTGAAATCTAATCTAGAGGTGAGATTGCATATCACAATGGAAGTGACTTATTTTTGACAGCTTACTGCAATTCATATCCACCACACAAAGTTTCAGCATCTCCTGAAAGACAATTTCTTTGGCTGGAAATTTGTTAAAACCAAGCCAATATTTTTATATTCACTTCTTTTTTATTAATTGAATTTATTATATGATAATTTTATCCCTGTTAAAATGATATTGTATTCACCTCCGCATATCCCTCCCACCTCTGTCATCCATATCTTCTTTTAAAGGTCCTTTTTGCATTGTTTTGTTTTGTAATCCTCTGGTTGTGTCTATAGACATAAACATAAATATTTTAATTATAGCTTTGTGTCATGACAGTTTAGCCAAATCACAGTAGTCCAGCCCCCTTTTGTGTCTATCTCTCTAGTCATAATTTTTTTTAAACTGGTTTACAAAACCAGGCATTTATTCCTTCCTATAGAGTGGGCCTCAAATCAAAAGCCAGTTGGTTACATTCTAAAAAATATGCTATTATTGTACCAGAGTATATATCTTTCCAGCAGGTTAACCCTGTAATGGGTAGGGTTTAAAGCTGGGTAAAATGATTGATGTTTTATCTTTCACAATAGCACAAATAGTAAACTTGTGTATTTTATTTAGAAACATGATTGCTTCATTAAACCTAATAAAAAGGAAAGTTTGGGGCTGGGGAGATGATTCAGTGGTTAAAAAGCATTGGCTGCTTTTGGAAAGAATCCATGTTAAATCCCCAACACCTGCATTGGGCATATTACAATTGTGAGGAATTCGATATCAGGGAATCCTTTTCTAGCCCTGGAAGGTACTAGGCACACAAGTGGCACACAGAAATAAATGCAAGAAAAAAACATATACCTGAAATAAAAATCATTTGTTTTCAATACAGAAAAAGATTTTGATAGCTTTCTGTGTCTTGAGGAGTTAATATAAAAGTCTCTGGTACAATAGAATGCATATGATTCTAAAACTTGCAATATTCACTTCTGTCCATTTAGAACCTCAAACAAACATTTTTGTTAAAAGAATTTTGTCATTTTCCTCTATTATCCATGTTTCATTAGGCTCCTTCTGAGAAAGCTTTTTTTTCTAATACTACAGAAAAGAACAAATAGCAAATACATAAGACTAGATATGGAGTGGTACCCAACTTACAAAAATCCTACATAAAGTCTCACCAAACAATAAACCAACGAGAATTAAACATGTAACACACACTCATATTACAGCAGCATAATTTAAAATGTATCATGCTTCCCTGCTGTTTTATGAGAAGAAGAATGTGCTGAGGAATGTGGTCTGGAAAACAACTTGGATTTCTATATTAGATTCGGTTACAAGAAAGGTTCAGCCATGGCTCTATGCCAAGTTTTTGTTTTGTTTGCTTTGGTGTTTTTCTGAACTTTAAACAGCAGCTGTGCATGTTTGTGCAATTTCAAAGTCAGGATTTATATATGTAATATTTCAACTGCGGGAAAAAGTTAAAAATATCTCTAATGAATCATATGAAAAGCCACTGAAAGAATTATAATACTGAAGAAGGCTTTTTTCCCCCTTTTGTCAGCCTACATATTTATAAGATTTATAATGGAATTGCTATCATCCACTCTTGGAACAAAGCCTGCCTTCCTAAATACAAACTGAGTTAATATTTAATGAAGTAATTCAGAAACCAGTTTCTGAATGTTAGATATGGGAAAAAGGCAGATTTAGCTGGTTTTCATTTTATGAACAGTGCATTTCAATCCCTCTCTTCAGGAATTCTCTTAACTTACTCAGTTTCCCCCAAATCCAATGCAGGATGCCAAGTGAAATGATCGTTCTTTCTGAGATAAATAATTTTAGAAAATCATACCTCTTTTCCCAGAACATCCACTTCAACATCACCCATAGTATACAAGATTAACATCATTTTCTTTAAAGAATTGTTTCTAGTCGGGGGTTGTAAAATACAGGAATGAATATAAGTTGTATTTTCTTACATACATGTTCAATCATTTTCCTATGCTGAGAAGATCAAAGATGACTTTCTTGGGCTTATAATAAGCATATATCTGATTCTATGTATCTTTGCATCATTCATCTTTCTTTGCCTTCTGCTCATACCCAAGTATAAAAAAGGCACCCTTTCCTACATAATCTACAAATAACACTTCCTCACTTTACTTTCACCCTTGGAAATTGCTCCAAAGCATATGCTATCACCTGGAATGCAAACCAAATTCTGCAGGGATTCAATACTGCATTACTTGAAAAGGATGATATGAGAGATTGACTTAGTCCTAAGAAGACATTTAGCTCAATGGGATGCGCTTGATAAAGCAATTCATATAGTTGTCTTGCTATATTAATTCAAGACTCATACCATCTAAATCTTGAGATGTGGCTGTAGCTTTTAGGATTTCTCACCTTCATCCTTCTAAAAATAAGTTTTTGCTAGTCATGCAGGGAAAGTGTTTTTCTCCTCATTTGAGATCTACCCAGGAAATCTGGCAGAGGGCCATGGATTGTGCTCTGTAAATAGTACCTTTGCATGGGAATTAGACATACAAAAGAAGTTTTAGCTTCAACCAGCCAGATTAAAGACAAAATAAAATTAATAAGAATTGGCATTCTCCTGCCAAATTAACAAAATTAGTGAATTACATTTCATTGATTCATAAAGCAAAAGAAGATGAGGTTGACCGTCAAGGACATATTTTGAAAAACCCCAAATCTGATTATTGCCTTAGACCTTTACATAAGCAAATGAATAGAATAGAGACTAAGCAAATTCCCCTCATTCACCTCTGTGTCTGAATACATAAGACTGTGGCCAGGCTGTGCTGTGAAGAAAAGATACACAGTGACTAAGCAGTGGCAACAGATATTTGTTGGATGTCACTTGTCAAATATAAGTCTTATAATGATCATAATGATACATGTATCATGATTAAATCATATTTTCAGATAAAGCCTCAAGTAGCAGAGTTTGGCTTTAAACTCACGATGTAGCCAAGTGGCCAAAGATGATCTTACATTTTTGACTCTCCTGTCATCATATCCCAAGTGCTGTAATTATATGCAGGCATGTACCACCATGCACAGACATGCCTTCTTTAATGTGATGATGGGGCGTGAACCCATGAGTTAACGTGCGCTACACAAGCCTTCCACCAATTAAGATCTATCCCTTCCCTGATCAAATCTTAAGTATTTGTGATGACAAAATTTGTCAACTTAGTTGGATCTAGAATTAACTATGAGAAGAAAAAAAACAAAACAAACAAACAAACAAAAAAAAAGTCTGAGTAGGATATAAATGTATTTTTTGAAAGGAGTAACAAAAGTGGGAAGACTTTGGCCGAGGGTGAGAATGATCCCTTTTGTTGTTACCCCAGAGGAGATCCAAGGAGAAAGCTGTTGCTATTTCCCTACAATATTATTCTCCCTCTGCTGAGCATATCTGTCTAGTGCTGTTGCTATTGGTGCTGCCAACTTTTATTTTCATTTGAAACTAACTTCTTCAGTTTTCTAATATGGACTGATGTCCTACCACTCTCCAGGAGTTCTTCAGATATTTGGACTTAATGCCAGACTGTGATAGTCAAAGTATGAAGTCTCACAACATAAGCAACTATGGAGTTTACCTCTGAGCGTGATATTGTTTGGCTACCCAGCTACACAGACCAACTAGTATAAGCTAATCTAATAATCCTTCTTTTTAATAAAAAATTTATTCTATCAATAAATATATAGATATATTCATCCACTCAGTTCTGTAGATCTATATAATCATGAAAACTTATGTTTTTCAAGTGAAAATTTAAAAATCTAGGCTCAAAAACATAATGTTGCACACAATATAAAATTGTAGTTCCGCACTAGCAGCTTTTGCATAAAGACCACAAACAAGGCACAAAACAAAATTTACCTGTACAGCCATGTTCCTACTTCAATAAACCATTTCAGTTTACAAAAATTGCTTTCACATAATTTATTCTTTATAATAATTATTTTAAAGATAAAGAGTGACTATCCGTAGACACATGTGAAACTAACAACTGTTTGAAAATTAAAGTATATTAAGTCAATTCATATAGATTCACAAGCAGCTGCTCTCAATCATAGATTAGCTAAGGATGTCAATTTTCCCTAGACTCTAAGAATCAATGTTGGTTCCTATTTTTACTACTTAGATGCTGACATACTCAGCAAGAAGACCTAGATTTTTCTTGTTAGATTTACACAGGCTGAACTCTCCTTTTGCCTACAAAATATGCATTGATTTGATGCAAACATTCTCCCACAAAGTTAATGTTGCATTTCATTCCTAAAAGGTTTAGGTTCAAACTATTGGCAGATCATTTTCTATTGTAAGGAAATCAGAACTTAAAACTCAATTATGCGATGAAACGTACCCATATTTCATAATACCAGTCTAATCCTTAGCTTTCCTCAAATGCACAGTTGGATTTATGATAGTTTACATCTGTGTACAAAGGCATAATCCCAAAGCAGGGCTGATAAATTATCAAATCTGTCAAACATGTTCCAGATGGATTTTAAAGTATTTTTTCAAATAAACTTATCTGTTAAATCATGCCCTTTAATAGACATTACACAAAAGTTTACTTTTCTCTATGGATGACAATGAGAGAATTTCTAGGCTGGATTCAAGTTTACTTCCAACTCCAGTTATTATTTTGGGTAGATCACTTTAATTGTTTAATACTACATATCTTCTATATCAGTATGGAATGCTGAAAAGCTTTAGAGATGTCTCAGAATTTAAAAGGATGTGTTTCTCCTGTGGAGTACCCAGGTTCACTTCTTGAAACTCACATGTTGGCTTACAACCATCTCCAGTTTCAGGGGCTCAGATGTTCCTCTAACATATATAGGTACCAGACATATAAATGGTGCAAAGAGATATATAGAGTCAAAATATTTAAACAACTAAAATAAATAAATCTAAAAGTTTAAGAAGGAAATTATAAAATGCTTTAATGTACTTATATGCAAAAAGTATGTGAATTAACTTGATGAAAAAAGTCAGAGATAATGCCTTTTAGTTTCAGTTTGTCTAATCATGGATGCTAGTTGGCATTTAAGACATCTATTTGCACTAGTTGGCTATTGATCTGATTTTCATTGAACTTTCTGTAATTTCACAGTGAATGTGTCTCTTCTTGTGATTTGTACATTTTGATATCTATTGAGATATTTAGGGCATATTTACAAATTACTAGGCTTGAATCTTTATTCTAAAGAAGTATGTTTCTTGCTATCATATATATTTTATGAGCAATTGTAGTAAATAAAAGTAAGTAGTAGACAATAAATATTCAATTTAAACTGAGAGCTACCCATACTTCTTATTTAGTGTAGAATAATGGTGATAGACGGGGTAAAAGATGAGAAAGGAATCTGATTATAAAGAATGGCAGATGAATTTTTTTATCTAAAAACTGAAACAAGCTGCATAGTAAAAAGGTGAGGCAGACATTTTCAAGCAGTGGAGAAATTTTTAGAATCCATTGCAAAAAAATAATTACAATAAGTTTCTAAAATAAAAATATCTGTTTTGAAATAAAGAAGAAAAATGCAGACTGAGTAATTTGCAAAATTCTACATGACTGATCAAAGTCACTCTGATACTATAACTTACACAGTCTATATTTTAAACACATGCTTTAACAACAGGCTCATGGATAAAGGGCAGAAAATGCATGGATGCATAGGTTATGAGTCACTCAATTCAAGGAATGATGATATTTTAATGGCAAAATCTAAACTATGTTTAGTAGCAGTATTTCTAGCAGACACATGGAGAACAAGGATAAAGATAGAAGTTTAAAAAGAGTGAGAATAAAGATAATGGTTCTTAGGAAGCAAATGGGAATATCTGAAATATAATAGATGCATACATGACTGATTACTTATATAAGCATTCTTATTACCCTTATTACTGGGAAGTAAGGAAGTGCTTATCAGTTAATTCATGTAAATTAATACATTTAGTTCCTTTTTATTGATAAGCAGTATATTCGATTTTTCCCTGAAGATGCTGAGACTGTAGCTATATATATATATATATATATATATATATATATATATATACTCAGTTAAATATTCTCCTAAGGAATTATACTTTGATTTTTTAAATTAAATTAGGCCATCTTGCCAAGAGCAATCTACAGATTCAATGTAATCCCCATCAAAATCCCAAATCAATTCTTCATAGATCTAGAACGAGCAATTCTCAAATTCATTTGGAGTACCAAAAAAAAAAACAAGGGTAGCTAAAACTATTCTCAACAATAAAAGGACTTCTGGGGCAATCAATATCCCCGACCTCAAGCAGTACTACAGAGCAATTGTGTTAAAAACTGCATGGTATTGATACAGCAACAGGCAAGTAGACCAATGGAATAGAATTAAAGACCCAGAAATGAACCCACAGTGATATGGTCACTTGATCTTTGATAAAGGAGTTACAACCATCCAGTGGAAAAAAGATAGCCTTTTCAACAAACTGTGCTAGTTCCACTGGAGGTTAACATGCAGAAGAATGCAAATTGACCCACTCTTATCTTCTTGTACTAAGATCAACTCCAAGTGGATCAAGGACTTCCACATAAAACCAGACACATTGAAACTAATAGAAAAGCAACTGGGGAAGACCCTGGAGGACATGGGCACAGGGGGAATGTTTTTGAACAGAACACCAATAGCTTATGCTCTGAGATCAAGAATTGACAAATGGGACCTCATAAAATTACAAAGTTTCTGTAAGGCAAAAGACACTGTCAGAAGGACAAAGCGACAACCAACAAAGTGGGAAAAGATCTTCACCAACCCCACATCTGACAGAGGGCTAATATCCAATATATACAAAGAACTCAAGAAGTTAAACCCCAAAGAACCAAATAACCCTATTAAAAATGGGGTACAGAGCTAAACAAGGAATTTTCACCAGAAGAAATTCGGATGGCTGAGAAGCACCTTAAGAGATGTTCAACATCATTAGTCATCAGGGAAATGCAAATCAAAACAACCCTGAGACTCCACCTCACACCAGTCAGAATGGCTAAGATTAAAAACTCAAGAGACAACAGGTGCTGGCGAGGATGTGGAGAAAGAGGAACATTCCTCCACTGTTGGTGGGATTGCAAGATGGTACAACCACTCTGGAAATCAGTTTGGCGGTTCCTCAAAAAATTAGGCATGATACTTCCAGAGGACCCTGTCAAACCACTCCTGGGCATATACCCAGAGTATTCCCCTGCACGCAATAAAGACACAAGCTCCACTATATTCATAGCAGCCTTATTTATAATAGCCAGAAGTTGGAAGGAGCCCAGTTGTCCCTCAAAGGAGGAATGGATACAGAAATTGTGGTATGCTTATACAATGAAACACTACTCAGCAATTAAAAATAATGAATTCATGCAATTTGTAGGCAAATGGTTGGATCTGGAAAATATCATCCTAAGTGAGTTAACCCAATCACAAATGAATACTCATGAATTGCAATCACTGATAAGTGGATATTAATGATACCAGAAGCTCTCAATACTCAAGGCACAATTAGCTAAGCAAAAGATTCCCAAGAAAAAGAAAGGAGACGACCCTGGCCCGAAAAGACTAAATCCAGTTTTGTAAGAGAGTACCAGAACAGAGAAATGGTGGTGGGGGAGTGATTGGGGAATGGGCAGGGTGGGGGAAGGACTTATGGGACCTATGGTGAGGGGGGAACTGGGAAAGGGGAAAGCCTTTGGAATGTAAACAAAGAATATAGAAAATAAAAAAAATAAAAATAAAAAAAAGAAGTCAGTGGATATTAATGAGCCCAGAAGCACTAAATACTCAAGACACAAATAGCAAGTCAAATGATTCCCAAGAAGAAGAAAGGAGAGGACCCTGGGCATGTAAAGATTGCATCCAGTTTAGTAAAGAAACCGAGGGGGGAGGGGGAATGATTGGGGAATAGTTGGGGGGGAGAAGAACTATGGGAACTATGGTGGGTGGGAACTGGGAAAGGGGAAAGCCTTTGAAATGTAAACATAGAATATAGAAAATAAAAATAACTAAAAAAAAAAAAGAAGTCACAAATGAACAACTCAAGAGTTTGCATGTATGTGTGCATGTACATTAAATGTTATTGTACATTAAATTTCATTGGTGTCAAAAAATTTATATATACTAAAGGTATTTAGTCAGAGACCTCAAGAAGAATAGAACTGATAAAATGAATATATACTGAAAGGGAATTAGCTAGATGAACTTGCATGCTAAATACTGGGTAGACAAATGTCTGCCTGTTTTCAAACTGGACAGACTGAGAACCTGTTCAATACATGTGTCATCACTTTCAATCAGCTACTGAAGGCCTAGGTAAAGGTTGTTGGATCATCTGTCAACATTAGAAAGTTGATGAGGCTAGATTCTGATGGTAGTGGAGGGTGGCAACAAGAGTAACAGCATCATCAAAATAAATATACTCAGCACCGAGTGGTGAAGGGTACTAGGTAAAACAGCAAAAATTTTTACTCATATGTCCTTATATCTGGTCCAATGACAGAAAGTATGGCCTATATTTAGAATAAATATTTACATTTCATTCACCTAATCAAGAAAGTCCCTTATAAGCATGTGTATAGGAAACTCTAGTAGAAATAAATTTTCCCATATGTGCCACAAGGCTTGTCTCATGTGTGGTTTTAAAGCCTGCCAAGTTCACAATCATAATCAGACACAACCTGATTAACAATAACAACTAATAATGAAATGAACAAATATAACAATATTGTGTTGTAAAATTCTGAACATTGCTGTCTTTAGGTTTACAAGCTTTATTAAGTTAAGCAAGTGATACTTGAAAAAGTTTAATATTGGCACACTTTTGGTTGGGGGTGTTTGGGGAATGGGTAGAGGGAAGAGGATGTATGGGACATATGGTGAGGGGTGAACTGGGAAAGGGGAAAGCATCTGGAATGTAAACACAGAATATACACAAAAAAAAGAAAGAAAGAAAACTAAGATGTCTACTAAGCAGAAAAAAAAAAAAACAGTGTGGTCAGAATGGACAAAGAAGCAGTTCATGTCCCAGGCAGGGTGAAATATCATTGTATGTTTTAGAAAAACACACAAATTAAAATATAGGACATGTATTTCTGGAGTTTTACATTTACTATTTTCATAACCAAACCTGACTATGTTTAATTAACAAAAACTAAAACCATGGACAAATCAGACATTACTGGCATTTCCAAACTCAAAATTCTTTGCTACCATGACCACTTTCCCTGCTTTATCAGTAAAGTTCCAATAACTTTGATTTGACTTTTTTCTTCATTTATATTTCTGTACTAGAAACAATATGTGGAAGTTTTCAACATTTACAAATTTGTTTTATATTATCAATAATGACTAGCACATGATATATACATAAATAAAATTACAGTAAAAACAGCTATAGAAATACTTGGTAATGACATCATACTCTATCAATGCTTGCTTTGTTATAAATTGCTATTCTGTTCACAATAACTAAGAAATGGAAACAACCTAAATGTCTTTCAATTAATGCGTATGTAAGGAAAATATGGTATATATACACTATAGAAAATTGCTCCATTGTAAAGAAAATGAAATCATGAACACAAAAGGTACATGGATGAAACTAGAAAAGACCATACTAAGTGGGGAAACCCAGAACCTGAAAGATAAATATCACATTTTCTCTTACACTAACATAGTTCTCTAAAGATGAGTTGAACAATGACAATGGCAGTAGGCATCCTCAAGTAGACAGACGCCTCATTCCTACACAAAGAACTACAAACAAGGAAAGAAGGACAAGTGAGAGAAATAGTCTTCTCCAGAAAAGAGCACATCAATTGGTAATCTAATATTTAATAGTCAGCCATAAAAATAAGCATACAAGTGACATTATACAGACTGAGCAGGATATAGTTAGTATATGTATACATCTACATATATGCATAAAGAATATAACAATAATTAATAAAAATGGATTGTAAATTTGAAAGAGAGCAAAGAAGACTCTACAGGAAGGTTTGGAGTGAGGAAAGGAAAGGAAAAAATTATGTAATTATATTATGATCTCAAAAAATTAAAAGACAAAATAAAAAAGATTAAAAAGACTGGCTTTGTTTTTTAATTTTCTAGATATATTCAGATCATAGAGTTATAGAATGTAACTACATTTGCTCATATTCAGGGTAATTTCTGATTAGTTTTTTAGATTGAGTAGCCATAGTTTTTTTTTTTCTGTCCTGAGAAATAATTTGAAGAAGAAATAATTTGTCGTTCCAAATTTACTAGTTTATTGTGTTAAGTGCTGTTCCTCAAGGGAATCATTATTCTTCAGAATGCATGACATAGGCTTTATATTTGTTTCTATTTTAGAGAAAATATTAAGAATTTATGTGCTAAACAATAAAAGGAAAATCTAAGAAATATATTTAATGTTACATTAAAGATATTTTCAACTGAGATTTTCTGCTGAAAAAGACAATGTTGGTTTGTGTAAATGTCAACACTGTGAAGTGTGTAGAAAGTCTTTCCATTACTACATGAATTGTTTTGACCCATCAAATTTCCTATAAAAGTCTGAATGACATCTAGAGGGCATTGCACTTTGAAAATTCCTCCAATAAAGCAACTTTCTTAATGCCAGAGGAATTTTTAAACAGTAGGTTAAGAAACAGCAAGTTACTCCTACCTTAGAATACACATGGTCTTAAAGAATTTTTATTGTTATATTTTTTGGTCATTCTTCAGTGTGTTGATAATGATCCAGTAAAAGAAACTGAAGTCAGAGCATATACTTGATGGTAACCAATGGCCATGAATTAAACAATATATTTCTTTATCTAATTGCATCTGGTTTTGTGATAGAGTGTTTCGGTCACTGGTCTATTACTGTGAAAATGCACCATGACCATGTTAATTCTTATAAAGGAAGATATTTAATTGGGGCTAGCTTACAGTTTCAGAAATTTAATCCATTATCACAGCAGGGATCATGGTGGCATTTAGGGAGGTGGGGGAACAATAGATGTTAGATAAATCCTGAGCCCTAGGCAGAGAGAGGGAAAATGTGGGCCTAGCATGGACTTTTTATAATAAAGCCCATCCATGGTTACATATTTCCTTGAACAAGACAACATCTATTCTATCAAAGACATTTCTTCCAGTTCTTTTTTTTTGCCAAAGACCAGCCTTAGCATGGAGAAGAGTTCTGTTTTGAGGAGGAGAGTTTGGGAGCAGTGAAAGAACAACTCAAAATCAATCATGGGTACAAGCTGACAGCCCTGTGTTCTTCTCAAGACAGCTCTCCAGAGAATCCATACATATCCAACTCCTGATAAAATAAGTAAATGAATGAATGAATAAATGAATAAATAAATAAATAAATAAATAAATAAATAAATAAATATTCAAAAAGCTCTCTAGATAGCTTATGGGTTTTTTGACAAAAGTCAGAAAAGCTGCTAGAAAACATTTTTCAAGTGCTGTGTTAAGATCTCTAAGTAATTCTTGGGTTTTCCTACCAAGGGCAGGAATCCTGTTAGTAAAATTCTAAAAGAGATGTGTTTGCTTTGCAAGTACTTCTCTCTGGGTAGTTCTGTCTTGCAGACCAATGCCCAGTCTTACATCTTCATTTACTAATTCACTCCAGGTTCCTTTTTGATTATCACAGGAATCAGCAATTTATGGCTTCATCCCCTTAATTTTTAGGAAAAGACAGAAAGTAAACAGTATTTAACAGGCCAAATGCAGAGATCTGCCTGCCTTTGTAAGCACAAACAATAAACTTAGCTGGGTGGGATCTTGCTCTACTATCATTACTCCGCAAATCTCTTTATCTCCCTCATTAATATATTTCTCAGGAGCTGACTCATAGTACAGCTGCCTCTGTTCCTTTAGATCTGTGAAGCTCTTTATTTAATTCATATTACATCCTTATATTTCGCATAGTTAAATTATATATACTTGAACTCATGTGTCCAGAGTTAATTAACACAGCATTAAGTTATTCTGAAAGTCATAGCATTTACTATTTTCCTAAAAACATTAAACCTACCCTTGCCTCATGAACTCATGTTGCTTCTATTTATCATGAAGTTATTAAGTTTGTTAGTGAGAAAATCTCCCAAAGAATAAATATAAAGTAAATTATGTACATTATTATACAACAAGTCTTATGCCTAGAGACTATCAACACTTGTGGAAGCCTATGCCCTGCTAGCTATGCTCTCGGGAGTAGTAAATATGTCATGCTGTCACTTTTGCAGCAGCCAAGCAGGACTTACCACTTCTCAAACACTGTCACTCCCTCCCTAATTATTAAGCATTTAAATATATGAGCCTAAGATATTAATGAGCCCAGAAGCCCTAAATACTCAAGGCACAATTAGCAAGTCAAATGATTCCCAAGAAGAAGAAAGGAGAGGACCCTGGGCCTGAAAAGATTGGACCCAGTTTTGCAGATCCAGAACAGAGAAATGGTGGTGGGGGCGGATGATTGGGGAATAGTTGGGGGGGAGAGGACTTATGGGACGCATGACGGGGGGGGGGGGAACTGGGAAAGGGGAAAGCCTTTGGAATGTAAACATAGAATATAGAAAATAAAAATTAAAAAAACACACAATCACATGGATATAAAATTACTGAGTTATTTTTATTGTAATATGTTTTTTACATTTGAAATGAAAACAAATATATTTCTACATAAATTATTTATCTGTATGTCAGAAAAAATTAAATAGAACAAGGTTAATAGGATAACTCATGGTTTATTTAAGTTCATGAACATTATATATAGAACTCTTAAAACTCTGGATTATTGACCAAACAATGTATTGTTTAAGAAAAAGGGGATGCCTCCTTCTGTTTTATGGCCTGTGGAAAGATATATGACATTTATTCTAGTAGTCTATTCTAGAAGAATTGACATAAGTTTAACTTGCTGATATCAAATTTGAAGATTTCAGTTAATTACAGGTGGGGACATCATCTAGGAGACAGAGGTGGAGAGGAGATATGGGATTAGGAACAGTCAGAGTGCAGACCAGGACAGGGATAAAAACGGACAGTAAAAAAAAAAGTTTAAAAAAAAAAAGGATCTACAATATTCAATGAATTTTAATTATTATGAACCCTTAATTTTAGACTCATTGTGCCAAGTGAATGTTCTACTATAAAAGTCAAAACACAAACACAAAACAAAACAAAATGCAGATCTATCACAGAGGCCCCTGTAAAAATTTAATGAGACACATTAAAGAATTGGCTAATATGTCATGTCAAAAATATGCCTAAATGGCACTTCAAAATGTTTCCTCCTCAGTAGAAAAGTAAGCTGAAACGGGTCAAACTACTTAACTTAATCCATTGAACATTGCATGTATGACATTTACTTAAATTTTGTGTTTCCAAATTATTTGAAAACTAAAATAAAGAATTTAGCCTGCCTTTTTATAGTTCTTGTTTTTGCTGGGTTTTGTTTGTTTTTATCTGTTGTTTTCTTATTTTTTGTTTTGAGTATATCATTTCAACAATTATCTCTCCCCCCCAATGCCTTTGTTGCCTCTTAGCCCATTTTCTCTCAAATTAATTATTTCTTTAATTATTATGTAGTGTTCATATGTGTATGTGTGCACATGCATGTGTATGTGCATGTGCCTGTGCCTGTGCATATGCATATGCATGTATCTTTGAGAGTCCATATAGTACAGTTCCTATGTACATGCATTTAGATTTGGTTGAATTTTGGAGGACTCAGATCATTTTAATATGTAAGATATTTTTCTTTTTTTACCTTATGTAAAATGTTCTCCGCTTGGGACAATATTGTCTTCCTAAATAATTCACAGCTAAAAGAAAACAAGGAGTTCCTGGTCACTGATCAGGACAGAAATACTTTAATTTCTTCCAGCATTTACAAGAATTGGTAGTAAACATTATTTTAATTTATTTAGGTATGGAGGGAAGAAATTGAAGGTGAATTACATAATTCCATTTTAAACAGGCAATTTTCCATTTATATTATCAATAGTATAGGCACTGCTATAAGTATAAATTATAGTTTAAGTGATGTGTCTTCTAACAAGAGAAATGACCCCTATGTGTATAACCAAGCGTGCACCATCCTTAAAGATATATAGTCTCTTCCTGGTGATAGTTTTGATATTTGGATGCTTTTGTAAGGGACATATAGCAAAGATCTGAGGATGTCCCAGCAGTTGAGGAAAATCACTAGCTTAGAGTCAGCAAGAATATTGGTATGTCAGTCTTACAACAATTTGGAAATGAATTATGCCAACCACTTTATGGAACTTAGAAATATATTTTCCCAGATTGCAAGGGTCTATGTGGCAGACTAACCTAAAAATTTGTATACTCATGAATCATAAACCAGAGATAATGTGTATTCTTTTATTCCTCAATATTAGTTATACAAAATGATAAAATGCCACACTTATGACTCTCTTGTAACAACAAAAATAAAACAAAAAACAAAACAAAAACAAAACCTGCTAAGTTATGACAAGTATAGCCAACTTAAACAAATCTAGCCAATCTCTTAACTCTTTCTACATATATGTTGGAATCTGCCTTCTTGGCTCTGTATCACTCAGTAATAGCAAAATCCTTGCTAAGGTTATTTAGCACAAATTCTTTCATACCACAACTGATCATTTGCTTTTCTAAAAAATTTATTTAATCTTTTTTTTTTACAATCCAGAATATATATTCCTCCTTATCCAACCCTCTGACTGTTCCACATCCCCTAATTCCTCCCCTGTCTCCACTAGGATATACCTACCCCCCACCCCACCCCAACATACCTTCCCACTCCCTGTGGCCACCAGTCTCTTGAGGGTTAAGTGGGGCTTCTATGACTGAACCCAGACCCAGGAGTCATCTTCTGTGAATGTGTTGGGGGCCTCATATCAGCTGGTATATACTGCCTGGATGGTGGTCCAGTGTCTGAGAGATCTCAGGGGTTCAGGTTAATTGAGATGCTGGTCCTCCTACAGGGTCACTCTCCTCCTCAACTTCTTCCAGTTTGTCCCTAATTCAACCACAGGGATCAGCAGCCTCTGTTGGGTGTATACATCTCCATCTGACTCTTTCAGCTGGTTTTTGGGTCTTTCAGAGTGCAGTCATGATAGACCCCTTTTTGAGAGCACACCATAGCCTCATTAATAGTGTCAAGCCTTGGGGCCTTCCCTTTAGCTGAATCCCAATTTGGGCCTGTCACTGGACCTCCTTTTCTTCAGGCTCTACATATCCATCCCTGCAGTTCTTTCAGACAGGAATAATTATGGGTAAAAGTTTTTGACTGTGGGGTAGCAACCTCCTCACTTGATGTGGAAGTGAGCTCTAGAAGTTCCCTCTCCTCACTGTAGGGCATTTCATCTAAAGTCTCTCCCTTTGAGTCCTGAGAGTCTCCCACATCCTAGGTCTCTGCTACATTCTGAAGGGTCCCACCCACCTCTAGTGGTTGCCTGTTTCCATTCTTTCTGATGGTCCTCAGGGCTTCAATCCTGTTGCCCCCACTTGATCATGTTCACCCCTTCCCCTCCCTTTCTTCTTTGCCACCCAGGTTCTTCCCTCCATCCCTCTCCTGTGATTGCTTTCTTCTCCCTCCAACGTGGGACTGAGGTGACCTTACTTGGACCCTCCAGCTTGTTAAACTTTTTGAGTTCTCTAGATTGTATCTGCCCCTTTTGGCTAATATCCACTTATTATTGAGTACACGCTATGCATGTCTTTTTGGTTCTGTTACTTCACTCAGGATGATATTTTCTAGTTCCATAGATTTGCCTGTGAAACTCAGGATGTCCTCATTCTTAGTAGCTGAGAAGTGTTCCATTGTGTAAATGAACCACATTTCTGTATCCATTTTTTTCTGTTGTGAGATATTTGGGTTTTTTTTAGCCTCTGGCTATCACAAACAAGGCTGTTATGCACATAGTGGAACACATGGAATGTTGGGGCATCTTTTGGGTATATACCCAAGAGTGCTATAGTTGGATCTTTAGGTAGATCTATTACCAATTTTCTGAGGAATCTCCAGACTGATTTCCAGCATGGTTGTACCAGTTTACAATCTCAGCAGCAATGGAGAAATGTTCGTCTTTTTGCACATCCTCACCAATATGTGCTGTCTCCTGAGGTTTTGATCTTAGTCATTCTGATTGGTATAAGGTGGTATCTCAGGGTCATTTTGATCTTTATTCCTCTGATCACTAAAAACTTTGAACATTTCTGTAAGTGCTTCTTAACCATTTGAGATTCCTCTGTTGTGAATTCTGTTTATTTCTATATCCCATTTTTTTTTTGATTGGGTTGTTTGGATTTTTGGCGTTTGGCTTCTAGAGTTCTTTGTATATTTTGATTATTAGCCCTGTATAGGATGTGGGATGAGTGAAGATTTTTTTCTTCCCAATCTTTAGGTTGCTAATTTGTCCTATTGACTATGTCTTTTGTCTTACTGAAGCTTTCCAGTTTCATGAGGTCCCATTTATCAATGATTTTAAATATGTGATCAATCTCAGTTTATAGTTAAGAATTACTTGTTTTCCTATCTGTAAATATGGTGTCATCTATCTTTTTGCATGCAGACAAAATCCAAGGCCACACAATAGCTAAGCAGATGCTGTACTACTTGACTATATTACTAACCCTCTTGCTTATAATAGAGTAGAATATTATACCTCATTGTTGAATTGGATTTTAGGGATTAGTACTGAGTTTGACTATTTAACAAAATACATTTCAATCATGCTTTTATTATTTTGTGAATTACCTCTTAACTTTACATTTCCTTTCTAATCATCTAGCTCTTTTCTTCAAAATTAGGCATAATTTTTAAAAAATATTATACAAGTGTTAAAATTCATTTACTATATTTATAGTGTACCAGATGGCTTTATGTCAACTTTACACATGAAAGTGAGAGAACGTCAATTAAGAAAATATCTCCAGAAGATCAGGTTATAGGAAAGCTTGTAGGGCATTTTCATAATTAGTATTTGATAGGAGATGGCCCAGCACATTGTGGATTGTTTTATCCCTGGGCTGGTGGTCTTTAGTTCTACAAGAAAGCAGGCTGAGCATGCCATGAGAAGCAAGTCAGTAAGCAGCACCTCTGCCAAGTGTGAGTTCCTGTCCTGAGTTCCTGCAAAGATGAATAGTTACATGGAAGTTTAAAATTGAATAACCTTTTTCCTCCCCAACTTGCTTATGGTACAGCAATAAAATAAACAAGAGCAGAAACAATAACCATAACTAAGACATATAGCATGTAATAGAAAATTGTAACAATTCAATATTCATTAATACAAGAAATGTGTTAGATATATGATGAAATATCTCTTATGTTCAATCATTCGTCTATAAATATATGAATAAATACATTGTAAATATTATTGTAAGTTTTGCTATGAATTTTATCTTCTTGTTTTATGATAGTACAATATCATGCATTCAACTTTATTTTCCATGTTATAATATTTTAGTACATGTGGATACCTGCTCTTTTCTGAAGGGAAGTGGAATTGCAATGGATATTGAGGAGAATGGAGTTGGGAGGAGATTAGAAGTGGTGGGAGGGAGTTGAGAGGAGATTAGAAGAAGTGGTGGGAGGGTAGGTTATAGTTGGAATGCATAGAGAGAAAAATAAATAAAAAGACAAGAAAGTCATCAGTGGCTTAAAGTTTTTCCAGCATTTCTTGATAGCTTGATTAATGCATAAATGTCTGACAAATGACTGCATATTTTGCCCAATCTATGATGTTTTAAAAGTTTAGTAATATGCATATATTTCTAACACCATTACCACATCCAAGAAAATAAACATATTCATTATTCTTCCAGATTTATACATGATCCTGATAATACCTACTCTCTATTATTCCTCCCAAAGCCCCTAGTCCCTGTGCTCAGGTACCCACTGCTCTGCTTTTGTTACCATACTCTCTAGGATTAAATATTTTTTCAATATGAGTGCCTATCTAATTTCATATAGCATGAATCAGCAGTTTCTATTTATGGCTTGGTCATATCAAAGTGTAGTTGTACCATTCAAATAGTATATGTTATCAGTCAGCTTAGGGATGTTTCCTTTTCCAGTTTCCATAAGTATGCAGTGACAGAATATTATTTGTTTTCATTTTGATTTTCCTGAACCCAAATGATGAGGTTTTACAAAGCATTTCCTTGCTTTCTATTTATATTCTTTTGTGAAATATCTGTTAAAATATTATACCCATTTTAAAATTGGCCTAGTTTAATTCTTGCTATATTTTAATTTAATTTTAACACATATATAATTTCCTTTCTTTTTACTTTATATGGTACTGAGTATTGAACTGAAGGAAGGTCTGACTCATGATAGATAAGCTGTCTACCACCGAAGTATCTTTTCAACATTTAGGACAGATGATTTCAACTTTTTCTTCTTTTCAGTTTTAGATTCTGCTTTTTGACCACATGCTTCACAGAAGCAAAAGGATTATCTGTATAAGTCTTGAATGAGTTGTGCAAATTGCTTTCTCTCAACTAGATACTTAGCTAGGCATAGATATTTTAACAAATTATAGCAGATAGACTTGAACAAATGCACTCCAAAAGAAACAAGCTTAGAAAACTGCTTATCACTAAGAAAACTTCTTTGTCATATATGCAACTATAATTGCAGGACACTAAATTAAGTACAAGCTAATAAATTGAGAATGAGATGGTAACTATTGGTTCTTTTATGATGTAGAGTGACTACATGGGAGTCTGCTATCTGTAAACGTCTTAATTGTGTGAAGAAATATCCTAAAAAATTAAAGGGTGTCCTTAATTGCAGGTGTACATATCTTCATTGGTTATATTTTACTTTTATGCTCTATAAAAATTAGGGCATAAAGGGTGATAGGTTCAGGAATAGCAACTAAGTTTATAATTGGACAGCCAGAGAGAAAATTCAAGAATAAAGTCATAATGCTAGAAGTCAAATTCAAGTGTCAAAAGTTGGAAAACTCTCTAGAAAAGTTTGTGAATATTGTCTTTTTAATTTTCAGTTTTATAAAATTATTAGTTTTAGATTTATATTGACTTAGCTTTCATTGCTTCTGTGTTCATTATGGAATAACAATTATTAGCATCCTTAGCACTGTCAACATTTACAACACTTTCCATATTGAATATCCATAATAGTCTTCTATCTAAGAAATATAGTTATTCCCGTTTTAGAGATTTAAAGTCTGAGGCATGTTACATACCCAAGATACAGAATCTCAAAGAGAACAATATTACAGCTCACTTCTAGGCTTTTAAACATATAAAAGAGTCATCTCAAACCTTAAAGCATTTTATTTTTCCTTTTTGTTAAGGACTGTGTTCATTTAATTTGGTTTTCAAGCCTTTTCATTCCCTGTATCCTTGTAACAGTAACCTGCTAAGAAATAATAGTACAAAAGTGTCCCCAAACTTAGTTACATAAATCTCTGACAAAATATTCTAACATAGGATTTGAGCATTATGGTCTTTTTTGTTCAACATTAATAAACACACATTTATGAGATTCTCATGGATGTTAAAATCTACACTTCAGCAACAGACCTTCATTGTATATTTGACCCTGATCCTTGCCAATCAGTTGTAAAACATTGATAGATAAGTTTTCTCTCTATTCTTTTTGTAATTCTTATTTATTTATTTATTTATTTATTTATTTATTTATCTCAGTTCACCCATTCCTGGTCTCCCCTCCACAAATTGCTTATGCCACTTCCTGTAGGAGACTGCTGGAGTCAGACATGTTTTTCTCAGGCCTGAGCCAGTTCAAGGTTCAACTTCTCCCTTTGCCTCTAAGAGGGTCCTCCTCCACCCACCCACTTATCCACCCGCTCCCAACTTACCCCTCTAGCATCCCCATTCTCTGGGCATCAAGCCTCTACAGGACCAAGCACCCCCTCTTTCACTGATACTAAATGAGGCAATCCTCTGCTATATATGTAGCAGGAACCATGGACAGACCCACATATACTCTGGTTAGTGGTTTAGTTCCTGGGAGCTCAAGGGGTGGGGGTGTCTCTCCAGTTAGTTGATACTTGTTGCATATAGCCCTGGCCTACTTATATTGTGATGCTAATCCTGTTCTCCTTGGAGGGACTGTGAACAAGGAATAAGTCAGCACTCAGGGGACTTCCTATAAACCTTCTTCCAATCTTAATTAGTAAAATAAAGGCTAGAGCCAGAGATTGCAATGGAGGAGGGAAGCTGGAGCAAAAAGTTTAGAGGAAGAAGGAGAAGGAGAGGGAGAGAGAGGAAGACAGAGGAGGAGGTGGAAGGGAAGTGGAGCAGAAGCACGTGGCCTGGAGAAACTGCAAGTTATAAGGGGTCTCATAGATGGGGAAGATGGCAGTATAGTGACGATCTGCCCAATCTAGGCATGCAGCTTGTATTCATATTAATTGAGTTGTGTTTTCTTTGCCTGGGCTTATTTGGATTGGAGTTTTCCCTCAACAGACACTGGAAGAGTTAGAGGAAGGACTGAAGGAGCTGAAAAAGATTGTAACCACATAGGAAGAACAACAATATCAACTAACCAGACTTAATTTCCTAAGCAAAATTTTGCTTTAAATACACCCCTTCTTTTCAGTCTAGTGGCAACTTCACAACACCATGGATTTAGGATAAACATTATTTTGTAAATATGATATTCTCTTCTTTGTGGAAATGAATTTTTTTCAGTAGAGAAATTAAGACAGTACATATCTGTTGATACAGTAACTTGGTGGCTTCTTCTGATTGAAATGAACAGATTTATTCAGTATCAAATATTATAGAAGTAGATTATACAAAATCAGTTAGGTCAGTTTTACATTAAATATACTGTACTGAAGATAGGTTTTTCCCATGAAAGTCTTGAGGGAAGATAATGATCTTCTAAATATTGACTTCAATAGTAACTAAGTAAGTTCAAAGGATTGAATGAAGCTTAGTAGATACCACCATGGAGAAAATTAACTAATCATTTTGTATTAAATAGAATAACAATGTATATCTAGGGATTAAAAAAAGAAATCAATGGAATAATGTTAACCGATATAAGGTTAGTCTGAAAATATGTGCATATTCATTTTGGTCTTGCTGTTTTAAGTAAAATGAACTCTTTGACAGTATTATATTGCACACAAAAATTTAGAAGTAGATATTCAGATAAATTCATACTTTAAGGCCTAGTGCTATAGTATGAAATGATACATTGTTCCTTCTCGAGGAAAGCCTCACCAGAGAAATTATTGCTATGCACTGTGAAAATATTTGTAAATGGGTAATTGCTAAGTGGGATTTGCAACCCCAGCACTTGTTGACTATCTAGAATTCAACAACATTTAAGCCTCTTTGTTTATATAGAGATCATTATACACAGAACTAATGATGTTTTAACTCTATCATATTTTCTTTGAAAAAGTTTCTGTGTATATTAATAATGAGAAAACAACTTATTTTGGTTTAGTTATCTAAATAATTGGATACATATTAAAATAATTATTTTCACATTTGTGTTTTTATTTTTTTCAATTGAACAAGGATATTATAGGGAAAAGTTGGCGTAATTAATGTTATTTGCAAGAAACTAAGTTGACAACTTTGGGATTGGCAACTGTGGACTTCATGTGGAATTTTCACTTATTTGTATTTTCCCAAGGTATACCAAGAAATAATTTCTTGATAATCAGTTGAGTTTAGTGTTGTCAAGTTATATTATGGGTACAGGTACATTTTGAGGGCAAATAATTCAATGATTCTTACTTGTGATTCTTCATAAGGACATCATAAGAACAAGTACTACTTGACGCAAATTATTTGTCCACACCTTGAAGGACTCTCAATGGCAAATGACACATTTTCTTGGGGCATTGTATCCAATAAGGTAAGAACTGTTACTATAGAAATATATCTTTAATGAAAGTATACATGTCCAGAAAACTGATGAATAAGCAACTACTTATTCCATGTTATACCTCAACTATGTAGAGATAATTTAGTGATGGAGAACATTCATAATGGGTAATTCTCTAAACATGGAAAATTGACAATGGGGAGCTTATACATTTTCATCTTGTGAAGTTTTTGCACAAAATTTGGAACGGCAAATGTTTTCTTGTGGTTTTGGTTTTGTATAAAGCAATGTTATTTGGGCAAATCTCTTACTTTCTTTTTCAAAGCTTGTATAGTATTTGACTAATGAGTGCCTAATCAGAAAAACCTAACATATGAAACAGATTCAAGTTTGAATAAATTATATAAACACATCTGTGAAAGAAACTTCTTTAAGCATGGACTAAAATATT
This sequence comes from Apodemus agrarius, assembly GCA_964023405.1. NCBI lineage: Eukaryota > Metazoa > Chordata > Mammalia > Rodentia > Muridae > Apodemus > Apodemus agrarius. Next base: position 137,812,309 of record OZ030010.1, on the reverse strand, counting down.
GCATAGAATACTTAGATTTGCTTAAGTAAAATATCTCTAATGAATTCTGTGGAATATAGAGTCTGGGGCATAGTGCACATTACATGCAATACATATATTATTTCTTTTAATGTCAAGATCAGTTACAGAAGTCAGGTTCTTACTGTATTTCTTTACTAATGAGAAAATGTTCTTAATTGGTACTCTAGTATACAAAGCTTTTCTACTGTTAAGGTATAGTTGTCATTTAATATAAAAAAATATGGGCATATGCTGCCTCTCAATTTGTAAACACCATATTGACCACAAAGAAAAAAAATCCTATACTCATGTAAATTCAGCTTTTCTGAGTTTAGTGTAATTAAAAAGTAAAAGAATTATTACCTGGCTCCACATAAATCCTACAAGTGTAGTTGAGGCATCAATTTTTTTCCTCTGTTTTGCTAAGAGAAATATCACTAAGTGATATTCCTACTCATTCCAAGTCTTTTGTCAACTATTTTCATTTCAGATTTTAATAGTAGTGTATCCAATCTATTTTTCAACATACTACCTAGATTATCTTTGGTTCCTATGTTCAACAATAATTGATTCGGAAATCAGTGCCTCCTTATGTGAGGCACTACAGATTAGAACACATTCACTTAGGTATTCCTTAGTAAATATTCACAACCATAGTTTACAAGTATATCATTACAAAAAATTATTTGTCCCCCAAAGAAAAAGTTTTAAAAACCCAATTCTGTGTTTGCAATCTCTATTTGAAGCCTATGACGCCATAGTATATCAACATTTTATGCTCTTGTATTTGTTCCTGCTTCTAATTTATGCTTTCTGTTGTACCTAAGAAACAACTGAGTTCATATCTTTAACATATAATAACATTGTTCACTGGGAAAAATTATTCAAAGTTTCTAAACGTCCATAGTGCCAAACAGAATATCATTGAAAAGATTTCAGTATCTCTAAATGGAGATTAATTATCACATATATGGCCCCACATATATTTAAGCAATGACACACTTTATCACAGCAAAACTAAAGAGTTTTCCTACTATGTAAACCTAGAATATTTTTTAAAAGAATATTTTTTTCAGTCTGCTCCAATATCAACTGAACTCAAAATATTTTTTATAACATTGCTAAGCATTTTTGTTTTTCACTTTTCTTTTAAATTGATCTTTCGATCATTAACAGTTTAAGATATACTTTTAAAAGGATTAAATTTTATTCAATATATCCTTTGAAATGTTAATATTAATATTATAGGTAATATTAGGAAATATATATAAGAAATTATAATATTAGGGTAGATGCCTTACCTTCATTATCTCAGTTAATCCACCCAGCAGTCCAGCCTATGAAATATTAACACTTGAATTTTATTCATGGTGAAGGTGAGTTTTAGAAAGGTTAAGTAACTTTCCTGAGATTATATAGCTGTTAAATGTCTGTATTATGGCTTCATCCTAAATATATTGGAGAACAGAACTACTTATTACACACTCTATTTTCCCAATATGAATCTTAAAAGTCATGTTAAATTATAGGACACTATCATTATTTTTTCTATTATTTAATAGACCACAGAGAAGTAAACTAGAGGATTTAATTACTCTCCAAGAAAGACTACATGCCACTGTGCATATAATAGCTCCTAAGAAAGACTTGAATATAAACCAAAAGAACTAGGACTCACTCTTAAAGTACCCATAGGGAGCCCCACTCCCAGGTGTTCTGAAACTCCCAGGATCACAGGATCACTGAGAAATCTCAACTCACAGGAGATCAGACACACCAAGGAGCACTAGAAGAGCTCTGGCACACTCAAGATCAAAACTGAGGCCACAACATCTTTACCAACACTCAGCATAACTGGGACCCCACCCAACAGGACCCAGGGAAAGACAAAACCCAACCCAGCCAGAAGCACAGGTTCCTTCCAGCTTGCACTTGTGCCCCCCCCCCGAGCAAACCAAGGACTCAGGCTCTTCACCCACCACTGAAAAACCCAAAGAAAGCTTGACTGACAGGAGCTCTGACAAAACAGGATCTCAGGAGCTTGGTCACACCAGGATTTCAGGATCCCAGAGGCAGCTTGACTCACAGGAGCTGTGACACACCCATGATCTCAGAATCCCAGGATCCCAGAATCAGAGAATCACAGATACATCTGTGCTCTGCAGAGACTGACATAACCAGGATCACAGAAGGAACAACCGCCAGTCAGAGATAACAAGGACAGGAAGCAGGAGAGATAAACAGGCAAGAGACAAGGACAAGAACATAAGCAAGAGAACCCAAGGCTATTGGCATCATGAGAACCCAGTTCTCTGAAAACAGTGAGTCCTGGATAACCCATCAAACCAGTAAAGCAAGATTCAGATAGAAAAATCACTTCTCATGATGATTATAGAGGACTTTAAGAAGGACATAAATAACTTTCTTAAAGAAATACAGGAAAACACAGGTAAACAGCTAGAAGCCATTAAAGAGGAAACACAAAATTTCCTTGAAGAATTATAGGAAAACAACCAAACAGGTGAAGGAATTGAACAAATCAATCCAGGATCTAAAAATGGAAATGGAAATGATGAAGAAATCACAAAGGGAGAAAACCCTGAAGATTAAAAACCTAGGAAGGAGATCAGGAGTTAGAGATGTAAGCATCACCAACAGAATACAGAAGATAAAAGAGAGAATCTCAGGTGCAGAAGATACCATAGAAAACATTGATACAATAGTCAAAGAAAATGCAAAATGCACAAAGTTCCTAACTCAAAACATCAGCAAATCCAATACACAATGAGAAGACTAAACTTAAGGATAATAGGTGTAGAAAAGAGCAAAGATTCCCAACTCATGGAGCCAGTAAATATCTTCAACAAAATTATAGAAGAAAACTTCCCTAACTTCAAGAAAGACATACCTATAAACATATAAGAAGCTTACAGAACTCCAAATAGATTTGAGCAGAGACAAAGTATGAAGTCAAGACTTAAGGAAAGGCAATCAGGAGACTGTCCCACTTAGGGATCCATCCCATATGCACTGACACCAATCCCAGACACTATTGTGGATACCAACAAGTGCTTGCTGACAGGAGCCTGATATGGCTGTCTCCTGAGAGGCTCTGCTAGTACCTCACAAGTACAGAGGTGATGCTCATATACAACCATAGGACTGTGCCCAGAGTCCTCAATGGAGGAGTAAGAGAAAGGCCTGAAAGAGCTGAAGGTGTTTGCAGCCCCATAAGAAGAGCAACAATATCAACCAGCCAGACCCACCAGAGCTCTCAAGGACTAAACCTCCAACCAAAGAGTACACATGGAGGGACCCATGACTCCAGCTGTATATGTAGCAGAGGATGGCCTTGTTGGGGGTCAGTGGGAGAAGATGCCCTTGGTCCAGTGAATGGTTGATGTCCCAGTGTAGGGGAATGAGATGGTGGAGAGGTGGGAGTGGATGAGTGGGTGAGGGAATACTCTCATAGATGTTGGGGGAGGAGGGATGCAATTCTTGATTTCCAGGTGGGAAACCAGAAAAGAGGATAACATTTGAAATGTAAATAAAGAAAATATCAAATGAGAAAAAGAGTCAATGACATATGTGTATTCTTGGTTTTTAGACAGCATAATATGTGGCTTCTTTCCATTCTCACATCCCCTGAATGATTTTTCTGTATTTCTCTCTTGCCTCACACTTCATCATGAAGGCTCCATTAAGTTAATTTTCTCTAAAATAGCTACAGGAGGACAGACGTTAAGATCAGGCTGTCCCATGCCCTGAGTTATCCCTTATTGTGAAATCTATAGCTTTCAGATAGTACCTTGCTCTTAGAGATCCCATTCTATAAGTAGCATTTCATTGCATTTGGAGAACGAAATATGGAAGTATGACTGCACACCTCATTGAGCATGTGAGTGGCATACATCTTTGCACCACCCACACAGCCTTATCCTGAGAATAAAAAAAGATACCACCCTGTAAATTTATTGAGATCAATTGGAACTTACATAAATGCACTAAAATCATATCAGAAAAATGAGACCCAAGAGTTTATCAAAGAGACAAAGAACTGGTTTCAGTTGATCTCTATCCACATTATTGACATGTCCTATCAAACCTCTACTTCCATTGCTGCTGTTCTTGAAATTTTACCTGTCATTCATCTGAATGTTCATTTGTTCATCTGGACAAAGTTTCCTTTCACCCCTACAGCTAGACCTAATTCTGTAGCTCATTTCTGATACTGCAGTCTAACTCTATGATTACCAGCTACAAATTCTCCAGCCTCTTCCTTGAAGCTGGGTTTGGGTAGGCATCTTTTCAATAAGTATTCTATTTATATTTCTATTAGTGACTCTACTTCTCTGAATTTCTGAAACCTCTTGAACTATGTATGCTGCAACATCTTAAAATGTTTTAGTCACTTGGTAATCTATAAATAGATAATTAATAGACATATATATATTTATGGATTTTGTTGTGTGATGTGTGTTATCTGAATATTAACAACAGTAACTAACATTTATTCCAATTTACTTATTCAAATAAATCAATCTATTTTTACCTCAACTACTGTTATGTAGAAATGTAGGAGTATTTAATAAATTGCTGCCATCTGAACTGCTCTATCTTATGAGTTTAATTCTATGCAAAAATTGTAAAACACTGGCAAGACAATAACATGTCCATCTGTGTTCCTGACATGGTGTGTTCTAGGATGCCTGTTTAACTTTCTAGATGACACCATGACCATAGGAGACAGGGACCTAAAAATGAGGTGGAATAAAGTTTCATGAAATAGACAATATTATTAAAATCATTAGGTAATTTCTCCTCTGAGGGTTAAGGAGAATCAACTTCATAAAGTGTCCAATCACAAGGATAGGCTGCTTATGGCACAAAATAATGTTTATCCATAGCAGCATATGAATAATACCCATGGAAACAAACTCAGTCTTATCCACTATACCTGGAAGGAGCATAAACATACACTCCAAAACCAATTCTGTGTTTTGAAGAAACTGACGACACATGATTCTTGTTTTCTTGGAGTTTCCTCATACACTCAGAATTCTCACAACTCTGTTCTTGGACATTGTTCCAACACCCCAGTACTAGTCTAAATGTAAAATTAGAGTGTACATATAGAGAGTGACCATGCAAAATAGAGGTCCTTAGAAACTATTAGGAGTTTTACTATATCGTGCTGTTATTACATTCCAAGAAATATCCCAATATTGGAACTAGCACCAAACATTCTAAAACTGTAGTCACTTGTCTTAGATTTGATTCTTCTTCCTTTCGATTCTTATAAAATGTACTCATTATGACCAATTAATGGTGAATTTTTTTAAAAGACAATTCCTTATTGTTAGACAGAAGAAAGTACATTTGTATATTTTTTATTTAAATTAACGATTCATTTCATGAGGCTGTATTGAGACTGTAAAGTAACTGGAAGATGTGGTTATTTACTTCCTTTCCGACCAAAGACCAACTAAATTTCAATGGAATTGAATTATATCTTGCCTAAATTTCTTCTTAAATTTCAAAATATCACATTTATTTTCATCTCCAAGGAATAGGGAATATGATTTCACAAGTGGAATACTTGCCTCTTTCTGAAAGCCAATACTGAATTTTTAAGAGAGCTATGTTTATCTAAACTATATTAGCCCACATTTGCTTTTATTCTCATTAATCTTGTTTACATGAGGTGTTATTAATGGAGCTATAACAATCTTAACAGTATGTTTTCTATATTCCATGTAAATCAAACCATTTAGTATTTTTAAAAAGTTTCAGTAGTGTTTTGACCATTAATATCAAAGATAATAACAATCTCACTAGGTTTATTTACTAGTCTAATATACCCCAAAAGAGTATATGACTGGAATATAACAGATTAAACTTGCTTTCAATAATGGAAATAGATCTGTAGTCTTCCCATTGTGTCTAAGTCAATGCAACAGAGTGATAAACAAATTGATTCTCTTGACTGGTAATTGCTACACATTTATAAGAAATAAGATGTCTGAAAACAATATTCTCTTCCTATAGGTATGCTGCTATGTTAAAACTTTAATTTTTTTGTTGTTGTTTTTTGAGACAGGGTTTCTCTGTATACCCCTGGCTGTCCTGGAACTCACTCTGTAGACCATGTTGGCCTCCAACTCAGAAATCTGTCTGCCTCTGCCTCCCAAGTGATGGGATTACAGGCATGCGGCACCACCACCCAGCTTAATTTTTTAAAAATATTTTTGTTGTTGTTGTTGAAAATTTTAAAAACTTCACCAACAGCCAGGAAGCATTTCAATGAGATACAAATCAAATCAATTAAATTCTCTTGTAGCAAAGGCTAATGTGGTAATCTTTAGTCTCCCTCCTTTGATAGATGAGAATAGAATGCTTACAGCACACCTGAGCTGTTCTTAAATGACTTCTTCAATTGTTCATGATCGTATCCTTTCCTGTGCTTTCAAGTGGCTCAGTGTCATGTTCACTATTCTTAGAATTTAACCACATTAATTTAAACTATGGCATTTTTGAAGATCTATCTTCCTTCATATACTAAACACATTAAGGTAAAAGTCAAAATAATTTTTGATAATTTATGAGCTCTTGCTTCCTTCCTAAAATTCACAGTGAATGCTTCACTCTCCAAATAATTAGTTTTTCAGATAGAAACTTAACCAATGAAGGTTATTAAAATCACCATTCAAGGTATGGGTAGACTATAAGGCATTATTGGTTAACTAGCTATCTACTAACAAGCTTGTAGACTATTGATTATAGATCTCCTCCCTCATAATCAGTAGTTTATAAAATCAGAAACTGAAATTGCAGGATATTGATTACTAATCAGAAGAAACTAATCTAATTATGTATGGACTTAGATTTTGACATCACAGTCTGAACTGCCTGGAAGGTATTAAGACTAATATTTAGTCAAATGCTTCCTTGTTAAAAATAAATAAATACCATTGTTGCTTTCTGAAATAACTAGAAAAAATTCACATTGCAAAAGAATCCACCATTTGTTATTCCTTCCAGATGCTGATTATGAAAGTTGGTCTTGCTTTTTAATATCAATGTCCTTTAGTTCAATAGACATAGGCATAATTGGTCATTAAATATCTTTTTCTCATTAATCAACTTAGTGATGTTCAAAAAGATTATTCTGGGAAAGTGGTACTGTAACCCCAAAATTTTCCCTTTTTTCTTCTGTTCAAAAAACTGAATCATTTTAATAAAGTGTTATTTAATATGACACATGTATGACTATATATAAAATACAATTTAAAAATACAAAAATCAATCTATATCTGCTTTTAAGTTACCTATAAAGGAAGATATCATTCAGGGAAGGTGTTTCACAAACTTGAGGATATAATGTGAAGCCTACCTAAAAAACATGTTGCCACAATAGTTTCATCAGTCATTGTCCATGCTCACCCATCAAGTATGCTTCACATTATTCTTTAAGAAACTGAACCTATGTGTTTTCTGAAGTTTCGTCTGTGTGTCTTGTGTGAATTCATTTAATTGATATCTCAATAACTTAGGACGATACAGGAGATGAGAACGTGATCCTAGTAGAATCATCATTACATCAAGAGTTTTCCACTGAATTCAACAAGGCATATTTAAAAATCATTTGTAGTTTAAAGAAATTCTTAATTCAAGATAGAGATAATAAGGGTTTTTTTTTTATTCTTCCATTATCAGAAATTTTAAGTCATTCTAATGATATTGCCAAATGTTTCCAGAGAAATCATGATCCCCTCTTGATTTTCTAGTTTTACTAACTAGAGAATTTAAGAATGGGACTTAAAAATAAAACCTGAGAACAACTTCATTAGACTTTAAAAGAAACAGCTAGGGCAATGAGCTACAAATATCAACATCTTCCTGAAGAAGGAAGATGGGGAAGAGAAAGTGAAATAAGGCATGCCATCTGAGGCAAGTTGGGAGCCAAAGGCAATTTGGAGAATAATAAAACTGAAAGTAACAGAAAACACAATCGTAGGCTCTAACCAGCGTCTGAAAGAGAGAAGAGAATAATAGGAAAAATTATACCTTTCTGAAAAGATACAGAAATGTAGGCAGACCCAACAGAACCTCCTGATAGCTTACCAGGATTGCACTATCTCATTGAAGGGATAATTTTTTCCTCCTCTATCTTTAACATGGTTTGAGGTGAGCCCATCTTCCCTAGTGGTGGTTTCACATTTTTGATACCTTAGTTCCTTAGATAGGTCATTGACCCAGACCAAATGGAATGTTACCTCTTGACCCAGGACAGAGAAACATTTTTTTTTTTTAAAGTCAACTTTTTCTTTAATGGGCCTTTGCTTCTTTGGCATTCTTCTCTCAATTGATTTGTAAATTTTCAAAGCAGAATACATTGCTTATCACCATTATCACCAAATATACAGTAATTACATCTTTTAAAAATAGGTTTTTCTGTTTACTATCTTAGTTCAAAGGTCTAACATAACGAATTAATGTGTTCACAGAAGCAGTTTTAGTAGCTATACAGTGAACTTCCAGATTGATTTACTTTTCAATGAAGTTTAGAATTAATGAGGTAAATGTTAGGGAAAATGTGTCTGTCAATTTGAGTGTTTGGTCTGATTTTTAGTTTGTTCCGCTATTTTAGAAATTTTGTGTAGGCTGCTATGTAGAAATTTCATTGATTTCTTTTGGAAAGATATTTCTAACTGCTGCTGTGACACTGAATATTTAGTAATGTACTATAAAGCATAAATATGTTATAAAATTAATCAAACATTCATATTTTAAATAGAAATCACTGAGAGCTAATATAAGAAATCATTTTGAGATAACATTTGAGTTTTTTAAATAGGTTTTAAAATATATATTTCAAATATGTTTCCTGCTATATTTGGAGATAGGAGATTCTTAGAAATCAGAGACTTGTAAGGGTCCGCAGGCCGGCTGCTCCCAGCTGCCTTGGTGTAAGGCCAGAGGGCGTGGAGAAGTCCCGCAGAGCCTCTGCCCTGGGCCTGACTGGTGGCGAGAGCCTGGCGGATCCACCCGCGCAATGGTAGCCTCGGCTGCAGTCTTAGGAAAAAAAAAGATAAAAAAAAAAAAAGAAAAAGAAACCAGAGACTTGAAGGTCAGATGTGGCAGATTCAGGAACCTACACAAAACTATTCTTCAGAATGAGCTTTCCTAGAGTAGTGACTATTCCTGGGTGTCAACTTGACTATATCTGGGATGAACTACAATCCAGACTTGGACAGCTCACCTGTGATCCTAATCTGGAGGCTGGTACACTTGGAGATCTTGAGGTAGAGTGGCTATGAATGCCAGAAGGTTAAGACAGGGAGATCTGTGAGTTCAAAGTCATCTGGGACAAAGCAAGCCCCAGATCCAGGCATGGTGGCACAAACCTTGAATCTGAACCACACCTTCTGCTGGAGACCTATTTAAGGACATTGGAAAAAGGAAGATTCACTCTCTCTTCACCTGCTTGCCTTGTGGGACTAAACAACTGCTAGATCCTTGAACTTCCATTCACAGCTGCTAATGACCATTGTTGGGAATTGGACTACAGACTAAGTCACCAACAAATTTCCCTACTATATAGAGACTACCCATAAGTTCTGTGATTCTAGAGAACCCTGACTAATACATCTAGGAAAGAACACATCTTGACCAGGTTGTTGAGGTGGGATGGCAGGATTGGACCTTGAATAAAATTGTCAACAAAACAATGACTGAAAGTCATGAACAAAAATAATATTGGATTTGAAAACCACTTTTTTTTTTTCACCATTAATCTTATTATCCTTCAGAGTTTGTCACTGAGCCTGCCATTCCAGGTAACACATTGAATATTTTTGGCTCAGCAAATGGTTGAAGAAATTTTCCTACTGAAGACATTCTGCAGAGACTATAGAAAACCAGTTGTAAAATTGTAGACACAAGGTTTCAAAGGTCATGAAGAACCAGTGAAACATGACATCATTAACAAAATAAGGCCCCAGTAATTTACCCTTAAGGAAATGCAACCTTAAAGACTGTGACTATTAACTAAAAACAATCACCATGAAGAAATCCTCAAGTAAGCTTAATGAGAGTAAGGAATATTTTGTTGTTGTTGTTGTTGTTGTCTTTGTTGTTGTTGTTGTTACAATTTTGCTTTGCAAGTACATAGTCATGACCTAAAATCATTTAGAAGTAAGAAAAATCACTTGTAATTATGAAGCAATGAAATTAAAACAAAAATAGGACCTGAGGACTAATGGCAATAAAACCTGTAGATAATCATATCTTCATCTTAGTATAGTGTTTGGGAATTGTATTGGTTGCTGGTGGAAAATCATAAATGTAATGACTAAAACATAAACATCCATGTTTATTTTTCTCAGGTTATGAACAGTGGTCATAAAGCTGAGTAGTGACAATTTAACAACAGTACCCAAATATCATCTCTGAAATTTCAGCCAGTACAAATACCATCTACACTGAAACATAAGTAGATGAATTAAGTAGATGGACAGGTAGAATAAAAGCATCTGTCAGTTAAACCAATTGTTAAGTCCTATACGGAAATCTATATGACTAGACTTCTCCAACTCTACAAATCTTCAGCAACTCCATCTAGCAGGAAGAGAGATGCTCTGATTGTATTTTGAGGAAAACAAGTAGAAACATTTGACACACAAGAAAACATTTTAGAAGAATCAACAAACTTTAATAATGGAGTAAGCATACATTCCATGTATATACAAAACCATTAGCAATTTTAGAAAGAATAAATTCTATATAAGAGTCATTTTACTTAAAAAAGCAAACAAAAGGAAATAACTTGAAAACATGTCATAAATTTATCTTATTTTTACTCAAATCTATAATAAGAGAACACCTTAGACTTTGAACTCAGGGTATTCTTTTGGCTTCACAGTTTTAGTAGAGAAATGTGTCTTGTTTACTTCTTTACAAGTCCAGACCTGGACACATAACTAAGTGTTTATATAATTTATTAGCAGTATATATTAGTTTCAGTTTTTAAATCCAGTTTATATTGAAAACATTGAAAATTAAAGTATGATTGCAAGGCAGGCCATGAATACATTATAGTTAGAAGATTTGAAGGCAGAGTAGAAAGCAGTATACAAATAGTAATAGTAAAACTGTGTGAACAATTATGCACCAAGAGGTATTGCTTAGAATTTTTGAAGGACCAAGAATAAAACTGTAATTATATTATTTTATATAAACCCAGGAAAGACAAGAATTGGGCCACTTTAGAAAAGTCTGAACAGCCAGACTGATTTCCAGAGTGGTTGTACCAGCTTGTATTCCCACCAACAATGGAGGAGTGTTCCTTTTTCTCCACTTCCTTGTCAGCATCCGCTGTCACCTGAGTTTTTGATCTTGAAATGTAAATAAAGAAAATATCCAACAAAAATCTAAAAAATAAAAATCTGAAGGATGTCAGTAATTGGAGGAAAGTCTCATACTCTCTATAGAAGATGCAAAATCCATGCTTTAAGTAATGAGAACACGTGTCAATCATTTTTCACAAAATAATTGTAGTAATTGGTTTGGGTGATGTGTAGGTTTAACAGAGTTGAGTATGTGGTTGCCAGTTGGTATGCTTCTATGAGACCTTGAAAAACATTTGAATTCAACCATATAAAGTCACAAACAACATACTTAACATATGGTTATTTCCAAGGAAAGAGAAGCAATATGGAAGACTTTTTTCTAACTTTGTACTTTTCTCAAATATTCCCCTAGTGACTTTCAAACTTTAATGACAATGAAATAATAAACTATCCTCCATATTAAACTAAATAATAACCAGATATAGGGAAATTAACTTTGTTCTTAAATTATGGTTTAATTTCCATCATTTATTTGATGCTTTTGCTATTCCTAAATTTTTTAGAGAGATGCAGAAATGCTTTATAGACACATTGAGAATTGAAAGCCTAGCTGTTATAACTCTTGAGTTAATGGCATACTTAGGGAAAAAGTTTTGAAGTAAAATGAGAATAAATATGTCCCAAGCCATTTTGTTCCCCATGAACCTTGATAGTTCTTCTGTCCTGCAGGGTTTTGTCTGTGTGATGAGAATGTATGCTGTTCATGACAGATTATACTGCTTCCTCCTAAGGATTACTTTCTGGTCTAATAGACTTCAACCATTGAAAATTGGGAGCTTCTTTTTTCATTCCAGGTACATTTCCTTTTTCTCAATTTAATCCCATTATTTTTAATTATACCATTGAAATCAACTGTGTAATTTCCATCTCTTACTGGGATTTTCAAATACCTAGAGACAGTTTGTACAGAAACTCCTTAGTCATTACTTAGTCAAATGTACCAATTATCCCTTCTTTGATCTTTTCTCTTAATAATTTCCTCAGTAACTCAATGTCCATAGTTTTGGGTGTTCTTTTGCTTTGCAATTCCAATCAAATGGACCTATACTACTATTTCCTTAGGGCATCAAATAAATTTTCCTTTTACTGTTAAACTCTGAATTACTTTTTTTCATGTACCTTGTGCCTTAAAACTTAAGTGAATGTGTGACTTTTGTCACTGGGAAATCAATAGTTTTAAATGTGAAGAGTGATATTTGACTAGATGACTATATCAGGGAATTCTACCAGGGAATATAATGAATACATGCATTTAAAGGGAATTTATTAGATTGACTTATACAATATAGGCTGAGTATCTCAACCAGTTTTTTTGTTTGCTTAAAGGCTGAAGATGATGCAGCTTTTTATTCCCTAAGGATAGATATCTCTACAGACTTCATTCTATTCCAGACGACCAAAGGCAATGGATTCCATTGTCAATGAGAGATGACAGCTGCAGTGGCACAGGACACAGGCAAGGAAGTGAAAGCAATCTTATTTTTCCCTTGAAACACTTTATATGCATGCTCCCTCTACAAGGTACTCTCCACTCAGGAGGAGAGTCTGGATGTCTTCCCTCTTAGTTAATCTTTTCTGAAAATACCATATGCACCTACCCCCCAGACGCTTGTTTTAGTTGATTCCAGATCCAATCAAGTTGACTATCAATATTACGCTTCTTCTTTTATTATATTCTCTTCAACTTTCTTTTACCCTCTTTCTTTCTTTTTCTTCTGAGACAAAGTATTACTAAATATCTTATGCTAGCCTTAGCCTTAGGGCAATCATTTTCCTTAATATCCATTGATCAGGCAGTACATATCTATGTGTGAACCATCAACCTGCCTTAGAAATATTCCTTTTAATATTGTAATATAAGAGTTGTAAATAAAGATATTGCTTTTCAGTTTTGATTCTTCATTTAAATAGTAATAATTTATTAAAAGGTTAGCTGCACAGTCCTCTAATAGTTAATGTTTGTTGATTGAATCAGAAATAAACTAAGGGACATATCCCTATGTATGTATATATGTAAGTGTACATCCTAGAATAATTAATTTAAGAGGAAAGAACCTCCTCAGTCTCAATGGAAAGTACATTCTCACAGTGAACCAGTTATAAAGGTGAAATTGGGGCCTCTATTATTCTAGAAGTATGTGTTTTTAATTCTTTATATGGTAGGTTTTAATTGTGTTGTGCTTTGCTTCTGGCAGTGGGCATTGTTTCCTATATGTTAATGTTCATATAATCTCCTATCTTCTATCTTGTCATTTAAAAAGGATAGGTGTGCATCCATAGCCTTACTGTATTACAACTTGTTCAACCTTTTCCATATATAAATATCAAACTTTATTTTCAGTGAGCTATAAAATGATAACAATATAATAGCAGGTCATTAATTCCTTAAGTGGACAACTATTTTAGTATAAAAATTAATACTATTACATTAGACAATGCTTGCCAAATAACTAACTGAAATTTTGTCATCATAAATAATTGTCCTTCTTTAAGAAACTTACCTTAGGCTCTCACTATCTGGCAAGTGGGATGCATCAGTTTTCTTTACCACTGTTCATCTTTTATTCACCAATGTGACAGTTCTGGAAGGGTGCTCAATGCCTTTTGTTGTTTTTCTGATATATGAAAACTACATTTAAAAATGAATCTTTCTCCTTCTCGAGACTTAAGGAAGCATTCAAAACCCACAGTAACTCACTCTCTGGAGTCTGGAGTGGCAAAAATATCTGAAGGCAAAAGAAAGCATTGTTCAAGTGCTTCTAGTGATAGTTTCTAAGAGAAGTGCTATTACCTTAACTTTTTTGGATAATACAAATTTAGTGAGTAAAATATAGACCCTATTGTAATACCAAAGTTTTCTTTGGCATGTCATTTTATATAACATACCATCTCCATTGATGATGTCCAATAAATCACTGAAAACAAAGAAAAAAGAAATAAATGTAAGTATGTAATAGAAGCAAACCATTGTGAAAATTATGTGCTAAGAGACAATAGTTTACATTACTGATGATATATTTTTATTTTTTAGTAAACCAGGAAGGCATGGATTAAGTACTCATATATCTGTGTTTAACAGCCAGTCTACTAGATGTTATTGAAGATTGAAACTTAAAGTAATTATCAACTATTCAAAAGAAGTGCAAAGGGCACACACAGAAATAAAATTATATTTTAGCATTTTTGAGTAAGTACCAAGAAGAGGGGATATTTATTTATTTATATATATTTAAAATTGGGAATCCATCAAAATATGGGAATTGGTTCTCTCACCTTTTTGAGGCTGGGTCTCTCTTCCTTCTGCCACTGAGTAGCATAGTGCAGTCTAGCTACCCTATCAAGTTCTAGCTGATTCTCCTCTGTCTGCCTCCCATCTTGCTATAAGAAGTATTGGAATAATAGGTGCTCACCATTATACCCCATTTCTTACTTGAGTTCCAGGGAGTGAACTCAGGTATTTGGTTTATAGACAGCAAATACTTTTACCTATTTGTTGAGTTACCTCCCTGCCTTGTCAATCAAATGTATTAAAAATTATAATTATAATCATCACTATGACCAAATATAAAACTTCGAAGTAGGTGAAAGATTTTCGCATGACTAATTGTGAAGCTTTTGATATTCCTAATAACCCACTAATGTAAATAATGCTATAATGGCAATGGTAGACATGAAAAACTTGAAAGACATACTAAGATAAATTGTTTAGAGTCATACAGTAGCACATGGTAGAATAATCTAATTCTTTACAACTTTTCTTCCAGTCATGATTTATTTATGGTCTCAAATCTAGATCTCCCTTAACTGAATAACTGGATGACTTTCAATGATTGTTTCTATGTCTTTAGGGATTATGGGAACATTTATGTGGTCTTTCTGATCCTGATTTAACTTTGTTATTTTGTATCTGTCTAGGAAATTGTCCATTTCATCCAGATTTTCCAGTTGTATTTAGTATAGGTTTCTGTAGTAGGGTCTGATAATTTTTTGAATTTTCTCAGTTTCTGTTGTTATATCTCACTTTTCATTTCTGAGTTTGTTAATTTGGATACCGTCTCTGTGCTCACTGGTTAGTCTGGCTAAAGGTTTATCTATCTGGTTGATTTTTCTCAAAGAACCAGCTCCTGTTTCTGTTAATGTATTGTATTGTTCTTTGGCTAGCTACTTTATCTTTTTTTGTGAGATCTTCTCTCATAAATATATATGCTGTACTGACTGTTTTTGCGTGTCAGTTTGACACAGGCTAATGTTATCTCCGAGCAAGGAGCTTCAGTTGGGGAAGTGCCTCCATGAGATCCAGCTGTGGGGCATTTTCTCAATTAGTGATCAAGGGCAGAGGGCCCCTTGTGGGTGGTACCATCTCTGGGCTGGTATTCTTGGGTTCTATAAGAGAGCAGACTGAGCAAGCCAGTAAGAAATACCTCTCCATGGTCTCTGCATCAGCTCCTGCTTCCTGATCTGCTTGAGTTCCAGTCCTGACCTCCTTTGGTGATAAACAGCAATGTGGATGTGTAAGCTGGATAAACTCTTTCCTCCCCAACTTGCTTCTTGGTCATGTTTGTGCAGGAATAGAAACCCTGAGTAAGACTTATGCTATAAGGAACTATTCATTGGTTGTATTGCATTGAAATTTCATCCTGAAAGGTGTTTCTCAGTTCTTGATATTACTCATTGACATACTATATACATATGAAAATAAGGTTAAATTTTATTACTGATGTCTGTTACATGCATACTCTTAGAGATCAAGTTTGTAGGACAGGAAAATTCTGTACTAGATGCATTTTCTCAAGCTGTTACTGAGAGTCCAATTCAGACTTGCCTATTTCTGGTATAATTGAAATCATTAACCTAATTCTCTTAACATATTAGCTATAATGTAAAATAAAGCTAAAATATATTTTTAAATACAGATTTTTCCATATCATCATATAATCTCAAATTTGTATATGTTTCTTTCTTGTTTTATCTATATATCAGTATTTTACATCACACATATATCTTTTTCACCTAAATTAATACTATGTATTTATTTTAACCAATCATCTCCCAAATAAAATCATTAAAATTAATGATTTTCTACCTTCTAATTAGTTGTTTTGTAACTAAATCAATCTACTTAAACAGATTTCAGAATAGTTTTACTTAGAATATAAATACGTCAAATTTTTGCACTTAGACTTCTGTTCATTTTTTTAAAATATTATGAAGAACAGTTTTTAAATGTGTACAAATTAATTTTTGATATATTTATATGTATGTATATTTCTAAGTATCTTAGTCAAATAGGCAATCATATTATCATAATTTATTAACCATTACATTGTAGAGAACTATCTCTATTCTATATTTAATGTTGCTTTTCTTAATCATGAATTGACATTTCCTTATATGGATCTAAGTAAAGGCTGAGTCCTTAGCTATAAAATATACTTTGATGATTACTCAGTTGAAATCTCATGTGGCAGAGTCAGCCCTCCATATCTTAATACTGAGGTTGTGCTTTTACCAGGCTCCAGTTATTCAGTTAAGGGAGATCTAGGTTGTTTCCAGTTTCTGGCTATTATGAACATAGTTTGCAAGTGTCCTTGTGTTATGAATCTTATATTATTTACTTAGAAACTTATGGCCACAGGGTTAGAAACATTTGGTTCTTGGTTATAAAATGAAGAAGAAAATACTCATATTAGTTTAGACTTCTCTGATCTTAGCTAGGTGGTTTTAGGAAAGGTTGTCTGTGATATAAATCAATAAAAGTTGTTATCCCCAATCAGCATATTTTTATCTTTTCTATTTTATCCAATGTATGACTAATATTCATTTTATACTGCTCAATACTGACTCCAGAGGTTCTGTTTTGGAAACATCAATATTGATTACTAGTCTTTCCTTCAAGAGGAAAAAAATGAGAACTGTTAGCAATTGCAAGTTATCCTATTTAGTAGTTTTTCTGTTCTAATTATTCTATTAACTACAATAACACTTTAGATATACTACAAAGATCTTATTGAATAACATGCTACAAAATCTCAATTTGTACTAGTGTCTGCCCCCCAAAATGGAATTATTATACACCTTCAAATGTTATTGTTCTTCCATCAACTATAGTTGCTT
Source organism: Apodemus agrarius (assembly GCA_964023405.1). Classification (NCBI taxonomy): domain Eukaryota; kingdom Metazoa; phylum Chordata; class Mammalia; order Rodentia; family Muridae; genus Apodemus; species Apodemus agrarius. Next base: position 137,794,784 of record OZ030010.1, on the reverse strand, counting down.
ATCATCCTCAAGGGGTGTACACTTCAGAAGAATGGAAATTGTATTCCACTTTCCATGTTTAAGTACTGAGTACTTTGAAATAGAATGGCACGTAGTAAAATTTTAGTTTTTCTATACACTGTATAAGCTTAGTTGGAAGAAAGTCTCATGAATTTTACATCTATTTAGGTGATAGAAAACATGTAACAATTATAGTATTTATGTGGCAGGGAATCTTCTGGACAAAGCAATGAATTAGATTTTATTATCAGTTCTATTTATTGATCAAGGTTATGAAGGAACAGAGATCTCTATGACGTGTCCTACATTTCACAAACAGCATTGGACTTGAACCTAGAATAATGACTTATGAAGTCCATGCTCTAAAGTGTAACATTATACTTCCTCTCTAAGTTCACCATAATAATGCTCACTGATTAACAAAATAGGCATATTTTTTATTTAACAAGCTCAATACATCCAGTGCCTGCCATTCTGAATAAGAAGAAACTTAAACATACTGCAGTAAAGTATACATGCTTGGATAAATGTAGGGATAGCAGGATGGTTTATCACTTTTCTTTTGTATTGTTTTCATAAATAATCTTTTAGGTTAAATGCACCTGTGAATATCACACATTACAATTCTTTTTGATGCAGCTACTGTGAATACTTTTTGGAGGACAAGGAAGTCTACTTGTGAAATCTCATTCAGCCAGCATGTATAATAGTCTCATACTTTAGTATTTATATTGTTGTCTTAAAGGCTAATTTTAATATATTTATGATGTTATCATATAGAATAAAAACATTTCATACTTCTCTTTGGGGACATGATATTACTTAGCGGAAAAAAGTCAGCAACTTTTGCCATGAAATAGAACAAGAGTCCATAAAAGAAAAGGAAAGTCTGAGATCTTGTTCCTATTGGGATGTTTCTTTTCTCATCTGTGAACAATTTCCAATTCTTAAAACCACCGTTATAGCATGTTTGGATAGAGCTTAAGTAGTACATGTATTCATAGAACTTTCTTTGATGAATTAAATAAACTTGATTTCAAGAATCTCTCTTGTTCTTTTCAAATCACCAGTAGTCCAGAACATATTTGTTAAGTAGTAATGTACTGGTCTCAACTTCTCTTTCTTCAGTAAAAAATTACTTGATATGTAGATTACACTGGAATATGAAAAACATTTTTAAAATCTCAAAACAGAAAGTAAATATTTTAAGATTACAAGTTCAGAACAGTTGGAATAAATGCAGAATTTTAAAAATATAAAAGAGTGAATGTATTTTAAATATATCAATTCAAAAATGTGGGATTTTTATGGAGAAGATAAGGCTGAGGGACTAATTTAAGTAAATATTCAAAAGGGGAAAATTAGATGAAAAAGTCTAATTCCCCAGCTGGGAAATGTCTGCAGATATAGCAAATACTTACTCAGCAGATCTCTATTTTTATCCAAGCAGCTTGCCAAGAAATACAGTGACTGCAGTTTTCTCTCATCTCTTATGTGAGCTGCAACACAGCTAGGAATTCTGAAAATGGATGCCCATCCTTTAATGTGCCTGAGTAGGCGACGGGTAACATACAGGTCAGCAGATTTGCCTCTAGTTTGCTACTGTGGGAACTGGCCCAGTTAAAAAAAGGCAAACTGGGTTAGGTCTGGGTTGACAATATATTGCTACTATTTGAATATGCTTCATCAACCACAAGTCTAAGCTCTCTTAGAAAATCAGTGTGCTATATCCTGGCTTCATATTTGTCTTAGAAAGCAATTCTGTAGGTACATATTTTCCTGTGAGATCCAAGAATGTTATTGTCTAAAAAGTCACTATGAACACTTTATACTTTATATGATGGTTCTATATAAAGTATGCCTTAACTATTCCAGTATGTTTCTAAATGAAAGCCAAGGCTATTCATGTTTCAGGACCAAATACCAGATTCCTTTTAGTACTCAGGTTTATGTTGCAGTATCCACAAGGCCCTTACTGATGTTTGCATTAAGCAGTATTATGCTCTCCTAGATCTGTTATAGTGTTTTAGCTCTTATTGAAAAGTCATGGGCTAAAATGCATTCTCCTAGTTTATGTTATGTAATAGTTTATGTTTTATGTAGCCAACTAGATCAGGAGTTTTTGAGATTTCCACACCATTTTTCTATTCTATACTGTTTTTTTATGTTATTTACAATGTACATAGCTGCATAATATTTATTGGCATGTAAGTATGAAAGTATCAAGTAAATGAATACTGAGTACAATCCATAGTTATTATTCCAGCTTTAAAGAAATAAATCTTAAAGGTAATAGTAATTGCTAAAAATATACTGTTAGAAGCTATACCCATAACGTCTTAGTAACATGACTGCCTGAATATAAGCTGAACAAGGACAACAAAAATAGACATGCCTAGACGATGGTAAAAAGACTATGAACCTTCAACTTTACACAAATAACTAAAGGCAAATAAGAAATGCCAAGAGTGAGCCGGGCATGGTGGCGCATGCCTGTAATCCCAGCACTTGGGAGGCAGAGGCAGGCGGATTTCTGAGTTCGAGGCCAGCTTGGTCTACAGAGTGAGTTTCAGAACAGCCAGGACTACACAGAGAAACCTTGTCTCGAAAAAAAAAAAACAACAAAAAACAATCAAACAAACAAACAAACAAACAAAAGAAATTCCAAGAGTGGGAGAAAGTTTCCCTTAAGGAAGATCATTCTAGTTGGAATTTCAGTATTAAATAGTCAGCCATGAAAACATTATATAGCCTGAGTAGATCATATTAAGGAATACACACACACACACACACACACACACACACACACACATACACATGCACATGCGTGTATATAGATATATACACATGTGTATAGATATTGAATATGCATGTAACTACAATTAATTGAAAAAAACAGGCTATAAATTTAAAAGAGAACAAGCCGGTATATAAGGAGGGTTTTGTGGTAGGAAAGGAGAAACATGATGAAATTATATTATAATCTCAAAAATAAAAGAAAAATCAATATAACAAACACTGATATATTTTGTGCATGTTATACTACTTCATCTAACACTTATGTAAATTGAATGTGACTTAATGTATTTCTTTCTATTTGGAGAGGGAATAATAGAGGCACATAGCAGCCATATAACTTCCCAAAGAAATAGTTTACAAAAGTGGCATTTTAAAAGAAACTAATGAAATTAAGAGGTTAAAACAGAAGAACTGCTTTGAATTTAAGTCTATCCTTGGCTACAGAGTAAGACTTTATGTTCAGTAGTGCAATGGTGGTGCATGCCTTTAATCCCAGCACTTGGGAGGCAGAGGCAGGAGGATTTCTGAGTTTAAGGCCAGCCTGGTCTACAGAGTGAGTTCCAGGACAGGCAGGGCTATACAGAGAAACCCTATCTTGAAAAACAAAAAAAAAAAAAATAAACAAGCAAACAAACCCCCTGAAGACTTTATCTCCAAATGCAAAACAGGGGAGTACAGACTCTGGGAGAATACAATATAAGAAATCAACAATATTATTTACAGAGTCTAATGCTAAATAAGAAAGTATAAAAGTGAAAAAAATAGCATGTTCTTGTAAGTCTCTTAATATTTGCACTGGATTAGATAAATGTTTTATGTATTTAAAAAGAAACATCCATGGTGTATACTCTCTTATAAGTGGATATCAGCCATAAAATACAAGTACCTTGTTACACTTCACAGACCTAAAGAAACTAAACAGGAAGGAAGACTCAAGCAAAGAAGCCCGAATCTCACTTAGAAGGTGGATCAAAATATTCATAAGAGCTAGATGGAGTGAGTGAAGTAGAAGGGAGTAGAGAAAAGGAGAGGATGAAGGGTTTAGGATTAGATGTAGGGAAGGACAGGAGAGATGGCTAGATGGCCATGGAAATGAATGGAAATTTGCAACCAACAGGGTGAGGAGGTAGGGCACATCTCCAGGAACAGAGATCTAAGATAAGGGAGGTGCCCAAGAATCAATGAGGGTGACCTTAGCTGTGACTCACAACACTAGGGATATGGAAACTGAAGAAGCTACTTCTTATGGCCAGGCATTGACCCCCAGGGAGTGATATAGACACCAATACACCTACAAATCTTTAATTTATCAGTCAAAACCCAAATTCTATCCTGTTTGCAAGTAATGCAGGCACAAGAGAGGGAGCAGAGACTGAATGAATGGCCAACCAATAACTGGCTGAACTAGACACTCACCTGTGAGCAAACACCAGTCCCTAACACTATTAGTAATACTCTGTCATGTTTGTGGACAGGAGCATGTTATCCTTTGAGAGGCTCCACCCATCACCTGACTCAGAAAGACACACACACACACACACACACACACAGCCAAGCAGTAGATAGAGCGTGAGGACTTTTATGAAAGAATAGGAGGAAGGATTATAGGTCCTGAACAGGATAGAAACTCCACAGGAAGATTATCAGAGTCAATTAATCTGGACCCTTGGGGCTTTCAGAATCTGAACCACCAACTAAAGAGCATACACTGGTTGGACCTTGGCTTCCTCACACATATGTACCAGATGTGCAGTTTTGGCTTCATGTAGGTGCCAAACAACTGGAGTAGGAGCTATCCCAAAAGCTCTTGCCTGTGAAATATGTTCTTCTACTGGGCTGTCTTGTCTGGCCTCAGTGGGAAAGGATGTTCCTATCCCCACAGACACGTGATGTGCCAAGGTCCAGGGATATCCAGAGGGGACCACACTCACTCAGAGGAAGAGGGAAAGGTGAGGGGAAGATTGTGGGGGGTACCTGGGAGGGAGCAGTAAGTGGGATGTTAAGTGAGTAAGTAAAAAATTAAATTAAATTAAAATTAAAAAAGTCATTTAAAAGCAGAAAAAAAAAACCCTGGCAGTTGAATATCAAAGCTATCTCTCATAGATCCTTTTATTTTCATCAAAATAATATTATTTTATAATTTGTCAGTAAATTAAAGTATATGTAAACCAAAACATCTGATTGCTAACTCAATATAATTTTATTGTAAAGGTCTGGAGTTTTGCATAATATTGATAAATATTTCAAGTCTACAAAACTTCAATCCATATTTCCTACTTGTACATATGGATCCCCTGATCTCACAAACCAGACATTCCTGGTCTTTCATACTGTTTTCTTTTTTTCATTTATTTATTGATTGATTTTTTTTGAGACAGGATGTTGCCATGCCAACTAACCTCAAATTCATTCTTTTATAATTTCTCCTCCTAAGTAAGTGTTGTATGACAGTATTTCTGTGGAAACTGGAATAAATATATACTCACCCCAATGATACATAAAAGCAAAGATAACACTGAAGTTCAACTTGAGGAGCAAACGTGTTTTATTGGGGTTATTCACAGTGATATGGATGAGAAATCAAGTACAAGAACAGAAATGACTTAAAGATATCTATATCTCCAAAGTTCACTTCTGAGTATATTGCACAACCTTCAGGAAGCTCAATGGATTGGGGAGTATCCTGTCCAAGTGACTCAGCTATTCTTAAACTCCATCAGCTTAGCTGATCTATTTCTTTCAGAGAATTCAGCTGGTCTTTGCTTTTTCCGAGGAGCTTAGATAATCTGTTTCTTACTGATGGCTCTACTGCTATGGTAGTTTGAATAAGATGTCCCTTCAATTCTCAGGTAAATAAATTACTTTGTTCTCAGTTGGTGGTTGGTTGAGGGGGATTGGGAAATGTGGTCTGGCTGAAGGAAGCATGGCACTAGGGCTTGTTTTGGGGGGTTCAAATGTCATTTGCTAGCACTTTCAGCTTCTTGCTAGTGATTCTAAATGTGAGAAGACTCAGCTTCTAATCTATCTGAATGTTTGCTGCCTGCCTTCACCATTGCTCTTTACCTTAGCATCCCAAAACTGTAAGGCCAAAATAATGTCTTTCTTCTGTAGGTTGCCTTGGTCACACATTTTTATCACCACGATGAAAAAGAAATTCCAGCAGTTGAACTGATCCTTCTCTAGACAGCTCAGCTTATCTGAAAGCTTCTTTTAGCACTCATTTGTGTTTATCTATGCTTAGGGATTAAGGGGCATGGGGACTCTGGTCAGTTTTAGGGATTTACTGAAGATGTTTACCCTCTGAGCTTAATGAGTTTCCCTAAAGAATGGAAGGTTTCACCCTCCCTTACAACATTCTATTGTTTCATCTGGGTAACAATTTTGAGCCTTAATGCAGGAATTCTAAGATGGGAGGGGTCAAGGGGGAACTAGTACACAAAGCCAGGGTACTATTAATCATTCTAAACATAGGGAGGAGCTACAGTGAGAAAACAGAATAACTTTAAAATGTAAAGGTAATCTTTGGGAGCTACAATAACATATTTGATATTCATATTCTTGAGACTGAAGTTTCAATGTGTATGTATTCATTTGTGTTGTTGCATATTTGTTGACATGCATGGGGTAGATGATGAATCAATACATCTATACAATGTATAATGATCAAATATGGGTAACAAATATTACTCATTTTCTATGTAATAGGAACTTTCTTACTTTTCTATTTATCTTAACACCAAGCTTAGGTCACTTTAACAAGTAGTTACTGTATGTCCAACAAATAGAACTCCTATAGAATTGTTTTGTGCCTTTTATTTAATTTCTTCTTTCCCCCCTTTTTATACATTGCTATCATTACACTCTATTCTTCTATGACATTAGTATTACTTTTCCACATGTGAGCAGCTGATTTATTTCATATTATATAATAATGTCTAATTCCTTATATTTCCCAGAAAATGAAAATATTTGAACATTTTTATGGAAACATGATATTCCATTGTGTAGATATGACACATTTTCATTATCCAGTAACTTATTGGTAGATACTTTGGCAATTGTGAATAGTGTTGCAATAAATAGGGGAATACAAGCCTGGTGAAGGGGTATATGCCTTTACTCTCAGAACTTAGGAGACAGAGGCAGGCAGACCTCTGGGAGTTTGAAACCACCCCAGTCTATATAGTTAGTTCTAATACAGGCAGAGCTATAAAGTAAGACTCTGTTTTGAAAAAAGAAAAAAGAAATAAAGAAGAACAAAACAAACAAACCAAAAGGAAAAAAAAAACTATACCTGGGAGTCATGGCACATGTCTTTAATCCCAGCACTTGGGAGAAAAAGGCAGGTAGATGGATCCATGAGTTTGAGGTAAGCCTAGTCTATAGAGAGAATTACAGGACATACACACTGTCTCAAAAAAGAAAAAGAAAAAGGAGGGGGATGAAAATAAGCGAGGAAGGAAGAAAAAATAAAACTATAAAAGAAATGTATGGAAGTAAAATAATCTTTTTGATAAAATATTAAGCAAAAATATTGGCTCTGGTCAGGGACACATGTAGCCTACACTACAGAACTCCACCTCCCCCCACATTCTTCCAAATCTCATCCCCGCATCTTCTGCTGTAGAGCAGACTACCTGCTAAAGTCTCTTTCTACCACCCATTTCCAGAAGATTACCCAGATCTTCCCTGCTGAACTGCCTCCTCCTATCTCTTGCTCATTACTTTAGCCCAGACCCCAACTCCAGCAGAAATTCCCTGGAAACCTGAGAACCAGTAAAGCAGGTATTGAAATTACAGATCTTCCTGTTTCTCTTTGTTTTATCCATGTCCAATCCGTAGGAGAATACTACTGTAGTAGATTCCTTTGACTCTGACCCACATCTCTATCAGATCATGAAGACCTTCTCCTCCAATCCTTCTTCCCTCCAATCATACCACTATCCCAGGTTCCAACATGCAAGAATTCCCTGGAAACACTCAAGCCACGAAGGCCATTTAAAAAAGTAGGTTAACAGCAGATCTTCTTCCTACCCTCCACTCCTCCAAACCCAGTACTTCTTGGGTACTCCCAGATCTTTAGTATATCACTTGTTTCTGCCTTACCTACCTCTCTGAGTACATTTTAGTGGAACACATATCTTCCACTCAAAACTTTATTCCCTAGACTTATCACTTTATCCTAGCCCCCACTTTCAGAAAAAATTCACAGGGAGCCTGTAGGCCACAGCCCACAGGGAAGTAGGTAGCCTAACTGCAGGACTACATCACTCTCTCTTCTTCTCTAAATACAATTTCCCAGTGTCATTCTCATTTCTCTAGCAGACAACCAGCTGGGGGCTCATTTTTCTCTTTGCCTCCAAATTCAGCAGATTACACAGGTCTTCTCCAACCTTTCTCTTCACTTAGCGTCTTATCCTAGCCCTTAACTGTACCAGGCTTTCTCTGGGAACCAACCAGAGAGGACTGACAGAGAAGTAGGTCAGCAAAGCAGGTAAACAAACTTCAGGTCTCCTCTCTCCTTGCTCTTCTTCATATCCAATTCCTCAATCTCCTCCTGAGCTCTATAGTAGACTACTTTATGTGTTAGTCTTCTATATCCATTCACAGAAGACTAAGCAGAAGATCACGGTGGAACACCCCACTTTCCTCCTTTATGTGAATCCACTTGCCTCTCTCAAAGCCTAATCATATTTTTAAAGTGTCATTTCCCAATATCTAAGAACAAATTTTACCTTGAATCCCCAGTAGCCACATCCCAGAAAAAATTTTCCGCCAGGCAACAAACAGCCACTATACTCTCATAGGAACCAGACACAGCAATATAACGCAATGAGTAAAGTACCCACTAAACAAAGAGAAGACCAGATATCAGTACCTAGCATTATAATCAGCATAAAACAGTATCAGTAACAGTCAGGACAAAAGGCCTCCACTAGAGGGCAGCAACATTAGCACAGTAGGTCTTAAGTATTACAACATAGCTGAAGCACAAAACAAAGATCTTTTTAAAAAAAATATGGATATCATAGAGATCTTTAAACAAACAAACAAAAAACCCTTTAAGAAATCTGAGAAAACACAAACCACGCAGTAGAAATAAAAGCAAAAAACAATTTAAGATGTTAAAGAATAATAGAAAATAAAGAAAAGTCAAACTGTGGGAAATCTGGAAGAAAGAAAGAAAGGAAGGGAAAAGGAAAGAAAGAAAGAAAGAAAGAAAGAAAGAAAGAAAGGAAGGAAGGAAGGAAGGAAGGAAGGAAGGAAGGAAGGAAGAAAGAAAGAAAGAAAGAAAAACTAAAACATGAACTTCAAAACAAGCCTTACTAACAGATGAAAGAGAAAATTTCAGGCACTGGAGACACAATATACAAAATGAATACCATAGCCAAAAAATGTTAACTCTTTAAAAAAATTGGCACAAAATATTCAGGAAATATTAGACAATGGAAAAAGACACAATCTAAAAGTTATAGGAATAGTGGAAGGGGAAGAAACACAAATCAAACATGCAGAAAATATTTTCAATAAAGTCTTAGAAAAGAATTTTCCTAATTAAAAAAAAGAAATGCCTGCAAATGTACAAATTGCATACAGAACACCAAAAGAACTAAACAAGAAAAGAAATTCCTCTTGGTACATAATATCAAAACACTAAACATACAGAACAAGGAAAGAATGTTAAAAGGTAAAATGTTAAAAGACAAGTACCACACAAAAGCAGATCTATTAGAGTAACACCTGAATCTAAGAGTCAGATGAGCCAAGACTGATGTTCTAGATACTCTAATAGACCCCAGTTGCCAGACTACTATATCCAGTAAAACTTTCAGTCACAATAGAGAAAAATAATATATTCAATGATAAAACCAAATTGAAGCAATATCTATCTGTATGTCCAGATCTACAGGAAGCACGAGAAAAAATACTCCAATCTAAAGAAGTTAACCATACCCACGAAAAGACAAAAAATAATCCCAGACCAGCAAAATTAACACACACACATACAGACACACATGTACGCCATACACACAGGGATGAATACAAGCATATTACCACAACTACCACCACCACCACCATCACCACCAACAAAGTAACAGTAATGAACAAACACTGTTCATTGATATGTTTTAATGTCAATTGTCTTTATTCCCCCATAAAAAGACACAGACAATCTGAATGAATGTAAATACAGGGTCTATCCTCCAGCATATAGGCAACACCCCTGAAAATCAAAGATATACATCACTACAGAGTAAAAGGTTAGAAAAAGAAATTCCAAGCAAATGGGCTTAAGAAACAAGCTTGTTTATGAATTATATTTTCTGAAAAATATATTTCAAGCAAAAACTAAGGAGGAGAGATAGAGGACAACGCAAACTTCTCAAAGGAAAAGCATACTAAAATGGCATTGAAATTATTAACATTTGTGCACCAAACAGAAGGGCACCCAAAGAAACACATCTACAGCTTAAATCACAATACTCCATTCTTGCCAATAGATCATCTAAATTGTAACTAAAGAGAAATTCTGGATCTAACTGACATTATAAGCCAAATAGACCTCACAGACATTTATTCAACATTTGACCCATACATACACACAAAAGTACCTTCTTATCAGCACTCATGGAACTTTCTCCAAGATTGATCATGTACTATAATGCAAAGCAAGTTTCCAGAAACTCAAAAAAAATTGCAATAACCCTGTGCATCCTATCAGACCACTATGAACTAAAGTTGCGTTTCAACAGAAAGCATACAAGCTGATGGAAACTTAAAAGTTAGTTCACTACTGAATGAAAAAAGTGTCAAGACAGAAATTAGTAAAACTTTTACTAATTAGTAAAAGATTTCTGTAATTGAGTGAAAATAAGTATAAAACATATCTAAACTCATGGGGCACAATGAACATGGTTCTAAGAGATAACATTCACAACATTAAGCACATTAAAAATTGTAGAGATCTTGTACTAATAACTTAACAGCACCCTTTAAAACCCTAGAAAATAGAAGAAATCATACCTAAGAAGAGTGGAGAGCAAGAAATGACCAAACTCAGGACTGAAATCAGTAAACTAGAAAACAAACAGGTAGAATTTGGGGGGGACCCTTCAGAATGTACCAGAGAGAGACCTAGGAGGTGAGAAAATCTCAGGACTAAAAGGGAGGTACCTTAGTGAAATGCTCTATAGTGAGGAGAGGGGACTTGTGGAGCCCGCCTCCAGCAGAAAGACAGGAATCAAGTGAGGGATACAGTTGACATCCCACAGTTCAAAATTCTGACCTTCAATTGTTACTCTCTGAGAAAACTGCAGGAACAAAAATGGAGAAGAACCTGAGGGAAAGGAGGTCAACAAAAGGCCCAAAGTGGGATCAAGGTCAAGGGGATGCCACAAATCCTGACACTATTACTGAGATTGTGGAGTGCTCACAAAAAAAAGGAACCTATGTGACAGACCTCTGAAAGACCTAGTGAGCAGCTGAAAGAATCAGATGCAGATATTTACACCCAAGCAACTGATAGAAATTGCTGATATCTGTGGCTGAATTAGGGAAAAGTTGGAAAAAGCTGAGGAGGGCAACTCTATAGGAAGACCAGCAGTCTCAATTAACCTGGAACCCCAAGATCTCTCAGACACTGGACCACCAACCAGGAAGCATATACTAGCTGATATGAGCAGAGGACTGCTGGGATTAGGTTCAGTCATGGAAGATTAACCTAATACTCAGGAGACTGGAGGCCCCAGGGAGTGGGGAGAGGGTGGCGGGAGGTATGGGGTGTAGAACAGTCAGAGGGTTGACTGGAAGGGGGATAAAATCTAGAGTGTAAGAAAACAGAGACTAAATAAAATTTAAAAATTACAATAAATAAAGAAAAAACCAAAAACAATACAAAGAATCAATGAAACAGAGTTAGTTCTTAAAAATAAATGGTTGATATACCATTATCCAAACTTCCCAAAAGAGTAAAGGTCTACTTCTATTCTTGGGGTGCCGAGGTGCCATTGCAAACTGGGCTGGACTCTTGAACAAATGAAGCTTCCAGCAGGGTGGGTGGCTGACAAGAGCTCAAGAGAAATTGCCTTCTTCTGAGATGGGTCTTTATTGGGGATAATAAGACCTTGGGGAATGAGATGGGAAGCTTTTTCTTGGTAGGGGTGAGCATACATTATTAGCTAGTGCTGAGATGCTAAGAATTGCTTATTTGCATGTAAAACAATTCCAGGTACTTGCTGAGCATGACTTGAAAAGGAGAGAGGAAGTTTAACTTATAATTTGACCACCAGACTACTCTTCAAGGGTGACATAGGTGGAGTCTTAAGGCTCACATGCACTGGGACATATAGGTTCACAGCAAGGAGGAAAATTGCCCTATTCCTTCCAGGATGAGAGTCTAAACCTCACTCTTACCCTGGACTGGCTCCCGCTATCACACTGCTTTCTGGCCACACATCTCCCCATTTTTGTTTTAAAAAGGGAAGATGTAATAATTATCATCAATGTCTTATGTCAGAAACAGTTTGGTGTTCAACCAGAACCCCATTTTAGAAATTTGTTGAGACAAGGTGCCACATGAAGTAGGGCTAGTATAGGGCCAAGAAATGCAAGAAGCCAAGCTACCGGAAGATTTGAGTACCATGGAGTAGGGATGTTGGGTGCATAGCGTGCCTTTAAATTTCACCAGAGATCTTTGAGCATGTTTTGTTCCACAAGCCCAGATTCATTGACATAGAAACAGCATTCCTTCCACAACACAATTCAAGTCCCTTCCTGTTCCTGTTCAGCAGTCATTTTATGTCCAGGGCTCCCTGGCTTCAGAAAACAACCCCTGCTTGAAGGGGCTGGGGTGTGATCTGTCACTGGACGGACTCAAGACTGTCAATGGTGGAAGCCCGACCGACAGCATGTACACAACAGGCAGCCTGAATCCATTACTCTGAATATGAGAGTCTCATATACTAGTGACAAAACTAGCCATTGCACTAAAATCAGGAAGAAGATGATCTTGGTCATCTTCTACATACCTATTCAATATAGCATTTGAAATTTTAGCTGGAGTGAGATAATGGACTGAGATCAAGAGGATAGACACTGATCTGTTTATATAAAGAGGTCAGATGTGTTCTATGAAAGTGTGATGAGGTATAGGGAAAGGGGGTGCCTTGGGGGGCATGCTGATCCCTTCCTACTGAAAGACCAGTCACAAAAATCAGTATATTATAGAATAGAGTGTATTCAAGGCATGGAGAGGGGAGTCAAGAGGGTAGTAGAGGCAGAGAGAGAGAGAGAGAGAGAGAGAGAGAGAGAGAGAGAGAGAGAAGTAGAGGCATGTGGAGAGGGGGGAGGGGAATAGGGAGAGAGCAAGTGCAGGGAGATGGGAGCAGAAATAAGAGAGCAAGGTGGGGAGGACAAGCAGCCCCTTTTATAGTGAGTCAGGCATACCTGGGTGTTGCCAGGTAACTGTGAGGAGGAGCTTAGACAAAATGCTAACATTCTGCCATTTTGGTTTAATTAACAAGGAAAAATTAGAAAGAGAAAATGGTGGAGCAGGAATAGGGTCTTCATGATTCTTAACTACTTCCTTCTGTCTTTAGGGTAACATGTCTCTAGGAAACCTACATGAATGGGTATGGGGATATTTGTCCAATCTTCAGAAAATTAGCTGTTGCCTTGTTGTCCATGGTTTATGAAACCATCTGAGGACAGGTCCGAAGGAATAGGTCCAATAGAAGCTTCTGTGTCTGTGAAAGCAGCTTGGAACATCTGTAGGTTTCTTCTCTGAAGCTTTCCTAGATGTAATAAATGCCTGGACTTGACAAGATGTTATCTGGATGGAGTCTATTTGCTCCATGAGAGGTAGATTTGACTGGGTTTCCTGTAGTTTATAAGCTTTTAAAAGAGATAACAACATGAGTTATCAACATGAACAGTATTTAAGATGAGCCTTTCGTGGAACAGAAGGAAAAAGATTTTGTGATTATATAGTCGGATCGATCGTATAGAGTAATGTTTCGTTAGAGTTAGGAAAATTTATAGAACTCAAATAATGTTAGGAAGCACCTTAAGAGATGTTCAACATCATTAGTCATTAGGGAAATGCAAATCAAAACAACTCTGAGGTTCCACCTCACACCAGTCAGAATGGCTAAGATTAAAAACTCAAGAGACAATAGGTGCTTGCAAGGATGTGGATAAAGAGGAACACTCCTCCACTGCTGGTGGGATTGCAAGATGGTACAACCACTCTGGAAATCAGTCTGGTGGTTCCTCAGAAAATTTGGCATGACACTTCCAGAGGACCCTGTCATACCACTCCTGGGCATATACCCAGAGGATTCCCCTGCAGGCAACCAGTACACATGCTCCACTATGTTCATAGCAGCCTTATTTATAATAGCCAGAAGCTGGAAAGAACCCAGATGCCCTTCAATGGAGGAATGGATACAGAAAATGTGGTATATTTATACAATGGAATACTACTCAGCAATAAAAAATAATGAATTTGTAGGCAAATGGTTGGAACTGGAAAATATCATCCTGAGTGAGCTAACCCAATCACAAAAAAATACACATGAAATGCAATCACTGATAAGTGGATATTAATGAGTCCAGAAGCTCTGAATACTCAAGGCACAATTAGCAAGTCAAAAGATTCCCAAGGAGAAGGAAGGAGAGAACCCTGGTCCTGAAGAGACTGGATCCAGTTTTGTAGGAGAGTATCAGAACAGAAAAATGGTGGGGGGGGGTGATTGGGGAATGGGCAGAGAGAAGAGGACTTATGGGACATATGGTGAGGGGGGAACTAGGAAAGGGGAAAGACTTTGGAATGTAAACAAAGAATATAGAAAATAAAAAAAATAATAATAAAAGAAGAGCTATACGAAGCTCTTAATTGATGGATACTGAGTTTATGTAAGGAAGTAACAGATTATATCTGTGAAAGCTTACATATGGACTAGTCACTAGAAATGAGTTTAGGTAAGGAGTTAGGACTCTTTCCTAGCTGTCAAACTACAGTTATCTTAGCTGCCAATGTAATCAGAAATCTGGGGAAGAATAGATTATAATATAGCAGTCACATATTGTTTTAAAAAATGACAGTTCACCTATAGCCCAAATTATTCCCTATGGTCTTTATGGTCTTTATGGCAACTTGGGTGGAGTTAGTCTGGCAGAGGAGCTTTTTCTCTGTGGAATGGAGATGTGTGACATGAGAAATGACTTACTTTGATTTAGATAAATCATTTGACTTTGAGGGTATCCAGTTTTGTCCACTGTGTTTCTCAGTTGTTATCATATCATAATCTACACAGCATTTTGAAGCAGTGTTCATATCTTTGAGACCTTGTGGGGTAAACTGTTAGATTTCAGGAGATTCTGTCTGTAATAAACTTAAGTATATTAATAATTAGTAGATTTGTGACAAGATTGAGAGCTTTATCGATTGATTATATCTAAGTAGAGCACACTACAATTTGATGGCAGTGATAAATATCATTATTTATCAAAACAGGATAGGAATGAAAATCTTAAGTAACTTTGACAGGCTATATAAGTAGAGAAAAACACATTTTCTATTAGTAGAGAAACTCTTAGCTTAGAGTTTCTGTGGACCAGAAAAAGAGAGCTGGCAGCAGTGGCTTGAGATCATAGTGACAGAAAGTGAGTTTGATCTGGTGGGTTCAGGCATGTGACAGGAACTGAGCTGGCGGGTAAGCTGTGGGAATGGTTAGTCTCCAGAGCAAGAATAAGGCACATCCTGGAGCCTTACACAGAGATGAGGCACCAGGCATGCACGCTCAGTCAGGGGTGGGAGGGTGGAACAGGAACGTACCTGCAGTCTGAAGACCATAGATCTAGGAGCTGTGATGATGGCATCTGCCCCCAAGGGATCACAGGGCCACACAATGGTGTGTTTACTCTAACTGAGCAAGGCAGGACTTCCTCCCAGCAGCCAAAAGCCATGGGCCAGTGCCTCTGGCTGTCAGAGTGTGTGTTTGCAGTGGGGAAAGGGGGAGGAAAGCCCAAAGTAGCATGTTCTGTATTCCAGCAATGTGCATGCAATTTTGTGGTGGGCAGATAGGGCTAGCACTCATTTTATGAGTCCCTGGCAGAGAAGGAGAGGGAGAGATGAGCTCCCTCACTCCTGGGAAAATGGCTTCTCAACAAAGTCCAAAAGAGACAGTGCCATGGGAGGGAGGATGGTTGCTGGTGGGGCTGGGGTTGGGGTGTGGGGGAAAGGAGGGTATCAGCAGGCAGAATCCCTAATCCCTGGCAGCAGCAGGTGGGACCAGACCTGCTTTTCACATAGCAAAACAGGAACAGAGTTGTTCAGGGCTGGCAGGGCAGCAGCCAAAGCAGCAAAAGGGAGTGAGTGAATAAAAGAGGAGGGAAAAGTAAACCTACATGGATTGCTAGTAAATGCCAGTTTAGTGGTCATGTAGAGATAGTGCTTTCTGCTTACTGTGACTTAGACTAAGGCATCCCAGTAAGTAGTGGGAATAGGGATATTAACTAAACCTATCAGTGTGCTGAGGGTATCATTAATAATCAGAGAGATTCTAGCACAGGCCAGAACTCCAGGTAGTCACTTGATGGGATGGGGACTATGTAGCCAGAGCCCCTGAGCTACAGAGAGTTTACCTGGACCCAGGGATTTCTCTCCAGCTAGAAACTGTCTCAAAGGAGAGAGGGAAATCTCACCCAAATGAAAAAGTCCTAGAATGAGGGTCAGTGAAAAGACTGAATGTCTCCATCCCAAAGCACAGCTCAGGGGTAGCTCTGAGCTTAAGAACTCTCTGGGACCATGGGGATGTTTACTCTGACCGGTGGGGGTATGGATCTTAGCAGTTCTCCGAAGTTTGGGCTAGCAAGAATTGAATCTCCATGTGATAGCAGGGGAGATGCAAACCTACAGAGTTTCTAAATCTGAGTCACAACAACATATGATGTGTTGGTAAAAACGATAAAAACAGTGTCGGAGGATATCTTTTATGGAGGTATGGTGAGGTGTGGGGCCCTCAGTGGGCCCATGCTAAGGAACCCCTTCCCCCTGAGGGGTCAGCTACACAAAGTCAGTATAGATAGAAAAGAGTTTATTTGGAACATGGGGAAGGGAGTCAAGAGGGTAGTAGATGCAAAGAAAGGCAGAGACGAGAGAGAGAGAGAGAGAGAGAGAGAGAGAGAGAGAGAGAGAGAGAGAGAGGGAGGGAGGGGGGGGAGCAGTGGCCTGCCATCAGCACATGGGAGAGATACTGGGGAGGGGAATGGGGAAAGAGTGGGAGCAGGAAGGCAAGAGCAGGAATAAGAGAGGAGAGCACAAACTGGTCCTTTCATAGTGAGACAGGCATACCTGGTTGTTGCCAGGTAACTGTGGGGTGGAGCTTAGACTAAATGTTAATATATGCTATTACTTCTATTCTGTGATGTCTGTGAATTCAACTGATCTGAAGTCATTTTCTTTGTTTTGACTCAGTTCCTTTGTAATATCATAAATTACATTACATGTATTATCATCCCCAAAATGTGCATGTATATGGATAGTAATATATAATTATTTATGCAAATTTAAACATAAAAAGGAGAAATTACTTAATGTAATATAATCGAGACATCACATGCTACTGCACGCATGTTGAGGTCAGAGAACCACAATTTAGAGTGGTTTTATTTCTACTTTCAGGTAGGTTCCAGGGATTAAACAGATGGCAAGACTTTTGTGATACATACTTTTTTCTGCTACACTATCTTGTGAGCCCAAAAAATCATGGCATTTCAATAGCAGTAGTATTTTTTTACTTCTATAAAACAGCTTCATTTCAAGTCTGGTTTCTTGCTTCCGGTTTCCATCTGCACCCAGAGCTGACCCTGTGCCACTGCTCTTCATACACTGGTCAGGCCAGGAAAGAGCTGGTCTCCCAGGAGTTCTGACATACATGTGAGCACATATAGGACTACCACTTCTGCTCTGAGGGGCCCACCTGGAACCCTCAGGAGACAGGAACAGAGTAACAGCCTGGGACAAGATACTTCTTGTTTCAATGTGTGCCTAGAACAGACGCTGTGCCATAGCTCTCCTTACCCAGATCCTGCTGAGAGATAGCTGGCCTCCCAAGCACAGGTGAGCCCACCACTTCTGCTCAAATTCCTGGTCCAAGAGGGGCCCACCCAGAGCTATTAGGACACAGGAACCAAGGAACAGCCAGGAACAGAATCCTTCTGGCTTCCATCTCTGCCTTGGAGCTGACCCTGTGCCACAGCTCTCCATACTCAAATTCCTCCCTGAGAGAACTCGTCTCCCAGAAATGCTGACACACAGGCTTATAGGAGCTACATGCTACAGTCAGAGACAGAAAGACCAGCTAATACCAGAAATAACTAGATTGTGGAAGGCAAGGGCAAGAACGTAAGAAACAGAAACCATGGCTAGTTGGCATCATCAGAAACCAATTCTCTCACCACAGTGAGCCCTGGGTACCCCAGCCCACCAGAAATGCAAGACTCTGAATCAAAATCAAATCTCATGATAATGATACAGGACTTTAAGAAGGACACAAATAACTCCCTTAAAGAAATACAGGAAAACACACTTAACAGGTTGAAGCCCTTAAAGAGGAAATACTAAAATCCCTTAAGGAATCACAGGAGAACACAACCAAAGAGGTGAAGGAATTGAACAAAACCATCCAGGAGCTAAAAATGGAAATAGAAAGAATAAAGAAATCACAAAGGGAGACAACCATGGAGAATGAAAACCTGGGAAGAAGATCAGGTATCATAGATGCAAGCATCATCAACAGAATAGAAGAGAGAATCTCAGGTGAAGAAGATACCATAGAAAACAATAACACAACCATTCAAAGAAAATGAAAAATGCAAAAGGCTCCTAACCTAAAACATCCAGGAAATCCAGGACACAATGAGAAGACCAAACTTAAGGATAATAGGTAGAGAAGACACAACTCATATCAAATAATTCCCCAGAAGAAAGAAGGAGAGGGCCCTGGTCCTGGAAAAGCTTGATGCAGCACTGTAGGGGATTACCAGGACTGAGAAGTGGAAGGGGGTTGATTGGGGAACTGGCAGAGGGAAGAGGGCTTATGGGACCTATGGGGAGGGGGAAGCCTGGAAAGGGAAAATCATTTGGAATATAAACAAAGAATATAGAAAATTTAATAAAAGAAAAAATTAGGTAGAGAAGAGAGTGAAGATTCCCAGTATATATCTTCAATAAAATTATAGAAGAAAAGTTCACTAACCTAAAGGGATACCCAAAAATACACAGGAAGTCTACAGAACTCCAAATAGACTGGAACAGAAAAGAAATCCCTCCTGTCATATAATAGTCAAAACATGAAATGCACAACACAAAGAAAGAATATTAAAAGTACTTAGGGAAAAATGTCAAGTAACATATAAAGGCAGACCTAACAGAATTATACCTGACTTCTTACTAGAGACTATGAAAACTAGAAGATCCTGTGCAGAAGTTATACAGACCCTAACAGAACAACAAAAAATGCCAGCCCAGGTTACTATACCCAGCAAAACTCTCAATTACCATAGATGGAGAAACTAAGATACCCCATGACAAAACCAAATTTACACAATATCTTTCCACAAATCCAACCCTACAAAGGATAATAGATGGAAAATCCCAACACAAGGAATGACACTACACACTAGAAAAAGCAAGAAAGTAATCTTCATTCAACAAACTCAAAGAAGATAGCCACACAAACATAAAAATAACAGCAAGCAACAATCACTATTCCTTAATAAATCAATATCAATGTACTCAATTCTCAATAAAAAGTTGTAAAATAACAGACTGGATAAGTAAACAGGACTTAGAATTTTGCTTCACACAATAAATACACCTTAGTTTCAAACCGGACAGTACCTCAGTGAAAAGGTATGGAAAACAATTTTGCAAGCAAATGGTTCTAAGCAACAAGCTAGAATAGCCATTTTAATATTGAATAAAACTAACTTTCCTCCCAAAGTTATAAAAAAGGATAATGAAGGACATTTTATACTCATAAAAGGACAAAATCTACCAAGAAGAACTCTCAATTCTGAACATCTATGCTCCAAATGCAAAGGCACACACATTTATAAAAGAACCTTTATTAAACTTCAGAACACACAGTGCACCTCACACAATAATAGTGGGAGACTTCAACACCCCACTCTCATCTATTGACAAATCATGGAAACACAAACTAAAGAGAGACACATTGAAACTAACAGAAGTTATGTAACAAATGGATTTAACAGATATCTACAGAACTTTTCATCCTAAATCAAAAGAATATATCCTATTCTCAGCATTTGATCGTACCTTCTCTAAAATTGACCATATAATTGGTCACAACACAGACATCAACAAGTATAAGAAGATTGAAATAATTCCATGCTTCCTCTCATATCACTATGGATTAAGGCTGGTCTTCAATAGCAACAAAACAACAGAAATTCCACATTCACATGGAAGCTGAGCAACAATCTACTCAATGATAATTTGGTCAAGCAATAAATAAAAATTTTTTTATAATTTAATGAAAATGAAGGTGCAACATACCCAAACTTTTGGGATACAATGAAGGTTGTGCTAAGAGGAAAACTCATAGTTCTGAGTGCCTACAAAAAAACTTGAAGAGAGCATACACTAGCATCTTGATAGCACACCTGAAAGCTCTAGAACAAAAAGAAGGAAATACACCCAAGAGGAGTAGAAGGCAGGAAATCATCAAACTCAGGGCTGAAATCAACCAAGTAGAAACAAAAAGAACTATATAAATAATCAACAAAGCCAGTAGCATGTTCTTTGAGAAAATCAACAACATAGATAAACCCTTAGCCAGACTAACCAGAGGGCACAGAGATAGTATCCAAAATAACAGAATTAGAATGAAACAGTAGCTATAACAACAAAAACTGAGGAAATGTAAAGAATCATCAGATTCTATTACAAAAGCCTATCGTCAACAAAACTGGAAAATCTGATAAAATGGACATTTTTCTAGACATATACCAAATAACAAATTTAAATGAGGATCAGTTAAATTATCTAAACAGTCTCATAACCCCTAAAGAAATAGAAGCAGTCATTAAAATTCTCCTAACCAAAACCAAACCAAACTAAAACAAAACCCAGGAAAGATGGGTTTTGTGCAGAATACTATCATACCTTCAAAGAAGACCTAATAACAATACTCTTCAAATGATTCCATAAAATAGAAACAGAAGGAACACTACCTAATTCATTCATTCTATGAAGCCAGAGTTATGCTACATATTCTCCACCGGAGATGAAATGTTTTATGTCCAATAAGGAACTTGTCACAATTTCCTTTCATAGAGGACTTCATTAGAGATTTATTTTCTACTTCTCTCATGTTTAATGTTCCAAATAGATACTAAAAAATGAGTGCATGTTACTTTTAGCTTCAGAAGATGTCATTGTATATTTAAGAGGCATTTAACTCTCATAAACTATTTTGATGACTTTAAAATGTCAATTAAAAATGAGTTGTAGATTCCCAAGAAGAAGGAATGAGAGGACACTGGTCTAGAAAAGACTGGTTCCAGTCTTGCAGGAGAGTACCAGAACAGAGAAAGGGTTGGGGGGTAATTGGGGAATGCGCGGGGGGAGGGGGGAAAGGGGGAAGGGGGTAGGACTTATGGGACACATGGTGAGGGGGGAACTGGGAAAGGGGAAAGCCTTTGGAATGTAAGCAAAGAATATAGAAAATAAAATTAAAAAAATAAAATAAAAATGAATTGTAAGCCAGTAGTGGTGGTGCACACCTGTAATCCCAGCACTTGGAAGGTAGAGGCAGGCAGATTTCTGAGTTTGGGGCCAGCCTGGTTTACAGAGTGAGTTTCAGGACAGCCAGGGCTATACAGAGAAACCCTGTCTTGAAAAACCAAAAAAAAAAATGAGTTGTATATTTTAAAACAAATTTTATTAGTTTAATAAAATAAAAAATATCTGGTTTCTCTTCATTTCAGCATAGTTTTTCCATGAAAGCAGCACATTTACTGCTTTTTAACTAACATGAGAATGTTTTTATTATACATTCATTTTAGAAGGATAAATTTTCTCATTTTATGATTTCTAGTTGATAAATAGGTACATTAGATGACCATTAGAATCATTAATAGATTTTTCTATATTATTTTATTTACATCCTGGCCATAGTTTCTTCTCCCTCCTCTACTCCTAGTCTTTTCCCTTTACTACTGCTCTGTCTCTCCCATCCACTTCTCCATTTCTCTTTAGAACAAAGCAGACCTCTCATAGATATTAACCAAACATGATACATCAATTTTCAGTATGACTATGCATTTCCCCTCATATTAAAACTGAACAAAGGAATCCATTATGAGGAAATTCACCCCCAAAACTGGAAAAAAGAGTCAGAGATAGGCATTGATCCCCTTTTATGAGTTTTACAAGAACACCAAGTTATACTATTGTAACTATACACCGAGGCTTTATGTCAGGCTCATGTAGGCTCCTTGGTTGATGTTTCAGGCTCTATGTGCTCCTATGAGTCCAGATTAGTTGATTCTGTGTATTTTAATGTGGTGTAGTTGATCTCCCTGGGTCCTACAATTGTCCCTGCCCCTATTCCACACGATTCCCTAAGCTCTGCCTAATGTCTGGCTATCGGTCACTGCACATGTTTCCATAAATTTCTGGATGAAGCCTCACTGATAGGCTAGGCAACAATTTGTAAGTACAAAGGGAAAGACCAGAGACAACTGGAATTGGGATACAACTTTGGGACAAGCTAGAAACCTAGTGAAGTGGAAACTCTAATGAATTTCCAAGGATGACCATAACTGACACTGCTAGCAATGGGGTATATCGACCCTAAATCCCTGAACTGGCCATCTCCTATAAGCTGTCAAGACTCCAGTGGAGGGACTGAGACACTAACTCAGCTACAAAACATTAAACTCACAATTTGTCCTGCATCCAAGATGTGCCCTGGTAAAGGTGGTGCAGAAGTTGTAGGCATGACCAAACAATGACTGGGGCCTCTTAAGGCCCATATCATGAGAGGTAGCTGAGCCCAGACACTCTGTGGAGGATTAGGTACCATTAGCTGGCTAATCAAGAGACCAAGGATACAATTAAACAGTTCTGGGCTATACAAACAAACAAAGCAAACAAAACAAAATGTCAATAAAATTATGCTTAATGGGATTCTTCTATTTGTAATAATGTTTATCATAATGTAATTGGGATTCTCTTCTAATTTTTGATTCTGTATCTCTTCTTAGATCCAAATCTCATTTTTTTTGTTCTTTCAGCATTCTGCTTCAGATGTATCTGTCTGTGAAATTCTGTTTATTTTCACTGGAGGTGTATTGTTTGAATCATTAAATATGCTTTTCTTATTTATTTCGAATTCATCATTCTTTCTGTACATTGTACATATTAGTTCTTGTGTTTAATGATGTCTCAATTTTCTCTCTCACTTGATTACTTACATTTTCCCATGATTTCATGTTGCATACTTTGTAATGATAAATCTCAAATTTTCTGAGTTCTGTTGGTTTCCACTGCCAGTTCATAGATATTGTTGGTGTCCTACTTTGTTACTTTTTATCTACTTGAATCTTTCTCTTTCATTTTAAAGAGTAAAAATATGATTATTTAATAGTATAGGATATACTGCAATATTAGGTAAGAAATTGCTTTCAAAAGTTTTACACTCATTTAATTACATTGTAATACTGGATAAAGAAAACACTATGAGAAAGATACTTTGTCCTCATTTGCTCTGAAAGTGAAGCAATATTGTCACTGATTTCTTTCTTGAAAAATAGATTATAGGAACAAATTTATATTTAGAGACATTCAGAATTTCAGTTTCATCCCACAGGCAATTTGCAGAGATTGATAGACATTCCATTTTATTCAAGATCAAATTGTCTCAAGCAACAATTTAAAACTATGTAAATGAATAATCAAGGGGTCTGTAGAATAACCTGCTACACCATTCACATCTATACCATCATTTAAAGCCATCAACCAATTGCATCCACTTACATACTAGATGAGTTTACTTAGCTAGAACAATAAAGCAGCGTTTAACTTTAAGGCCTGTACAATGTTATCTTATACAAGAAAGTTAAAAACAACAACCAAAAATGGAGAAAGAGAAGAGCTATCACTTTCTACTATTTCACCCCATGTATGAGTTAAAAGAATATTGACTCAGAGCAGACACTACTTATTCCCTTTTTCAATCTATCCATCATTCTGTGATACATAACCATTTCCATACACTTCTTTCAAGCTGTCTTGGTCCCCCTATTCCCTGTAATGTAGCTGGAAAAAGGAAGGGATTTTTTTAATTTGATAGTTTTATTTTTATTATTATCCATTATTTCTGCCTTCTCTGTGCACATGGAATTGTATTTCTTGGTCTTGGTGTTGATGAGTGAAACTGCAACTGTTTCTGACAAACTTAAGTGTGTATGACTCTTAATACATCTTGCTATAGCAATACATATAATAATTTTTTTCAGGTACTAGATACTCCATCAGAATACTGTCAGAAGAATGACTATGGCAAGAACTCTCATCCTGAAATAGAGTGATAGCAAGAACAAGTAGTAATGCTTGCAAGTTCATGTTAAACTATTCAGGTTTTCAAGTTTTTGTTACTGTATCAGATATTATCTTAGTTTAGTTGACAAATAGCTAGTAATAACCTGAAAGCCTTAGTAATCTAAGTTGCAGTTTTCTAAAATGTTGGTACATAAAACTAGTCCTGATAAAATACTAAAATGTTTCTCCTGCTCAACTGAAGGTTGATGGATTTCCTGGCCTTCATACAGATGAAGGATAATTCTAGTTGCAATACAATGATAGAAACATAGGTTACAAGTAAAATGTGTTTTTTGCACTATAATTATGATGTTATGTTTTAGAAGATTCAAGGTAGTATAATTTGAAGAATGTATCAATTACCTGAACATGTCAATCTTACACCTTGTTCATTGCTGAGAGAGAGAGAGAGAGAGAGAGAGAGAGAGAGAGAGAGAGAAGGAGAGAAGGAATGAAAAGAGAAGAGAGAAAACAAATAGGGAAGGTCATAAGTATTTTATATTTTAACTAGTTCATGCTATTATTGAATCATACAAATCTGAAATCTAATGGAAACTAGAAGATTAAAAAAGCCAATGGAAATTTCTGGAAGAAATTGATGCTGTAGTGTGAAACTTAATTTCTTCTCTGACATGCCTTATGATTTGATAACAAGATCTTCAGTTGATTCAATGAAGTACACAGACATTAATGAAGATAATTGCTTTATTTGCAATAAGTAGGAAAAATAAATTTACAATTCCAGAAAAAAATGATGAGGATGATTATTTTTCCTTGGTAAATGGATTAATAAAATAACTTCTGCTAGGATATTTTCCAAAACATAAATTTCACATTACTTCCTTGTTAATAAGCCTTCTGTAAATTTCTGCCTTAATACAGAATTAACATTCCTTAGCCACAAATATATCCTAATATGAATTATTTTATTTAGCCTTACTCTCTGTATAAATGCTGTAACTGCATCAAGAATACACTGATATTTTTAGGCAGTATGTTGATTCCCTGATTGTAACATATTTTTGACTTCATGATTTGGCTCTCTATTTCCTGTGATATGCATTCCCTGATTTTTTTTCAAGAGTAAAGGACTTCTTCTTCAAGCATTATTTCCTCATAGAAACATTTCTCAATTTGTCAGCTAATCAGTCATTCCTATATGCAGGTAGTTCTGTGATGATATAATCCATTATGCTATTTTTATCTATTCCTCTCTGAAAAAAAGATGAAATTCTTGAGGTAAATGTTTATAATATTCCTTTCCTTTAGCAAGTCTCTGCATCATAGCATTTTCTTTGAGAATTTAAGGAGAAAAACAATGTTCTGTCAAAAGGAAGAGAATGGAAGCTATAAGAGATGAATATCTTGCCAAAAGCAATATACAGATTCAATGCAATCCCCATCAAAATCCCAACTCACTTCTTTAAAAAGTTAATAAGAGCAATTCTCAAATTCATCTGGAATAGGAAAAAACCCAGGATGGCTGTGTTGGTTAGGGTTTCTCTGCTGTGAACAGACACCATGACCAATGCAAGTTTTATAAAAGACATTTAATTGGTGGTGGCTTACAGGTTCCGAGGTTCAGTCCATTGTCATCAAGGCAGAAACATGGCAGCATCCAGGCAGATATGGTGCAGGAGGAGCTGAGAGTGCTACATCTTCTGAAGGCTGCTAGTGGAAGACTGACTTCCAGGCAGCCAGGGTGAGGGTCTTAAGCCCACACCCATAGTGACACACCTACTCCAACAAGGCCACACCTCCTAATAAGGTCACTTCTTGGGCCAATCATATACAATCCATCACAATAGCTAAAACTATTCTCAACAGTAAAAGAACTTCTGGAGGAATCAGCATCCTGGACCTCAAGCAGTACTACAGAACAATATTGTTAAAAACTGTATGGTATCGGTACAGTGACAGGCAGGTAGATCAATGGAATAGAATTGAAGACCTACACACATATGGTCACATGATCTTCGACAAAGGAGCTAAAACCATCTAGTGGAAAAAAAGATAGCCTTTTCAAACAAATGGTGCTGGTTCAACTGGAGGTCAGCATGCAGAAGAATGCAAATTGATCCATTATTATCTCCTTGTACTAAGCTCAACTCCAAGTGGATCAAGGACCTCCACATAAAACCAGACACACTGAAACTAATTGAAAAGAAACTGGGGAAGACCCTTGAGGACATGGGGAAAAGTTCCTGAACAGAACACCAATAGTTTATTGCTCTAAGATTAAGAATTGACAAATGGGACCTCATAAAATTCCAAAGTTTCTGTAAGGCAAAGGACACTGTAAAAAGGACAAAATAGCAACCAACAAATTGGGAAAAGATCTTCACCAACCCTGCATCAGACAGAGGGCTAAAATCCAATATATACAAAGAACTCAAGAAGGTAGACTCCAGAGAGCCAAATAACCCTATCAAAAATTGGAGTACAGAGCTATAAACAAAGAATTTTCACCTGAAGAATTTCAAATGGCTGAGAAGCACCTTAAGATATGTTCAACATAATTAATCATTAGGGAAATGCAAATCAAAACAACCCTGAGATTTCATCTCACACCAATCAGAATGGCTAAGATAAAAACTCAGGAGATAGCAGGTGTTGGCAAGGATGTGGAGAAAGAGCAATGCTCTTCCACTACTGGTGGGATTGCAAGCTGGTACAACCACTCTGGAAATCAGTCTGGTGGCTCCTCAGAAAACTGGGCATGATATTTCTGGAGGACCCTGTTATACCACTCCTGGGCATATACCCAGAGGATTCCTTGGCATGCAATAAGGACACATGCTCCACTATGTTCACAGCAGCCTTATTTATAATAGCCAGAAGCTTGAAAGCACCCAGATGTCCCTCAATGGAGGAATGGATACAGAAAATGTGGTATATTTACACAATGGAATACTACTCAGCAATTAAATACAAGGAATTTATGAAATTTTTAGGCAAATGTGTGGAACTGGAAAATATCCTATGTGAGGAAACCTAATCCCAAAAGAATACACATGGAATGCAGTCACTGATAAGTGGATATTAATTAACCCAGAAACTCTGAATACTCAAGGCACAATTTACATATCAAATAATTCCCAAGAAGAAGGAAGGAGAGGGCACTGGTCCTGGAAAGGCTAGGTCCAGCATTGTAGGGGAGTTCCAGGACTGAGAAATGGGAGGGGGGTGATTGGGTAATGGGCAGAGGGAAGAGGGCTTATGGGACATATGGGGAGGGAGGAACCAGGAACCAGGAAAACATTTGGAATGTAAAGAAAGAATATAGAAAAAAAACCTCAAAAAAAAAAAAAGATCTTTAAGTTCTCTACCAAAAAAAATTGTTTATATTTTAGATAATTATTTCCCAAAGTCATTGTTTGATCTCATGGTATTCTTTGTTCTTATTTGATTATTCTTTTAGTAGGACCTTGAATTTGAATGCCTCATGCTTTTAAAAGCAGAAAAGACCAAAATTTATTTTTATGTATGTTTTGAGTGTAGAAAAAAGTGACTTCTTTGTAAACTGGTTCAGCCACTCTTGAAATCAATCTTGTTGATCCTTAGAAAATTAGAAATTGTTCTATCTGAAGACCCAGTTATATCACTCCTGGGCATATACCCAAAATATGTTCCACCTATCTCAAGGACACATGTCCCATATGTACAAACAGCCTTATTTGTAATAGCCAAACCAGCAGTGGAATAGTGTTCATTTTTCTCTTCATCCTAGGCAGCATGTGCTGTCACTTGAGTTTTTTATCTTAGTCTGTCTTATTGGTATATGGTGAATATCTTATTGGTATATGGTGGAATCTCAGGGTTGTTTTGATTTGCACATCCCTAATAACTTAGTATGTTGAACATTTCTTTACGTGCTTCTTGGCCACTCAAGATTTCTCGGATAAGAATTCTCTGTTTAGCTCTATTGACCAATTTTTAATTGGGCTATTTGTGTTTCTGTGTTCTAACTTCTGGATTCATTTGTGTATTTGGGATATTGGCCTCTATCGGATGTAGATTTTGTGAAGATCTTTTCACAATCTATAGGTCGACATTTTGTCCTATTGACAGTGTCCTTTGCCTTACAAAAAAAAGTGACTTCTTATTACTTATGAAATTTGTAACTTTCTCTATTTTGGTCTTAAAAGTAATTATTTATTCAAATGAAATGTATGTAAAAGAACATTGTTAGGGTTTCTATTGCTGTGATGATGCACTAAATTGGGAAAGTAATGGTTTATTTTGCTTACTCTTCTATATCATGGTTCATCAAGAAAGCAGTATATCAATTCAAACAGGGAAGGAACCTGGAAACAGGAGCTGATGCAGAGGCCATAGAGGACAGTTGCTTACAGGCTTGCTCTCCATGGGTTTCTCAAACTGCTTTTCTATTGAACCTAGGACCTGAGCCTAAATCTATTTCCACCCACAGTGGGCTGGGACTTCTTCCACCAATCACTAATTAAAAAAAAATTCCCACAGCTTAATCTTATAGAGACATATTCTCAATCGTGTTTGTTCTTGTCAGATGTGTGAAGCCTCTGTGAAATGGACATAAAATTAACCATCTCAGGAAAAAAAATATAGTGAGTTCAAATATTTTCTGATTGTCACTGACATCCTATTAATCAATATTTCCATTTCCAGAAATATTTTCTTGTTGGAAAAATAAATGTGATTACTTATAATCACTGATACAACATACCTACTGTTATTGTCAAAACTGATTTAAAAGGTAGAGAGCTTGAGACAAACGTAAAAGGAATCATTTTAGGCTGCTTTTTGACTCTGATAAGTCGAGGTTGGATTTAGTGCTTTGAATTTTAAAGTAGAAGAGGTCATGTTATTATCCTAAATTTTAGAACTCTTTTATTTACATATTTTTATATAATGTTGAGTAAAATTACTAAATATATTGCTACTCAGATACTGCTTTTATTTCATTTGTTATATGTTTGAAAATAATAATACAAGATACACCAGTTGAAGATTTTAGTCACCATTTTTATATCTATAAGGAATTTAATATCCTGAAATTCAATAGTTGTGAAGGCTATGTTTCTGTCATTTATTGCATGTCCCTCCTGACCTAGCTATATTAGTATTACAGACTTTAAACATAATTAAAAGTGTGTGTGGGGGGGTGTTTGCTTATGTGTGTGTAGGAGAGAGAGAAAAACAGAGACAGAGACAGGGAGAGAATTTTTAATTTTTTATTAATCATTTTATTTGTTTACATTTCAAATTATATCCCACTTCCCAGTTACCCCTCTACAACCTTCCCCATCCCTTCCCCTCTCTCTCCTCTCTCCTTTGCCTCTATGAGGGTGCTCCTCCACCCACTTACCCACTACCTCCACACAGCTCTAACATTCCCTATGCTGGGACATCAAACCTCCCCACAACCAAGGACTTCATCTCCTTTTAATGTGAGATAAGGCCAGCCTCTACTACTACTACTACTACTACTACTACTACTACTACTACTATACACACACACACACACACACACACACACAAACACACAAACACCCCCATATGTATATGTACACACACACACACACACACACACACACACACACACATATATATATATATATATATATATATATATATATATGGAGAGAGAGAGAGAGAGAGAGAGAGAGAGAGAGAGAGAGAGAGAGATGGATCCCTCCATGCATATTTGTCCCTTGAAGCTCTGGGAGAGGTCTGGTTAGTTCTTTGTGTAGGGTTGCAATCTCTTTCAGCTCCTTCCATCCTTCCCCTATTTAATTGTCAAAGGAAAAATATCTAAGAAGCTCTAGTACTATAGATGATACACCTTCAAATTTATGGACAGTTGGTGTTGGAAACCCCTGTTATTAAGGTCATAGTGCACCATGGTCAGACTCCTTTCTTTCCTGTTCTTCACCAATATGATAAACAAATACATGACTGTGGAAAAAATAGTAAAACAGAGTGGATCATATGCAGTGGAGAGAAGTGGAACCAGAACTATTGGGGTTGCAACAGTAGTAAGGAAAAGGCTGATATAAGTGGCCTGAGCTGAGGCTATGGTGAGCTCAGAATGTACTCTGCCATGAAGGACCATGTCTGAGAGCTGAGGCTTTGCTGCTGTCTGTGGATGTGCTACTGTCAAGTCAAAGGCCATGCAGATATCCATGACCCTCCTGATGTGCACAGGCTGTGTTGCCATTGGGATCATAAGGAACTGAGTAGATTGAGTAGCCTCTGGAGGCCATGGTCATGTCCAGACCTATGTTGCTGCCAAGTAATATGTCTGGGTCCACAGTCCTGCTGCAGCCTAGGTCTGTTGTTATGGTCTGTGGCCCATGCTACAACCAAAATCTATGCAGAAGTTTGTGGTCTTTGTTGCTACCTGAAGCCATGTTGCTGTATGTGGACTGTGCTGCCATTGAGGAGCTTGACTAGGTCCTTGGGCCTACTAGAGCAGAAGGCTGTGTTTCTGGTCTGTGCTGTTGACAGAAACTCTGTAGAAGCCCATGATCCAGGCTTAAGCTGACTGTGAAGAGTTAGGAAGCTACTGTCACAGCAATATCAATGATTGAGGATGTGTACTTGAGAAAGAGGGACATTGGAAGGCATTTGTGACAATACTTAACTTGACCTGAACCCCTAACCCCTCCAAAAGTCGCAACCTAAACAGGAAGCTATTAAAGGGAACTCTTAAAAGGCATAATGGAGAAGATAAAGTATAGCTCTTTCCATTATTGATGGCTTCTTCCAGGGGTGCAGGAAGAAGATGACTGGGTTCTCTTTAAGGGTCAGGCCACCGAGGATGTGCTTATACTCCAATTAATATATTAATAACACAAAATGTACTAGTGGGTCTTTATGTCTTCTGGGGGGGGGAGTAGGGGAGAAAACATGAAAAGACTTGGAAATAAGTGTGGATTATTGGGGTTCCTGATAAGAGATTCCCAAAGAATCAAAAAAAATTATGCTATATTATAAAAAGAAATTCACAATGTTATTCTTCTTCTAGCTAGTTGGTGAGGTTTTACTTTTTCTTAAAGATAGATACAGCCAAGTGATTGACTTTAATCAGGAAAGTATGTTTCCTTTTTGAATGCTTATAAAATATGTATACATCATCATATTTCAATTTCTCCTCATAAAAAGGTAGAAAATTCTTTGTCTTAAAGTACTGTGTACAGCAAAGCCACATAGTACATTCCTGATTATCTCACAATAGTAATAGAGGTATATGAAGACGTGTGTACTATCAGTCAATGAGGTTCACAGTATCATTGTCATTGCTGCCTGTGCCCTCTAACTATATGACCTTATGTCTCTAATGACAGAGTATTACCAAAATATTAGAAAATATTTATCAAAGAATTGAAATTATAGTACAAGGAATATGAGAAAAATGAATGGGATTCACTGAAAACTGCTATTTAAAGTTTTATTTTGTCTTAAAAATATATTTCAAGGGATGTGTTTTGAAAACCAGTCTTATACAGCTAATAAGAAACCCTTAGAAAATTTTAAAAAATATTAAATAATGTTGACAATCAAGTTCCTGATATTTTTTATAACAGATATGAAGCCTGAGCAAATCTTGTATCAAAATTAACTTCTGTTTATTTTGAGAATAATTTATGTTCTATTTCTCCCATCTCTAACATGGCCATCTGAGAACTTTCTCTTCCTATGGAACACATTCTATTATCTGTCAAGGAACTGAAAGAAGACATGTGGTAGCAAAACTTTAGAGAATTAAAAGAAGTTGATAATTATGTCCAACATAGGACAAATAACAGAGTAAAAATGACAAAGCATTGCCTAAATTTATCAGGTGAACAACAGAGACAATTCAGAAAAAGTAAATTTAACAAATTTAATATAAAGAAAATGTTATTATACAGTCCTCATATACAAATCTATGTTCAAAACCCAGACTTGGTATAACAAATGCTTCATTAGAACAAATTTCAAAAAGTTAAATATTTACACATCGTTTTCCCTACCAAGAACACTGGGTAGATATTTTAAAACCCACTCTTCTTTTTCTTTTTCCAAGACAAGTCCTGGCTGTCCTGGAACTCACTCTGTAGACCAGGCTGGCCTCGAACTCAGAAATCCGCATGCCTCTGCCTCACAAGCACTGGGATTAAAGGCGTGTGCCACCACTACCTGGATTTAAGATGGCTTTTATAAGAGGGTAAAGGGGAAAGCATTTGGAATGTAAAAAAGAATATAGAAAATTAAAAAAAAAAAGCACTCTTCCCAAAGAAGATAATGTACCAACTAATGAATGTAAGTAAGATAAGAGATGGATTACATAAACTAAAATTTCTTGAGGATGTATACAGTTGTTCATAAGAACAACTAAATACCTCTTGGCAGAATTCACTCAGAAATGAGAAGTTCTGGAAGAAAACATGGAACTCGGCACTATCACCAGTTAAGAGTGAAAGGAAGAAAACATAGAATGGGATTTCAAACAAAAACAGAATTAGCAATGCACAGCTAATGTGCACAAATATTCTTTCAGCACAAGTTTTAATTCAGTTAAATGATAGTGCATTAACAGAATCAATAAACATTCAATTTAAAATGATTTGAAGCCTCCCCTTTTCACATTTATTCTAAGTAAAATCCATTGTAATAATAAGCAGCATGTGATCCTTCATCATCTGTTTGAATATAACCAGTAGTGAATTTGTGAAATCATATTTCTAGAAACTCATAGACCTACTGGACTTTCAACATAATATATGATAAAATATATATGTATATGTTTGTATATATATATATACATATATGTCATATGTATGATATATTATATACGTATGATCACAGAACAAATACATATGCGTATATCATATACATTACCATCATATACATATATAATCATATACATATATCACATATATCACATACATATACATCAAAATCATATATACATACACTTATACATCATATATATACACATGCACATGCACATACATATAATGAGCTCTTTGTCAGCAAATAAAAGTTTATATATTTAAACTGATAATTTATATTTATTTTGCTATTTGTTTACCTGACTTGGGGAATAAAAGGGTTTATACTGAATAGATAGCAAACAAGCAGTCAAAATTAATTATAATTTCAAAATTACATATTTTCTCCCAGATAGATGTTTGATTTTCATTTAGGTCACAATCTATAGTAAATTTGACATAATGTCTGTTGACTTCTATGCCTACTGGGATCACATTCATCTTATTTGAAGCAATGAATACCATCATCTCAGGATAATGTCTCAGGAAAGTTATACATTGACATGCTAGGTAATTCTGGTTAATATATGATATTTTCTTCTAGCCAAAATCATTTGTTGTTGTTGTTGTTGTTTTCATTTTTTGATTCTATATTGTTTATTTATATTCCAAAGGCTTTCCCCCTTCCCAGTTTTCCCCCCACCATACATCCCATAAGTCCTCTCCCTCCCAACTATTCCCCAACCACCCCCCACCAGCATTTCTCTGTTCTGGTACTCTCCTACAAAACTGGATCCAATCTTTTCAGGCCCAGGGTCCTCTCCTTTCTTCTTCTTGGGAATCATTTGACTTGCTAATTGTGCCTTGAATATTTAGGGCTTCTGGGCTCATTAATATCCACTTATCAGTAATTACATTTCATGTGTATTCTTTTGTGATTGGGTTAACTCGCTTAGGACGATATTTTCCAGATCTAACCATTTGCCTACAAATTGCATGAATTCATTATTTTTAATTGCTGAGTAGTATTCCATTGTATAAATATACCACATTTTCTGTATCCATTCCTCCTTTGAGGGATATCTGGGCTCCTTCCAACTTCTGGCTATTATAAACAAGGCTGCTATGAACATAGTGGAGCCTGTGTCTTTATTGCATGCAGGGGAATCCTCTGGGTATATCCCCAGGAGTGGTATGCCAGGGTCCTCTGGAAGTCTCATGCCCAATTTTCTGAGGAACCTCCAGACTGATTTCCAGAGTGGTTGTACCATCTTGCAATCCCACCAACAGTGGAAGAATGTTCCTCTTTCTCCACATCCTCGCCAGCACCTGTTGTCTCTTGAGTTTTTGATCTTAGCCATTCTGACTGGTGTGAGGTGGAATCTCAGAGTTGTTTTGATTTGCATTTCCCTGATGACTAATGACGTTGAACATCTCTTAAGGTTCTTCTCAGCCATTTGAATTTCTTCTGGTGAAAATTCTTTGTTTAGCTCTATACCCCATTTTTAATAGGGTTATTTGGTTCTTTGAGGTTTAACTTCTTGAGTTCTTTGTATATATTGGATATTAGCCCTCTATCGGATGTGGGGTTGGTGAAGATCTTTTCCAATTTGTTGGTTGGCATTTTGTCCTTTTGACAATGTCCTTTGCCTTACAAAAACTTTGTAATTTTATGAGGTCCCATTTGTCAATTCTTGATCTTAGAGCATAAGCTATTGGTGTTCTGTTCAGGAAATTTCCCTCTGTGCCCATGTCCTGCAGGGTCTTCCCAAGTTTCTTTTCTAATAGTTTCAGTGTGTCTGGTTTTATGTGGAGGACCTTGATCCACTTGGAGTTGATCTTAGTACAAGGAGATAAGAATGGGTCAATTCGCATTCTTCTGCATGCTGACCTCCAGTTGAACCAGAACCATTTGTTGCAAAGGCTATCTTTTTTCCACTGGATGGTTGTAGCTCCTTTATCAAAGATCAAGTGACCATAAGTCTGTGGGTTCATTTCTGGGTCTTTAATCCTATTCCATTGATCTCCTTGCCTGTTGCTGTACCAATACCATGCAGTTTTTAACACAATTGCTCTGTAGTACTGCTTGAGGTCAGGGATATTGATTCCCCCCAAAAGTCCTTTTATTGTTGAGAATAGTTTTAGCTATCCTGGGTTTTTTGTTGCTCCAGATGAATTTGAGAATTGCTCTTTCTAGATCTATGAAGAATTGATTTGGGATTTTGATGGGGATGGCATTGAATCTGTATATTGCTTTTGGCAAGATGGCCATTTTTACTATATTGATCCTGCCAATCCAGGAGCAAGAAATATTTTTCCATCTTCTGAGGTCTTCTCCGATTTCTTTCTTCAAGGACTTGAAGTTCCTGTCATACAGATCTTTCACTTGTTTGGTTAGAGTTACACCAAGGTACTTTATGTTGTTTGTGGCTATGGGGAAGGGTGTTATTTCCCTAACTTCTTTCTCAGCCTTCTTGTCCTTTGAGTACAGTAAGGGTAGTGATTTGCTAGAGTTGATTTTATATCCAGCCACTTTGCAGAATTTGTTTATCAGCTGTAGAAGTTCTCTGTTGGAGATTTTTGGGTCGCTTAATTAAAGTATTATATAGTCTGCATATAATGCTAGTTTGACTTCTTCCTTTCCATTTTGTATCCCTTTGACTTACTTATGCTGTTTAATTGCTCTCGCTAGAACTTCAAGTACTATATTGAAAAGATATGGAGAGAGAGGGCAGCCTTGTCTAGTCCCTGATTTTAGTGGGATTGCTTCAAGTTTCTCTCCATTTAGTTTGATGTTGGCTACTGGTTTGCTGTAGATTGCTTTTACTATGTTTAGGTATGGGCCTTGAATTCCTGCTCTTTCCATGACTTTTAGCATGAAAGGATGCTGAATTTTGTCGAATGCTTTTTCAGCATCTATTGAAATGACCATGTGGTTTTTTTTTTTTCTTTGAGTTTGTTTATGTAGTGGATTACATTGATGGATTTCCATGTATTGAACCATCCCTGCATCCCTGGGATGAAGCCTACTTGATCATGGTGAATGATCGTTTTGATGTGCTCTTGGATTCGGTTGGCAAGAATTTTATTTAGTATTTTTGCATCGATATTCATAAGGGAAATTGGCCTGTAGTTCTCTTTCTTTGTTGGATCTTAGTGTGGTTTTTCTATCAGTGTAATTGTGGCTTCGAAGAACGAGTTGGGCAGTGTCCTTTTTGTCTCTATTTTGTGGAATAGTTTGAGGAGTATTGGTGTTTAGTCTTTGTTGAATGTCTTGTAGAATTCTGCTCTTAAAACATCTGGTCCCGTACTTTTTTTTTTGTTGGGAGGCTTTCTTTAACCCCTTCTATTTCTTTAGGGATTATGGGGCTGTTTAGCTGATCTAATTGATCCTGGTTTAATTTTGTTGTTTGGTATCTGTCTAGGAAATTGTCCATTTCCTCCAGATTCTCCAGTTGTGTTGAGTATAGACCTTTGTAGTAGGATCTGATGATCTTTGGAATTTCCTCAGGTTCTGTTATGTCCCCTATTTCATTTCTAATTTTGTTAAATTGGATACTGTCTCTGTGTCCTTTGTTAGTCTGGCTAAGGGTTTATCTATCATGTTGATTTTCTCAAAGAACCAGCTCCTGGTTTTGTTTATTCTTTTTATGTTTTTTTTTTTTTGTTTCTACTTGATTGTTTTCAGCCCTGAGTTTGATGATTTCCTATCTTCTAGTCCTCCTCAGTTAATTAACTTCTTTTTCTTCCAGGGCTTTAAGGTGTGCTGTTAAGCTGCTAGTGTATGCTCTCTCCAGTTTCTTTTTGGATGCACTTAGAGCTATGAATTTTCCTCTTAGCACTGCTTTCGTTGTGTCCCATAGATTTGGGTTGGTTGAACCTTCATTTACATTGAATTCTAAAAAGTCTATGATTTCTTTTTTTATTTCTTCTTTGACCAAGGTGTCATTGAGTAAAGTATTGTTCAGTTTCCACGTGTATGTGGGCTTTCTGTTGTTTTTGTTGCTATTGAAGACCACTCTTACTCCATGGTGATATGATAGGGGGCATGGAATTAACTCAATTTTCTTGTATTTGTTGACATCTGTCTTGTGACCAATTATATGATCAATTTTGGAAAAGGTACCATGCGGTGCTGAGAAAAAGGTATATTCTTTTGCTTTAGGATGAAATGTTTTACATATATATATATATATATATATATATATATATCCAATTGGTCCAAAGTTTCAATTAGTTTCACTATGTCCCTATTTAGTTTCTGCTTTCCTGATCGGTCCTTTGAGGGGAGTGGAGTGTTGAAGTAACCCACAATTATTGTGTTAGGTGCAATGTGTGCTTTAAGCTTTAGTAAGGTTTCTTTTAAGAATGAGGGTACCCTTGCATTTGGAACATAGATACTCAGTATTGAGAGTTCTTCTTGGTGGTTTTTCCCTTTGACCAGCAAGAAGTGACCTTCTGAGTCTCTTTTGATGACTTTAGGTTGTAAGTCAATTTTATCTGATATTAGAATGGCTACTCCAGCTTGTTTCCTGAGACCATTTGCTTGTAAAATTGCCTTCCATCCTTTTACTCTAAGGCAGTGTTTGTCTTTAACACTGAGATGTGTTTCCTGTATGCAGCAAACTGTAGGGTCCTGTTTCTGTATCCAGTCTGTTAGTCTATGTCTTTTTATTGGGGAATTGAGTCCATTGATGTTAAGAGATATTAAGTAATAGTAATTATTACCTCCCGACATTTTTGAAATTATTTTTTTATATTTGAGAGGTTATCTTCTTTTGGGTTTGCTGAGAGGAGGTTTCTATCTTGCTTCTTCTGGGGTGTAGTTTCCTTCCTTGTGTTGGTGTTTTCCCTCTATTATCCTTTGTAGGGATGGGTTTGTGGAAAGATAATGTGCAAATTTGGTTTTGTCATGGAATACCTTGATGTCTCCATTCATGGCGATTGAGAGTTTTGCTGGGTAAAGTAGTTTTGGCCGAAATTTGTGCTCTCTTAGAGTTTGCATGATATCTGCCCAGAATCTTCTAGCTGTCATGGTCTCAGGTGAGAAGTTTGGTGTTATTCTGATAGGTCTTCCTTTATATGTTATTTGGCCTTTTTCTCTAGCTGCCTTTAATATTCTTTCTTTGTTTAGTACATTTGGGGTTTTGATTATTATTTGACAGGATGTATTTCTGCTCTGGTCTAGTCTGTTTGGAGTTCTGTAGGCTTCTTGTATATTCATGGGCATCTCTCTCTTTAGGTTGGGGAAGTTTTCTTCCATAATTTTGTAGAAGATACTTGCTGGCCCTTTAACTTGTACATCTTCACTCTCATCTATACCTATAATCCTTAGGTTTGGTCTTCTCATTGTGTTCTGGATTTCCTGGATGTTTTGGGTTACAAGCTTTTTGCATTTTGCATTATCTTTGACCATTGAATCAATGGTTCCTATGGTATCTTCAGCATCTGAGATTCTTTCTTCTATTTCTTATATTCTATTGTTGATATTTGCATCTATGGCCCCTGATTTCCTCCCAAGGTTTTCTATCTCCAATGTTGTCTCCCTCTGCGATTTCTTAGTTGTTTCTACTTCTGTTTTTAGAACCTGGATGGATATGCTCAGATCTTTCACTTGCTTGATTGTGTTTTCATGTATTTCTTTAAGAGATTTTTGTGTTTCCTCTTTCATAGCTTCTACTTGTTGACTCATGTTCTTCTGTATTTCTTTAGGTGATTTTTGTGTTTCCTCCTTATTGGCTTCTCTTTTTTGATCCATATTCTCCTGAATTTCTTTAAGTGATTTTTGTGTTTGCCTTGTAAAGGCTTCTAAATTTTGATCCATTTTCTCCTCTATTTCTTTAAGAGATTTATCTATGTGTTCTGCTACCAGCATCTTGACCAGTGATTTTAGATCCAAATCTTGTTTTTCTGGTGTGTTGGGGTATCCAGGGTTTCCTGTTGTTGGCGAACTGGGTTCAGATGCTGTCATGCTGCCTTGATTTCTGTTAGTAATGTTCCTTCGTTTTCCTTTTGCCATCTGGTTATCTCTGGTGTTAGTTGGCCTTGTTGTCACTGGCTGGTGTTTGAACCTCCTGTGAGGCTGGGCCCACCTGTTGTTTCTCTACTGGTGACCACTCTGCAAGATATAGACTGCCTCTGTGAGTCCTGAGGGGACCTCAGGGAGGGCAGTTCCCAACCGAGTTGGTGCAAGGCAGGAGGGCATGGAGATGTCCTGCCATCTGCTGCCCTTGCCCTGGTTAGAGGTGAGAGCCTGCAGGATCCTCCCGAGTGATGGTAGCCCCTGATTGAGGCTGTTTACCTGGGCCTCTCTAGTGGTGTCCTGGTGGCAATATGGAGACCTACCTCAACCACCACTGTAAGGGACTACTCAGTAGGCTACTCCCAGCTGCTTTGGTGCAAGGCTGGAGTGCATGGAGAAGTTCTACAGAGCCTCAGCCCTGGCCCTGGCTGGTAGTGAGAGCCTGTCCATCAGTGTGATGGTAGTCCTGGATTGAGTCTGTCTACCTGGGCCTCTCTAGCAGTGTTCTGGTAGCAATATGGAGACCTACCGTGACTGCTACTGTAAGGGACCACTGGGCAGGCTACTCCCAGCTGCCTTGGTGCAAGGCCAGAGGGTGTGGAGAAGTCCCGCAGAGCCTCATCCCTGGCCCTGACTAGTGGCGAGAGCTCTAGCTAAAATCTTTATCATATTTCTTATGAAAATTTATGGCTAACACAAAGTAAGAACACTTCTCCTGTAAGCAATCCTTTGTTGAAGGGTTTTGGGAGTGTACATTTTTTTTTATAGTTCATGATATCTGCTTCTTTATGCTATGAACTCATTGATCTAGCACTAATGTTTTATGTAGCTATCTCAACTTGCCAATTCTTGTTTTGCATGTAAATGGTTTGCTCCTAATGCAATCCAGCCTTCTTTGTAGAAAAGAGCTTGTAAAGTACTGTAGAGACTAATGCTGAAAAAGTTTCTACTTCTGATTTGTTATTCTGCTATCACTGTCTTGAAATTCTTAATAATGTATGAACAGGAGTTCTCATATTTTGATTTCATACAAGTCCTTCACACAATTCCTATAAGTACAGAATTTCAAATACCCTTCACTGTTCATGCATTTCTTCTGGGAAAGTATCAAATTTGTGGTCATATCACTTCTCATGCGCTAAAATACCCTAAAAATCAATTTAATAGGGAAAGGCATTTCCTATTCATTTAGAGGAGAGGGAGAGAGAGAGAGAGAGAGAGAGAGAGAGAGAGAGAGAGAGAGATCAGTGTCTTAGTCTATTGAACTCTGTCCTTATTTTGATAACCTGTGTTTTCAAATCAGTTCTAATTGGTCTTTGTATAATTCTGAGGTCCTTTCTCATGGCTTACAATAGTCAGTAAAGCTTAGAAGTAAGTAAGGTTAGCTATCATACCCCAAGTTTATTTCCTGATTATAACAGAATCTAATCTAGGAGCAAATTTGCAAGCATACTAACAGTTGTTTAAGGGACAATTATTAGTAGTAATCAAGCAGAAATCAGTTTGTATCACCTGTTTTAAATCTGATCTGCCTGCTTTATATGGTCATACCTTCAAAATAAAGATATAAGGACTCAAGGAAAAGAATCCAGTTAGAAGAATTGGAGCCATTCGAATTATTTAAAGATATACAATATTGCAAAGATTGATTTCCACAGAAAATAAAATAGCCCAACTGCCAGACTCAATAGTGAAAATACTCCCCAGTATTTTCCCCTATTGTGCTAGGAGGGGAGTACACATAGTGTTTCTGAGTTCTGTAGTATAGAATGATTTGTTTTTGAAGCCTAGTAAGACCTGGATTCAGAACCAGACAAATCTACTGTTAGCAAAGTCAATTATATTATTTAGATTTTGAACCTTACACATGAATATTTGTGCTTAATCTGAAAATATCTTATTATGCATACATAATCCTGAATGTTAATATTTCAACAGTAATAATACTTTTCTAGTGTCTACTATGCTAACTGGTTAATCCCTGTCTCCTGTGCTGCTCATAAAGACAACTAAAATTCCGAAGAGTCTTTATGAGTGCATGGGCTTTCTGATTAGAATGTTGTCAGACAGATATCCAAGATGCAACATTTTACATAAGATATTAGTTTCTTCTAAAGTATGCGTTTGATTATTTAAAAAATCTTTTCTTCCCCACCCTTCTACCTATTCCCATAACTCACCATTATCTCCTTATTTCCATTTTTACAACTTCTGCTTGCAATGGTACCCCTCATACATCTCAAGGACATCTTTCTGGATGCCTGATAAGATATCTATTTCTGCCTTTCAGATCCATTCACACTCTGTCTAGTTGTATCATAATATATTTCCACAAAATTCTAATTCAAACCAAATCCACAACACTCCTGTATATAAATGGTAAACGGGTTGAAAAAGTAATTAGAGAAAGACTTCCCTTGAAAATAGCCACAAATAATATGAAATATCATGATGAAATTCTAACCAAGCAAGTGAAATATCTATATGACAAGAATTTTAAGTTCCTGAAGAAAGAAATTGAAGAAGATCTGAGTGTTATGACTGGTGGGTGACTGTGACAGCCGTGGCAGGGTCAGTGAAAGGCTGCAGCAGCATCAGAGAGACCACACCAGGCCAAACAGTTCCATGTGGGGTTTATTGAGAAAAGGGGTAAAGGTGCTGGTGCAAAAGGGGAGGGAGAGAGAGAGAGAGAGAGAGAGAGAGAGAGAGAGAGAGAGACTACTCCCATATATATGGATGGTGACATGGTCACAGGTAAAGGTGAGCCGAGTGAACTCTGGGAACATGGTGGCTGTTGCCTTGGCAATAGGTATATAGATCGCACTGTTGCCTATGTGATATCACAGGTGTCACAAGTCTTGATACCAACACTGAGAAGTTGTAAAGATTTTCTATGCTCATTTCCTAGGTAAAGAATTGGTAGGATTAACACAGTGAAATGGACATCTTACCAAAAGCAATATACAAATTCACTTCAATTTTCATCTAAATCCCACCACAAAATTTTACAGACCTTGAAAAAGCAATTCTCAACATTGTACAGCAAAACAAAAAAACCCATGATAGCTCAAACAATCAACAACAAAAGAACCACTTGAGGAATCACAATCCTCAAGAATTACCTCAAGATGTACTATAATGCATTTATTTTCATTTAAAAATGACTATGTATTTATGGATTACACCCTTTTTTATATACCAGAAAGATACAAAGATACATTAATTCTTTTCTGCATTATTTTCAAAGACATGTTAATCTCCTTTAAGTTTGTTGTTTTTTCCTCCCTTTCAAGTGGGACTGAGGCATCCTCACTTGTGCCCTTCAGCATGTTGAGCTTTTTTGAGTTCTATGGACTGCATCTTGTGTAATCTGTTCTTATTTTGGCTAATATCCATTTATTAGTGAGTACATACCATCCATGTCATTTTGGGTCTGTGTTACCTAACTCAGGATAATATTTTCTAGTTCCATCCATTTGTCTGTAAAACTCATGATGTCCTCATTCTTAATAGCTGAGTAGTATTTCATTGTGTAAATGAACCATTTTCTGAATCCATTCTTCTGTTGTGGGACATCTAGGTTGTGGGGAGGGAGGGAAGGGCCTGGAAGGGAAAGGAGATGGTGTGGGGGAGGGAAAAGGCCTGAAGCCCTGAGGGCCATCAGAAAGAATGGAAACAGGCAACCTCAGGAGATAGGAAAGAGGTTGGGGGGACCCTCCAGAATGTACCAGAAACCTGGGTCTTGAGAAACTCTCAGGACTCAAAGGGATGGACCTTAGATGAAATGCCTGACAGCAGGGAGAGGGAATTTACAGAGCTCACCTCCAGCAGGAAGATAGGACATCAAATGAGGGAGAGGAGGGCTATCCCACAGTCACAACACTGACCCATAATTGTTCCTATCTGAAAGAATTACAGGGATGAAAATGGAAAGGAGCCCAAAGAAAAGAAGGTCTAGTGACAGGCTCAAAGTGGGATCCAGCACAAGGGGAGGTCCCAAGGCCTGAAACTATGACTGAGGCTATGGAATATTCACAAAAAGGGACCTAGCATGACAGCATTCAGGAAGACCTAACAATCAGATGCAGATATTTGCACCCAACCAATGGACAGAAGCAGCTGACCCATGCTGTTGAATTAGGGAAGGCTGAATGAAACTGAGGGCGACCCTGTAGGAGGACCAGCCATCTAAATTAATCTGGACTCCCCGGATCTCTCAAACACTGTACCACCAAACAGGCAGCATAAACCAGCTGATATGAGGCCCCCAACACAATAGAGTAGAGGACTGCCAGATCTGTGTTCATTCAGAGATGATGCACCTAATCCTCAAGAGACTGGAGGCCTCAGGGAGTTTAGAGGTCAGGTGGATTGGGGCGTGGGGATATCCATGTGGAAACAGAGGGAGGGCAGGAGGTATGAGAGGTAGAACAGTCAGAGGGTGGACTGGGTTTGGTGAGGTGTGGAATAAAATATGGAGTGTATAAAGTCAATAAAAAAATAGAAAAACAGTTTGTTGTTCTTTCAACCAAACGATATGAACATTTCTTTGTGTTAGATGTGAGTTCTAGGTATTCTAGTGTAATTATAGTCCAAGTTTAAAAGTCTAAGACATAGGGATGTTATTGGGGGTACATCTTCATCTACAGGCATGAGATGATGCCATCTCTAGAAGGTGTTTAGAAAGAGAAAAATTGTCCTTTCCTCTGATTTCTGTTCTCTTCAGGGCCTATAGTGATTGGACTGTGTTTTCCCATACTGGGCATTAAAATC
The DNA here is from genome assembly GCA_964023405.1 of Apodemus agrarius. Classification (NCBI taxonomy): domain Eukaryota; kingdom Metazoa; phylum Chordata; class Mammalia; order Rodentia; family Muridae; genus Apodemus; species Apodemus agrarius. Next base: position 137,750,815 of record OZ030010.1, on the reverse strand, counting down.
CATATTACTGAGCTCAGCAAATTTTATGTTTACTATCTTTCTAAAAAACATACTTGGAGCTGGCGGTGGTGGCACGCGCCTGTAATCCCAGCACTTGGGAGGCAAAGGCAGGCAGATTTCTGAGTTCGAGGCCAGCCTGCTCTACAGAGTGAGTTCCAGGACAGACATGGCTACACAGTGAAACCCTCTCTCAAAAAAAACCAAAACAAAAAAAAACAAAAACAAAAACAAAAACAAAAAAACCAAAAAAACAAAAACCATACTTGGACATACACTTAACCTAAGCACTAGGACTTAGTCAATGAGATATGAAAAATTAAGTATCATATATATTAATGAACATGCTTTGAATTGTGAAGTCCTTGAATATTGGTGAATCATATAAACTTGCCTTGCTGTTCCTTAAACACCTAACTGAGTTTATTTTATATAACTGAAATAAAGGTTGGAGTAGGGAAAATTGTAGTTTCCTTGAGAATACCTCGCTTATTTCAAAACAAAATTAATTTTACAAATGAACATTGTACAATCTATTTATAGTCTTAGTTCTCCATACATATCATTTATTGCTATCTATTGGTACATATTGTACACTTAAATAATCAAGTAACTTATATTGTACATATACATTGAGCTGTAGTGCTTGTCATATTTTATATTTTGAATGTTTTCTTCTCTAAAATATAGACTATGTAGTAATCTTGGACATAAAAGAAAAATAAACAAATCATTCTTAGAACTTACTGAATCACTAGTGTCTTATGACCTCTTCTAGGTGAGGTTTTTATAGCACCAATGATGATATTCTCATTGGAGTAGCTTAGGTGAAAAAAATTGTTTAACCCAGTAGTGCTTGAATGAAGTTTTAGTACTATAGAGATTTCTGTTAAGTAATAAGGAGATAAAATAATGTGGTTTTCCATAGGACTGCAACCTTGCTACCTTGGCCCATACTTGTTATTATTTCTTTGTAGGATTTGAAAATAATTAGGTCAACATGTATTGATTGTAGTTTAAATAAAAAAAATCACTGTAATTTAACAAACATGTAGAAAGCCAAAATCTTTTGTAAAGTTTACAGAAAAAACTGGAACTGCAAAAGCTGAATATTTTAAAAAAAGTTAACAAGAAAAATGTTTGTTGGCTGTATAAGGAACTGTTATTAATGCCTGTATTCTAAAGAGACAATAGTTTCTCTCAATCTGATTTTCAGACTATTGAAACCATGGACTCTGAAGAAATTAAAATTTCTCTAGGAGAATCATGCTTCGAAGAATGAAAACATCCCAGCAAGAAGAAGAACTTGTATTGAACATTCTTTCAAAACAAGTTAGAGAATCAGATTGAAGCCCAGGTAATTATGGATCAGGTTTGAGCAGGAAATCACATTGACTTGGACAGCATTTTGGGCCTTTAAATGTTAATCTCACTTGGAGGTCCAGAAGATAGATTTGTTGGGGGATGGGGGCATTTGCAAGATCTCTTTGTTTCTTTTTCCAGTGTGGCCACATTGGAGAAATTTGCTTTTTCTGATTTTCACTGTGAATTTGATTCCTTTACTTGGTTTATCGAGGATGTGTAGACAGATATGGCTTGAAACACAAGTGGTAAGTATCAAGTTTGATAAAAGATATAGCAAAATTTCACAGTCATTACATTTACCGTAGTTTTCTCAACTGAATTTAGTTTCTATACCAAACAAACTTCTACTGTTGATACATAAGAAACACATGACTCACTGTTTATTTCATTATTTCAGTCTGATACTGAAGGGATGAGAATTATAGGCTCAGAATCCCCTGTGCCTAAGTATTTTTTTTCAAAAAAAATTTTTTATTGGATATATTTTATATTTACATTTCATTTCCCTTTTTTTGTTTCCCCACCCGCCTAAGGTCCCACATGCCCTTTTCCCTCCCCCTGCTCCCTCATCCAACCCTTCCCACTTCCCTGTTCTGGTACTCCCCTACACTGATGCTTTGATCCTTTCCAGCACTAGTGTACATTCCTTTCTTCTTGTCAGACATCATTTGGTATGTGAATTGTGTCTTGGTGTTCCAAGATTCTAGGCTAATATCCACTTATCAGTGACTGCATACCATGGGTATTCTTTTGAGACTGGGTTACCTCACTTAGTATGATGTTCTCCAGCTCCATCCATTTCTCTAAGAATTTCATGAATTCATTGTTTCTAATCACCGAATAGTATTCCATTGTGTATATATACCACATTTTTTGTATCCATTCCGCCGTTGAGGGACACCTGGGTTCTTTCCAGCTTCTGGCTATTATAAATAAGGCTGCTATGAACATACTGGAGCATGTATCATTATTGCATGCTGGGGAATCTTCTGGGTATATTCCCAGGAGTGGTATGGCTGGGTCCTCCGGAAGTATCATGTCCAGTTTTCTGAGGAACCGCCAGACTGAACATGCAGAAGAATGAGAATTGATCCACTCTTATCTCCTTGCACTAAGCTCAACTCCAAGTGGATCAAGGACCTCCACATAAAACCAGACACACTAAAACTAATAGAAAAGAAACTGGACCCTTGAGGACATTGGCTCAGGGGGAAAATTCCTTAACAGAACACCAATCATTTAAGCTCTAAGATCAAGAATAGACAAATGGGACCTCATAAAATTACAAAGTTTCTGTAAGGCAAAAGACACTGTCAAAAGGACAAATCGGCAACCAGCAAATTGGGAAAAGATCTTCACCAACCCCACATCCGACAGAGGGCTAATATCCAATGTATACAAAGAACTCAAGAAGTTAGACCCCAGAAAACCAAATAACCCTATCCAAAAATGGGGTACAGAGCTAAACAAAGACTTTTCACCTGAAGAAATTCAGATGGCTGAGAAACACCTTAAAAAATGTTCAACATCATTAGTCATCAGGGAAATGCAAATCAAATCAACCCTGAGATTTCACCTCACACCTGTCAGAATGGCTAGGATTAAAAACTCAGAAGACATCAGGTGTTGGCGAGGATGTGGAGATAGAGGAACACTCCTCCACTGCTGGTGGGACTGCAAGCTGGTGCCTCAGTATTAAATGACCCCAAAAAGCAGAAGTTTAGCCTGCTCGTTGTTAGCCCAGGAGTGCACACATCACAACCTGCCTGCAATGCAGTGTCCAGCCACGAGCCTCAGGCCTGAGAAGGTCCCTGGCATCCTTTCCCATCTCACCTTTGCAGAGCAGCTGGGATGAAGCCAAGCGCAGCTGGGCAGGCAGGATCACTGAGCAGGTTGCGGTTGCGGGGCTTGTGTTTGGCGGGCGCTCAGGTCCCCAAGCACCTACTACTAGTTGGGGGGAATTTGAATAAGTAATCCTGGTCCCGTAACAGAAAATATGTATGTGACCCTGGCCCCATAACAGGAAATGCGTAACAAGAAATGCGTAACAGGAAATACATATGTGAGCCTGTGCATGACCCTGGCCCGTTAACATGAAATTCTTAGGAAAATGGGTGGAACACACATGGTATGCACTCACTGGTAAGTGGATATTAGCCCAGAAGCTTAGAATACCCAAGACACAATTCACATATCAAATGATCCCCAAGAAGAAAGAAGAACAAAGTATGGATACTCTGCTCCTTCTTAGAAGGGAGAACAAAATATCCACAGGAGGAGAAACAGAGACAAAGTGTGAAGCAGAGTCTGAGGAAAAGACCAATCAGAGACTACCCCAACTAGTGATCCATCCCATATACAGTTACAAACCCCAGACACTCTTATAGATGACCACAAGTACATGCTGACTGGAGCCTGATATAGCTGTCACCTGGGAGGCTCTGCTAGTGCATGAGAAATACAGAGGGGGACACTCTCAGCCAGCCATTGAACTGATCACAGGGTCCCCAATGGGGGAGCTAGAGAAAGGAGTCAAGCAGCTGAAGGGGTTTGCAGCGCCATAGGAGGAACAACGATGTGAGCCACTCATACTCCCAGAGCTCCCAGGGGAAAAAATCATCAACCAAATAGTACACATGGTGTTGTTACCCATGGCTCCAGACACACAGGTAGCAGAGGATTGCCTTGTTGGACATCAAAGGGAGGAGAGGCCCTTGGTCCTGGAAAGGCTTTATGCAGCAGTGTAGGGAAATACCAGGACAGGGTAGTGGGAAAGGGTTGATTGGGGAACAGGGGGATGGGACATGGATTATGGGACTTTCGTGGGGGGCACCAGGAAGGGGGAAATCATTTGAAATGTAAATAATGAATATATCTAATAAAAATGTAAACAAAACAAAACCTAATCTAAAAAACACAAACACAAAAACAAACAAAACAAAACATCAACAATAAAAATAACCCTTTATTCCTCACATTTCTTTTGGACCTGGTGTTTTTCCACAGGAATAGAGAAACCTTAACTAAGATAGGTTTCTTTACATGAACTATATAGTGATTGGACAGAGGTTAGCAGTAAGGACCTGTGCTGCTCAGTATGGTCATGTTGTCATGATAGTGAAACACAAGGGATTTAATTTTCTTTTTTTTCCTTTTTTATTGGATATATTCTTTATTTACATTTCATTTCCCCTTTCCTGGCTCCCCAGCCCCCAAAGGTACCATATGCCCTTTTCCCTTCCGCTACTCCCCCATCCTCCCCTTCCCACTTCCCTGTTCTGCAATTCCCCAATACTGATGCATTGGCCTTTGCAGATCCAGGGTCCACTCCTTCCTTCTTCTCAGATATCAATTGTTATGTGGATTGTGTCTTTGGTGTTCCAAGATTCTAGGCTAATATCCACTTATCAATGAGTGTATACCATGGGTATTCTTTTGAGACTGGGTTACCTCACTTAGTATGATGTTCTCCAGCTCCATCCATTTCTCTAAGAATTTCATGAATTCATTGCTTCTAATGGCTAAATAGTACTCCATTGTGTATATATACCATATTTTTTGTATCCATTCCTCTGTTGAGAGACATCTGGGTTCTTTCCAGCTTCTGCCTATTATAAATAAGGGTGCTATGAACATAGTGGAGCATGTATCCTTATTGCATGCTGGGGAATCTTCTGGGTATATGCCCAGGAGTGGTATGGCAGCGTCCTTTGGAAGTATCATGTCCAGTTTTCTGAGGAAAACTGATTTCCAGAGTGGTTTTACCAGCTTGCAGTTCTACCAGCAGTGTAGGAGTGTTCCACTCTCTCCACATCCTCGCCAGCACCTGCTGTTTCCTGAGTTTTTAATCTTATGCATTCTGAGTGGTATGAGGTGAAATTTCAGGGTTGTTTTGATTTGCATTTCCTTAATGACTAATGATGTTGAACATTTCTTAAGTTGCTTCTCAGCCATCTGAACTTATTCAGGTAAAAAGTCTTTGATTAGCTCTGTACCCCATTTTTGATAAGGTTATTTGGTTTTCTGGGGTCTAACTTCTTGAGTTCTTTGTATATATTGGATATTAGCCCTCTGTCTGATGCAGGGTTGGTGAAGATCTTTTCCCAAATTGTTCCTTTCTGATTTGTCCTTTTGACAGTATCTTTTGCCTTACAGAAATGTTGTAATTGTATGAGGTCCCATTTGTCTATTCTTGATCTTAGAGCATAAACTATTGGTGTTCTGTACAGGAACTTTCCCCCTGTGCCCATGTGCTCCAGGGTCTTCCCAAGTTTCTTTTCTATTAGTTTCAGTGTGTCTGGATTTATGTGGAGGTCCTTGATCCACTTGGAGTTGAGCTTAGTACAAGGAGATAAGTGTGGGTCAATTTGCATTCTTCTGCATGTTGACCTCCAGATGAGCCAGCACCATTTGTTGAAAAGGCTATCTTTTTTTCCAGTGGATGTTTTCAGCTCCTTTGTTGAAGATCAATTGGCCATAGATGTGTTGGTTCAATTCTGGGTCTTCAATCCTATTCCATTGATCCATCTCCCTGTCAGTGTATGAGTACCATACAGTTTTTAACACTACTGCTCTGTAGTGTTGCTTGAAGTCCGGGATACTGCTTCCTACAGAAGTTCGGTTACTGTTGATGATAGTTTTAGCAATCCTGGGCTTTTTGTTATTCCAGATGAATTTGAGAATATCTCTTTCTAACTCTATGAAGAACTGAGTTGGAATTTTGATGGGGATTGCATTGAATCTGTAGATTGCTTTTGGCAAGATTGCCATTTAGCTATATTAATCTTGACAACCCAGGAGCATGGCAGATTTATCGATTTTCTGAGGTCTTCTTCAATTTCCTTCTTCAGAGACCTGATGTTCTTGTCATACAGATCTTTCACTTGTTTTGTTAGAGTCACACCAAGGTACTTTATAATGTTTGTGGCTATTGTGAAGGGTGTCATTTCCCTAATTTCTTTATCAGCCTGCTTATCCTTTGAGTATAGGAAAGTTACTGAGTTGCTTGAGTTGATTTTATAACCAGTCACTTTGCTGAAGTTGTTTAACAGCTGTAGGAGTTCTCTGGTGGAGTTTTTTGGGTCACTGAAATATACTCTCATATCACCTGCGAATAGTGATAGTGTGACTTCTTCCTTTCCAATTTCCTTTGACTTCCTGATGTTGTCTAATTGCTCTAGCTAGTACCTCAAGAGAATTACAGGCCAATTTCGCTTATGAATATCGATGCAAAAATACTAAATAAAATTCTTGCCAACTGAATCCAAGAGCACATCAAAATGATCATTCACCAAGATCAAGTAGGCTTCATCCTAGGGATGCAGGGATGGTTCAATATATGGAAATCCATCAATGCAATCCAGTACATAAACAAACTAAAAGAAAAAACACCACATGGTCATCTCATTAGATGCTAAAAAAGCATTTGACAAAATTCAGCATCCTTTCATGCTAAAAGTCTTGGAAAGAGCAGGAATTCAAGGTCCATACCTAAACATAGTAAAAGCAATCTACAGCAAACCAGTAGCCAACATCAAACTAAATGGAGAGAAACTTGAAGCAATCCCACTAAAATCAGGGACTAGACAAGGCTGCCTTCTCTCTCCATATCTTGTCAATATAGTACTTGAAGATCTAGCGAGAGCAATTAGCTAACATTAGCTAACAAAGGGATACAAATTGGAAAGGAAGAAGTCAAACTAGCATTATTTTCAGACTATATGATAGTTTAATTAAGCGACCCAAAAAATTCCACCAGAGAACTTCTACAGCTGATAAACAACTTCTGCAAAGTGGCTGGTTATAAAATCAACTCTAGCCAATCAGTAGCCTTCCTGTACTCAAAAGACAAGCAGGCTGAGAAAGAAGTTAGGGAAATAACACCCTTCACAATAGTCACAAACAACATAAAGTATCTTGGTGTAACTCGAACCAAACAAGCAAAGATCTGTATAACAGGAACTTCAAGTCCTTGAAGAAAGAAATTGAAGAAGACGTCAGATGGAAAAATATTTCTTGCTCCTGGATTGGCAGGATCAATATAGTAAAAATGGCCATCTTGCCAAAAGCAATATACAGATTCAATGCAATCCCAATCAAAATCCCAAATCAATTCTTCATAGATCTAGAAAGAGCAATTCTCAAATTCATCTGGAGTAACAAAAAAACCCAGGATAGCTAAAACTATTCTCAACAATAAAAGGTCCTTTGGGGGTAATCAATATCCTTGACCTCAAGCAGTACTACAGAGCAATTATGTTAAAAAAACCTGCATGGTATTGTTACAGCAACAGGTAAGTTGATCAATGGAATAGGATTGAAGACCCAGAAATGAACCCACAGACTTATGGTCACTTGATCTTTGATAAAGGAGCCACAACCATCCAGTGGAAAAATGATAGCCTTTTCAACAAATGGTGCTGGTTCAACTGGAGGTCAACATGCAGAAGAATGCGAATTGACCCACTCTTATCTCCTTGTACTAAGATCAACTCCAAGTGGATCAAGGACCTCCACATAAAACCGGACACACTGAAACTATTAGAAAAGAAACTTGGGAAGACCCTGCAGGACATGGGCACAGGGGGAAATTTCCTGAACAGAACACCAATAGCTTATGCTCTATGATCAAGAATTGACAAATGGGACCTCATAAAATTACAAAGTTTCTGTAAGGCAAAGGACACTGTCAGAAGGACAAAACAGCAACCAACAAAGTGGGAAAAAAATCTTCACCAACCCCACATCTGATAGAGGGCTAATATCCAATATATACAAAAACTCAAGAAGTTAGACCTCAAAGAACCAAATAACCCTATCAAAAAATGGGGTACAGAGCTAAACAAAGAATTTTCACCAGAAGAAATTCGAATGGCTGAGAAACACCTTAAGAGATGTTCAACATCATTAGTCATCAGGGAAATGCAAATCAAAACAACCCTGAGATTCCACCTCACACCAGTCAGAATGGCTAAGATTAAAAACTCAAGAGACAACAAGTGCTGGCGAGGATGTGGAGAAAGAGGAACACTCCTCCACTGTTGGTGGGATTGCAAGATGGAACAACCACTCTGGAAATCAGTCTGGCGGTTCATCAGAAAATTGGGCATGATGCTTCCAAAGGACCTTGTCATACTACTCCTGGAATATACCCAGAGGATTCCCCTGCATACAATAAAGACACATGCTCCACAATGTTCATAGCAGCCTTGTTTATAATAGCCAGAAATTGGAAGGAGCCCAGATATCCCTCAAAGGAGGAATGGATACAGAAAATGTGGTATATTTATACAATGGAATACTACTCAGCAATTAAAAATAATGAGTTCATGCAATTTGTAGGCAAATGGTTAGATCTGGAAAATATCATCCTAAGCGAGTTAACCCAATCACAAAAGAATACACAAGAAATGCAATCACAGATAAGTGGATATTAATGAGCCCAGAAGACCTAAATTCTCAAGGCAAAATTAGCAAGTCAAATGATTCCCAAGAAGAAGAAAGGAGAGGAACCTGGGCATGAAAAGATTGGATCCAGTTTTGTAGATCCAGAACAGAGAAATGGTGCGTGTGTGTGTGGGGTGATTGGGGAATATTTGGGGGGGCGAGGACTTATGGGACATATGGTGGGGGGGAACTGGGAAAGGGAAAAGCCTTTGGAATGTAAACAAAAAACAAAAATTAATTTAAAAAAACAGAAAAGATATGGTGTGTTAGGGCAGCCTTGTCTAGTCCCTGATTTTAGTGGGATTGCTTCAAGCTTCTCTCTGTTTACTTTGATGTTGGCTACCAGTCTGCTGCAAATTGCTTTTACTACATTTAGGTATGCACCTTTAATTCCTGCTCTTTCCAAGCATAAAAGGATGCTGAATTTTGTCAAACGCTTTTTCAGCATCTAATGAGATGACCATGTGGTTTTTTCTTTGAGTTTGTTTATGTTGTGGATTACATTGATGGGTTTCTGTATATTGAACCATCCCTGCATCCCTGGGATGAAGCCACCCTGATCATGATGAATGATCTTTTTGATGTGGTCTTGGATTCGGTTGGCAAGAATTTTATTGAGTATTTTTGCATCGATGTTCATAAGGAAAATTGGTTTGAAATTCTCTTTCTTAGTTGGATCTTTTTGTTTTTGGTATCAGGGTAATTGTGTCTTCGTAGAATGATTTGGGTAGTGTTCCTTCTGTTTCGATTTTGTGAAATAGTTTGAAGAGTATTGGTATTAGGTCTTCTTTGATGGTCTGATATAATTCTGCACTAAAACTGTCTGGTCCTGTGCTTTTTTTGGTTGGAAGTCTTTCTATGAACCCTTCTATTATTTGGTGGTTATGGGACTGTTTAGATGATCTATTTGATACTAATTTAATTTTGGTATTTGGTATCTCTCTAGGAAATTCTCCATTTCCTCCAGATCCTACAGTTGTGTTGAGTATAGGCTTTTGTAGTAGGATCTTATGATTTTTTGAATTTCCTCAGATTTTGTTGTTATATCCCTCTTTTCATTTCTAATTTTGTTAATTTGGATACTGTCTATCTGCCCTTTGGTTAGTCTGGCTAGGGGTTTATCTATCTTGTTGATTTTCTCAAAGAACCAGCTCCTGGTTTTGTTGATTCTTTGTATAGTTCTCTTTATTTCAACTTGATTGATTTCAGCCCTGAGTTTGATGAGTTCCTATCTTCTACTCCTCCTGTGTGAATTAGCTTCTTTTTGTTCCAGGGCTTTCAGGTATGCCATTAAGTTAATAGCATATGCTCTCTCCTGTTTCTTTTTGGAGGCACTCAGGGCTATGAGTTTTCCTCTTAAGACTGTTTTCATTGTGTCCCATAGATTTGGGTGTGTTGTGTCTTCATTATCATTAAATTCTAGAAAGTCTTTGATTTCTTTATTTCTTCCTTAACTAAGGTATGATTGAGTAGAATATTGTTCAGCCTCCATGTGTATGTGCACTTTCTGTTGTTTTTGTTGCTATTGAAGACCACTCTTACTCTATGGTGATCTGATAGGAGGCATGGGATTAATGTGATCTTCTTATATTTGTTGAGGTCTGTCTTGTAGCCAATTATGTGGTCAATTTTTGTAGAAGGTGCCATGAGGTGCTGAAAAAAGGTATATTCTTTTGCTTTAGTATGAAATGTTCTACATATATCTGTTAAGTCCAATTGGTCCAGAGCTTCAAAATGTTTCCCTGTGTCCCTGTTTAGTTTCTGTTTTCCTGATCAGTCCATTGAGGATATTGGAGTGTTGACGTCACCCACAATTATTGAGTTAGGTACAAAATGTGCTTTGAGCTTTAGTAAAGTTTCTTTTACAAATGAGGGTGCCCTTGCATTTGTAACATTGATGTTCAGAATTGTGAGTTCTTCTTGGTGGATTTTTCCCTTGACCATCAAGAAGTGACTCCTTTGTCTCTTTTGATGACTTTAGGTTGAAAGACAATTTTATCTGATATTAGATTGGCTATTCTAGCTTGCTTCCTGAGACCATTTGCTTGTAAAATTGTCTTCCAGCCTTTTACTCTAAGGTATTGTTTGTCTTTGACTCTGAGGTGTGTTTCCTGTATGCAGCAAAATGTAAAGTCCTGTTTTCATATCCAGTCTGTTAGTCTCTGTCTTTTTATTGGGGAATTGATTCCATTTATGTTAAGAGATATTAAGGAATAGTGATTATTACTTCCTGTCATTTTTGATGTTATTTTTGTATTTGAGTGGTTATTTTCTTTTGATTTTGATGGAAGGAGGTTACTATCTTGCTTTTTCCAGGGTGTAGTTTCCCTCCTTGTATTGGAGTTTTCCTCCTATTATCCTTTGTAGGGCTGGGTTTTTGGAAAGATATTGTGTAAATTTGGATTTGTTGTGGAATATTTTGGTTTCTCCATCTATGTTGATTGAGAGTTTTGCTTGGTATAGTAGTCTTGGCTGACATTTGTGTTCTCTTAGCGTCTGCATGAAATCCACCCAGGATCTTCTAGCTTTCATGGTCTCAGGTGAGAAGTCTGGTGTGATTCTGTTAGGTCTTCCTTTATATGTTACTTGGCCTTTTTGTCTTACTGCCTTTAATATTCTTTCTTTGCTTAGTAAGTTTGGGGTTTTGATTATTATGTGTCAGGAGGTATTTCTGTTCTGGTTCAGTCTGTTTGGAGTTCTGTAGGCTTCTTGTATATTCATGGGCATCTCTCTCTTTAGGTTAGGGAAGTTTTCTTTCATAATTTTGTTGAAGATATTTGGTGGCCCTTTAAGTTATAGATCTTCACTCTCATCTATACCTATAATTCTTAGGTTTGGTCTTTTCATTGTGTCATGAATTTCCTGGATGTTTTGGGTTACAAGATTTTTGCATTTTGCATTTTGTTTGACTGGGGAGTCAATAGTTTCTATGGTATCTTCAGCATCTGAGATTCTTAACTTCTATCTCTTGTATTCTGTTGCTGATATTTGCATCTATGACCTCTGATGTCTTCCAAGGTTTTCTGTCTCCAAAGTTGTCTCTGTGATTTCTTAGTTGTTTCTACCTCTGTATTTAGATACTTGGTGGTTTTGCTCTGTTCCTTCATTTGTTTGTTTGTGTTTTCCTGTAATTCTTTAAGAGGTTTTTGTGTTTCCTCTTTCATGACTTCTGCCTGTTTACTCAATTTCTCCTGCATTTCTTTAAGTATTTTTTTTTCGTTTCCTTTTTATTGGCTTCTGTTTGTTGACCCATATTCTCCTGGATTTCTTTCTGTTTACATTGTAAGGGCTTCTAACCTATTCATGTTTCCCTGTGTTTCTTTAAGATATTTGTTTATGTCTTTTTTTGTGTTACTCTAGCAGCATCATGACCAGTGATTTTAAATCCAAATCTTGTTTTTCTGGTGTGTTAAGGTATCTAGGACTTGCTGTGCTTGGAGAATTGGGTTCAGATGCTGCCATATTGCCTTGATTTCTGTTAGTAAAGTTCCTATGTTTGCCTTTTGCCATCTGTTTATCTCTGGAGTTAGTTGGTCTTGTTGTTACTGGTTGGTGTTTGAAGCTCCTGTGAGCCTGGAGTTTGGTGCTGCTGTTGCCTAGGGCATCTGCGATCCTGAGGTGGAAACCAGAATGCTTCAGCCACTGGTGCCCGAATTACCTCCTCTGGTCTGCTCGGCAGAACTCAAGTCTCCTCCTGGTTTGCTGCTGGGAGTGTAGTTGGCCTCTCACCCTGCTTGATGATGGTGCTGTTGTGGCCAAGGGCATCTGAGATCCTGAGCGGGATTTAATTTTCTAATGTATGAAATTTTAAGACAAAAGTATCTGTCATCAAACACAGACAAAAGTGTTTGATTCATAAAGGAATCGGTGGCCCTCATGTAATATGTTGTACCAAACATTCTGACTATGAGGATAAGATACATTCCATAGTTCCTTATCTCTAATGGTACAGATTATATCAAATACTTAAAATAATTTCAATACTATACAAAGTGGAAAATAATGGTCCATACATTTGCTATTACAACTATAATTTCTGAAATGTCAATCATTTTGTTGTTGTTGCTCTCGAATCTTCAAAAGGAGTAAAACAGGTGTATAGTCAGACTGGTATTACAGATTAAATTTGTCACTTATAAAACATTTCATTCTATAAAAATGGTCAAATAAGGCATGTTTCACATTTTGCTTGAAAATAAGATATTTTGGTCTCTACTTCACTGAGGTGTGGGTGAACATTTGTGGACTCTTAAGTGAGATATTTATATAAGCTTTCAGCATAACATAAACATTCACTGAAATAAACCTGTTATGTTTTAAGTTAGTAGTTTTATTTAGATGCTGTCTCTGTCTCTTTAAGGCTCTTTTAGAGATATCATTTTTCAAATTCCACTCTCTACCTGTATTTCCATCATCATGATTCACTTGGCATATTTTTTCAATGTCTTAATAAAGTGTCCCTAGTGTGCTCATTAAACACTTTTATTAATTTGATGATGTTTTCTACTCATTGTTCAAATATGCATCTAGACATTACTGTAAAATAATTTAGCAGTATTACTAGCATATATAAAGAGATGATTATAAGTAAAGTATACCTTGAAAAATATGGATGAACTTCATACAATCAGTTCTAGGTACTAATAGCAAAACTTGAGGGTATTTTTTGAAGAAAAATATTGCATCAACATTTTTTCACAGAGACTTATCTTATTTATGCTTCCAGCTATATTTTCACCCTGTCCATCTTGGCAATTGTGTGAGTCTATTCTTCAGAGAAATAAATAATATAATATTTTGCATTGCATATTTTATCTTGCAGATTATTGGTTTTGTTTCTAAAGAAAATTCTATCTGATAGGCCTTCCTTCTGGTATAAAAGGGGGTCTTTAAAATAGTAGCTTTCTTTTGGTTGTTCTGAAAATTCTGGTGAGAACTTTATCTAGCTTCCGATATTTCTCTTGAGTAATAGGGAATGAGCAAATCTAGTGCTATGGCTGATTTGCTCCTGATTTTGTTTTTTTGTTTTCTCTTCTGAAATCTAGCCCTTCATTCTCCTTTCACAGTTAATTTACTATTCCCTACAGCCTCTCACTCAAATTTACCACTTCTCTCTACTATACCTCCTGGGAATTTCCACTCCAGTAGCTTTCTATTTTCTTTTCCATCCTTCCTTGTGGCTATCTTGTCTTACACACTCATTAATCATGGAAATCATTTTACAAATCAGCCTGAAAGGAACCTTGCAGCCATTGGACAATAGCAGTGGAAAAAGCCCAATGTAAGATCTTTACAACAAAATCTTTCAATATTGCATCACTGATTTTCTATCCTCTGGATAATTTGGAGGAAATTACAGATTTGTTAACAGTCTGCAGGCATGTTGGGAGGTTCAAAGTATTAGATGTAGGGCTCCTGGGAATCCCAAGGGCCTTAATAAACCATGCCAAACCATTTATTACAGCAGGAACTGCCATCTCCACTGTTCCTGAACAAAGTGCTTGATTGCTTAACCATGGATATCGGTATCTTAAGAAATTCTCATCTACTACAGCAGGTACTGCTCACAGAAGCCAATTAATTAAACTAGTTTTCCAGCTGATATATTGATGTATTGCCACTGTTTCAGGAGTGTACAAATTAGAAGCACATTGTGTCTGATGGCCCGGTCATCTCTCACTGTTGACTCTAATTTGCTAGAGAGGTTGAGGGAAAGTAAAAGGAAACTACAAAACAAAACCCAAGGAGATGGGTGGGAAGTAACTTGTGAATGATATAACTTGTGAAGTTTTGCTATTAGTACCTAAAGCTGATTGCATAAAGTTCATCCATACTACTAAAGGTGTACTTTACTTACAATCAACTCCTTATACATGTTAATAATGCTGCTAAATTACTTTTATAGCAATGTCTAGATGCATATTTGAACAATAATAATTTTCCTATACTATATGGCCAATTGGGTGTTATTTATTTTACCACAATTAAGAATCAGAAAAATGTTAAGAGAAAGATTTTAGTATTGTTTCAGTTTTATATGTAGGGAACTACCTTAAAAGAGGCTGAATAACATGCTTACAGATATAGAGCTATTTAGGTGCAGGAACTAACATTGATAAACAAATATAAAACCACAATAGTAACAGCAATGTTCTGACTCTCCACACAACAGTTTAAATTTTCTGTGGATCTGTTGACTTTTACTATGTCTTCTTTCTATCCACTTTTTTCTTTCCTTCTGTAATTCACATCACATCAAAGAGCCTTTTTTTGTCACTGTGATAATAGTGTATACTCTGGAGATGTTCCATTCTTTTGTGTCAATTCCAAATACTAAAAGATGTACTGAATCAGAGTGATAGCAAAATGAATACACTTGCAAACGTCCCACAGTAGGAGGGGCAAAGTCCCTCATAATAAAAGTACTAGAAAGATTGCTGCCTACATTCTTGGTTTCATTTGATGAAACCAAAGATCTTTGAAGTGCAGATGCTTTGATCCCAGCTGCTCTATATATGATACTTTCAGGTTTCTTTGAAGTATTATACCTACTGCTCCCTATTTATAGGACAAGGAAGTGCTAGTATAGAATGGGAGGGCAAGGGGCCCAGTTAGGTGGCTGTTGCTAGGTATGGGTGAATCTGGAGTAAAAGGCAAAGTAAATGGAGGTGAAAGGAAAAATTTGATGGTAGATTCTAAAAGGTTAAATTTCATAGCATGTAGTAATTTGCTGAACTGGACATAAAAGTAAAGACAGTTTAAAGATGATCTATTAATTCATGTTGGTTGAAATTGAGAATAAGTGTTTCATTCATAGTTTTAAAACATAGGAAAAGGAGCATACAGTTCAGTTCCACTGCATAAAGACCTCAAAAGCCACAGTAGGAAAAAAAAGTTAGGAATAGGAAACAGAAAAAAAAAAAGATGAAGAAGCAGAAATAGATGAGGTATGTCTATAAAATAACACTTGGATGGGTATGATTGTGGAATGACATTCATGTGACAATGCATATCAAAGTATAAAGTAAGGCCAGAATGGTAGGCAGGCACTAGATCCAGAAGAGCTTCAGTCCTACTAAGGACATTTGCCTTCATTATCAATAGAAACACATTATCATGAATATAGTGTGTTTTTAATATAATGTGAACTTGAAATGAGAGTTACTAGATTACAGGAATTTTAATTTAGAAAATGCCGTGTTTGGTACAATGGGCATCATTGAAATGTGGATAATGCAACTGGAGGAAATGTTGAAATAGTATGGTAATTGGGACAGTAACTTGGAACAAGGACACAAAGATAAGTGAAATATCTGTCATTTCAATAATCGTTTGGAAATCTAGTACTATAGAAGCTTCTGAAATATGCATACACATAACAGGAATCAATATACAATCATTAAATAATAAGGGAGACAATTTCCCAATTAGATACTTTTTAAATGAATTATTTCTCATATAATATATCCTGTTATAGCTTTTCCTCCCTCCCCTGCCCCACAGATCCTCACAACTGCCCCTATTATGCATATCCATTTCTTTTCTCTATCTTATTAGAAAAGTGCAGTCTTCTAAGAGATAAGAACAAAACCTACAAAATAAAATATGTAATAAAGTTAAACCGAAGCCATCATATCAAAGTTCAGCAAGACAGATCAGCAATAGAAAAAGAAACTGCAAAGCCACAAAAATCAGAGACCTTTTGTTCACACAGGCAGGAGTCCCATAAAAAAACAAAACTGAGGTGTAATACATAGAAGGCCATATGCTAACCTCAGCAGGTTCTGTGCTTATTCCTTCAGCCTCTGTATGTTTATATGAAGTTTGTTGAGTTGATTTAGAGGTCCTTGTGTGCCTAGATTTCTCTATCCCCTATGGCTCTTTTTTTTTTCCTTTTTGCTTCCTCTTCAGAGGAATCCCTAAACTCTAAGGGGAGCCAAATAATTCAAATAACAGTAGGGTATAAATTTAAATAGAGAATTATAAATAAAGAAAACTTAAATATCTGAGAGATACTTAAAAAATATCCAACATCTTTAGCTATCAGGGAAATGCATATCGAAATTACTTTCCAATTTCATCTTGTGACCATCAAAATAACTAAGATCAATAACACAAGTGACATTTCATGTGGAATAAGGGGAATTCTCCTGCAGTGCTTGTAGGAGTGTAAACTTGTACAGAAACTATGAAAATCAGTGTGACAGTTCCTCAAAAAAGATGAGAATATATCTACCTCAAGAACCATAAATACCACTCTTAGGCGCATACACACTTGGGGTATGCTTGATCCTACCACAAGGACACTTGTTCAATTATGTTCATTGATGCTCTGTTCACATTAGGTAGAAGTTGGAGACAACCCACATAAGTTCCAACTAGACATGTTATGCCATCAATTAAAACTCCTGTGCCAGTAATTGATTACATCTTGTTGGGTCATTTTCCAAGGGGCCCAATAAGACTTGCCAAACATTACAGGATATTATAAAGGCTACTAGCTATTTTTTTTAATTTGATGGTAAGTGTCTACCACTGAAGATAACACTTACGTCACTGAACACAGAAAAGTCAAGTTACTGTCCTAGGAGTAATAGAAGCTTCACCACTTACTGACTAGCATTATTCACGGTCCTTGAAAGTAATCTGTATAGTACTGGAGAAGAAAGATATTCAGCTATACCACTAGTTACAAATTCTGTAATTTTCAACAGCCCTCTAGAAATGATGGTGCAATAGAGGCATGTATGTTATAAGAAATTACTTCCTCATTGTATTTAAGGCCTACTCCACAATGGAACCCATACTTGACACTGCTAAAATAGCCAAGAACCTGAAACTAGATAGGTCACAAATCTATGAGAAAACCTACTGGTATCATTCTGCTATAGAATATTGTGGTTAAATGACTCCCAGTGACATATTATTATACCAGTAGATGAAAGGACCACTCTTCACTCTTCTCTCTCTCTCTCTCTCTCTCTCTCTCTCTCTCTCTCTCTCTCTCTCTCTGTTTTTTGAGACAGGGTTTCTATGTGTAACCCTGGCTGTCCTGGAACTTACTCTGTAGACCAGAGTGGCCTCAAACTCAGAAATCTGCCTGCTTCTGCCTCCCAAATGCTGGGATTAAAGGCGTGCGCTACCACTGCCAGGCTCTCAGCTCTCATCATAGAAGCTTTTTAGGCATTATGTGAAAATTAACAAAGAGATTCACAACTGCACAGTTTGTAGAGAATGATAGACTTTGTAGTAAACAGTGCTACAAGGTTTGTCTTTATCAACCCTTTACTCTCAAGGGTCTATGTACAAGAGATTCAAACCTTTTAAGAACCAGAGGTGATTAGTGACTATAAACAAACTGTTTTTCAATTACAACAAGATCAATGCACACATGAACCAACAGAGACTATGGCAGTACACATAAGACTTGCACAAGTTCAAGCTACATGAGTTACTAGCACTGAGAGGGACATGTAGACAGACATAGGAACTCAACAAAGAAGCTATATGCAATTGGAAACCTCTGGCAAAGAAAATAAAAAAAAATATTTTCTTCAATGGAGGGAGTATCACTGGGTATTTCAATGACACTTCAGTGCAAGACCCATGACTGGGCATACCTGGCCAAGACAAAAATCAACTCAGTGGTATTTTGTGTACATTCCCCCCCCCCATTTTGCTTTCTTTTGGCATTATCTTACTGTTGTTTTGATTGTTTTATTTTCATTTTGATGTTTTTCTGCGTGTGTTGGTTTTGTTTCGTGTATGTTTTGGATTTTCTGTTTGTTTTGTTTTGTTTATATGATCTTGGAGGATTGGGGTAGAGGAAATATGACCAAAATACACTGTGTGAAAAAAATGAAAAAAAAACTGAAATAGGATATTTTCAAAACAAAAGGGCAAAGAGTTTGAGGACTAAAGTATAGCAAAAAGGAATGTAATATACGATTATTTCTATTTTCAGATTAGGCTACTACATTGATGTAGGTATCAATCAGTTATAACATATGTTTTAGTATATGTTTCTGCCACTACAGATTATACTATAAGAAATACTGTAGCTGGGCGGTGGTGGCGCACGCCTGTAATCCCAGCACTTGGGAGGCAGAGGCAAGCGGATTTCTGAGTTTGAGGCCAGCCTGGTCTACAGAGTGAGTTCTAGGACAGCCAGGGCTGCACAGAGAAACCCTGTCTCGAAAAACCAAAAAAAAAAAAATCCACCAAAATTAACTTCCACACTACAAAATACTGCTGTCAACACCTACTCCAGCACTTAGGCAGTTGATACATTTAATTGTATGCCAGTTTTTCTATTTTCATAGGCTTACTTGTGACAATATTCAGCAACATTAATCACAATCTAGTACTTCAGAACTAGACATGTTATATAGGCATAGTTGGCCTTTATCTTAATGTTGTGAAATTTAAGAGAATATCCACCAAACAAAAGATACATGTTAAGTGTATAAATTAAATGAAATTTCACTTTGGAAATTATTTTCTAGCTTCAGTCACTTTACATTTTAAGTGTGAATAATTTTAGGGAAAAGTAAAACTTTACTGAACTGGTGTACTTAGCAACTTCTACTAATTCATACTTGTAGACTTAAATATACAATTTAAGTCTAATTTAAATGAACCAAATCCAAATATAAATTCAGGCTTCTAAAGACAATGAGAGGACAAAGCATCTGACAAGCAACACACACACACACACACACACACACACGCACGCACACACACACACACACACACACACACACACACACAATCTAATGGTACAAGGCCTCAGGGACATCTCTTTCTTTATGCTGTCATTAATGATATAGGAGACAAAATAGACGTTTGTGCATGTTGTATGCTGTATGAAATACAGGGCATGATGTTGACCTAAAGCTTATACTAGAAACACTCTTTGTCATTGACATGCTGGTTGATCATATTTACAGAAAACAAGATTCTTTATTTTATCCCACTCCCATGTTTGTTTTATAAATTAACAACATAGGTAAAACTGCATCTCAAAGTAAGGTTATTTGTTTGATATTTTATAATCATATCCTGTATTTTGTTTTTGCTATTAATGTCTTCCATTTCATGATATTTTAACAAATAATTAATATTACATAGTGAGGACATGGTCCACTTGTCGTAATCATTCTTCTTTTCATAGTATGGTATAAATGTCACTTTTATTCTCTTATAGTAATAGTTGCTTTGGAGACTTATAGCCTCAGTTAGCTAACCTAGGTTTAGTCTGGGAAGCTTCTATCTTCCATAAATCTAATCTAGGCCTGGAATGTTTTTATCCTCTAATACTTACTGCTGAAGAAAGACATCCTGTCTAGTTCTTTTCAAGCTCTGGCTGGCTGGTTCAACTCAGGTGTTCTTGCTCAAAATCTCTCAGCTGAGTGATTCAATCTAGCTTCTCTCACTTTCTTATTGAATTGCTCTCCTTGGCCTCATAATAACTCTGAAAATCTATTTTAATCTTCTAGCTCCTTATCATTCTCTGCATCATTCTGTCTTTCCCTTTATCTAGCTCTTACTCTGTAACCAGGACTCTCTGTCCTGGTAAACTGCCTTCTCTCTCTCTCTCTCTCTCTCTCTCTCTCTCTCTCTCTCTCTCTCTGCTTTTTCTCTTAAGTAGCTTCCCTTTACTCTCATTTCTCATGAATGTTTGGCATGTCCTATACCATCGAATCTTTTTTTAATTGATCACTTTGTTTGCTACTCAATTAGACATCACTCATATACATGGGTACTTTCTTCTACAAACTAGGTTTACATTCATTGTTTGGAATTTAAGATGTATAGTACCACCCCCCTCAACCAGGCCCACTGTACCATGAAAATCCAGATTAGATACCCCTATTTCCTTGCCCATCTGGTCCCCCAGTGCATGCTGAGATGCCTTGAAATGCTTGATGCCCTAACTCCCAGCTCCATTGTCCAGCCAACATTCTACCTGCCTTTCCCAGACATGCACCACCAGGAAAACGCAGGTTAGACCCTATTCTCAGCCCACATTACCTTGTCCAACATGTTTTCTGTAACATACACAATTGCTCTGAGATGTATAGTGCCCCCTTGAATTTTACTATCACAAGGCTCCCTAATAGAGGCCTTCTTCACCAGGAACATCCAGGTTAGGCTTCCCATCTTGGTACGTGTTAGACTAGGAACATTGAGGGACAACTAGATGGCCAAAGGCCAGCATAAGAACACAATCAACAAGAACCAGGAAAATATGACCCCTTTAGAACACAGCAAGTCCTATATATCCTAACCCAAGCAAAACACTATAAAATGACTTTAAATCTAAGCTTATAACTATGAGAAGCCTTTAAAGAAGAAATGAATAAAACCCTTAAAGAAATACAGGAAAATACAATTAAACGGGTAATGGAAATAAATAAAACTTTTTAAGACCTGAAAATAGAAATAGATGCAATAAAGAAAACACAAAATGATGAAATCCTGGAGATAGAAAACCTAGGGAGGAGAACAGGATCAAAAGACTCAAGCATCAGTGACAGAATACAGAAGATAGAAGAGTCTCATGTGTAGATGTTAAAATAAAAGGAATTGATATATCAGCCAAAGAAAATGTTAAATATAACAAAAAATCCTGATACAAAATATCCAGGAAATCTGAGATATAATGAAAAGACCTAACCTAAAAATATTAGTAATAGAAGGAGAAAAAGAGTCCTTTCTCCAAGGCCCAGAAAATATTTTCAACAAAATCATAGAAGAAAATTTCCCCAACCTAAAGAAAGAGATGCAAATAAAAATACAAGAAGTATACAGAATATCAGTGAGATTAGACCAGAAAAGAAAATCTTCTTGCCACAAAATAATCAAAGCAGTAAATGTGCAGAACAAAAAAAAATAATTTAAAGCTGCAAGGGAATAAAGCCAAATAATATTCAAAGTCAGGCCTATCCGAATTACACCCCACTTCTCAACAGAAATTTGAAAAGCTAGAAGGGCCTGTACAGATGTCTTGCAGCCTTTAAAAGTCCACAGATGCCAACCTAGATTACTATATCCACCAAAACTCTTAATCTCTGCAGATTGGAGAGAACAAATTATTCCATGACAAAAATAAATTTCAACATTATCTGTTCAGCCCAAGAGAATGAAATAGAAGGAAAACTCCTACTCAAGGAGGCTTTCTACACCCAAGAAATCATAGGAAATACATAATTCCATGCCAGATAAAACAAATTAAAGGAAGGACACACAAAGAAACACACACAGATATTAAAATCATCAATATCAAATTAACAGGTATCAACATTCATTGATCATTAATGTATCTCAAAATCAGTGGACTCAATTTCCCAATAAAATACATAGGCTAACAGAATAGATGAGAAAACAGGATCCACTGTTCTTTTGCATACATGAAACTATACATCTGCAACAAAGATAAACACTATGGCAGAATAAAGGGCTGAAAAAAGTTTTCTAGGCAACTAGACCCAAGAAGTAAGCTGGATCAGACATTTTATACCTAAAATTTATTAAAATAGACTTTCTATTTCTAATATGTAATGAAATAGACTTTCAACCAGTGTTGAAATTCCCTATTCAAAATGAGATGGGGAAGGACATTACATATGCATCAATCAAGCAAACCACCAGGATGACGTCACAATTTTGAACATCTATGCCCAAATGCATGAGTACTCACATTAAAAAAAAGATATGTTAATGAAGCTCAAATCACATACTGAACCACACACATTAACATTGGGAGGAGTCAGTACACCACTATCACCAATGGAAAGTCATCAAAACAAAAACTAAACAGAGAAATGATGAAACTAAATGACCTTATGGATCAAATGGAACTAACAAATACCTACAGAACATTTCACAAAAGCTAAAATGAATATACCTTCTTTTCAGTACCTCATGTAATCTTCTCCAAAATTAACCATATAGATGGTCACAAAGCAAGTATCAACAGATACAAGACATTGTAATAACCACTTCTATCTTATCAGACCACTATGGATTAAACTTGGACTTCAACAACAACAAAAAAGCCACAGAAAGTCTACATACTTGTGGAAAGTGAACAACTCTCTACTCAGTAATCTCTGGGTCAAGAACAAAGAATCTAAAGACTTTCTAGAAATCATTGAAAATGAAGGTATAACATACACAGATTTATGGGAAACATTGAAAGGAGTGCTAAGAGGAAAGTTTATATAGCACTATGTGCGTTCATAAAGAAATTGAAGATATCTTGTAGCAGCAACTTAATGGCACATCTAAAAGCTATAGAATAACAAGAAGCAAACATATTCAAGATGGCAGATGATAGTCAAATTCAGGGATGAAATCAATTAGAAACTAAGTGAATAATTCAAAAAATCAATGAACCCAAGAGCTGGTTCTTTGAAAAAAATAAAAAAGATAGACAACCCTGAGCCAATCTAACTAAAAAGCAGACAGACAGAATCCAAATTAACAAAGTAATAAATGAAAACAGAGACATAATAACCGACATTTAGAAAATTTAAAGATTATTAGGTCTTACTTTAAAAGCCTATATTCCACAAAATTGGAAAATCTACTCAAAGTGGATGATTTTCTACACAGATATCACTTACTAATGTTAAATCATGATCAGGTAAACTATGTAAAGAGTCCCATAACCCCTAAGGAAGTACAAGCAGTCATTAAAATTCCCCCTCAAAAAAAAAAAGCCCAGCACCAGATGGTTTTAGAGCAGAATTCCACCAGATTTTGAAAGAAGAGTTAATACCATCATTCTTCAAACTATGCCACAAAATATAAACAGAATGAACACTGTCAAACTCATTTTATGAGGCAACAATCACACTTAATTCCTAAATCTCACAAAGATAGTCAACAAATAGAGAATTTCCCTTATGAATATTGAAGCAAGAACATTCAATAAAATACTAACAAACTGAATCCAAGAACACATAAAAAACATTGTACATCATGATCAAGTAGGTGTCCTTCAAGGTATCCAATATAAGAAAATCCACCAATGTAAACCACCATATAAACAAACTGAAAGAAAAAAAGAATAACATGATCATTTCATTAGATGTTGATAAAACCTTTGACAAAATCAAACACTCCTTCATGTTAATAGTATTGCAGAAATCCAGTATACATTTTGCATACCTAAACAGAGCAAAAGCACTATAGAGCAAGCAGATGACCAACACCAAATTAAATGGAGAGACACTTAAATTCTACTGAAATCAGGCACAAGACATGCCTGCCCATTCTCTCCCTATCTATTCGACATGATATAGAGATCAGGGGAATTCAAATTGGAAAGGAAGAAATCAAATATCACTACTAGAAAATGATAAGATAACATACATCAGTGACCCCAAAAGTTCTACTAGAAAATTCCTATAGGTGATAAACACCTTCAGAGAAATGTGTGGATAAAAAAAAATCAATGTAAACAGAAAACTATACCCTACCCCCCCAAAAAAAAAAACAACAAAAATGTAGTAACCCTCCTTTACACAAGAATAAAAGGGCTGGGAAAGAGGTTAGAGAAACAATATCCATTACAATAACCATAATAAACATAA
Organism: Apodemus agrarius; assembly: GCA_964023405.1. Classification (NCBI taxonomy): domain Eukaryota; kingdom Metazoa; phylum Chordata; class Mammalia; order Rodentia; family Muridae; genus Apodemus; species Apodemus agrarius. The sequence continues at coordinate 137,726,405 of OZ030010.1, read as the reverse complement.
AGAACACAAAAAGTTAGACACCAACAAACCAAATAATCCAATTTAAAAACTGGTACATGGAGCTAACCAGAGAATTTGAAGCTTTTAAAGAAATGTTCAATGTCATTAGCCATAATGGAAATACAAATCAAAACAACCCTGAGATTTCATTTTACACCTGTCAGAACGGCTAAGATCAAAAACTCAAGTGACACCATATGTTGTTGAAGATTTGGATCAAGGGGAACATTCCTCCATTCCTAAAGGGAGTGCTAAATCATACAAAGTTTCTGTAAATCAATCTCAGAAAATTGGAAATAGTTCTACCTGAAGATTTCTCAGAAAATTGGAAATAGTTCTATCTGAAGACATAGCTATACTGATCCTGGACATAAAACCAAAAGATACTCCACTAAACAATAAGGGCATGTGCTCCATTATGTTCATAACAGCTTTATTTATAATAGACCAAAATTGGAAACAGCATGGATGTTTCTCAACAAAAGAATGAATAAAAAATGTTGTAAGCCTATACAATGGAATAATATTCAGCTATTACAAAATAATAGCATCATAAAATTCTAGGCAAATGGATGGAGCTAGAAAATACCATCCTGGGCGAGGTAACCTAGACCTAGAAAGACACCTATTATAAATACTCACTTTCAAGTGAACATTATCCATAAAGTACTGGATAAACATGCTATAATCCACAGACCCAAAGAGGCTAAGTAAGAAGAATGGTCCATGGAGAGGATATGTGACTCTCACTCAGAAAAGAAAACAAAGTCCTCATTGGATGTGTATGGCAAGAGGAACCTGGGTGGGGAAGGGAATAAGGAGGGAAATGGGGATAGGGAACAGGTATGGGGATAAAATATGGCTGAGAGTGATAATGGAAATCAATGGGGTTCCAAGAGCCTTCCTGAACCCTTATTCTCTCTGGATAGGTACCCCAAGGAAGCATTAGTCAGGGCAAATCTTAGGTTTGCAAGAGGTAAGGTTACTTAATATTAAACAATGTTTACCTTTCTTGACTCCAAGTTATTCTGTGTCTGGAATAAGATGAGTCCAAAAGATCAATTTTTTCTAAATTTATTTATTTACTTACTTATTTATTTATTTATTTATTCATTTTATTTATTTATTTATTTATTTTTTTGTTTATTTATTTATTTTTACACTCCAGATTTTATTGTCCCCACCCCCAGCCAACTGTCAGAAGGTTCCACATCCCATGCATCCTCCCCACCCTGTCTTCATGAGGATACCCACCCAACCCCTTACCCCACCTGAACTCTAAACTCCCTGGGACCTCCAGTTTCTTGAGGGTTAGGTGCATCATCTTTGATTGAACACACACTCAGCAGTCCTCTGCTGCATATGTGTTGGGGGCCTCAAATCAGCTGGTGTATGCTGACTTTTTTGTGGTTCAGTGAGACTAATTAATTGTCTCAATTGAGACTGCTGGTCCTCCTACAGAGTCACTCTCCTCCTCAGCTTCTTTCAGTCTTTCCCTAATTCAGCCTCAAGGGTCACCAGCTTCTGTCCATTACTTGGGTGCAAATATCTGCATTTGACTCTTTCAGCTAATTTCAGAAGATTAACATCAAATTGTTAAGTAGCAGAGGATTAAGTAAAGGAGTTCTTTGTTATTTTCTCCACAGGTTCCTCATGCCCTGTGACCTTAGGCTGGGTGTTTATTAACTCCCAGTTAACTCCTTGTCAGTGAGAGAAAGTCACTTTGACAAGAGAATCTAATCTTAATTTTAAGATAAAATAAGGGGATACTTTATTTTCCATGAAGAAAATAACAATCTGTTTCTATTCCTTAAGATAAAATACATTCATCTACTGCAATTATTCTGTTATTCTTTCTTGGGGCACATAATTACATGTTATTCCAAGTATCTTTGTTCAAAAGTTCACAAGTTCAAACATAAATTAAGCTCATTAATTTAATAATATGTTACAACAGTGTATACTAAGACGTTTACATGTGTATGCATTAAGACTAGTTATCTAATTAAACATTAATTACCTGCCACTAGCTCTACAGGATCAAGAGTTTAAAACAATAATTCTTGTATCTAAGTTAGCACTGTTTTGTCATCAGGCAAATCAACTGCCTTATGTCTCATTAGAATTGAAGTTTTGTATAGATAAGCCATATTATGTTTTATTTTTTTGTCTTTGAACCTACAATAAATTGTTTATACCCTTTTATGATCTTTAGTTATCAGATAATGGTTTTACAATTTTTCCTGATCATAAATTCATTTTAAAATCTGCTATTGAAGCTGGGCAGTGGTAATGCACGCCTTTTACCCAGCACTTGGGAGGCAGAAGCAGGTGGATTTCTGAGTTTGAGGCCAGCCTTGTCTACAGAGTGAGTTCCAGGACAGCCAGGGCTATACAGAGAAACCCTGTCTCGAAAACAAAACAAAACAAAACAAAACAAAACAAAACAAAACAAAACAAATCTGCTATCTTACAGTAATTAGCTTGTGACACATGAAGTTTATAAAGTCCTAATTACAGTGTTTCTTATAGTGGACCCAAAATGACTTGTATAAATTTAGGAATTCTATAGAGTCATTACTATGAAATCATCAATTATTCAATATAATACCACTACAGTGGTAATAGGTAGAAAATCTTGAATGGTAGAATAACTGATTAATAGCATAGGCAAATACCCAGACAGCATTACATTATATAATAGTGACAGGAAAGGCATATCAGCAAAAAGAGTCAATCCTGAGCTATGATTTCTGAAAGACTTGCAATTCAGAATAACTATTGCATCCTTGCAAAATGGAATGTCATCACCAGGAAAGTTCACTTGTATTTTTCTCTCCTAAGATGGATCCTGACATGTGGGGAGCATCTATTGGACTAGATAGAGACCTGGGGTCTGGGGAAGGTATGGGGTATTTATGAGGGTGACTCTAGATGAGACTCCTACCAGTGACACATACAGAGATTGAAGTGACCACCTCCTAGAGCCATCCATGGCTTCCAGTGGAAGGAGAGTGACATCAATCCACCCATAAAGTCTTCAATCCCAAATTTGTCCTGTCTACAAGACAGGGATAAAAATGGAGCAGAAAATGGGAGAATTGCCAACCAATGACTGGCCCAACTGAAAACCCATCCCATGTGTGAGAGGCAATTTCTGACACCATTAATGATTCTCTCCTCTGTTTCTAGACAGGAGCCTAGCATAACTGCCTTTTCAGAGGCTTCATACTGTAGCAGATGGAAACAGATGCAAAGACCCACAGCTAAATATAACAACTTGGGGAGTCTTATGGAAGAGTGGAGGATAGATTTGAGCAAGCTGTAGGTGTTAAGGAAATCACAAGTAGACCTACAGTGTCAACCGACCTGGGCCCATGGAGCCTCAGAGAGACTGAACCTCCTACTAAAGTGTATGCAAGGACTGAACCTAGGTCTCTTACATGTTTGTAGCAGATGTGCAACTTATTCTTCATGTGGTCACCCTATCAATTGGAGTGTGAGCTATGTTTAACTCTTTGGCCATGGCCTGTCATTGGATCCTCTTCCCCCAATTGGTCTACCTGTCTACTCTCTCAGTGAGAGAGTATGCACTTAGTTATACTGTTGCCACTAGATATCCTATGGCAGAGTGATGCTCAAAGGGAACATCCTAAAGAATTAATGAAAAAAATAAAAATTAGGAAAAACAAGTGTTTACAAAGGGTGTGTCTGTATTCCAGCAAGAAGTATTATAGGTGTGTGCAAAAGGTGGAGCTACAGCAAATCTAGAAAAAGTTTTTATTTATTTTTATTTTATTTTATTTTTTTAGTAAATCCCTCAATCTCTGGGATCATAATGTTATCAAATATCCTGCAATAATGTGGAACATAAATTCTAGAAACATAGGGGTATAGACTAGATTATTTAATGGGTAGCCATGATTTTCCCTTCAATTTAAAACAAATTGAAATATTTTTCTCATCTCAGTTTTCAAATCATCAATATCCAAAAGTTTAAAAATCACTGATGGTGTTGGCTAGGATTGGTTTATTTTGAGATGCCCATCTAACTAGTAAAGAACTTTCCTTATTCATCATCGTCGTCGTCGTCGTCGTCGTCGTTGTTGTTGTTTTTTGAGACAAGGTTTCTCTGTATAGTCCTGGCTCTCCTAGAACTCACTCTGTAGACCAGACTGGCCTCGAACTCAGAAATCCACCTGCCTCTGCCTCCCAAGTGCTGGGATTAAAGGCATGCAACCCCACCATCCGGCTTTTCCTTATTCATTACAATCAAGCAGGCAAATATATGTAATTACACTCATATGAATGCAAAGGCTCTATAAGCTTTATTTCTAGTGCCACAACAGTGATATTATCCATATATTGATCATCTAGTACATTTTTTGATAAATTGTTGCCACTTGTATTTCACTGGAATACTGATTACTGAACATGTCTAAGATAGTAAATATTTTATTGGAATAGAATTGTGAATACTAACCTAAAAGTGAAGTTTAAACTAACTTTTACCAAAGAGCAATAATTTGTTCTTTGCTATTTTTTAAGAACTTGCCTCCATATAATGCTTTCCTGTGAAAACAAACTGTATAATTTTCAGTCACGTAAAAGACTGAATAATTTTATTCATTTACAAAGTAAAAGCTTGAGAGAAGAGATGCCCTAACAGTTAAGGGTGCTGATATTCTTAAAGAAGACCACTTAGAAAAGCAGTAGCAGTCAATTGGTGCAGACCAGAGCCTAAGATACAATAGAGGACATTTCAACAAGAAACTGTGAAGTAGAAGTTTCAGTGGATACCCCAAGATGTAGATATGCCAGAGCTGTGAGATACTTGCTGGGGAAAGCTGCTAATGGGGAGTGAAACTAGCACAAGAGACAGAATTATTCTGCAGTCAACAAAGCTGAAAGGAGTTGGACATCAAACATGGAGATTCAGAATTGGGAGTTTTCCAATGTTTTTAGTCTGCTAGTGCCTCACTGTCACATTTGGGAATGGTAATGTACATTCTATATTGTGGGAAGTATTTTAACTCCCTTTGATTTTGATTGTATATGGGATTATAGTTAAGAGAGTGAAGGAATCCCAAAAGAGACTGACATTTGGACTTGTAAGCATTATGGAGATTGTGATAATCTATAGGGACTTCTGAAGTTGGACTAAATATATTTTGCCTTATGTTGTGACTAAGTATAGCCCCCATAGACTCATGAGTTTGAACAAGTATATGTATTCCAGGGAATGATTAGAATGTGCTTTTTGAATATGCTTGGCTCTTAGGAAGTAGCACTATTAGCCAGTGTTGGAATAGGTGTGTCCTTCTTAGAGAAAATGTGTCATTGTAGAGGCAGGTTTTGAGTTTTCCCAGTGTTCAACCCCTGCCATTTTAAAAAGAGATCCTCCTTCATGTTTCCTATACAAGAGAGTATCTTTCTGCCTGCCTTAGGCTCAAGATGTAGAACTCTCAGCTCCTTCTGCAGCACCATGTCTGCCTGGATGCTGCTATGCTTCCCATCAAAATGAAAATGTACTGAACTTCTAAACCTGTAAGACAGCCTCAATTAAATGTTGTCCTCTGTAAGAATTCCTTTGGTCATGGCATCTCTTTTGTGTAATGAAACCCTAACAAAGGAATGAAGACCATTAACTCTCCAGTTATACTCCACCTTCCACACCAAATTATGACTATTGTCTTATTTAGTTTTGTGAACTGGGAAGACGTCAGCTAAATCACAACAGGTCTAGCAGACACAGCAAATATTTTTAGACTATCCAACCTGTACTATAGAAGCTGATCTGGTAAATACACTTTGTAAAATATAATATATTCAATCCATCATAACTGTTCTTCTAGAGAACCTTCCTGCAACATATTCACCATGTTGAGATTGTTTTAAAAAAATAGCTATTTCCTAAAAGAATGTTGCAGAAAGGAGAAAATCCTTTGTATTTTTTTCAGGTATTGCAACTTGCCTGGATGGGACCAAAAATTTTATCTTAAAAGATATTTAGTAATTTTCCTAAAGAAAAGTAATATAAAATAACATGATATAATATTAGCAAGTGAGATAGGAACTAGGCTACTTGTGCAAATGCAAGTGAAAATTAGTCTTTCCAATTCTATATTTCACAGAATGTACCTGAAATAGGAAAAGAAGATGTATTTATAAGGAAATCATTTCTATGCTTCCAATTAAGAAAAAAATGAAGCATTGAGAAAATTGAACATAAAACCACATATTTGTCAGTGCCTGGTGGAGAATGGATGTGCTGCACAAAAAGAAAAACACAAGAATAGGTGCAAGAGTAAAAGGTGAAGTTTCATTTCAGTGCTTTATCTTCCTGATGACATAAAATGTAGGGGCACAAAAAAACTATGCAAGAGCATAATTGAAAATAAAAAAAAAATGGCCACAGATGTGTGGGTTCAATTCTGGGTCTTCGATCCTATTCCATTGATCCGCCTCTCTGTCACTGTACCAATACCATGCAGTTTTTAACACTATTGCTCTGTAGTATTGCTTGAGGTCCGGGATATTGATTCCCCCAGAAGTTCTTTTACTGTTGATGATAGTTTTAGCTATCCTGGGTTTTTTGTTATTCCAGATGAATTTGAGAATTGCTCTTTCTAACTCTATGAAGAACTGAGTTGAATTTTTTTTATTTTCTTTTTTTTTATTTTTTTATTTTATTTTCTATATTCTATGTTTACATTCCAAAGGCTTTCCCCTTTCCCAGTTCCCACCCACCATAGTTCCCATAGTTCCTCTCCCCCCCATCTGTTCCCCAATAATTCCCCCTCCCCCCTCGGTTTCTTTACTAAACTGGATGCAATCTTTACAGGCCCAGGGTCCTCTCCTTTCTTCTTCTTGGGAATCATTTGACTTGCTATTTGTGTCTTGAGTATTTAGGGCTTCTGGGCTCATTAATATCCACTTATCAGTGATTGCATTTCATGTGCATTCTTTTGTGATTGGGTTAATCCACTCAGGATGATATTTTCCAGGTCTAACCATTTACCTACAAATTGCATTAATTCATTATTTTTAATTGCTGAGTAGTATTCCATTGTATAAATATACCACATTTTCTGTATCCATTCCTCCTTTGAGGGATATTTGGGCTCCTTCCAATTTCTGGCTATTATAAACAAGGCTGCTATAAACATAGTGGAGCATGTGTCCTTATTGCATGCAGGGGAATCCTCTGGGTATATGCCCAGGAGTGGTATGCCAGGGTCCTCTGGAAGTGACATGCCCAATTTTCTGAGGAACTGCCAAACTGATTTCCAGAGCAGTTTTGCCATTTTGCAATCCCACCAACAGTGGAGGAGTGTTCCTCTTTCTCCACATCCTCGCCAGCACTTGTTGTCTCTTGAGTTTTTAAACTTAGCCATTCTGACTGGTGTGAGGTAGAATCTCAGGGTTGTTTTAATTTGCATTTCCCTGATGACTAATGATGTTGAACATCTTTTAAGGTGTTTCTCGGCCATCCGAATTTCTTCTGGTGAAAATTCTTTGTTTAGCTCTGTGCCCCATTTTTTGATAGGGTTATTTTTTTCTTTGCAGTCTAACTTCTTGAGTTCTTTGTATATATTGGATATTAGCCCTCTGTCGGATGTGGAGTTGGTGAAGATCTTTTCCCACTTTGTTGGTTGCCGTTTTGTCCTTCTGACAGTGTCCTTTGCTTTGCAGAAACTTTGTAATTTTATGAGGTCCCATTTGTCGATTCTTGATCTTAGAGCATAAGCTATTGGTGTTCTGTTCAGGAACTTTTCCCCTGTGCCCAAGTCCTCCAGGGTCTTCCCAAGTTTCTTTTCTAATAGTTTCAGTGTGTCCGGTTTTATGTGGAGGTCCTTGATCCACTTGGAGTTGATCTTAGTGCAAAGAGATAAGATTGGATCAATTCGCATTCTTCTGCATGTTGACTTCCAGTTGAACCAGCACCATTTGTTGAAAAGGCTATCTTCATTCCACCGAATGGTTGTGGCTCCTTTATCAAAGATCAAGTGACCATAAGTCTGTGGGTTAACCTCTGGGTCTTCAATCCTGTTCCATTGATCTGCTTGCCTGTTGCTATACCAATACCATGCAGTTTTTAACACAATTGCTCTGTAGTACTGCTTGAGGTCAGGGATATTGATTCCCCCAGAAGTCCTTTTATTGTTGAGAATAGTTTTAGCTATCCTGGGTTTTTTGTTGCTCCAGATGAATTTGAGAATTGCTCTTTCTAGATCTATGAAGAATTGAGTTGGGATTTTGATGGGGATCGCATTGAATCTGTATATTGCTTTTGGCAAGATGGCCATTTTTACTATATTAATCCTGCCAATCCAGGAGCAAGAAATATTTTTCCATCTTCTGAGGTCTTCTTCGATTTCTTTCTTCAAGGACTTGAAGTTCCTGTTGTACAGATCTTTCGCTTGTTTGGTTAGAGTTACGCCAAGATATTTTATGTTGTTTTTGGCTATTGTGAAGGGTGTTATTTCCCTAATTTCTTTCTCTGCCTGCTTGTCCTTTGAGTACAAGAAGGCCACTGACTTGCTTGAGTTAATTTTATAACCTGCCACTTTGCTGAAGTTGTTTATCAGCTGTAGAAGTTCTCTGGTGGAGTTTTTTGGGTCGCTTAGGTAAACTATCATATCATCTGGAAATGATGATAGTTTCACTTCTTCCTTTCCAATTTGTATCCCTTTGACTTCCTTATGTTGTCTAATTGCTCTTGCTAGAACTTCAAGTACTATATTGAAAAGATATGGAGAGAGAGGGAAGCCTTGTCTAGTCCCTGATTTTAGTGGGAATGCTTCAAGTTTCTCTCCATTTATTTTGATGTTGGCTACTGGTTTGCTGTAGATTGCTTTTACTATGTTTAGGTATGGACCTTGAATTCCTGCTCTTTCCAAGACTTTTAGCATGAAAGGATGCTGAATTTTGTCGAATGCTTTTTCAGCATCTAATGAGATGACCATGTGGTTTTTTTCTTTCAGTTTGTTTATGTAGTGGATTACATTGATGGATTTCTGTATATTGAACCATCCCTGCATCCCTGGGATGAAGCCTACTTGATCATGGTGGATGATCGTTTTGATGTGCTCTTGGATTCGGTTAGCAAGAATTTTATTTAGTATTTTTGCATCTATATTCATAAGAGAAATTGGCCTGTAGTTCTCTTTCTTTGTTGGATCTTTTTGTGGTTTAGGTATTAGCGTAATTGTGGCTTCAAAGAATGAGTTGGGCAGTGTCCCTTCTGTCTCTATTTTGTGGAATAGTTTGGAGAGTATTGGTGTTAAGTCTTCTTTGAAGGTCTGGTAGAATTCTGCACTAAAACCATCTGGTCCCGTACTTTTTTTGGGTGGGAGGCTTTCTATGACCCCTTCTATTTCTTTAGGGGTTATGGGACTATTTAGCTGATCTACTTGATGCTGATTTAATTTTGGTATTTGATATCTGTCTATGAAATTGTCCATTTCCTCCAGATTCTCCAGTTGTTTTGAGTATAGACCTTTGTAGTAGGATCTGATGATGTTTTGAATTTCCTCAGTTTCTGTTGTTATGTCTCCCTTTTCATTTCTAATTTTGTTAATTTGTATACTGTCTCTGTGTCCTTTGGTTAGTCTGGCTAAGGGTTTATCTATCTTGTTGATTTTCTCAAAGAACCAGCTCCTGGTCTTGTTGATTCTTTGTATGGTTCTCTTTGTTTCTATTTGATTGATTTCAGCCCTGAGTTTGATGATTTCTTGTCTTCTACTCCTCCTGGGTGAATTAACTTGTTTTTCTTTCAGGGCTTTAAGGTGTTCCATTAAGCTGCTAGTATATGCTCTCTCCAGTTTCTTTTTGGATGCACTTAGAGCTATGAGTTTTCCTCTTAGCACTGCTTTCATTGTGTCCCATAGATTTGGGTAGGTTGTACCTTCATTTTCATTGAATTCTAAAAAGTCTTTGATTTCTTTTTTTATTTCTTCCTTGACCAAGGTGTCATTGAGTAGAGTATTGTTCAGCTTCCATGTGTATGTGGGCTTTCTGTTGTTTTTGTTGTTATTGAAGACCACTCTTATTCCATGGTGATCTGATAGAAGGCATGGGATTAGCTCGATCTTCTTGTATTTGTTGACATCTGTCTTGTGACCAATTATATGGTCTATTTTGGAGAAGGTCCCATGTGGAGCTGAGAAAAAGGTATATTCTTTAGCTTTAGGATGAAATGTTCTATATATATCTGTTAAATCCAATTGGTCCAGAGTTTCAATTAGTTTCACTGTTTCCCTGTTTAGTTTCTGCTTTCCTGATCAGTCCATTGAGGAGAGTGGAGTGTTGAAGTCACCCACAATTATTGTGTTAGGTGTAATGTGTGCTTTAAGCTTTAGTAAGGTTTCTTTTACGAATGAGGCTGCCCTTGCATTTGGAGCATAGATGTTCAGTATTGAGAGCTCTTCTTGGTGGATTTTCCCTTTGGCCAGCAAGAAGTGACCTTCTGAGTCTCTTTTGATGATTTTAGGTTGGAAGTCAATTTTATCTGATATTAGAATGGCTACTCCAGCTTGTTTCCTGAGACCATTTGCTTGTAAAATTGTCTTCCAGCCTTTTACTCTAAGGCAGTGTTTGTCTTTGACACTGAGATGTGTTTCCTGTATGCAGCAAAATGTAGGGTCCTGTTTCTGTATCCAGTCTGTTAATCTATGTCTTTTTATTGGGGAATTGAGTCCATTGATGTTAAGAGATATTAAGGAATAGTAATTATTTCCTCCAGACATTTTTGAAATTATATTTATTTATTTTATTTATTTTTTATATTCGAGAGGTTACCTTCTTTTGGGTTTGATGAGAGGAGGTTTCTGTCTTGCTTCTTCCCGGGTGTAGTTTCCATCCTTGTCTTGGTGTTTTCCCCCTATTATCCTTTGTAGGGCTGGATTTGTGGAAAGATATCGTGCAAATTTGGTTTTGTCATGGAATACCTTGATGTCTCCATCTATGGTGATTGAGAGCTTTGCTGGGTAAAGTAGTTTTGGCTGAAGTTTGTGTTCTCTTAGAGTTTGCATGATATCTGCCCAGGATCTTCTAGCTTTCATGGTCTCAGGTGAGAAGTCTGGTGTTATTCTGATAGGTCTTCCTTTATAAGTTACTTGGCCTTTTTCTCTTGCTGCCTTTAATATTCTTTCTTTGTTTAGTACATTTGGAGTTTTGATTATTATGTGAAGGGATGTATTTCTGTTCTGATCCAGTCTGTTTGGGGTTCTGTATGCTTCTTGTATATTCATGGGCATCTCTCTCTTTAGGTTGGGGAAGTTTTCTTCCATAATTTTGTAGAAGATATTTGCTGGCCCTTTAACTTGTACATCTTCATTCTCGTCTATACCTATAATCCTTAGGTTTGGTCTTCTCATAGTGTCTTGGATTTCCTGGATGTTTTGGGTTACCACCTTTTTGCATTTAGTATTTTCTTTGACTGTTGAATCAATGGTTCCTATGGTATCTTCGGCTTCTGATATTCTGTCTTCTATTTCTTGTATTCTATTGTTGATATTTGCATCTATGGCTCCTGATTTCTTCCCAAGGTTTTCTATCTCCAATGTTGTCTCCCTCTGCGATTTCTTAGTTGTTTCTACTTCTGTTTTTAGTGCCTGGATGGATGTGCTCAGATCTTTCGCTTGCTTGATTGTGTTTTCATGTATTTCTTTAATAGATTTTTGTGTTTCCTCTTTCATAGCTTCTACTTGTTAGCCCACGTTCTTCTGTATTTCTTTAAGTGATTTTTGTCTTTCCTCCTTATTGTCTTCTTCTTTTTGATCCATCTTCTCCTTCATTTCTTGAAGTGATTTTTGTATTTGCCTTGTAAAGGCTTCTAACTTTTGATCCATTTTCTCTTCTATTTCTTTACGAGATTTTTCTATGTGTTCAGCTACCAGCATCCTGACCAGTGATTTTATATCCAAGTCTTGTTTTTCTGGTGTTTTGGGGTATCCAGGGCTTCCTGTTGTTGGCGAACTGGGTTCAGATGCTGTCATGTTGTCTTGATTTCTGTTAGTGACATTCCTTCGTTTACCTTTTGCCATCCGGTTATTTCTGGTGTTAGTTGACCTTGTTGTCACTGGCTGGTGTTTGAATCTCCTATGAGGCTGGGCTTACCTGTTGTTTCTCTACTGGTGGTTATGTGTGATTGCTGCTCAACGGGATCACGAGCTGGCTGCCACCTGCTGACTTTGTGCACGGCCTGAGGTCTCCGGGAAGTGTGGGGGAGTGCAGCAGAGCCTCGGCAGGTGCTGCTGGGCCTGCCTAGTAGCGAGAGCCTAGCAGATCCCCCCACGTGGTAGCCCCTGGTGGAATCTGTCTACCTGTCCCTTTCCAGCTGTGTTCTGGTTGCAGTATGGAGGCCTGCCGCTATCGCTGGTCCGGGCTCCTGGGGAACTGGGTGGTTCCGGCTCCCTAGGAGCACGGCCTAAGCTCGCAGGGACGTGCTGCAGAGCCTAGGCGCCTGGGCCCGCCTGTGGGCAAGAGCTTAGCAGCTCTCCCTGCTCTAGCCCCAGATGGAGTCTCTATCTGCACCTTTCCAGCTGTGTCCTGGTTGCAATATGGAGGCCTGCTGCTATAGCTGGTCCTCACTCTTCTTAATAACCAAGAATTGTTGCTTATCCTGGTTCCGTGGGCAGGGTCTGAGCACCTGGCAAGCTGGCTAGGTCTGGCTGACCTGCTTCCGGCTGGATGGGAAGCTGCAGACAAGATGGCGCTGCCTGCAGGGGGTTTGGGGTCTGGCCTGCGAGCGCAGAGCTCAGGCATGGCCGCTGTACGCCAAACCACTAGGCTGTGCGCAGTTCCTGCCCCAGACCTGAGTCCCCGGAGGTCTTAAACTCGGGCTGTCTCTGGTACCTGGTTCCGCCGGCAGGGTCTCAGCATCTGGCAGGCTGGCTAGGTCTGGCTGACCTGCTACAGGCTGGATGGGAAGCTGCAGACAAGATGGCGCTGCCTGCAGGGGGTTCGGGGTCTGGCCTGTGAGCGCAGAGTGCAGGCACGGCTGCTGTACTCCAAACCGCTAGGCTGTGCGCAGTTCCTGCCCCAGACCTGAGTCCACGGAGGTCTTAAACTCGGGCTGTCTCTGGTACCTGGTTCCGCCGGCAGGGTCTCAGCACCTGGCAGGCTGGCTAGGTATGGCTGACCTGCTACTGGCTGGATGGGAAGCTGCAGACAAGATGGCGCTGCCTGCAGGGGGTTCGGGTCTGGCCTGCGAGCGCAGAGCGCAGGCACGTTTGCTATACTCCAAACCGCTAGGCTGTGCGCAGTTCCTGCCCCAGACCTGAGTCCCCGGAGGTCTTAAACTCGGGCTGTCTCTGGTACCTGGTTCTGCTGGCAGGGTCTCAGCACCTGGCAGGTTGGCTAGGTATGGCTGACCTGCTCCTGAGTTGAATTTTTGATGGGGATTGCATTGAATCTGTATATTGCTTTTGGCAAGATTGCCATTTTAACTATATTAATCCTGCCAACCCACGAGCATGGAAGATTTTTCCAATTTTTGATGTCTTCTTCAATTTCCTTCTTCATAGACCTGAACTTTTTGTCATATAAATCTTTCACTTGTTTGGTTAGAGTCACACCAAGATACTTTATATTGTTTGTGGCTATTGTGAAGTATGTCATTTCCCTAATTTCTTTCTTGGCCTGCTTTTCCTTTGCATATAGGAAGGATACTGATTTGCTTGAGTTGATTTTATAACCAGCCACTTTGCTGAAGTTGTTTATCAGCTGTAGGAGTTCTCTGGAGGAGTTTTTTGGGTCACTTAAGTATACTAACATATCATCTGCGAATAGTGATAGTTTGACTTCTTCCTTTCCGATTTGTATCCCTTTGACTTCCTTATGTTGTTGAATTGCTCTAGCTAGTACCTCAAGTACTATATTGAAGAGAGATGGTGAGAGGGGGCAGCCTTGTCTAGTCCCTGATTTTAGTGGGATTGCTTCAAAATTCTCTCTATTTACCTTGATGTTGGGTACCGGTATGCTGTAAATTGCTTTTACTATATTTAGGTATGGGCCTTGAATTCCTGTTTCTTCTAAGACTTTCAGCATGAAAAGATGCTGAATTTTGTCAAATGCTTTTTCAGCATCCAATAAGATGACCATGTGGTTTTTTCTTTGAGTTTGTTTATGTAGTGGATTACATTGATGGATTTCCGTATATTGAACCATCCCTGCATCCCTGGGATGAAGCCAACTTGATCATGGTGAATGATCATTTTGATGTGTTCTTGGATTCAGTTGGCAAGAATTTTATTTAGTATTTTTGCATCGATATTCATAAGAGAAATTGGCCTGTAGTTCTCTTTCTTAGTTGGATCTTTGTGTGGTTTTGGTATCAGGGTAATTGTGGCTTCATAGAACGAGTTGGGTAGTGTTCCTTCTGTTTCTATTTTGTGGAATAGTTTGAAGAAAGCTGGTACAACTACTCTGGAAATCAGTCTGGTGTTTCTTCAGAAAACTGGACATGATACTTCTGGAGGACCCAGTCATACCACTCCTGGGCATATACCCAGAAGATTCCCCAGCATGCAATAAGGATACATGCTCCACTATGTTCATAGCAGCCTTATTTATAATAGCCAGAAACTAGAAAGAACCCAGATGTCCCTCTATGGGGGAATGGATACAAAAAAATGTGATATATATACACAATGGAGTACTATTCAGCCATTAGAAACAATGAATTCATGAAATTCTTAGAGAAATGGATGGAGCTGGAGAACGTCATACTAAGTGAATTAACCCAGTACCCCCCCCAAAAAAAATGGTATGCAGTCACTGATAAGTGGATATTAGCCTAGAATCTTGGGACACCAAAGACACAATTCACGTACCAAATGATGTCTAACAAGAAGAAAGGAGTGGACACTGGTGCTGGAAAGGATCAAAGCATCAGTGTAGGGGAATACAAGATCAAGGAAGAGGGAAGGGGTGGAAGATGGAGCAGGGGGAGGGAAAAGGGCATGTGGGACCTTTGGGGGGTGGGGAACCAGAAAAAGGGAAATGAATTGTAAATATAGAATATATCCAATAAAAAAAAGAAAGAAAATAAAAAATGCATCCTTGTGTTCACTGTGTTCACTTTAGCTTTCTTTTGCCATTTTGACTTTGTGTTCTAATGCAGCATCATTTGATATTGTAGGTCTTTTTTCCCCTTTCTTTTATTTCTCCCTCCATCATTTGTTTCATCCATCCCTCCCTCCTTTGTTTCCTCCATCCTTCCCTCCCTTATTTTCTTCCTTGATTCTGTCCTTTCTAATTAAGTGTTACTTCAGGGAATGGAAATTTGAACAGTCTACAAGACAGCATCCAAAGTAAAGCAGGCACTTGAAATTATTAGTTTTCTACCTGCGTACTGCATTCTCAGCACTCAGTGCATCCCCTTATGTTTTCTTCCTTCTCACTTTCCTGATGTAGCAGATCAAATCAAGATATGATACATGTGAAATAAAATACAATTTCTTGTGAAGAGTACTCTGCGGGCCTGGGTTTTCTTCTGAAAATGTATTCTACCATAGTAGCTTGTCCTGAATGTACAACTTCCTTCTCTTCTATAATAACTAACA
This sequence comes from Apodemus agrarius, assembly GCA_964023405.1. Lineage (NCBI taxonomy): Eukaryota > Metazoa > Chordata > Mammalia > Rodentia > Muridae > Apodemus > Apodemus agrarius. Next base: position 137,710,833 of record OZ030010.1, on the reverse strand, counting down.
TTTCATTTGTTAAATTCTTAAAAATTATTTTTATTAGATATGTTCTTTCTTTACATTTCAAATGATTTCCCCTTTCCTGGATCCCCACTTCCAGAAAGTCCCATAAGCCCTCTTCCCTCCCCCTGTTCCCTACTCAAACCCTTCCCACTCTCCTGTCCTGGTATTCCCCTACACTGCTGCACTGAGCCTTTCCAGGACCAGGGGCATCTCTTTCCATCTTCTTGGGCATCATTTGATATGTGAATTGTTTCTTGGGTATTCTGAGCTTCTGGACTAAAATCCACTTGTGAGTAAGTGCAAACCATGTGTGTTCTTTTGTGATTGGGTTACCTCACTTACGATGAGTAGTAATCTATAGTGTAAATATATCACATTTTCTGTATCCGTTTCTCCATTGAGGAACATCTGTGTTCCTTCCAGCTTCTGACTATTATAAATTGGGCTGCTATGAACATAGCAGAGCATGTGTCCTTATTACATGCTGGGGAATCCTCTGGGTATATGCCCAGGAGTGGTATAATGGCGTTCTCCAGTAGTATCATGCCCAGTTTTCTGAGGAACTGCTAGACTGATTTCCAGAGTGGTTGTACCAACTTGCAATCCTACCGGCAGTGGAGGAGTGTTCCTCTTTCTCCATATTCTCTACAGCACCTGCTGTCTCCTGAGTTTTTGATCTTAGCCATTCTGACTGGTGTGAGGTGATTTGCATTTCCCTGATGACTAAGGATGTTCCTTAATTGTTTAATGCACTTGTTAAGTGTGTAGTCTGTGGCATACATTGTTCTAGATGCTGAGAATTTAATAACAAATAGATTGTATCCTTCTCAACGGGGAAATGTGCCCTGAGAAATTTTAAATAAACTAACTTTCAATATTACCTCTGGAGACCATGATTTATTTTTTTACAATGGGCATAGCCACAATTTTAATCATCTTATTCTGAATAGAGTGTTATTTATCTTATTTAATTAACCTTAAATACAGCCACTGGAATCTGGAATTCTGACCAAGTATTTGAAAAATTTAGAATATATTTTCTTTACAAAACTATTGTAGAAGTTTATTTAATTGAAATTTTGTGTGTGATTCAAAAAGTAAATTATAGGGTCTGAATTTTAATTATCTATATGCAAAGATACCTCCTGAATTTTATTTTATTTTATTCTTTATTATATATTTTCTTTATTTATATTGCAAATGTTATCCCCTTTCCTGGTTTCCCATTTGAAAACAACATATCCCATCCCCCCTACCCCTGCTCACCAACCCAACCCAGTACCCCTTCCCTGTCCTTGCATTCCCTTATGCTGGGACATCTAGGCTTCTCAGGACCAAGGGCCTCTCTTCCCTTTGATGTCCAACAAGACCATCCTCTGCTGCATATGCATCTGGAGCCATGGGTCCCTCCAGTTGGTGGTTTATTCCCTGGAACTCTGGAGGTACTGGTTGGTTCATATTGTTCTTCCACCTATGGGGCTGCAAACTCCTTCAGGTCTTTCAGTCCTTTCTCTACTGCCTCCATTGGGGACTTTGTGCTTATTCCCATGGTTGGTTGACAGCAGCCACCACTGTATATGTCAGGTAATTGTAAAGCCTCTCAGGAGACAACAATTGGCTCCTGCCGGGAAGCACTTGTTTACATCCAGTGGCTGTATATGGGATGGATGCCCAGGTGGGGCAGTCTCTGGATGGTCTTTCCTTCAGTCTCTGCTCCATACATTGTCTCTGCATCTCCTCCCATGAGAATTTTGTTCCCCCTTCTAAGAAGAACCAAAACACCCATACTTGGGTCTTCCTTCTTCTTGAGCTTTGTTTGGTCTGTGAATTATATCTTGGGTATTCCAAGCTTTTGGGCTACTATCCACTTATCAGTGAGGGCATACCATGTGTGTTCTTTTATGATTGTGCTACCTAACTCAGGATATTTTTTTTTGTTTTTTTTTTTTTTTTTTGAGACAGGGTTTCTCTGTGTAGCCCTGGCTTTCCTGGAACTCACTTTGTAGACCAGGCTGGCCTTGAATTCAGAAATCCGTCTGCCTCTGCCTCCCAAGTGCTGGGATTACAGGCGTGTGCCACCACCATCCGGCCAGGATGATATTTTTTGGTATCATCCATTTGTCTAAGAATTTCATGAAGACATTGTTTTTAATAGGTGAGTACAATTCCATTGTGTAAATGTACCACATTTTCTGTAGCCATTCTTCTGTTGAGGGACATCTGGGTTCTGTCTGGCTTCTGGCTATTATAAATAAGGCTGCTATGAACATTGTAAAGCATGTGTCCTTATTACATGTTGTAGATCTACTGGGTATATGCCCAGGTGTGGCATAGCTGGTTCCTCCAGTAGTACTATGTACAAATTTCTGAGAAAAGGACAAACAGATTTCCAGAGTGATTGTACCAGCTTGCAATCCCATCAGCAGGGAGGAGTGTTCCTCATTCTCCACATCCTCAAAAGCACCTGCTGTCACCTGAGTGTTTGATCTTAGCCATTCTGAATGGTACAAGCTGGAATCTCAGGGTTGTTTTGATTTTCATTTCCCTGATGACTAAGGATGTTGAACATTTCTTGGTACATCTTGGATACTCAGCATTCCTCAGTTGAAAATTCTTTGTTTAGTTCTGTACCCCATTCTTTTTTCTTTTTTTTTTCTTTTTTTATTCTATATTCTTTGTTTACATTCCAAAGGCTTTCCCCTTTCCCAGTTCCCCCCCACCATACGTCCCATAAGTCCTCTCCCCCCCCAACTATTCCCCAATAACCCCCATACCATTTCTCTGTTCTGGTACTCTCCTACAAAACTGGATCCAATCTTTTCAGGACCAAGGTCCTCTCATTTCTTCTTCTTGGGAATCATGTGACTTGTTAATTGTGCCTTGAGTATTTAAGGCTTCTGGGCTCATTAATATCCACTTATCAGTGATTGCATTTCATTTGTATTCTTTTCTGATTGGGTTAACTAGCTTAGGATGATATTTTCCAGATCTAACCATATGCCTACAAATTGCATGAATTCATTATTTTTAATTGCTGTGTAGTATTCCATTGTATAAATATACCACATTTTCTGTATCCATTCTTCCTTTGAGGGATATCTGGGCTCCTTACAACTTCTGGCTATTATAAACAAGGCTGCTATGAACATAGTAGAGCATATGTCTTTTATGTATGCAGGGGAATCCTCTGGGTATATGCCCAGGAGTGGTATGCCAGGGTCCTCTGGAAGTACCCCATTTTTAATAGGGTTATTTTGTTCTCTGGAGTCTAACTTCTTGAGTTCTTTGTATAGATTGGATACTAGCCCTCTGTCAGATGTAGGGTTGGTGAAGACCTTTTCCCAATTTGTTGGTTGCCATTTTGTCCTTTTGACAGTGTCTTTTGTCTTACAGAAACTTTGTAATTTTATGAGGTCCCATTTGTCAATTTTTGATTATAGAGCATACGCCATTGGTGTTCTTTCTGTTCAAGAAAGTTTTCACTGTGTCCATGTGCTTGAGATTCTTCCCCATTTTCTTTTCTATTAGTTTCAGTGTATCTGGTTTTATGTGGAGGTCCTTGATCCACTTAGACTTGAACTTTGTACAAGGAGATAAGAATGGATTGCATGCTGAGGAATTTTCTGAGTATATGCCCAGGAGTGGTATGGCTGGGTCCTCTGGAAGTATCGTGTCACTGATAAGTGGATATTAGCCTAGAATCCTGGGACACCAAAGACACAATCCACATACCAAATGATGTCCAACAAGAAGGAAAGAGTGAACTCCGGTTCTGGAAAGGCTCAAAGCATCAGTGTAAGGGAATACCAGAACAGGGAAGTGGGAAGTGGTGAATGGGGAAACACGGGGAGGGAAAAGGGCATGGGGGACCTTTGGGGGGCAGGGAACCAGAAAAAGGAAAATGAAATCTAGATAGAGAATTTATCCAAGAAAAAAAGAAAAAAAGAAGTACAAACAACTTAAAAACAAAAGGAGAAATGAGAGGTGGCAGGGATGGGAGGGATATGTGGGACGATCAAGGGTGAGCATAATCAGAATGTACTGTGTACATGTACAAAGTCATCAACCAATAAATTTAATAAAATTTATCAAAAAAAAGAATGAATTGATTTGCATTCTTCTACATGCTAACCACCAGTTGAACCAGCACCATGTTTTTTTGAAAAGGGTATCATTTTTCCACTGGATGGTTTTAGCTCCTTTGCCAATGATCAAGTGATCATAGGTGTGTGGGTTCATTTCTGAGTCTTCAATTCTGTTCCACTGACCTACCTGCCTGTCACTGTACCAATACCATGCAGTTTTTATTACTATTGCTCTGTAATACAGTTTGAGGTCTAGGATGCTTATTTCAACAGAAGTTCTTTTATTGTTGAGAATAATTTTCACTATCCTGGGTTCTTTGTTATTCCAGATGAATTTGAGAATTGTACTTCCACACTCTATGAAGAAATTGAGTTGGAATTTTGACAGGGATTGCAAAGAATCTGTATATTACTTTTAACAACATGGCTGGTTTTGCTACATTAATCCTGCCAATCCATGAGCATGGAAGATCTTTCCATTTACTGAGATCTTCAATTTCTTTCTTCAGAGACTTGAAGTTCTTGTCATAAAGATCATTCACTTGCTTAGTTTGAGTCACACCAAAGTATTTTACATTATTTGTGACTTTTGTGAAGGGTTTCATTTCCTTAACTTCTTTTCCAGCCTTTGAGTTTAGGACAGCTAATGATTTGTTTGCGTTAATTTTATATCCAGCCTCTTTGCTGAAGTTGTTTATCAGCTGTAGGAGTTCTCTAGTGAAGTGTTTGGGGTCATTTAAGTATACTATCATATCATCTGCAAATAGTGATAGTTTGACTTCTTCCTTTCCAGTTTGTATCCCTTTGACCTTCTTTTGTTATCTAATTGTTCTGGCTAGGACTTCAAGTACTGTACTGAATAGATAGGGAGAGAGTGGCCTGCCTTGTGTGTTCCCCAATTTTAGTGGGATTACTTCAAGTTTCTTTCCATATAATTTGATGATTGCTGGTTTGCTGTATATTGCTTTTACTATGTTTAGGGATGAGCCTTGAACTCAAAATCTTTCTAAGACTTTTAAAATGAAGGGATGGTGAATTTTGTCAAATGCTTTTTCAGCATCTAATAAAATGTCCATGTTCTTTTTTTTCTTTGAGTTTAACTATGTAGTGGATTACATTGATGGATTTCCATGTATTGAACCATTCCTGCATCCCTGGAACGAAGCCTACTTGATCATGGTGAATGATCATTTTTCTGTATTCCTGGATTCGACTTGTAAGAATTTTATTGATTATTTTCATTGATATTAATAAGGTAAATTGTTCTGAAGTTCTCTTTCTTTGTTGGATCTTTGTGTGGTTTTGGTATCATCTTAATTGTGGTTTCATAAAACGAGTTGGGTAATGTTCCTTCTGTTTCTATTTTGTGGAATAATTTGAAGAATAATTGGTATTAAGCCTTCTTTGAATATCTGAAAGAATTCTGCAATAAAACCACCAGTCCTGTTTTTTGCTGTTATTGTTGTTGCCTGGGAGACTTTTAATGATTTCTTCTATTTCTTTAGGGGTTGTGGGACTGTGTAGATCATTTATCTGATCCTGATTTAAATTTGGCATTTGTTATCTGTCAAGAAAATTGTCCCTTTAATCCAGATTTTCCAGTTTTGTTTAGTATAGGCCTTTGTAGTAGGATCTGATAATTTTTTTCAATTTCCTCAGTTTCTGTCGTTATTTCTTCCTTTTCATTTCTTACTTTGTTAACTAGGATACTGACTCTGTATCTCTGGTTAGTGTGGCTATGGGTTTTTTTTTATCTTGTTGATTTTCTCAATCCTGGATTGTTTGATTATTTGTATAGTTCCTTTTGTTTCTACTTGGATAATTTCAGCACTGCATTTGTTTATTTCCTGCCATTTACTCCTCTTGGGTATATTTGCTTCCTTTTGTTCTAGAGCTTTCAGGTGTGCTGTTAAGCTGCTAGTGTATGCTCTCTCCAGTTTCTTTTTGGAAGTGCTGAAACTTATGGGTTTTTGGGGGCTGAGGGGTGGCTTTCTGGTAGAGAGCCTTGGCTGCTCTTCCAGAGGACCACGGCTCGATTCCCAGCACCCACATGTTCAAAATTATGAGTTTTCCTATTAGTACTGCTTTCATTATGTCCCATAACTTTGGGTATGTTGTACCTCCATTTACATTAAATTCTAAAAAGTCTTTACTTTTTTTTCTTTATTTCTTCCTTGACCAAGCTAACATTGAGTAGACCTTTGTACAGCTTCCATGTGTATGTAAGCTTTCTGTTGTTTTTGTTGCTATTGAAGACCAGCCTTAATCCATAGTGATCTGATTATTTCAATATTCTTATATCTGTTGAGGTCTGTTTTGTGACAGATTCTATGGGGAGTTTTAAAGAAGGTACCATGATGTACAGAGAAGAAGGTATAGTCTTTTGATTTAGGATGGAATATTCTGTAGATATATAAAACATTTGGTCCATAACTTCTGTTAGTTTCAGTGTGTCTCTCTTTATTTTGTGTTTCTAAGATCTGTCCATTGATGAACGTGGAGTTCTCAAGTCCTGCAAAATTATTCTGTGAGGTACAGTGCATGCTTTGAGTTCTAGTCAAGTTTGTTTTATGAATGTGGCTGCCCTTGCATTCAGAGCATTGATGTTCATAATTAAGAGTTCTTGGTAGATTTTTTTTCTTTGATGAGTATGAACTGTCATTCATTATCTTTTCTGATGACTTTTAGTTCAAATTTGATTTTATCTGATGTTAAAATGGCTACTCTTTTTTATGGCTAACTTTTTCGTGGGACCATTTTCTTGTAAAATTATTTTCCAGCCCTTTAATCTGAGGTAGTGTTTGTGTTTGACAATGAGGTATGTTTCCTGTATGCAGCAACATGCTGGGTCCTATTTACATTTCCAGTCTGTTAGTCTATATCTTTTTATTGGGGAATTGAGTCCATTGATATTGAGAGATATTAAGGAATAGTGATTGTTGCTTCCTGCTATTTTTCATATGTTTTATGTTTGTGTGGTTATCATCTTTTGGGTTTCTGGAAAGATTATTTTCTTGCTTATTCTGGGATTTAGTTTCTCTCCTTGTTTTGGCATTTTCCTTCTATTATCCTTTGTAGTGCTGGATTTGTGGAAAGCTATTGTATAAATTTGGTTTTGTTATGAAAATCTTGGTTTCTCAACCTATGGTAATTGAGAGTTTTGCTGAGTATAGGAGTCTTAACTGTCATTTGTGATCTCTTAGGGTTTGTATGAGATCTGCCAAGGATCATTTAGCTTCCATAGTCTCTGATGGGAATTCGGCTATAATTCTGATTGTTCTGCCTTTATATGTTTCTTGACCATTTTTCCTTACTACTTTTTTTGTTTTGTTTCTGTTTTTAGTTTTTTAATTTTTTTGTTGGATATATTCTATATTTACATTTTATTTCCCTTTTCCTGGTTCCCTGCCCCCCAAAGGTCTCACATGCCCTTTTCCCTTCCCCTCTTCCCCCATTCACCCCTTCCTACTTCCCTGTTCTGGTATTCTCCTACACTGATGCTTTGAGCATTTCCAGCATCAGGGTCCACTCCTTCCTTCTTGTCGGACATCATTTGGTATGTGGATTGTGAATTTGGTGTCCAAAGATTCTAGGCTAATATCCACTTATCAGTGACTGCAGACCATGGGTATTCTTTTGAGACTGGGTTACCTCACTTAGTATGATATTCTCCAGCTCCATCCATTTCTCTAAGAATTTCATGAAATCATTGTTTCTAATGGCTGAATAGTATTCTATTGTGTATATATACCACATTTTTTTTGTATCCATTCTTCCGTTGAGGGACATATGGGTTCTTTCCAGCTTCTGTCTATTATAAATAAGGCTGCTATGAACATACTGGAGCATGTATCCTTATTGCATGCTGGGGAATCTTCTGGGCATATGCCCAGGAGTGATATGGCTGGGACCTCTGGAAGTATTGTGTCCACTATGATCAAGTTGGCTTCATCCCAGGGATGCAGGGATGATTCAATATATGGAAATCCATCAATGTAATCCACTACATAAACAAACTCAAAGAAAAAAAAATACGGTCATCTCATTGGATGCTGAAAAAGCATTTGTCATAATTCAGCATCCTTTCATGCTAAAAGTCTTGGAAAGAACAGAATTTCAATGCCCATACCTAAACATAGTAAAAGCAATTTACAGCAGACCAGTAGCCAACATCAAAGTTAACGGAAGGAAACTTGAAGCAATCCCACTAAAATCAGGGACTAGACAAGGCTGTCCCCTCTCACCATATCTTTTCAATATAGCACTTGAGGTACTAGCTAGAGCAATTCAACAACGTAAGGAAGTCAAAGGGATACAAATTGGAAAGGAAGAAGTCAAACTATCACTATTTGCAGATGATATGAGAGTATACTTAAGTGACCCAAAAAAACTCCACCAGAGAACTCCTACAACTGTTAAACAACTTCAGCAAAGTGGCTGGTTATAAAATCAACTCAAGCAACTCAGTAGCCTTCCTATACTCAAAGGATAAGTAGGCTGAGAAAGAAATTAGGGAAATGACACCCTTCACAATAGCCACAAACTATACCTTGGTGTGACTCTAACCAAACAAGTGAAAGTTTTGTATGATAAAACTTCAGGTCTCAGAAGAAGGAAATGGAAGAAGACTTCAGAAAATAGGAAAATCTTCCATTCTCATGGTTTGGCAGGATTAATATAGTTAAAATGGCAATCTTGCCAAAAGCAATCTACAGATTCAATGCAATCCCCATCAAAATCCCAATTCAGTTCTTCATAAAGTTAGAATGAACAATTCTCAAATTCATCTGGAATAACAAAAAACACAGAATAGCTAAAACTATCATCAACAGTAAAAGAACTTCTGGGGAAATCATTATCCTGGTCTTCAAGCACTACTACAGAGCAGTAGTGTTAAAAACTGCATGGTATTGGTACAGTGACGGGGAGGAGGATCAATGGAACAGGATTGAAGACCCAGAATTGAACCCACACATCTATGGCCAATTGATCTTCAACAAAGGAGCTGAAAACATCCAGTGGAAAAAGGATAGCCTTTTTAACAAATGGTGCTGGCTCAACTGGAGGTCAACATGCAGAAGAATGAGAATTGATCTATTCTTATCTCCTTGTACTAAGCTCAACTCCAAGTGGATCAAGGACCTCCACATAAAACCAGAGACACTGAAACTAATAGAAAAGAACATGCAAAGAGCCTTGAGGACATTGGCTCACAGGGTAAGTTCCTGAATAGAACACCAATAGCTTATGCTCTAAGATCAAGAATAGACAAATGGGACTACATAAAATTACAAAGTTTCTATAAGGCAAAAACACTGTCAAAAGGACAAATGGGCAACCAACAAATTGGGAAAAGATCTTCACCAACCCTGCAGCAGACAGAGGGCTAATATCCAATGTTACAAAGAACTCAAGAAGTTAGACCCCAGAAAACCAAATAACCCTATTAAAAATGGGGTACAGAGCTAAACAAAGAATTTTCACCTGAAGAAATTCGGATGGCTGAGAAACACCTTAAAAAATGTTCAACATCATTAGTCATTAGAAAAATGCAAATCAAAACATCCCTGAGATTTCACCTCACACCAGTCAGAATAGCTAAGATTAAAATCTCAGGAAACAGCAGGTGCTGGTGCAGATGTGGAGAAAAGGGAACACTTCCTCCACTGCTGGTGGGACTGCAAGCTGGTACAACCACTCTAGAAATCAGTCTGGCAGTTCCTCAGAAAATCTTACTGCTTTTAATATTCTTTCTTTGTTTAGTTCATTTGGTGTTTTGATTATTTTGTGATTGGAGGAATTTCTTGTCTGGTCAAATCTATTTGGAGTTCTGTTGGCTTCTTATATGTTCATGGGCATCTCTTTTTTTAGATTAGGGACATTTTCTTCTATAATTTTGTTGAAGATATGTACTGGCCCTTTAAGTTGTGAATCTTCACTTTCCTCTATACCTATTATCCTTAGGTTTTGACTTAATGTGTCCTGGAATTCCTGGATGTTTGGGGCTAGAAGCTTTTTTCGTTTTGTATTTTTCTTGGACTGTTGTGTCAATGTTTTTGATCATATCTTCTGCACCTGAGATTCTTTCTTCTCTCTTGTATTCTGTTGATGATGCTTGCATCTATGACTACTCATTTCTTTCCTAGGTTTTCTATCTCCAGTGTTGTGTACCTTTGTTATTTTCCTTCTTTATTGTTTCGATTTCCATTTTAGATCCTGAATTGTTTTCTTCTTTCACTTGTTTGTTTGTGTTTTCCTGTAATTCTTTAAGGGATTTTTGTTTTTCCTCTATAAGGGCTTCTACTTGTTTTCCTGTGTTCTTTTTTATTTCCTTAAGGGAGTTATTTATGTCCTTCTTTAAGTCTTCTATCACCCTCATGAAATGTGATGTTAAATTTGAGTTGTGGCAACCAGAGCTCACTGTGATGGAAGAACTGGTTTCTGATAATGCCAAGTACCCTTGGTTTCTGTTGCTTATGTTCTTGTTCTTGCCATTAGCCATCTGGTTATCTTTGGTGTGAGCTGGTCTTGCTGTTTCTGACTGTAGCTTGTCCATCCTGCAAGCCTGTGTGTCAGTACTTTTGCGATACCAGTTCTCTCTGGGAGGAATTTAGGTGTGGAGAGCTGAGGTACAGGATCAGCTCTGGGGTGCCAACAGAAACTAGAAAGCTCCTGTTACAGGTTGCCCCTAGGTTCCTGTGTCCTTAGGGTTCTGGGTGGTTTTCTAAGCAGCTGTCTTTGTCCTACCTGCATTCATCAGTCTGTCTGCACCCCAGAGATGCTTGCTATCTCCCTGTGACAGCAGGTTGTCGAGTCTTATGTCAGAGGACTGGCTCCAGCATCACACAAAATGGAAGGACCCCTGAATTTTAACTGTAAGCTAATGTATATCTTTCCTGTTATTCTCATAAATAAATATTTCTATTTTATTTTTGACCCTAAAATTTGGAAGACTTTACTTTTGAACTCACTTAAAACTTTGGAATTATAAATTCAATTTGATCTCCAGTTTTAAACAAATGCAATTGTATTGATCTAAGGAGATTAAGAATTATTCTTAATTTTCACTACATGCATAATATTATAATGGTCTTATTACTAATGGCTGGCACATTTGGTTTATATTTGTTAAATACAATCCTGGTTTTATATTATATGATTTAGCTATCAGAGAAAGTTTGAAAATTTGCCCATTTTACAGGTTAAATATGTTTGCAATAATTTACCTGCTGCACTCCCCGTCGCCATCTTTGCTATTGCTTGAACTGGACAAGCAGATGCCAGGTACACAAGATATCCTGAGTTAAAGATCTCTGGGGATGCAGGCTGCCAGGCAGCGACCTGTGCACAGGAGCTAGGCAGAGCAGTGGTTCCTGTGTGACAGTGAGTCATGGGTTCTGTGCCTTGTGGGGTATCCTGCACTCCCTGCAGCCATCTTTGCTGCTGCTTGGACTGGACAAACAGACTCAGGTACCTGAGATATCCCAAGTTTAAAATCTCTGAGGACTCAGGCCACCAGTTGGCAAACTGTGCACAGTATCTGGGCAGAAAGGTGGTTCATCTGTGTGCCAGCCATGTCTGGATCTTGTGCCCTGCAGGGTGGTCAGCACTTGGAGGTGTTCCTAGCCACCATCCTTGCTCCCTGACAGAGCAGACAAGCAGCATCATGTCCACGGAGACAACCAAGTACAACATTGCTTGGAGCAAAAATACACCAGGAGTCCAACAGCACCCAAGAGGAAGGCAGCACATCAGCAATCTGTGCCAGGGGAGACCCAGTCATCCAGTGGTCGGAAAATGGACTTACAGGCCCACAGGGGATTCAAACACCAGCCAGTGACTACAGGACCAACTAACACCAGAGATAACCAGATGGAAAAAGGCAAATATAGGAATGTTACTAACAGAAATCAAGGGAATATGGCAGCATTCGAACCCAATTCTCTGATAGCAGTAAGTCGTGGATACCCCAACACACCAGAAAAACAAGATTTAGATCTAAAATAACTGGCCCATGATGCTGTTAGAAGAACACAAGAAGGGCATAAATAAATCTCTTAAAGAAATACAGGAGAAAATGGAACAAAAGTTAGAAGCCCTTACAAGGCAAACACAAAAATCATTTAAAGAAATTCAGGAGAATATGGATCAAAAGATAGAAGCCAATAAGGAAGAAATGCAAAAATCACTTAAAGAAATACAGGAGAACATGGGTCAACAGGCAGAAGTCATGAAAGAGGAAACACAAAAATCTCTTAAAGAATTACATGAAAACACAAACAAGCAAGTGAAGGATATGAGCAAAACCATCCAGAATCTCAAAACAGAAGTAGAAACAACTAAGAAATCACAAAAGGAGACAACTTTGGAGATAAAGGAGCTGAAAACATCCAGTGGAAAAATGATAGCCATTTCAACAAATGGTGCTGGCTCAACTGGAGTTCAACATGAAGAAGAATGAGAATTGATCCACACTTATCTCCTTGCACTAAGCTCAGCTCCAAGTGGATCAAGGACCTCCACATAAAACCAGACACACTAAAACTAATAGAAAGGAAAATGGGGAAGACTCTTGAGGACATTGGCTCAGGGGAAAAATTCCTGAACAGAACACCAATTGCTTATGCTCTAAGAGCAAGAATAGACCTCATAAAATTACAAAGTTTCTGTAAGACAAAAGACACTGTCAAAAGGACAAATCGGCAACCAACAAATTGGGAAAAGATCTTCACCAACACCACATCCTACAGAGGGCTAATATATAATGTATACAAAGAACTCAAGAAGTTAGACCCCAGAAAACCAAATAACCCTATCCAAAAATGGGGTAAAGAGCTAAACATAGACTTTTCACCTGAAGAAATTTGGATGGCTGAGAAACACCTTAAAAAATGTTCAACATCATTAGTCATTAGAGAAATGCAAATCAAAACAACCCTGCAATTTCACCTCACACCAGTCAGAATGGCTAAGATTAAAAACTCAGAAGACGTCCGGTGTTGGCGAGGATGTGGAGAAAGTGGAATACTCCTCCACTGCTGGTGGAACTGCAAGCTGGTACAACCACTCTGGAAATCAGTCTGTTGGTCCCTCAGAAAACTGGACATGATACTTCCAGAGGACCCAGCCATACCACTCCTGGGAATATACCCAGAAGATTCCCCAGCATGCAATAAGGATACATGCTCTACTATCTTCATAGCAGCCTTATTTGTAATAGCCAGAAGCTGGAAAGAACCCAGATGTCCCTCAATGGAGGAATGGATACAAAAAATGTGGTATATATATACACAATGGAGTACTATTCAGCCATTAGAAACAATGAATTCATGAAATTCTTAGAGAAATGGATGGAGCTGGAGAACATCATACTAAGTGAGGTAACCCAGTCTCAAAAGAATACCCATGGTCTGCAGTCACTGATAAGTGGATATTAGCCTACAATCTTGGGACACCAAGGAAACAATTCACATACAAAATGATGTCTGACAAGAAGAAAAGAGTGGACACTGGTGCTGGAAATGATCAAAGCATCAGTGTAGGGGAATACCAGAACAGGGAAGTGGGAAGGGGTGGATGAGAGAACAGGGGGAATGAAAAGGGGGGGAAAGGGCATATGGGACCTTTGGGGGGGTGGGAACCAGAAAAAGGGAAATGAAATGTAAATATAGAATATATCCAATAAAAAAAATGAAAAAAAGAAGCACACACACACACACACACACACACACACACAAAGAATCTCAGATGCCAAATCTACCATAGAAACCATTGACTCAACAGTCAAAGAAAATGCAAAATGCAAAAAGCATGTAACCCAACACATCCAGGAAATCCAGGACACAATGAGATAACCAAACCTAGGGATTATAGTTATAGATGAGAGTGAAGATCTACAACTTAAAGGGACAGCAAATATATTCAAGAAAATAATGGAAGTAAACTTCCCTAATCTAAAGAAAGAAGAGATGCCCATGAATATACAAGAAACCTATAGAATTCCAAATAGACTGGACCAGAACAGAAATACCTCCCATCACATAATAATCAAAATCCCAAATGTACTAAACAAAGAAAGAATATTAAAGGCAATAAGAGAAAATAGCCAATTAACGTATAAAGGAAGGCCTATCAGAATTACACCAGACTTCTCACCAGAGACCATTAAAGCTAGAAGATCTTGGGAAGATCTCATGCAGACTCTAAGAGAACACAAATTTCAGCCAAAACTACTATACCTAGCAAAACTCTCAATCATCATAAATGGAGAAACCAAGATATTCCATGACAAAACCAAATTTGCACAATATCTTTTCACAAACCCAGCCCTACAAAGGATAAAAGGGGCAATACTCCAATACAACGAAGGAAACTACACCCTGGAAGAAGCAAGATAGAAACCTTCTCTAATCAAACCCAAAAGAAGAGAACAACTCAAATATAAAATATAACTTCAAAAATGACAGGAAGTAAAAATCATTATTCCTTAATATTTCTTAACATCAATGGACTCAACTCCCCAATAAAAAGACATAGACTAACAGAAATGTATACAGAAACAGGACCCTACATTTTGCTGCATACGGGAAACACATCTCAGTGTCAAAGACAAACACTAACTTAGAATAAAAGGCTGAAAGACAATTTTACAAGCAAATGGTCTCAGGAAACAAACTCGATTTACCATTCTAATATCAGATAAAATTGACTTTCTACCTAAAGTCATCAAAAGAGATATGGAAGGGCACTTCTTACTGGTCAAAGGAAACACCCAGTAAGAAGAACTCTCAATTCTGAAAATCTATGCTCCAAATACAAGGGCAACCTCATTTGTAAAAGAAACTTTACTAAAGCTCAAAACACGCATTGCACCTAACACAAAAATTGTGGGTGATTTCAAATCTCCAGTCTCCTCAATGGACAGATCAGGAAAACAGAAACTAAACAGGGACACAATGAAACTAATTGAAGCTTTCGACAATTAGAATATATATATATATATATATATATATATATATATATATATATAAACATTTCCTCCTAAAGCAAAAGAATATACCTTTTTCTCAGCACCTCATGGTACATTCTCCAAAATCAACCATATAATTGGTCACAAGAAAGACCTCAACAAATATAAGAAATCGAACTAATGCTTATTATCAGATCACTATGGAGTAAAAATGGTCTTCAATAGAAACAAAAACAGCAGAAAGCCCACATACACATAGAAACCAAACAATACTCTACTCAATGATACTTTGGTCAAGTAAGAAATAAAGAAAGAAATCAAAGATTTTTTAGAATTTAATGAAAGTGAAGGCACAACTTACCCAAATCTACGGGACACAATGAAAGCAATGCAAAGAGGAAAACTCATAGCCCTGAGTGCCTCCAAAAAGAAACAGAAGAGAGCATACATTAGCAACTTAACAGCACACCTGAAAACCCTGGAACAAAAAGAAGCTAATTCACCCAGGAAGAGTAGAAGACAGGAAATCGTTAAACTCAGTGCTGAAATCAATCAAGTAAAAACAAAAAGAACCATACAAAGAATCATCAAAACTGGTTCTATGAGAAAATAAACAAGATAGATAAACCCTTAGTCAGACTAACCAAAGGGCACAGAGGCAGTATCCAAATTAACAAAATTAGAAATGAAAAGGGGGATATAACAACAGAAACTGAGGAAATTCAAAAAATCATCATATCCTACTACAAACGTCTATGCTCAACACAACTGGAAAACCTGGAGGGAATGGACAATTTCCTAGACAGGTATCAAATACCAAAGTTAAATTGGATCAAATAGATCAACTAAACAGTCCCATGACCCCTATAGAAACAGAAGGGGGTCATAGAAAGTCTTCCAACCAAAAAAAGCACTGAACCTGTCAGATTCAGTGCAGAATTCTATCAGACCTTCAAAGAAAACCTACCACCAATACTCTTCAAACTATTTCACAAAATAGAAAAAGAAGGAGCTCTACCCAACTCGTTCTATGAAGCCACCAAACCCACACAAAGTTCCAACAAAGAAAGAGAACTTCAGGCCAATTTCCCTTATGAATATCGATGCAAAAATACTAAATAAAATTCTTGCCTATTGAAACTAAGAACACATCAAAACTATCATCCAACATGATAAAGTAGCCTTCATCCCAGGGCTCCAGGGATGGTTCAATATAGTGAAATCCATCAATGCAATCCACTACATAATCAAACTCAAAGAAAAAAAACACATGATCATTTCATTAGATGCTGAAAAAGCATTTGAAAAAATTCAGCATCCTTTCATGCTAAAAGTGTTGGAAAGAACAGGAATTCAAGGCCCATACCTAAACATAGTAAAAACAATTTACAGCAAACCTGTAGAAAACATTAAACTAAATGGTGAGAAACTTATCCCACAAAAATCAGGCACTAAACAAGGCTGCCCTCTCTCTCCATATCATTTAAATATAGTACTTGAAGTTCTAGCCAGAGCAATTAGACAACATAAGAAGGTCAAAGAAAGAAGTCAAACTATCACTATTTGCAGATGATATGATAGTATATTTAAGTCACCCAAAAAACTCCACTAGAGAACTCCTACAGCTGATAAACAACTTCAGCAAAGTGGCTGGTTATAAAATAAACTCAGGCAAATCAGTAGCCTTCCTATACTCAAAGGATAAGCAGGCTGAGAAAGAAGTTTGGGAAATAACACCCTGCACAATAGCCACAAGCAATATAAAGTATCTTGGTGTGACTCTAACCAAAGTGAAAGATCAGTATTGAAGGAACTTCAAGTCATTGCAGAAAGTAATCGAAGAAGACCTCAGGAGATGGAAAAATCTTCCATGCTCTTGGATTGGCAGCATTAATATAGTAAAAATGGCCACCTTGCCAAAAGCAATCTACAGATTCAACGCAATCCCCATCAAAATCCCAAATCAATTCTTCATAGATTTAGAAAGAGCAATTCTCAAATTCATCTGGAATAACAAAAAACCCAGGATAGCAAAAACTATTCTCAACAATAAAAGAAATTCTGGGGGAATCAATATCCCAGACCTCAAGCAATACTACAGAGCAATTGTGTTAAAAATTGCATGGTATTGGTACAGTGACATGGAAGTAGATAAATGGAATAGAATTAAAGATCCAGAAATGAACCCACAGAATTATGGTCACTTGATCTTTGATAAGGGAGCTACAACCATCCAGTAGAAAAAAGATAGCCTTTTCAACAAATGGTGCTAGTTCAACTGGAGGTCAGCATGCAGAAGAATATGAATTGATTCACTCTTATCTCCTTGTACTAAGCTCAACTCCAAGTGGATCAAGGACCTCCACATAAAACAAGACACACTGAAACTATTAGAAAAGAAACTTGGGAAGACTCTTCAGGACATACGCATAGGGGGAAAGTTCCTGAACAGAACACCAATAGCTTATGCTCTTAGATCAAGAATTGACAAATGGGACCTCATAAAATTACAATGTTTCTGTAAGGCAAAGGACACTGTCAGTAGGACAAAAAAGAAAAATTTGAAGTCTTCAGATATTAAGTTCCTCAGAAAAGAAAGCAACTATTCAAGAGACAAATAGAATGGGATTTATTTTTTCAGTAAATTTTGATGAGATCTAGAGGTTGCTCAGAATATGAATAACATTTAAAAAACGTGCTTAACAACTCTGATACATTATGAAATACCTGTGATTTCTTAGTGTTGGCCTCCCTTCCTAATGATTGGAAAAGCTAATTTTCAGTTAAAGGTTAATTAATAGGATAATAAGATAGCACTTTTCCCTGTAGAAGTTAAGATATAAAAGCTCCCAAATCCCTGGGCTAACTGGAACCAGGGTTTACCATGAGGTTATGAGAGTCAGGTATTGATGATGGAGACAAGTTCAGAACCCTTATTCTGCAGGATCTAGGGGCCTAGATGAACTTCCCTGGAAGACACAGAGACATGGAACCTGATGACACTGAGCCAATCAATTTACTAAAATAATCAATTTGAAATGTGAATAGACTTTACATATTTTTAATATTTAAATTCACTATTCCAAAAATATTTGTATTCTTCCATTGCCTTTGTCTTTACTACACATTTAATTAGTCTTCTATTGTCAATGTAATGATAAAATATTAATTTAGTTCATTTTATAGAACCTGAAGTTATATATTTAATTTAGTATTCACTCTCACTTTTATTTCTAAAAATGTGAAATATCATGAACAAATTAGCATTTTACATACATTCTTCTAAAAGTTCTTGAAGGCATAGTGCAAATTATTTCTCTAAGGTTCTCTTGTAAATGTGCCATTTGTATATATTCATACCTGGGACTCTTTTGAAATTTAATTGTCATTTACAACAGAATTCTATAGAAGTGCACTAAAATTCTACTATGACTTGATATGTCAGGATGTATGGGTAAAGTGGGGAGGTACTCTGGAAATTGGGAAAGGAGATAGGAGGGTTGGGCTGGAAAGAGAGGAGGGAAAGGGCCTGTGATTGGGATGTAAAGTGAATAATTAATTAACTAATTAAGAAAAAGATAAAATGAAGCTATCCTGCAGATTTCAGATTTGTTTGTGGACATTATTCTAAAACAAATTTCCTTATCTAAGCCCATTTCATACAATTGCTGGGTCATTGTGTTTTATCAAAGGACACTGCCCAGTTTTGGACTAATTCTCAACTAATTGATAGTTATAAGCTATCACTGTTTTTTAAAAAAAATTCCTATTTGAATAAATGTTATAAAATCAAGTTGTCTATCTTATTACTCCCCATGAAATATTTTAATCAATCTGACTTATATAAATTGTGTGCATTTCATTGTAATGTTTTCTGTTTTTGATTACTGTATTATTAATATTCACGTCTTTTAAATAAACACCAAAAGACAAAAATTTCATTTTTTTGTAAAATTGTGCATTTCTGAAAGAATCAAGTTATGTAGTTTTCAATATAGATTGATATAGATTGATGATTGACTTATTTGTTTTGGCATATATGTCTTGTGTGTGTGTGTGTGTGTGTGTGTGTGTGTGTGTGTGTGTGTATGTGTATTTATGCACATGTGAAGATGGAGGCCATGCTCAACATTGGTGTTTCTTTCTTTCTTTTTATAGAGAAGGTACATGGCCCTCAATCTTCTTTTATTTTCTTGAAGATTTAATTACTCTATGTATACAAGTACACTGTTGCTATCTTCAGACACACCAGAAGAGGTCATCAGATCTCATTACAGATGGTTGTGAGCTACCATATGGTTGCTGGGAATTGAACTCCAGACCGCTTGAAGAGCAGTCAATACTCTTAAACATTGAGCCATCTCTCCAGCCCTGGTGTTTCTTTCTATTATTATCCTCCTCATTTTTTGAGATAGAATTTCTTCCAAAACCTGTAGCTCATGATATGTACTAGATTGACTTACCAGCATTTTACCTGGGCATTTTGAATTGGAAGTTAGCGCCTTAGGCTTCTGTTTATCTTCCACTGGCTAATATTTAAACTTGCTTTATATTTATATATAGATGCAACATAAATTAATCTTATTAATTAATTATTAATATTAATTAATAATAAATATTAATTAATATTAATTAATTATTATTAATATTAATTAATTTTATGTTCATATACTCAGCTGAAAATTCCATTAACTACATGAGAAAAAGAACAAATATATATGAAAATAAGCAATATTTACCAGTATTAAGGACATATTCTTTGACTAACTAAAATTTAATATTTTGTTAATACTAAACCTTTATAAGATGAAGGCTGAAGGAAGCCACTATTATTCTTATTCCCTTATTTTATTACACCTGGAAAACTAAAATAAAAATGTATCTATTGGTTCCGAAATTAAGCAACACAACTGGAATGTCTCAATATTGGTCATTTTATTATTGTTTTTTCAATGTATGTGTGTGAGACAGTGTT
Organism: Apodemus agrarius; assembly: GCA_964023405.1. Lineage (NCBI taxonomy): Eukaryota > Metazoa > Chordata > Mammalia > Rodentia > Muridae > Apodemus > Apodemus agrarius. Next base: position 137,690,807 of record OZ030010.1, on the reverse strand, counting down.
CTGAAGACTCTGAATGTTTTTTATAACTTTGCTTTCCCATTTCTACTCATAGAGCATTTTATTTTAGAAAAAACAGTGATGCTTGGATTTTTTTTATGCAATTGCTGAATTACAATTTATACATGATTAAATGTTCTTATTGACATAAATCAAATTGTTCCAATTACTTACTAATACTTTAATCAATTAATTAAGATTGCTTAACTCTTACCTTACATTATTGGCTCTAATAGTCTGTTAAATTTGTATTTTTATTCTTATGACTGAGTATTTCACTTTTAAACTTTTGGTTTATTAAACTAAATTTATTTAATGAACACAATTTTATTATCTGCATTTCCCTTTGAAAAATATGTTTTTCTTTACTCTAATTCCTAGGAATTTTACATAGATAGCTTGCCATATTAAAAAGTAAGTACTTGCAAATATGGTCATATTAAACCAGTCCATTATTTCTGTTACTATCCTTTGAACATATTCTGACCCTTGTAATGGCTGTGTCCATGTCAACAATACACATTTACCTAGGATTTCATTCACTCAAAGGGCTTCTTTTTCTCTACACCTTTAACTAAAACAACTAACTATAAAGGGGTTTGTTCAAGGTTATGGCAGAGATTCAAGAACTTATTGTATCTTGTACATATTTCTTTAAAGATGTTTATAGAATCCCAAACAAAGTAGGGCAAAGATGATAAACATGATATTGGAAAAAGATTTATTGAGTTGGAAGGAGATATTTAATATTTTCAGACATCTTGTCATCTGCCACTGCTTCATATCTTATTTTTACCTTGGCCTTTTGCTGGAATTCACTTTTATATATTCCTGTTGATAATAATTATTTCTGGGGACCATTGGAATTGTGGATGTGTGTGGGCAGAGTTTGTGTACAGCTCTGTGAGGAGCAGCGTGAGATATGAAAGTGCCACCAAGGACAGTGATGTTGGAGGATGGAGGTAGGGTGTCTATCTTCAAAGGTTTCTATTGTACTTGGTAGTCAAGTCTGAGAAAGGGGCACAAAGCAATGGTGTAATTCCTAGACAAGAATGTTGTTTGAAGCAAAAGTTTCAGAAGAGACTTCTTCCCTCCTATACTATGACAAAATATTTAGATGTATTATAAACTCAAAGACACTAAACAGATGTTTCAAGATGCTGTGCCCTTACCCATGTGTGTGCTTGTCCCCACTTCCATCCTGATGTCCTTATGTGGGTGAAGAGAATTCCAACCTGGAGCCTGGAGCCTGGAGCCTGGAGCCAACACAGAAAAGCCCATAACCTGTGATCCTCACCACCTCTACAGCAGTGAAGGTTGCCAGTGTCATCCTGTGGATCCTCCACACACAGCTGAAGAGGGCTCCAGGATATAACAGAGATGGGTCGTCTCCAGGTCATCCAACTTCCTAAAGATAGGACTGACATGGGCCCTGGTTTGTTAACTTTCAAAGATGTGGCCAAAGAATTATCCCTGGAGGAGTGGGAATGCTTGGACTCTGCTTAGCAGCCGTTGTATAGAGATGTCATGTTGGAGATCTACAGCATCCTGCTCTCTGTGGGCCTTTCAATATCAAAAGCAGAGTTACTCACCTGTCTTCAACAAAATGAAGAACCCTCCATTGAAGGCATAAAGGAATTAAAAGGCATAGAACCAGTCCTGTCTTGCTTTTATAACAAGAAAATGTTCAAAATAGAGAGCAAACAAGAATCTGTCCAGAGAGAAGGACCAGGACAATTTGGAAGAAACAGCATCGGAAAGTTACATGTAAATCTACCTTATGGCAGGGACTGCAATGTAGATCAACATAAGACTGTGTGTCTGAATCCAGTAGCACGTGAAAGACATCATCAGATGGGTATTCTGAATACCACCACAGATATCAAGAAGATAATAAAGGCCTTAGTACAGACTGCACTGCATAATAACCACAACAATCAGTTTACAGAGATTGCTTACCAAGGTAAAGACTCTTGGGATACCTATAAACAAGATCTAACTTCTAGTGATGGACAGATAAGTAATTGTTTTCTGGAGAGTTGTTACAATAATGATAGATGTAGGGATGTCTCTCTGGTCAGTGCACACAGTCACCTTTACACCAGCAGGACTATAGCCATTAGAAGTTGTCTACAAGCAATCAGAAGGATAAAATTTTAAATGAGTCTTCAAATTGTAGTCAGTGTACTGAAATTAGTGCTGGAGGTGAATTTAACAGACAGAGATCTGCTAAGTATTGCAAATTCTCAATTGAATCATCAAGCATTGATAGGGATAAAGTAAATGATATTGGAAGAAAACCATGCCTGTACATGGGAAATGATAAATCCTTCAATTTCTATTTAAATATGACTGAAAATGACCTCAGAAATATAAAATAAATAGACTGGAGTTTTCCCCTTCTTCGAAATTTGTTGAGCATACAAGAGCCTTTGTTCAACAAAAATATAAGAAATCTGGCAAATGTTCCAGGAGTTCAGTAGGCCTCACTAGAAGTAAGATGCTTCAGACTGAAGAAATGTCATGCAGATTTCCAGGGTGTGGAAAGTCCTTTTCTTAGTTCTCAGGCCACTGAGAGAATTATACAATCCATACTGTGGAGAAACCTTATAAATGTAAAATATGTAAAATGTATTTTACCACAGTTTCATATCTGCAAGCTCACCAGAGAATCCACACTGGTGAGAAACCATACAGTTGTAAAGAATGTGGCAAGTCCTTTATGCACAGCTACTCTCTTCAAGTTCATCTAAGGCTTCATACTGGAGAGAAACCTTACAGATGTACACACTGTGGCAGGTCTTTTGCTGAGGGCTCACCTCTTAAATCCCACCACAGAATCCATACTGGAGAGAAACCCTACAAATGTAAAGAATGTATAAAGTCCTTTGACAAACAATCAAATCTTCAAGCTCATAGCAGAATTCATACTGGAGATAGACCTTACAAATGTACAGATTGTGGCAAGTCCTTTACCAGCAGCTCCTGTCTTCGAACACATCACAGAACCCATACTGGAGAGAAATCTTATAAATGTAAAGAATGTTGCAAGTCCTTTAACCAGTACTCACATCTTCAAACCCACAACAGAATCCATACTGGAGAGAAACCTTACATATGTACAGATTGTGACAAGTCCTTTTCTAATAGCTATACTCTTCAAAGGCATCACAAAATCCACACAGGAGAGAAATCTTATAAATGTAAAGAATGTGGCACGTCCTTTTCCCAGGGCTCACATCTTCAAGCCCACCACAGAATACACAGTAGAAACAAACCTTGCAAGTGTAAGGAATGTGGCAGGCCTTTGGCAGAGGGCTCAACTCTTAAAACCCACCACAGTGGCCTCAGCTCATAAAATTCATCACAGAATCCCCACTGGAGAGAAACCTTAAAAATGTAGATTGTGGCAGGTCCTTTACCCAGCACTCACATCATCAAAGACACTGCAGAATCCATAGAGGAGAGAAATCTTACAAATGCAAAGAATGCGGCAAGTCTTTTGCTGAGGGCTCAACTCTTCAAAAACATCACAGAATCCATTCATAAGAGAACCTTTACAGGTTTAAAGAATGTTCAGAGTCAGCCGGGCTTGGTGGCGTATGCCTGTAATCCCAGCACTTGGGAGGCAGAGGCAGGCAGATTTCTGAGTTTAAGGCCAGCCTGATCTACAGAGTGAGTTCCAGGACAGCCAGGACTACACAGAGAAACCCTGTCTCAACCCCCCCAAAAAAAACACCAAAAAACAAAAAACAAACAAAAGGCTTTCCCCTTTCCCAGTTCCCCCCACCATACGACCCATAAGTCCTCTCCCCCCAACTATTCCCCAATCATTCCCCCTCCCCCCCACGGTTTCTCTACAAAACTGGATCCAATCTTTACAGGCCCAGAGTCCTCTCCTTTCTTCTTCTTGGGAATCATTTGACTTGCTAATTGTGCCTTGAGTATTTAGGGCTTCTGGGCTCATTAATATCCACTTATCAGTGATTGCATTTCATGTGTATTCTTTTGTGATTGGGTTAACTCACTCAGGATGATATTTTCCAGGTCTAACCATTTACCTACAAATTGCATTAATTCATTATTTTTAATTGCTGAGTAGTATTCCATTGTATATATACCACATTTTCTGTATCCATTCCTCCTATGAGGGATATTTGGCTCCTTTCAATTTCTGGCTATTATAAACAAGGCTGCTATAAACATAGTGGAGCATGTGTCTTTATTGTATGCAGGGGAATCCTCTGGGTATATGCCCAGGAGTGGTATGCCAGGGTCCTCTGGAAGTGACATGCCCAATTTTCTGAGGAACCCCCAAACTGATTTCCAGAGCGGTTTTACCATTTTGCAATCCCACCAAGAGTGGAGGAGTGTTCCTCTTTCTCCACATCCTCGCCAGCACTTGTGGTCTCTTGAGTTTTTAATCTTAGCCATTCTGACTGGTATGAGGTGGAATCTCAGGGTTGTTTTGATTTGCATTTCCCTGATGACTAATGATGTTGAACATCTTTTAAGGTGTTTCTCAGCCATCCTAATTTCTTCTGATGAAAATTCTTTGTTTAGCTCTGTACCCCATTTTTTGATAGGGTTATTTGCTTCTTTGGGGTCTAACTTCTTGAGTTCTTTGTATATATTGGATATTAGCCCTCTGTCGGATGTGGGGTTGGTGAAGATCTTTTCCCACTTTGTTGGTTGTCGTTTTGTCCTTCTGACAGTGTCCTTTGCCTTGCAGAAACTTTGTAATTTTATGAGGTCCCATTTTTCAATTCTTGATCTTAGAGCATAAGCTATTGGTGTTCTGTTCAGGAACTTTCCCCTGTGCCTATGTCCTCCAGGGTCTTTCCATGTTTCTTTTCTAATAGTTTCAGTGTGTCTGGTTTTATGTGGAGGTCCTTGATCCACTTGGAGTTGATCTTAGTGCAAAGAGATAAGAGTGGGTCAATTCGCATTCTTCTGCATGAGTAGGCTTCATCCCAGGGATGCAGGGATGGTTCAATATACAGAAATCCATCAATGTAATCCACTACATAAACAAACTAAAAGAAAAAAACCACATGGTCATCTCATTAGATGCTGAAAAACCATTTGACAAAATTCAGCATCCTTTCATGCTAAAAGTCTTGGAAAGAGCAGGAATTCAAGGCCCATACCTAAACATAGTAAAAGCAATCTACAGCAAACCAGTAGCCAACATCAAAATAAATGGATACTTGAAGCAATCCCACTAAAATCAGGGACTAGACAAGGCTGCCTCTCTCTCCATATCTTTTCAATATAGTACTTGAAGTTCTAGCAAGAGCAATTAGACAACATAAGGAAGTCAAAGGGATACAAATTGGAAAGGAAGAAGTCAAACTATCATTATTTGCAGATGATATGATAGTTTACTTAAGCGACCCAAAAACTCCACCAGAGAACTTCTACAGCTGATAAACAACTTCAGCAAAGTGGCTGGTTATAAAATTAACTCAATGAAATCAGTAGCCTTCTTGAACTCAAAGGACAAGCAGGCTGAGAAAGAAGTTAGGGAAATAACACCCTTCACAATAGTCACAAACAACATAAAGTACCTTGGCGTAACTCTAAGCAAAAAAGCGAAAGATCTGTATGACAGTAACTTCAAGTCCTTGAAGAAAGAAATCGAAGAAGACCTCAGAAGATGGAAAAATATTTCTTGCTCCTGGATTGGCAGGATCAATATAGTAAAAATGGCCATCTTGCCAAAAGCAATCTACAGATTCAATGTGATCCCCATCAAAATCTCAACTCAATTCTTCATAGATCTAGAAAGAGCAATTCTCAAATTCATCTGGAGCAACAAAAGACCCAGGATAGCTAAAACTATTCTCAACAATAAAAGGACTTCTGGTGGAATCAATATCCCTGACCTTAAACAGTACTACAGAGCAATTGTGTTAAAAACTGCATGATATTGGTACAGCAACAGTCAAGTGGATCAATGGAATAGGATTGAAGACCCAGAAATGAACCCACAGACTTATGGTCACTTGATCTTTGATAAAGGAGCCACACCCATCCAATGGAATAAAGATAGCCTTTTCAACAAATGGTGCTGGTTCAACCGGAGGCCACATAAATAATTTTTAAGGGAGAGAAGGATAGAGTAAATTTGAAAATTAAAAGAAATGAAATATGAAATATAACAAAAGTTTTCCAACACAGAGTAATGAGGAATAAACCATATTTAATATAGACAACAATGGGAAGCACTGTCTACCAAAATTTTGATATAGTAACCTTGTTTTTATTGTTACCTGTGTATATCAGAATTTTGGTTATTAAATTCTTGACTTTTTTCAAAATCCATTTTATGGAATATTTATGGACATCAAGCATGGAAATTTCACTTAATCATATACTAGACTTAATGTTTCAGGACATTTCTGGGTACCCATTTTTTCCTTTTCATCAGCAGCCTATATTCATGGTAATAAATTTTCTGATATTTCAGCTTTAATAAAGTATATATAGTAGATTTTAGGGATACATTTTTAACTTGTGTGTCTCCTGATTACATATACATTGTTTCTTAGAATTGTGTTTTAGGGCTATTTATATTGTTATATTTATAAGTATCATATTTAATTCTTCTGTGACTATATTTTTTCATATAATTACTGCTATATGAACTTTAAATTGCAAATTTTAATCACATACAAAATATTTTAGCTGGTTAATTAAAAACATATTAATTACCTACTAAATGATATTTAACTTTTGTAATTGTAACTCAACTAATATTTTGATAATACCAATGAAGTGATTAAGCATTTCTAAAAACTGTAATGAATAAAAGCAGTGTGGATATTCATATATGCCTTTTTGTATTTGACTTAATTAGTATGGAACAAGATTTATCTGTTGAATAATTATTTTTCAAGTCATATTTTTAAATGCATCATTTGAGCTCCAGGCAGCTAGTGGACCTGATTAGTCAGAAAAGTTATCTGGTAATTCTTCAAATTTTGCTTTGGGGTAATTTCTAAATTGCTTAAATTCTCTTCTTATCTATGTGGCCTCCAGCACATTTTTCCCCCTGGCTGAAGGACAAAGCTACCACATGCACCTGACTGGATTAGATTGAGAAAAGTAGACTTTTCTCAATTGACCTTAATGCTCTTTGTTAATGACTTGAATATCCTGCCTGCCACAAAGCTGTGACTCGGATTGCTGACATCCTGTTTTCCAGGTGAAGAAAGCAGGAAAATGCAGCTTGGTTAAGTTGCATGAGTCTCTTTGTTAACATATTAATGTTTTATTTATAAGAAATGAATTCATTTTTGTACAGTTTATTGTGAACATATACACCTCTATCATCTTTTTCTCTAACCCAACTCCAAATGACCCCGTCTTTTTCAAGTTTGCCCTGCTCCTATGCTCATCTCTTTTATGTGTGTACATAGCTTGTGCAGGTGATCACATATGCTGGGTTTTCATGATTGCAGTAACCACTGCCTTTCCAAAACATAGTATTTCATGGTCCACATCAGCTCCCACATTACTTTCATTTCTTCTTCTATGAGTAATACAGATGTAATATGCAAGGCTTCACACTCCTCAGTCACTTATTCCCTGCACTTTGACTAGTTGTATGTCTCAGCACTAACTGTATAAAAACATTTTTTTGATGGAGGCTGAGAATTGCACTAGCTTATGTGTATAAATATAAACATTAGAAGGCTGTTTAACTTTATGTCAATTAAGCACAATAGTAAGAGTAGGCATACCTCTAATACTTGTGACCTCCCCCACCAAAGGCTTTGTATCAGTCTTTGTTCCTGTGGAGTGAATTTCAAATCCAGGGGAGAAGTGGTTGGTTTTTCTTATAACATTGTGTCACGATTATTCAACAGAGGAAATTTTTTGCCTATGTGGTTGATATTCTAGCACACAGGGTCCAATACTGGAAGAAGTCAATGATGATTTTCTCCTCCAATAACCTATACTTTCATGCTCTGTATTAGCAAACAAAGAATCAGTGTCTTGGTTGATTTATCTGTGTTACATTCTGGTGGTTTGAAGAATTGAATGCTTACTCATCAGGCAGTGAAAATATTTGATAGGATTTGAAGGATTAGGAGGTGTAGCCTTGTTGGAAGAAGAGTGTGATATAGATGCACATACAAGGCCTAGCCCCCTCTCTGCTTGCAGATAAGGATGTAACTCTCAGTTACTGTTCCAGCACCATGCTACATGCTCTCTGCCATGATGATAATGAACTGACCCTTTGAAACTGTAAACAAGTCCCTAATTAAATGATTTCTTTTGTAAGTCTTGGTGTCCCTTAACAGCAAAAAAAGAGTGACTAAGACATTCTGATATGAAGTATATGAATGGCATATCAGTCTTGATATTTTTTTCTGATTCATGTGGGACCTTCACCAGGGAGAGCCATAGACATTTTATGCCAGGCAGAAGAATAGAGTATTCAGCTTTACTAGCCAAACCAGTTCTCTCTCTCTCTCTCTCTCTCTCTCTCTCTCTCTCTCTCTCTCTCTCTCTCTCTCTCATCCTTTTTCTTACTCCCCCCCAACACAAAGATACAAACACAAAACCTCAGATACACATAGTATGCTCGAACTTTTGGAAAAGCACTTGTATTTAAAATGCTCAACATTTGAATATGTAACTTCTATGGAACAAAGATCTATAGTCACTTTTGAAACTGCTACTAAAACAAACCAATAGAGGTCAAAGCTACTGGCTTTCAGCAATCCTTGATTACTGTCACAGAAAGTGCTGATTTCCCTAAACCTCCCATTTAGGATATCTTGAGAACTTGGCTAGTGCAACATTTTGAAAATCCCTGTTTTTCCAGAGATGAAACTATGGTTTATTATAGATTTGTATATTTTCTGAAAGATTCATTGTGCCTTGAATGGAAAGATTCTCGATGATGGTGAACTTCAGAATTACAATACTAACCCAATCCTGTGTTTGTATTTCCAATTTTCCTCTTTGACTCTGCCACTGATTTCATCTACACATACATTTGGAATTGTTTTGTAGCTGATCTTTTCTAGTCACTGGCTGTGTTGTTAGACTTTACAAAACTTTTTTCTTGTGAAGCAGAAATGGGTACCATCTGTTCAAAATAGAAGTGAAGGAATAATGCAATAGATTGGGGAAAAGTGGGTATTTATAATCAGTCCCATAGCAATATGCTGTGCTTTATATTTACCAATATCACTCAGAGCTAGAGCAAATAGTGCCAGTCATTTTGATGGGGATGAAAGTACTACCCATGTTGACTCCTGGTTATCACTTAAACATACTAGTATCTTTCTTCTTTTTTTTATTTTTATTTTATATGTTCTATGTTTACATTCCAAAGGCTTTCCCCTTTCCCAGTTCCCCCCCACCATACGCCCCATAATTCCATTCCCACCCAACCATTCCCCAATCACCACCCCCCCCACTGCCACATGATTTCTCTATTCTGGGTCTACAAAACTGGATCCAATCTTTTCAGGCCCAGAGTCCTCTCCTTTGTTCTTCTTGGGAAGCATTTGACTTGCTAATTGTGCCTTGAGTATTTAGGACTTCTGAGCTCATTAATATAAACTTATCAGTGATTGAATTTCATGTGTACTCTTTTGTGATTGGGTTAACTCTCTCAGGATGATATTTTCCAGATCTAACTATTTACCTACAAATTGCATGAATTCATTATTTTTAATTGCTGAGTAGTATTCCATTGTATAAGTATACCACATTTTCTGTATCTATTCCTCTTTGAGGGATATCTGGGCTACTTCCAATGTCTGGCTATTATAAACAAGGCTACTATGAAAATAGTGGAATATGTGTCTTTATTGTATGCAGGGGAATCCTCTGGGTATAGGTCCAGGAGTGGTATGCCAGGGTCCTCTGGAAGTGACATGCCCAATTTTCTGAGGAACCGCCACACTGATTTCCAGAGCTGTTTTACCATTTTGCAATCCCACCAACAGTGGAGGAGTGTTCCTCTTTCTCCACATCCTCACCAGCACTTGTTGTCTCTTGAATTTTTAATCTTAGCCATTCTGACTGGTATGAGGTAGAATCTCAGGGTTGCTTTTTTTTTGTCATGCAAAGAAGCTTTATTTGTTTTTTTTCTCTAGCCTAGATAATATTTGCACTTTTTTTCTGAAAAAAAATATTTATGTTTACAAAAACCCCCTCCTAAAGTAAAGATGACAATATTATGACTTACTGAGCCTAATGTGTGTCAATCATACTATTATGTGAGCTATACAATTTCTTTTTTTTAATTTTATTTTATTTTTATTTTTTCTATATTCTATGTTTACATTCCAAAGGATTTCCCCTTTCCCAGTTCCCACCCACCATACTTCCCATAGTTCCTCTCCCCCCCAACTATTCCCCAAACATTCCCCCTCCCCCCTCGGTTTCTTTACTAAACTGGATGCAATCTTTACAGGCCCAGGGTCCTCTCCTTTCTTCTTCTTGGGAATCATTTGACTTGCTATTTGTGTCTTGAGTATTTAGGGCTTCTGGGTTAATATCCACTTATTAGTGATTGCATTTCATGTGCATTCTTTTGTGATTGGGTTAATTCACTCAGGATGATATTTTCCAGGTCTAACCATTTACCTACACATTGCATGAATTCATTATTTTTAATTGCTGAGTAGTATTCCATTGTATATATACCACATTTTCTGTATCCATTCCTCCTTTGAGGGATATTTGGGCTCCTTCCAATTTCTGGCTATTATAAACAAGGCTTCTATAAACATAGTAGAGCATGTGTCTTTATTGCATACAGGGGAATCCTCTGGGTATATGCCCAGGAGTGGTATGCCAGGGTCCTCTGGAAGTGGCATGCCCAATTTTCTGAGGAACCACCACACTGATTTCCAGAGCTGTTTTACCATTTTGCAATCCCACCAACAGTGGAGGAGTGTTCCTCTTTCTCCACATCCTCGCCAGCACGTGTTGTCTCTTGAGTTTTTAATCTTAGCCATTCTGACTGGTGTGAGGTGGAATCTCAGGGTTGTTTTGATTTGCATTTCCCTGATGACTAATGATGTTGAACATCTCTTAAGGTGCTTCACAGTCATCCGAATTTCTTCTGGTGAAAATTCTTTGTTTAGCTCTGTACTCCATTTTTTGATAGGGTTATTTGGTTCCTTGGGGTCTAACTTCTTGAGTTCTTTGTATATATTGCATATTAGCTCTCTGTCGGATGTGGGGTTGGTGAAGATCTTTTCTCACTTTGTTGGTTGCCGTTTTCTCCTTCTGACAGTTTCCTTTGCCTTACAGAAACTTTGTAATTTTATGAGGTCCCATTTGTCAATTCTTTATCTTAGAGCATAAGCTATTGGTGTTCTGTTCAGGAACTTTCCCCCTGTGCCCATGTCCTACAGGGTCTTCCTCAGTTTCTTTTCTAATAGTTTCAGTGTGTCTGGATTTATGCGGAGGTCCTTGATCCACTTGGAGTTGATCTTAGTACAAGGAGATAAGAGTGGGTCGATTCTCATTCTTCTGCATGTTGACCTCCAGTTGAACCAGCACCATTTGTTGAAAAGGCTATCTTTTTTCCACTGGATGGTTGTGGCTCCTTTATCAAAGATCAAGTGACCATCAGTCTGTGGGTTCATTTCTGGGTCTTCAATCCTATTCCATTGATCTACATGCCTATTGCTGTAACAATACCATGCAGTTTTAAACACAATTGCTCTGTAGTAATGCTTGAGGTCAGGGATATTGATTCCCCCAGAAGTCCTTTTATTGTTGAGAATAGTTTTAGCTATCCTGGGTTTTTGTTGCTCCAGATGAATTTGAGAATTGCTCTTTCTAGATCTATGAAGAATTGAGTTGGGATTTTGATGGGGATGGCATTGAATCTGTAGATTGCTTTTGGCAAGATGGCCATTTTTACTATATTGATCCTGCCAATCCAGGAGCAAGAAATATTTTTCCATCTTCTGAGGTCTTCTTCGATTTCTTTCTTCAAGAACTTGAAGTTCCTGTCGTACAGATCTTTCACTTGTTTGGTTAGAGTTATGCCAAGGTACTTTATGTTGTTTGTGGCTATTGTGAAGGGTGTTATTTTCCTAACTTCTTTATCAGGCTGCTTGTCCTTTGAGTACAAGAAGGCTACTGATTTGATTGAGTTAATTTTATAACCAGCCACTTTGTTGAAGTTGTTTATCAGCTGTAGAAGTTCTCTGGTGGAGTTTTTTGGGTCACTTAAGTAAACTATCATATCGTCTGCAAATAATGATAGTTTGACTTCTTCCTTTCCAATTTGTATCCCTTTGACTTCCTTATGTTGTCTAATTGCTCTTGCTAGAACTTCAAGTACTATAATGAAGAGATATGGAGAGAGAGGGAAGCCTTTATCATCCCTGATTTAGTGGGATTGCTTCAAGTTTCTCTCCATTTATTTTGATGTTGTCTACTGGTTTGCTGTAGATTGCTTTTACTATGTTTAGGTATGGGCCTTGAATTCCTGCTCTTTCCAAGACTTTTAGCATAAAAGGATGCTGAATTTTGTCGAATGTTATTTCAGCTTCTAATGAGATGACCATGTGGTTTTTTTCTTTTAGTTTGTTTATGTAGTGGATTATGTTGATGGATTTCCATGTATTGAACCATCCCTACATCCCTAGGATGAAGCCTACTTGATCATGGTGAATGATCGTTTTGATGTTTTCTTGGATTAGGTTGGCAAGAATTTTATTTAGTACTTTTGCATCAATATTCATAAGAGAAATTGGCCTGTAGTTCTCTTTCTTTGTTAGATCATTTTGTGGTTTAGGCATCAGCGTAATTGTGGCTTCAAAGAATGAGTTGGGCAGTGTCCCTTCTGTCTCTATTTTGTGGAATAGTTTGAAGAGTATTGGTGTTAAGTCTTCTTTGAAGGTCTGGTAGAATTCTGCACTAAAACCATCTGGTCACGTACTTTTTTTGGTTGGAAGGCTTTCTATAACCCCTTCTATTTCTTTAGGGGTTATGGGACTATTTAGCTGATCTACTTGATGCTGATTTAATTTTGGTATTTGGTATCTGTCTAGGAAATTGTCCATTTCCTCCAGATTCTCCAGTTTTGTTGAGTATAGATTTTTGTCGTAGGATCTGATGATCTTTTGAATTTCCTCAGTTTCTGTTGTTATGTCTCCCTTTTCATTTCTAATTTTGTTAATTTGGATACTGTCTCTGTGTTCTTTGTTTAGTCTGGCTAAGCGTTTACCTATCTTGTTGATTTTCTCAAAGAAGCAGCTCCTGGTTTTGTTGGTTCTTTGTATGTTTTACTTTGTTTCTACTTGATTGATTTCAGCCCTGAGTTTGATGATTTCCTGTCTTCTACTTCTCCTGGGTGAATTAACTTCTTTTTCTTCCAGGGCTTTAAGGTGTGCTGTCAAGCTGCTAGTGTATGCTCTCTCCAGTTTCTTTTTGGATGCACTTAGAGCTATGAGTTTTCCTCTTAGCACTGCTTTTATTGTGTCCCAAAGATTTGGGTAGGTTGTACCTTCATTTTCATTGAATTCTAAAAAGTCTTTGATTTCCATGTGTATGTGGGCTCTCTGTTGTTTTTGTTGCTATTGAATTCCACTCTTACTCCATCGTGATCTGATATGAGGCATGGGATTAGCTCAATCTTCTTGTAATTGTTGACATCTGTCTTGTGACCAATTATATGACCAATTTTGGAGAAGGTACCATGCGGTGCTGAGAAAAAGGTATATTCTTTAGCTTTAGAATGAAATGTTATATATATATATATGTTAAATCCAATTGGTCCAAAATTTTAATTAGTTTCACTGTGTCCCTGTTTAGTTTCTGCTTTCCTGATCGGTCCATTGAGGAGAGTGGAGTGTTGAAATCACTCACAATTATTTTGTTAGGTGTAATGTGTGCTTTAAGCTTTAGTAAGGTTTCTTTTACGAATGAGGGTACCCTTGCATTTGGAGCATAGATGTTCAGTATTGAGAGCTCTTCTTGGTGGATTTTCCCTTTGGGCAGCAAGAAGTGACCTTCTGAGTCTCTTTTGATGACTTTAGGTTGGAAGTCAATTTATCTGATATTAGAATGGCTACTCCAGCTTGTTTCCTGAGACCATTTGCTTGTAAAATTGTCTTCCAGCCTTTTACTCTAAGGCAGTGTTTGTCTTTAACACTGAGATGTGTTTCCTATATGCAGCAAAATGTAGGGTCCTGTTTCCATATCCCGTCTGTTAATCTATGTCTTTTTTTTCCTTTTCTCTTTCTTTTTTTTTTTTGATTTTTTTTATTGTATATATTCTATATTTACAATTCATTTCCCTTTTTCTGGTTCCCGACCCCCAAAGGTCCCACATGTCCTTTTCCCTCCCCCTGCTCCCGCATCCACCCCCTCCCACTTTACTGTTCTTGTACTCTCCCACAATGATGTTTTGGTCCATTCTAGCACCAGTGTCCACTCCTTTCTTCTTGTGAGACATCACTTGATATGTGATTTGTGTCTTTGGTGTTCTAAGCTTCTAGGCTAATATCCACTTATCAGTGACTGTATACCATGGGTATTCTTTTGAGACTGGGTCACCTCACTTAGTATGACATTCTCCAGCTCCATCCATTTCTCTAAGAATTTCATGAATTCATTGTTTCTAATGGCTGTATAGTACTCCATTGTGTATATATACCACATTTTTTGTATCCATTCTTCTGTTGAGGGACATCTGGGTTCTTTCCAGCTTCTGGCTATTATATATAAAGCTGCTATGAACACAGTGGAGCATGTATCCTTATTGCATGCTGGTGAATCTTCTGGGTATATTCCCAGGAGTGGTATGGCTGGGTCCTCCGGAAGTATCACGCCCAGTTTTCTGAGGAACCGCCATACTGATTTCCAGAGTGGTTGTACCAGCTTGCATTCCCACCAGCAGTGGAGGAGTGTTCCTCTTTCTCCACATCCTCGCCAACACCTGATGTCTTCTGAGTTTTTAATCTTAGCCATTCTGACTGGTGTGAGGTGAAATCTCAGGGTTGTTTTAATTTGCATTTCTCTAATGACTAGTGATGTTGAACATTTTTTAAGGTGTTTCTCAGCCATCCGAATTTCTTCAGGTGAAAAGACTCTGTTTAGCTCTGTACCCCATTTTTGGATAGGGTTATTTGGTTTTCTGGGTCTAACCTCTTGAGTTCTTTGTATACATTGGAGATTAGCCCTCTGTTGGATGTGGGGTTGGTGAAGATTTTTTCCCAATTTGTTGGTTGCCGATTTATCCTTTTGACAGTGTCTTTTGCCTTACAGAAACTTTGTAGTTTTATGAGGTCCCATTTGTCTATTCTTGCTCTTAGAGCATAAGCAATTGGTGTTCTGTTCAGGAATTTTTCCCCTGAGCCAATGTCCTCAAGGGTCTTCCCCAGTTTCTTTTCTATTAGTTTTAGTGTGTCTGGTTTTATGTGGAGGTCTTTGATCCACTTGGAGTTGAGCTTAGTGCAAGGAGATAAGAGTGGATCAATTCTCATTCTTCTGCATGTTGACCTCCCGTTGAGCCAGCACAATCTGTTGAAAAGGCTATCTTTTTTCCACTGGATGTTTTCAGCTCCTTTGTCGAAGATCAATTGGCCATAGATGTGTGGGTTCAATTCTGGGTCTTCGATCCTATTCCATTGATCTGCTTCCCTGTCACTGAACCTATACCATGCAGTTTTTAATACCACTGCTCTGTAATATTGCTTGAGGTCCGGGATATTGATTCCCCCAGAAGTTCTTTTGCTGTTGATGATAGTTTTAGCTATTCTGGGTTTTTTGTTATTCCAGATGAATTTGAGAATTGCTCTTTCTAGCTCTATGAAGAACTGAGTTGGGATTTTGATGGGAATTGCATTGAATCTGTATATTGCTTTGGGCAAGATTGCCATTTTGACTATATTAGTCCTGCCAACCCACGAGCATGGAAGATTTTCCCATTTTCTGATGTCTTCTTCAATTTCCCTCTTCAGAGACCTGAAGTTTTTGTCGTATAAATCTTTCACATGTTTGGTTAGCGTCACTCCAAGATACTTTATATCATTTGTGGCTATTGTGAAGGGTGTCATTTCCCTAATTTCTTTCTCGGCCTGCTTATCCTTCGCGTATAGGAAGGCTACTGATTTACTTGAGTTGATTTTATAGCCAGCCACTTTGCTGAAGTTGTTTATCAGTTGCAGGAGTTCTCTGGTGGAGGTTTTTGGGTCACTTAAGTAAACTATCATATCATCTGCAAATAGTGATAGTTTGACTTCTTCCTTTCCGATTTGTATCCCTTTGACTTCCCTCTGTTGTCGAATTGCTCTAGCTAGTACCTCAAGTACTATATTGAAGAGATATGGCGAGAGGGGACAGCCTTGTCTAGTCCCTGATTTTAGAGGGATTGCTTCGAGTTTTTCTCCGTTTACCTTAATGTTGGCTACTGGTCTGCTGTATATTGCTTTTACTATGTTTAGATATGGGCCTTGAATTCCTGTTCTTTCTAGGACCTTTAGCATGAAAGGATGCTGAATTTTGTCAAATGCTTTTTCAGCATCTAATGAGATGACCATGTGGTTTTTTTCTTTGAGTTTGTTTATGCAGTGGATTACGTTGATGGATTTCCGTATATTGAACCATCCCTGCATCCCTGGGATGAAGCCAACTTGATCATGGTGAATGATCGTTTTGATGTGTTCTTGGATGCGGTTGGCAAGTATTTTGTTTAGTATTTTTGCATCGATATTCATAAGAGAAATTGGCCTGTAGTTCTCTTTCTTAGTTGGATCTTTGTGAGGTTTTGGTATCAGGGTAATTGTGGCTTCATAGAATGAGTTGGGTAGTGTTCCTTCAGTTTCTATTTTGTGGAATAATTTGAAGAGTATCGGTATCAGGACTTCTTTGAAGGTCTGATAGAATTCTGCACTAAAACCGTCTGGTCCTGTGCTCTTTTTGGTTGGAAGACTGTCTATGACCCCTTCTATTTCTTTGGGGGTTATGGGTCTGTTTAGACGATCTATTTGATCCTGGTTTAATTTTGGTATTTGGTAGCTGTCGAGGAAATTGTCCATTTCCTCCAGATTCTCCAGTTGTGTTGAGTATAGGTTTTTGTAGTAGGATCTGATGAATTTTTGAATTTCCTCAGTTTCTGTTGTTATATCTCCCTTTTCATTTCTAATTTTGTTAATTTGAATACTGTCTCTGTGCCCTTTAGTAAGTCTGGCTAGGGGTTTATCTATCTTGTTGATCTTCTCAAAGAACCAGCTCCTGGTTTTGTTGATTCTTTGTATGGTTCTTTTTGTTTCAACTTGATTGATTTCAGCCCTGAGTTTGATGATTTCCTGTCTTCTACTCCTCCTGGGTGAAATTGCTTCTTTTTGTTCCAGAGCTTTCAAGTGCGCCATTAAGTTGCTGGTATATGCTCTCTCCTGTTTCTTTTTGGAGACACTCAGGGCTATGAGTTTTCCTCTAAGCACTGCTTTCATTGTGTCCCATAGATTTGGGTATGTTGTGCCTTCATTTTCATTAAGTTCTAAGAATTCTTTGATTTCTTTCTTTATTTCTTCCTGGACTAAGGTATCATTGAGTAGAATATTGTTCAGCCTCCAAGCGTATGGGGATTTTCTGTTGTTTTTGTTGCTATTGAAGAACACTCTTACTCCATGGTGATCTGATAAGAGGCATGGGATTAGTTCGATCTTTTTATATTTGTTGAGATCTGTCTTGTGTCCAATTATATGGTCGATTTTGGAGAAGGTACCATGAGGGGCTGAGAAAAAGGTATAGTCTTTTGCTTTAGGGTGAAATGTTCTATATATATCTGTTAAATCCAATTGCTCCAAAGTTTCGATGAGTTTCTCCGTGTCTCTGTTTAGTTTCTGTTTTCCTGGTCGGTCCACTGTAGATAGAGGAGTATTGAGGTCCCCCACAATCATTGTGTTAGGTGCAATGTGTGCTTTGAGCTTTAGTAAGGTTTCTTTTACAAATGAGGGTGCCCTTACATTTGGAGCGTAGATGTTTAGAATTGTGAGTTCCTCTTGGTGGATTCTTCCTTTGACTAGCAGGAAGTGACCTTCTGTGTCTCTTTGATGACTTTGGGTTGAAAGTCAATTTTATCTGATATTAAAATGGCTATTCCAGCTTGCTTCCTGTGACCATTTGCTTGCAAAATTGTCTTCCATCCTTTTACTCTAAGGTAGTGTTTGTCTTTGACTCTGAGGTGTGTTTCCTGTAAGCAGCAAAATGTAGGGTCCTGTTTCCGTATCCAGTCTGTTAGTCTATGTCTTTTTATTGGGGAGTTGAGTCCATTGATGTTAAGAGATATTAAGGAATAGAGATTATTACTTCCTGACATTTTTTATGTTATTTTTGTTTTTGAGTAGTTATCTTCCTTTGAGTTTGATGGAAGAAGTTTACTGTCTTGCTTTTTCTTGGGTGCCATTTCCTTCCTTGTGTTGGAGTTTTCCTCCTATTATCCTTTGTAGAGCTGGGTTAGTGGAAAGATATTGTGTAAATTTGGTCCTGTCATGGAATATTTTGATTTCTCCATCTATGTTGATTGAGAGTTTTGCTGGGTATAGTAGTCTTGGCTGACATTTGTTTTCTCTTAGGGTCTGCATGAGGTCTGCCCAGGATCTTCTAGTTTTCATGGTTTCTGGAGAGAAGTCTGGTGTGATTCTGATAGGTCTTCCTTTATATGTTACTTGGCCCTTTTCTCTTACTGCCTTTAATATTCTTTCTTTGTTTATTACATTTGGGGTTTTGATTATTATGTGACGGGAGGTGTTTCTGTTCTGGTCCAGTCTGTTTGGAGTTCTGTAGGCTTCTTGTACATTCATGGGCATCTCTCTCTTTAAGTTAGGAAAGTTTTCTTCCATAATTTTGTTAAAGATATATGCTGGCCCTTTAAGTTGTAGATCTTCACTCTCATCTATCCCTATAATCCTTAGGTTTGGTCTTCTCATTGTGTCCTGGATTTCCTGGATGTTTTGGTTACAAGCCTTTTGGATTTTGCATTTTCTTTGACTGTGGAGTCAATGGTTACTATGTTATCTTCAGCATCGGAGATTCTTATTTCTATCTCTTGTATTCTGTTGTTTATGTTTGCATCTACGACCCCTGTTTTCTTCCCAAGGTTTTCTATCTCCAAGGTTGCCTCCTTTTGTGATTTCTTAGTTGTTTCTACCTCTGTGTTCAGATCTTGGATGGTTTTGCTCAGTTCCATCATTTGTTTGTTTGTGTTTTCATGTAATTCTTTAATATATTTTTGTGCTCCCTCTTTCATGACTTCTGCCTGTTGTTTCAAGTTCTCCTGCATTTCTTTAACTGATTTTCTCACTTCCTCTTTATTGGTTTCTGTCTGATGGCCCATATTCTCCTGGAGTTCTTTAAGTGTTTTTTGTGTTTGGATTGTAAGAGCTTCTACTCTATTGATGTTCCCCTGCATTTCTTTAAGAGATTTGTTTATGTCTTTTTTGTGTTCCTCTAGGAGCATCATGACCTGTGCTTTTATATCTAACTCTTGTTTTTCTGGTGTGCTGGGGTATCCTGGACTTGCTGTGGTTGGCAAATTGGGTTCAGATGGTGCCATATTGCCTTGATTTCTGTTAATAACGTTCCTACGTTTGCCTTTTGCCATCTCTTTATCTCTGGAGCTAGTTGGTCTTATTGTAGATGGCGCCCTGCTGAAAGCACAGCACGCCTGTCCCCAGGAGACAGATCCCTTCTGGCAGCTTGTCTGTGCTGGACTATGCTCGCTCTGAGTCCAGGTCCCTGACTCCAGCTGCTAGAGTGCCGAACTGTGCCCCGAGGCGGCCTGGTGGCCCCTCGCTGCTAGTCCGCTCAGAGAGCTGGTCCCGGCAGGTAGTCTGCACCCGCAGCTGATCTTTCTGTGCCCGGATCTCCTGCAGAGCTAAGCTAAGCTATAACTCTGGCCACGCACCTGATTCCAGCCGCTCACTGCATCCAGTGTGCCTGCTGTTTGCGCGCGGGGGTCTGGGGCAAGATGGCTGCCCCTGCTGAAAGCACCTCGTGTCCTTGGCTGAGCTGTTCGTGCCCGGCTCTGCTGCTCCCTTCTGGCTGCGTTGACTGTGCTGGACTATCAATCTATGTCTTTTTATTGGGGAATTGAGTCCATTGATGTTAAGAGATATTAAGGAATAGTAATTATTACCTCCCGACATTTTTGAAATTATTTTTTTTTTATATTTGAGAGGTGATCTTCTTTTGGGTTTGGTAAGAGGAGGTTTCTATCTTGCTTCTTCCGGGGTGTAGTGTCCTTCCTTGTCTTGGTGTTTTCCCCCTATTATCTTTTGTAGTGCTGGATTTGTGGAAGGATAACGTGCAAATTTGGTTTTGTCATGGAATACCTTGTTGTCTCCATCTATGGCAATTGAGAGTTTTGCTGGGTAAAGTAGTTTTTGCTGAAATTTGTCTTCTCTTAGAGTTTTCATGATATCTGCCCAGGATCTTCTAGCTTTCATGGTCTCAGGTGAGAAGTCTCGTGTTATTCTGATAGGTCTTCCTTTATATGTTACTTGGCCTTTTTCTTTTGCTGCCTTTAATATTCTTTCTTTGTTTAGTACATTTGGAGTTTTGATTATTATGTGACAGGATGTATTTCTGTTCTGGTCCAGTCTGTTTGGAGTTCTATAGGCTTCTTGTATATTCATGGGTATCTCTCTCTTTAGGTTGTGGAAGTTTTCTTCCATAATTTTGTAGAAGATATTTGCTGGCCCTTTAATTTGTAAATCTTCACTCTCGTCTATACCTATAATCCTTAGGTTTGGTCTTCTCATTGTGTCCTGGATTTCCTGGATGTTTTGGGTTACAACCTTTTTGCATTTAGTATTTTCTTTGACTGTTGAATCAATGGTTTCTATGGTATCTTCAGCTTCTGAGATTCTGTCTTCTATCTTGTATTCTATTGTTGATATTTGCATCTATGGCCCCTGATTTCTTCCCAAGGTTTTCTATTTCCAATGTTGTCTCCCTCTGCGATTTCTTAGTTGTTTCTACTTCTGTTTTTAGAACTTAGATGGACATGCTCAGATCTTTCGCTTGCTTGATTATGTTTTCATGTATTTCTTTAAGAGATTTTTGTGTTTCCTCTTTCATAGCTTCTACTTGTTGACCCATGTTCTTCTGTATTTCTTTAAGTGATTTTTGTCTTTCCTCCTTATTGGCTTCTGCTTTTTGATCCTTATTCTCCTGAATTTCTTTAAGTGATTTTTGTGCTTGCCTTGTAAAGGCTTCTAACTTTTGATCCATTTTCTCCTCTATTTCTTTAAGAGATTTATCTATGTATTCTGGTACCAGCAACCTGACCAGTGATTTTATATCCAAGTCTTGTTTTTCTGGTGTGTTGGGGTATCCAGGGTTTCCTGTTGTTGGCGAACTGTGTTCAGATGCTGTCATGCTGCCTTGATTTCTGTTAGTAAAGTTCCTTCATTTTCCTTTTGCCATCTGGTTATTTCTGGTGTTAGTTGGCCTTGTTGTCACTGGCTGGTGTTTGAACCTCCTGTGTGGCTGGGCTCACTTGTTGTTTCTCTACTGGTGACTATGCTGCAAGATAGAGACTGCCTCTGTGAGTGCTGACGGGACCTCAGGGAGGGCAGTTCCCAACCGAGTTGGTGCAAGGCCGGAGGGCATGTAGATGTCTCTCCAGCTGCAGCCCTTTCCCTGGTTAGTAGGGTGAGCCTGGAGGATCCTCCCGAGTGATGGTAGCCCCTGATTGAATCTGTCTACCTGGGCCTCTCTAGCTGTGTCCTGATAGTAATATGGATGCCTACCAAGGTGCTGCTGGCAGGCTGCTCCCAGCTGCCTTGGTGCAAGGCCAGAGGGAATGGAGCAGTCCCGCAGAGCCTCGGTGCTGGGCCTGGTTGGTGGCGAGAGCCTGGTGGATCCACCAGTGCGATGGTAGCACCTGCTGGAGTCTGTTTACCTGGGCCTCTCTAGCCCTGTTCTGGTAGCAATATGGAGGCTTACTGTGACCACTGCTGTAAGGGACCAAGAGCAGGCTGCTCTCAGCTGCCCTGGTGCAAGGCCGGAGGGCATGGAGAAGTCCCACAGAGCCCTGGCACTGCGCCTGGCTAGTGGCTAGAGCCTGGCGGATCCACCTGCGGGATGGTAGCCCCGGCTGGAGTCTGTCTACCTGGGCCTCTCTAGCCTTGTCCTGGTAGCAATATGGAGGCTTACCATGACCGCTGCTGTAGTATCTTTCTTCTTAAAAGAGTGTCCCCATCAGTATCAGGCATTATGTTCTTTCTCACTTTAACATGAAGCTCCTTGGCATTTAAGTTCATTTTGGAACTTCTGTATTTTCTATTATTGAGAGCAACTTTGATACACTATTTCTTTATTTGAAAAAAAATTTCCTGCATATTCTTCATTTTAAAAGGAATTCAAACTCTTTCCATCAGCATGTATCTTATACAGTTGATCACTCTCTCAGTTTTGAAAATTCCTTTTTCTTTAATTGGATGATTGGATTAGAGTGAATTTCCTCCTGGTTTTCATCTTTTGTTGGAGGTTATACCTCAAAGCCATTTTTGTTCCTTTCCCTTTGTGCATAATTCATAAATATTTGTGTTTCTCTGGATCCTGTCACATATGCTCTATATATCCAAATACTACTCCTTGAGTCATGTTACCTTCTGCTAATGCACAATTTTACAATATTATAACAAATTAGAGAGCTATATTTATAGTCTTGGTCTTTTTCTGAACCTCAATGTAACCTACTTACTGATATCATTATATTTTAAAATGGTTAATGGTGTCAGTTAATATGCTTTAACTATTGTAATAGAACAAATATGTCTTCCTGCAAAAAAGAATGCAGTGAACTAAATCGTGTTTTCCACTGAAAATTTGTGCACAAAGCCCAAATCCTTAATGGGAACATTTGGGAATGGGTCATTGGCTTCAGGTTAAGAAGATATTTTAGGAGTAGAGTTCTAGTCCAGTTCCAAGTGCTCTGTCTCTGTCTTTTTCTTGCTCCCTATCCCTTCATTCCCATTTCTCATCACCACAGCAATAAGGCAATATCTGAAAAACAATCCACAGACTATATTGGCACTAGCACCTAAGCTTAGACTTCTGCCCTCTACAATTTTGAGCTGATACATTTTAACTGAGTGTAAACATTAGACGATATTTGAATAGTCTAAACTGCCCAGTATCAGAGTAGACCTAATTTTTCCCCTCTTAAGTACTCAGTGGACTCTTGTAGGCACCTATTTTATAAACTGAATCCATTTGGAGGCCCTGGTTCTTTCAGTGGTACCACAATCCTGTTATGTAATCAAACTTGGCATTTTATTGATCTTTGTCTAGTTTCTGAGAATTCTTTCACCAAAATCCCCTTTCCAGAAAGCTATTTATGTTCTACCCTTTTTACCCACAGATCAATGGAACTCCTTACAGGATATAATTTTCTACCAAAATTAGGATGCACAAATGGGGGGATCTCTTCATAAAGCATTAATTTGCAAAGTTATAATAAGACTGTGAAAGGTTTCTCAATCTATTTGCACTTTAAGAACAAAAACATGATAGATTGGATAATTTATACACAGCAGAACTTCACTACTTAAAACTATGGAGACTAGAAAGTTCACTATCAAAGTGTTGGTAGGTTCAGTGTCTCATGAGGATTAGTTCCAAATGCCATTGTTTTGCTGCCCTCTGCCCATTGTTGAATGAACAAGCTATCTTTCTTCAACCTTCTTTGGTAATCTCTTTCATAAAAGCAGAACACTCTTAATTGCTTCACAACTCCTCCTTTAATCCTACTAGATTGATAATTAACTTTCAGTGCAGGTATTGGAAGGACACTTTCAAAACCTAGCATTACCTAATCACAAGGAATAATGCAGGAACTTAAATCTATCTGTCACATCAGTAAGAAAAAAAAAGGATTTGAAAGAGAATGAATTACATATATCAGTTTCCACTAGAGAACATGTTTTAAGTGGAAGAATGAAACAAGTGCAATGAATCCTCAATATGAGCAAACAGGGAGATTCTCCTGCCAGGGCTCCTCATTGACCAAACAAAACTAGAACACAGAGGACTGAACTTCCTATGTGCATAATCTATATAGATATGTCCAACCAAGCTGAATTAAATGGGATAATAATGGACAGAGAGGAATACATTAAAGTACATAGTATAATACAACACGTGTTTCCACACTCATTTTCTTTCTACAAGCAACTTGGGGAGAAAGGGTTTCATTTCATCTTATAGTTGTAGTCCATCCCTGACATAAGTCAAGGTAATCATTCAACATAGGAACCACAATATAAGATCTAAAACCGAGAACATGGAGGAATGCTGTTTATTAGCTTCATCTCCATAGTCTTATTAGCTTACATTCTTATATCACCCAGTACTACCTGGCTGGTGGTAATACTAAACTTGTAGGCTGTTCTCTCACATCAATCATTAATAAAGGAAATGTCCCACAGATTTATCTACAGGTCAATCTAGTAAGGGGAATTTCTCAACTGAGATTGCATCTTCCTAGTTATGTCTAGTTTCATGTCAAGTTGGCAAATATTAACCAGCACAGTCTGTATGTAGTGGGTATTTTGCTTTCCTTAACAATGCAGAGGTATTATGAGAAAATGTTTTCATTTTAATCTCAGATGCGGGATATGGGGCTGCTTCAGATTGTCCACAGCAGCTGAGTATGATTTGCCTCACCGACAGGACATGGTTTTGCCAGCTGCAGACAGTTTTTGCAAGTTTGTGATGTTTGGAATTATGGGATTTATTTCAGAGGATATATAATTACTAGGGCCCTAAGAGTTGGGGTTTTGTTGGTTGTTGTTGTGCGGGTGGTTGGTTGTTGGTTGCTGTTGGTCAGTGTTTGTTAAGTAGTCATACACAAAGAAGAAAGAAGAAATTAGATATTTTGATAGCAAAGAGCAAACTTTCCCTAATGAAATTGACACCCCTAAACAGCAATAAGTCATCTATTGATAACGTCACCCACTTGAAGTAGAAAATTAAAGATTCTTTGTTAAGTCAGTTGTGTTAGATGTTGTTTTGCTGGGGCGAACATGTGAAGGAATATTTAACTGAAATGGACGCAGGTGAAAGGACATTTTGCTAAAGCAAGCATGTGAAAGGACACATGTGTAATTGTGCTCCATTTGTCCCAAAACCTGGTGGTATGCAGAGTTTTCCTTGGATGGCACATTGCCAGAGTGATGTCATATGATACAGACTAACATGGAGTTTTGCTAAGTCAGAATCACATGCTGAGGCAAGACCATGGAGGGCATGTGATGTTTCGAGGGGGTATAAATAGGACTTAATGGCCAGTAATCAGACCTTGGTTTGCTTGCATAGCTAAACACTTCTTGGACTCCCTTTGCTGATGTTTGCTTCATTGAGGTGAGGCACAGCAGAGAACTTCTCAGGGTGTCTCTGCTGGTCCAAATTCTTCTTGCTGACTCCAGCTGATTTGGCTGAGGCCTGGCTGCCTCTGCTAGGTTGCATCACCACTCCTGCTTTACAGACTACTGAATTGAGCTGCTGGTATATCTGTGACATGTTTGCAAGCAGATCAAGCTACTGCTGCTGAACTGTGAACTGAACTGTTGATTTCCTGACAATGTAGATGGGACTGGTTCTAAAGAACCATTTTGCCATTATCCTTTCTTTCTCACTACCTCTGGTGGGTGGTTGGCTAAAAAGGGAGGGTAAAGCTTTTAAGAACCATCACTAAAAGTAGGATTTGAGAAAAGTAAATCTACATCGCCTTTTCTCTATCTTGTTTTCATTCCCCTATCTAGTATTTAGGGGTTTTAAAGGGTGGAAGAATGGGGGTGGAAAAATGCAGAAGAAAGAAGAACCTCCAAAGTATTCAAATATCCAGGTACTTTTGTATGTACATTTTTGTCTGTGTATAAACAAAGAAAACTACTACAGCTTCTAATAGTATTTACCATGCATTACTTTCCACCTTCATCCTATAGATCATTTGTAATAATAGACATGGTTGTTATAATTATGTTGACTCATTCATTCTTTTATTAATTCAAAATATTATTTAGCAACACGTCTTTGATCTGGGCATTTTTTGTAAGGGTACTTCAGTACATGATTCACACCTTGCCCCAGCTCTTATATTTTACAGTCCATGGGAAAAGACTGTTGCCACTTTTTATAGAATTCATATGTGCACACATTACACTTTCAATATTGAATATGTCAAGGAATATTTCAGGAGTAAAAATCAAACTGAAATCTAAAAATTAAGTAGCAGTTAACAAAAGGTGCAAAAGAAACTTGTTCTGGTAACAGGGAAGAATATGTAGAACTCTTTTGTGAGATTTTTTTTTTTTAATGAAAGAAAACATGAGTGGCTTAAGTATCGACTTGACTGGGAGCTTGCTGAGAGATTTGTGAATGACTGGTGAGGTGCTGGTTCAACCTGGCTTTAACAGTGAATTCCAAGGACTTTTCTACTTATCTCAAAATCAATAAGAATCCTTTGAAAAAATTAACCCTGACTTTTGTTATATTGATAGCTCTGAATAAGCTGCTAGTCCCTTCTATGTAACATTCCTCTATCTGTATCTCCATTTTTATTTACTTATATTCTGACTCCATAGACATTTAGAAATACATTACTCATTGATATCCTATATGCTTTTTAAGTTCATTAAACATATATTGAACTCTGATTGTGATCTATGGACTATCTCATACACATCAGGTATCAAGAAGAAAATAGAAATCCCTGACATAATAAATTTTATATTCTAACTATACTTGATCAGTGTTATGTACATACTATTTAAGACATAGACAATAAAACATGTTATTGGAGGAAACGGAAGTGAAAATAACTTTAATTTTTTATTTTATTATATAGGACTTTTGCTATAGATAACTGTGGTAATTTTATAGCTATTTGACAAGAGGAGAAAAAGAGAATCTTTGGAATTTTGAAATATCTTAGAAAACAAGCTTCTCTGTCTTTTTTTCCATTTATTTGATCTGTATCTCCATAATCTTTTTCCTTGCTATAAACTACCTTGAAACTCATTTCGTTTTATACATTTGGGGGATTTTAATATTGAAATTTACCATAGGCTCAGATATTTGAGCACTTAGTCCACAGTTAATGGTTCCGGTTGGGGGAGATTTGGAATCATTAGGAGGCATGGCCCCGCTGGAGGAAGTAGACTGGTAGGAGGGCCTTTAAGAGTTTATACTCTTGTCCCACTTCTAGGTCTTCCTTCCAGGCTCTTCCAGGTTTCTGCTTCCTGATATGATGAGCCAAATTACTACTGCAGTCACTTGCTGCTGTGCATTCCTTTAATAATCTCCCCATCTGTAACTCTACATCAAAATAAACTCCTTCCCTGAGTTATCTTTGCTTATGACATTTTATCACAGTAACATATACGTAACTAATACACTGTCATTTTTTAATGATATTGATTATCTTTTCTTAACACTTCATTTATATGCCAATTCAAGTTTCATCCAATCTATGCTACACAAATATCATGCAGTACATATACATATGTTTAATTTTAGTTTCACAAGTAACATATTTGTATGAAGGAAAATTTAGAATAAAAAGAAAATCAAAGAAAATAAAGTATTTCTATCCTTTTATTACTAGTAAATATTATTTTATAAAGAGGTAATATTGCAGAATTTGGTGTGTATTCTCATTATCAACTGAATAGCATGTCCTTTGGCATGCACTTTATATTCTCACTACATTCTTTCCTAGTTATCACTACCTATAAATATCATTATTTCTTACATATGGAGATTCTGAGAATGCATATGTGGCTGATTTATATCGGCATGAACACTCTCTTAAACTCATTGACCTGTCTATGACTTCTTGACAATGAAACAGCTCTTTGTTTTTATATATTAGTATTTGCAATTGGAACAGATAATTGCTAATTTGATTAACATAATGTCTACTCACAAAATGAAATGCATTTCCTAAGGAGGCAGGAAATAACTTCATGATATAAAAGACTTGATTATTGACTACTATATAATTAATATCAATAAAAAGGGGCCAAAGTACTATGCAATTTCAAATCAAAATCAGCATACTTTGCTTGTATGAATACAAAGCATATAATTTCCTTTTTCTGAATTAATTTTGTTATGTTGACTTCCTATGTCACAAGTAGTATACTTTATCTTAAAAGTCTTGCCATGAACATGTTATCAATTTTTTTCTTGAAAACTATCCAAAATATACTGTAACTTTAATGTTTTTAAAGTTTGCTTTTTTTTGCTCTTTTTTTAATTAATTTTTTATTTTCTATATTCTATGTTTACATTCCAAAGGCTTTCCCCTTTCCCAGTTCCCACCCACCATAGTTCCCATAGTTCCTCTCCCCCCCAACTGTTCCCCAATCATTCCCCCTCCCCCCTCGGTTTCTTTACTAAACTGGATGCAATCTAGCTCAGTGGTAAAGTTTGCTTTTTAATGATGGTTCTTATAATGCTTTAACCTCCTTTTTAGCCCACCACCCACCAGAGTGGAAAATAAAGAATATGGGGAAAGTGGACCTGATTATAAATTGTTCTTTGGAACAACTCCCATCTGTGTTGCCTGGAAAACAGTAGTTCAGTTCACATGTCAGCAGCAGCACCTTGATACATTCAAACACTTCAAGAATATATCAGCAGTCCAGTTTGTTGAGTTGGGATAGCAAACAGGACTGAGCTGTGGTGGCACTACCTAGCAGAGACATCCAGGCCTCAATCTCTGCATGAATCAGAAGGTGGGATCTGGAAAATGACAGAAGTTCTCAGCTGTGCCTGTCTCAGTGACCAACAAGCATTGAACAGCTAGCAGTATAAACAAGTCAAGCTCAGCTTCTGTCACTGTCCATCAACTTCCTCCAAACATCATGCATTCTCCATGGGTCTTGCCTCACCACTTATCTTAACTCAGCATGCATACCTCTCTCAGCTGACATCACTTTGCCAATCAGCAAGCATGGGGAAGCAGTAAGAAACTGCAGCTCGCCACCAGAAGTTTGTGTGTGTGTGTGTGTGTGTGTGTGTGTGTGTGTGTGTGTATGTGTGTGTGTGTGTGTGTGTGTGTGTGTGTGTGTTTCTCTCTATTCAGTTCTGACAAATAAAGCTCAATTAAGCAATGTAAGGTAGACCAATACATAAATGTTGTGAGGGAACAATCCTTGACCACCTGCCCTTTCACATTCTTGCTTAAGTAGGACATCCTTTCACATATGTCTGTTTTAATGAAATGATCCTTCAAGTGTCTGCCTTAGCCTTCACCTGTGTCCACTTCAGGAAAACATTGCTTCTCATTTGCCCCAGCAAAACACCATCCAATACATATGATTTTCCAAAGAACCCTTATGTTTCTACTTCAATATAAAAAATGAATATATATTATTTGAAATAATTTCTGCATAGCCATTTTCCATATTTAAAAAATGAAGGTTGGTTATTTACCTCTGATTTCATGTTTTACCTTTTTATGGAAAAGTTTAAGTTACTGTCACTCTTCATAGCGTTAACTAATCAATACTTCTGAATGCATCTCTAACTTAGGAAGTTTTAAAGCATATTCATAGTATTGTGATCACATTTCAAAATTAGGAATTACTTAATGTCACTTAAAACTCAGCCCCTATTTAGAATTCTATGGTGGTCAAAAATGTTGGTTCATAATTGTTGTTTAAAACTATTTTTTAAAGCGATCCCCAACGTCCAGTTTTCTAGTCTCTAAATTGTGAAACAAAATCACTACTTTGTTTCACAGAAAGGCTTACATCCTGAATTTTACTGATACCCATTGTTGGGTGTTTATCATGGATTTCCTGAAAGTTAGAGGTTAAACCTGGAAGCAGGATTTAATTTTGGGTAAGAATGCTTCAGGAATGGTTTGGTAAACTTTCCTTGTAACAAAAGATATTTAGTATCCCATTCTTCCATTTTTAGTGATGTCTACATTGGTCAATACCTTCAACTTTATCAGTCTGAACACTCTATTTTGAACTTTCAATCAATATTTAATTTACTGGTTTTTAGCAAGTTTGATGATCATTACTTTGTTCAATTAATGGTGTCTTCTATAACACCAGAATTTTAACATTAGTAGTCAGATAGTATTTGAAATTTTTAAGTTGTATTACTACTTTTATTTATTTATTCACCCTTTTAGGTTTTATTATTATTATTACTTTTATTATTTTACAGTCCAGTCATTACCCCTCTCCCAGTGTCCTCCCACAGTTACTCGTTCCATTCCACTCTCACCATGAGGATGTCCCCAATCCCACCAAGTCTCCCCACTCCCTGAGGCCTCAATTCTCTCAAGAGTTAGGTACATTTTCTCTCACTGAGCTCAGACCTGGTAGTCCTCTGCTATATATGTATTGGGGGCCTCAGACCAGTTCATGTATGCTACCTTGTTGGCAGCACAGTTTTTGAGAGAATTCAGGGGTCTGGTTTAGTTGAGACTGCTGGTCTTCCTATGGGATCCCTATCCTCCTCAGCTTCTTCCAGTCTTTCCGTAATTCAACCACAGGGGTTACCTGCTTCTGTCCATTGGTTGGGTGTAATTATCTGCTTCTGTCTCAGGCAGCTGCTTGTTGGGCCTCTCAGAGGACTGCCATGTCTGTAAGCACACCATAGCACCAATAATAGTGTCAGGCCTTGGAGCCTACCCTTGAGATGGATCCCAAGTTGGGCTGGTCAGTGGATCTCCTTTCCCTCAGTATCTTCTACATTTTTGTCCCTGCAGTTCTTTTAGACAGGAACAATTCTGGGTCAGAGTTTTTGACTGTGGGATTGCAATCCTATCCTTCCACATGAAAGTTTTAAATAAGAAAGTTCATTTATTAAATTACATTTTGTTCAGAGTTTATGGAGCTAACAAAAATGTTTCTTTAGAATGGCTAATGGCATATTATGGAATGACTAGCATTCTAGGTAGGGTGATTCTTATTATAATCACTTGTTTTTTCTTCAATAGGGGATTATTTATAGTACCTAACTATTGAATACATCAGAAGAGTTCTAGCTCCATTTGGGTCCCACTCTGTGTGCCCGACTGCTTCCATAGAAATGTGTTTTCTAGATTTCATCGCTAGCTTAATTTTCACTAGATAAATTCATAATAATTTTTATACTTTGAGTTTTTATCTTTCATACCAAAGACATAATTCTGCCTGGGTTCACAGTGATGAAGTTATATAGTTTTGAACAGAATATTTTGCTCAATAAATGTACTTTTACTGAATTCACTCTTCTCTCTGTCACCAACATTTTCTGAATCTGGTAAATGGAGGTAATATTTATACCCCTTTGAAGGAACAAGTGATTTTCAAAGTGTTGTTCATGTGAAAATAGATTTTTCTGGCAGCTCCACTCAAAATCTTTCTAAGAGCAGTTATGTACATACTACATTAATGTTTGATATATGCATATATTTCAAGCAATTGCAATATTGTATTTTAACTTTTAACCCAAGAGTGTAGAAACAATTTAACAATAAAATTAATTCACTTTCTTTGAAAATTCTCTTGCAACAAACTAAGGATTTTTCTCTTCTGCAGTGAAAATTGGCACCAAGTTTTGTCAAAATACTGATGGATGTGTATCAAATCCAGTTTACCACACAATTTTGTAAATAGTAATATGAGCACATACTTATGATCATCCAAATAAAAATTAACAAAAGTAAATAATTTCATCAGAATGCCTGGAATCATCAAAGCTGAAAATATATACTATCTGCAGTTTTTTACATAATGAATACTGGTTTTGACATTCTATGTGGATATTAATAATAATAATGTTCTGAGGAAGCTAGTGTGAAAATACATCTTCCTAATAAAAATAAGAAATTATTTTCTTCAAAGACAATTCTTGTTGTGTTGCCAGGAATAGATTTTTATTTCTGTTTTCCCTAATGGTATATCCACAACTGTGGTAGTATATCCAAAGTGATTTGTTAAGTAAATGAAAATATAAATGGACATTGGTTTATTAGTTTTTGTGGTTGTCTAAAGAGTAGAAACCAATATTAAATTCTTACTTTCACAGCTGTTTATATTAAATGACTACTCTTTTAATGCTATAAAATTTCCTTTAAAATATGCAGTGAAGTATATTAATAATATTTTAGAGATAAAATTTTAAATTATTATTATTGCAAATTATTAAAGGCATTATCTTAACAAAGACCAGGTAATGGTAAGCATTTTTCCTTCGATTATTCCTATAGAAATATGCTATTTCAGAAACACTATTTACATATGTATTCATGAGCAAAAAAACAAATAAATTACTTGATTTCTGTTCAGTTTGTCTAGCAAACTCTGCAGTTAAGGTTCTTGAGAACTTTGAGATCTCCTTATTTACCTTTATAAAGAATTTTGTGCAAAGCTCAATTGACTATTTGTTTCTGACACTTGGGAAGATTCCAAACAATTCAGCAAGGTGAATCCTAAGATCCACGTACCTTCTGTTGTTCAAACTAAACATTTTTGAATGTTCCTTTCAAATTATCTTACAAAGTAAGGTGACAAGGGTATAACTTAACTTCTTGTGAAAGTGTACCTGTGTCCTCACAACTAAACCTTTGTAAAGAGACTGGTGTATCCATTACCTCCTGCTGACCTTTGCTGCCCACTAGTCCCCACTCCCCTTCTGCTTCACTTCTGCTGGTTTACCAATTTAATTTTGGTAAAAGCATGAACATATCAAGGACTTTTCTGAGGTAATTTGGGTAAAATTTGCAGATCAGTTAATCATATTGAGCAAGAAGTTCCTTTAATAATCCCAATATGGGTGTGGTTTCAGTCATATTTACCATTAAATTAAAAATAAATCTTACACACATCTTTCCCTCCTGTTGATCTCTTATTGGCATTTAAGGGAGTTAGTCTTTAATTGATTCGACTTCCTCCCTACCTTATTGGGTTAGGCAAAGATTCCTTTAAATTATTTTCATTGCTTATATATTTATAGCCAATTATTACTTTGAGCCTCATTATTTTCCTAGTGTCATTGGTTTGGGTATAATAAATATAGTATATAGAACGTAAAGACTAAGAGTGAACATATTTTGGAGACTTACACTTGGCTAGCATTTGCACACTCACATATCTATGTTTACTCAGCTGTAAAATCAGGGGTGATAATATTATAAGTCTCATAGAGTAAGTGCGATGATTAATAACATAAAGCAAATTAAGAATGGGTATTTGATACATCTTTTGGCACACAAACCACCTTGTAAAAATTGTGTTTCATTATTATCAGACCACCCAACTAAATATTGATTTAATTTTTAGTTGTTTCAGAAAAAATACACCTTTTCACCTCTAGATTATCATTGATTATTTCTCAGAGTTCTGAAATAAAACTGCTGTACATATAATTCCAACTTTTGTTAGTCATGACAGTGATTGTCACTGCATCATTATGGACCTCAAGTTTGGATCCTTTTCTTCCTATTGACTCACACTGAGTGCTAAAAATCTTATCTAGAGAGAATTCATCATGATTCAATTCACTTACATTGATATATCAATGTCAGGATGAAAGAATGACATCTCTCCATACTTTCACAGCATGAAAATCTAAAAGGCATTACAATGTGGCTGTGTTTTGTGTGGTGTTCACTGGGAAAGTGAAAAATACTGATATACTCTTCTTCTTTTCCTGACTGTTCAGACCAGATTGACCTCTATCTCACACATATTTGCCTGCCTCTGCCTCCTTAGTACTAAAATGAATGTCATGTGCCGCTATGTCTGGCATCATTACAATTCTAACATTAATATTTTTCAATAATTAACATTTTATAGACCAATGTAATAATTTGGAGAACTATGACCAGATTCTCAAAAGCTTCCTAATAATTCTTAATTCTTATATAACTTTTTAAACCAAACACACACTTTGTAAAGTTAAAGAAGATAGGAAAAAACATGTCTAGTGTTTTCAATTAAATTAATATTTCAGCTTGAGAGAAAACTCATTTCACATATTTTCCCCATTTTTATTTTTGTTCAATAAATTATATGCCATGTGAAGTTTCCTATCTGGTGTCATACAACACGAAATATTCTTCAGTTTGCAACACGTAACATTTCTTGTTCACATTTATTATCCTCCTTTCTTCCTTTTTTCCTTCCTTCTTTCCTTCCTTCTGTCCTTTGTTCTTTTTCTTCCCTATTCTTATCATCATATATGATTTATTAAGTAATAATTTTAATAATTAAAAAAGTCATGAATGTGGGAGGAAGAAGTAAGCACAAAGAGAAAATGGAGGGGTGAAGAGGGATAGGAGCAGGATCAGGTGTGCAGAGTGACAGGAGAGAGACCTAGAGGTCCAGGAGAATGAATGGAAATCTGCAGCTAATGGAAGTTGAGATATGGGGGGAATGTTTAAGGAGTTCCAGACACTTGCGATGACAGAGGCTCCCAGAAGTTAATGCAGGTGACATTAGCCAAGATGCCTAACAGTGAGGAGGTGGAACTTGAAGAGGCCACCTCTTGTAGTCAGGTAGGACTCCCCAAGAAAGGACACCAACCCACCCACAAAACTTTCAAACCAAAATATGTTCTGTCTACAAACAATGCAAGGACAAAGAAGGAGCAGAGACTGAAGGAAAGGCCAACCAATAACCTGGCCAAAGTAAAACCCATTACATGGGTAAACAGCAATTCCTGACTTTAGTGGTACTCTGTTTTGCTTGTATACAGGGGTCTAGCATACATGTCCTCATAAAGGCTCTACCCAGCAGCTGACTGAAACAAATGCAGTTACTTACAAACAAACATTGGATGGAGGTCATGGATTCTTATGGAAGAATTGGGGGAAGGATTGTGAATATGATCGAAATCCCACATGAGAACCAACAGAGTTAAATAACCTGGACCTCTGGTAGCTCTCAGAGATAGAACCACCACCAACCAATGAACACATAGAGTCTTGAATGAGGCCCATGACACATATGTAGCAGATGTCCATCTCAGTCAACGTTTGTGCCCCTCAACAACTGAAGTGGAGGTGCTTCCTAAAGGTGTAGCATGTCTGTGGCATCTGTGTCTTAACAGGGCTGCCCTTTCTCGTCTCAGTGAGAGATCCTAGCCTGGAAGAGTATTGATACACCAGGATGAGGGCATAACCAGGGAGCTCCATCCTCTCAAAGAAGAAGGGGATGAGGAGAGGACAATGTTTGATATAAATAATGAATAAATTTTAAGTAAATAAGTATATACATATATGAAGTATGAAATATTTTAAATTTACTTCAAAATTGAGGAAAATGATATCTTATTTACCTCAAATATATTAAACATGTTTATATTTATTCACTATGATTCAAATATATTTGAAAATAAGATATATATTTAACATGATTGAAATTACTTTAGTAATTAAGGAAATCCATTATTTTGGTTGATGTGTATGTTTTCATTATGTGTAAAGTTATATATGCAGTAATAAATAATAAAAATGATTATTTTTTGTATCTAAAATTTAAAAGGTGCTAAATGCATACTTTTACATAAAGAAATAATTTCATTTTAAATATATTTCTGCAGACTTAATCTAACTAGTTATACTTTAAATTGGATAAATAGGTAACTAGATACTTGGTCTATCCTTTTTAGCTATAATAAACAAAATACACCACATGTTAATTTGTGAAATTTATATGCAAATTTAGTACAATTGCAATTCAGATCCCCAAAGATTTACTTTGGAAAACATAATAACTGTTCTAAAATTTTTACACTCCAAAATAATTGTGAAAATGGAAGAAAATGAAATTACTGTGTGAGCAGATAGATGTGCACAATGTAGAATTTCTCTGTTGGAAGAATTATGGTTTGGGTCACAACCACACAAGTAATTACTAGGAATATGAAGTTTATCAGTGTATCTGATATTTTAATTATGTAATAAACAGCTCAGTTTTTTCAGAAATAATTGTTTTTTAAACAGTTCAAATATAACTGGCAACTCTGGGGGAAAATATTTGTTATAGAGCTCTACCATATTTCAAAGTACACTTTAATGAAGTCCACTGTCATAATTAATGCATATAATATTCCAATAATCTAAATGTATAATATGAAGTTTGTAGAAATAAAGAATGAAAGCCCAAAGACCACCATCAAATAAAGATATTTGATAAGAATTAAATATCATGAGTCCCTCACAATATTCACAGACCAATGAAAGAAGTGGAAAAAAATCCCCTCTCCAAAGAAGCTAAACAAGAAAGAAGGCCCATGTGAGGATGCTTGAATCTCACTTAGTAGAAGGAATAAAATAGCTATAGGAGGCAGATGAAAGGAGGGAAGTGGTTGGGAGATGGAATAGGGAGGGGAATAGGGGGTGCATTCAGGATCAAGTATGGGGAGGGATAGAAGAGATGGCCAGATGAAAAATGAATGGAAATCTGAAAATGATAGGAGTGGGGAAGTTGTAGATGGGCATCTCGAGGACAAGGCAGACACCTGGGATAAGGAAGGCACCAAGAATCAATGGATGTGACCATAGCTGTGACTCACAGCATTGAGGATATGGAACCTGAATAAGACACCTCCTGCAGCAAGGCAGGTACCCCAGTGGAGAGAGGACAATCCACCCACAAAACTTTCAACACAAAATGTATCCTTCACTACAAGAAATGCAGGGATAAAGATGGATCATAGATTGAAGGAATGACCAGACAATAACTGGTCAAACTTGAGACCCATCTCATGGGCAAGCACCAATCCCTGAAACTATTAATTACACTCTGTTATGCTTGCAGAGTAGTATAACTGTTCTATGAGAGGTTCCACCTACCAACTGACACACAGATGCAGACACTCACAGCCAAACAGTGGCTGGGGCTTGAGGACTTTTATGGAAAAATAAGAGGAAGGATTGCAGGCCCTGAAGGG
Organism: Apodemus agrarius; assembly: GCA_964023405.1. Taxonomy (NCBI): domain Eukaryota; kingdom Metazoa; phylum Chordata; class Mammalia; order Rodentia; family Muridae; genus Apodemus; species Apodemus agrarius. The sequence continues at coordinate 137,653,892 of OZ030010.1, read as the reverse complement.
AATAGGAACTCCACAGGAAGACCAACAGAGTCAACTAACTTGGAGTCTTGGGGCTATCAAAGACTGAACCACAAACCAAAGAAAGTACACTGGTTAGACCTAGGCCTCTCTGCACATGAGTAGCAGATGCACAGCTTGGTCTTTATGTGGGTCCTGGACAATTGGAGTGGGGGCTCTCCCTAAAACTGTTGACTGTCTGTGGGATATGTGCTTCTAACTAGGCTGCCTTATCTTAACTCAGTGGGAGAGAATGTGCTTAGCCTCACCCTGACTTATATCAGGGTGGGGTGATACCCAGAAGGGTCTCCCCCCTCTCAGAGGAGAAGGGGAGGGGAATGGGGAAAGGATTGTGGGAGGTGTTGACTGTGAGGGTGTCAGTGAGCAGGATGTAAACTGAATAAGTAAAAATAAAAGTGGAAACAAATATTTGTATTTTTTTATTATTCAAAGAATTTCTACAATTTTATATGAAAATATAAGTTATTTGAGCACAAAATTTCCTGAGAAACAACAACAACACGTTACAAAAAAAAATCCAATGAGCAAATGATTCAAGGAATGACCAAAATTTACACATACTTCTTTAGTGTAAACTTGTAATCACCATTTTATATCTGTTAAATATGTGTATACTAGAGAAATTATATATTAGCAATGTAACAATGAAAAGTTTTATATCTCTGATGACTCTATTAATTCTTTATTTTGTTTATCAAAGCTTTTTACAAAATCACAACTAACAAGACACAAAGTATTTAAAAAATAAAACAATTTAAGTGGCCTATTAGCCAAACACTGAACACATAGATTATTAATATCTATGTGATGAGATCATTATAATAAATTATGAAGAGACTACAAGAGACTGGAATGAAGACAGTAATTCTGCCACCTATCTCAAAAGTTTCTTCTTTTAACACACAATAATAGTAGTTTTACACTCAAATTGAGGTTTGTTTTTTTTGCTACAAAATATCAGACATATTCTAGAGCATTATCAGTCAATAGATCTGGAATATAGTCATAAAATCTCTCTTTTTGAACTGGCTAAAATTACATTTTTCCTCGATTCATTGAAGGTGGTTATACTCAAGGAACTTCAGAATTTTCAATAAGGTACAGCCATGGCAATATCATCAGAAATTGTTGACAGTTACATGGGGACCAGTAATTCAAGCCTCAAGGAACAAGTACATGTTTTCTGTAACCCATAGAGAATTAGACTGAGTTTCAGGAGATAATGGCCAGATTATCCAGGTAAGACCAAGAGCAATTACCTCTCAGTTTATTTAAGAATGTCAGGAGTGTACTTTGGGGAAAATAAAAGGATGTCCAGACTCTCCTTGAGATAAATTCTATGTGGCTGCATTTAGACTCTAGATTTTTGGTTTGATTTGTTCTGTTCTGTCTTGTTTTGTTTTGTTTTTCTCAGTATGAGGCTGGTACTTCGATGCTTTGGAAAAGTAAGCCAAATTTAAAATCTGAAGTCTGATTATTTTAGATATTGATGTACCTGCTGTACTCAGGTATTTCCAACAGAGGACAGACTCAGTCTCAGTCTCAGAATTTGAAGAATGAAACCCAATATTCTACAAGTTCTTATAGAATATTCTCCTTACTATGACCTTTAGGAATAAGAAATCAAGATAGACAGAATGCATCATTATCTTCACCGTTGTTTACTTTGAATTTGAGATGTCATTATTTTCTCATAATTTCTCCTTTAGTAATTATCTAAGGAAGTTTCATTCACATTGTTCAAATTGGGCCACCTTTCATGCTGTATAAGTTTGAGCTAAATGCAAATCTCTGATGAATCATATTAAACAATTCAAATGAGGCATTGGAATAAAGAGAAAGTAATTTGCCTAGGATTTAGTATAGTCTCAAACTTAATTATATTAATATCTTATTCAACTTTTAGCCTTGTTAGGACAAGATCTGATGCATCTTCACAGCTTATCCAAGAATACCTGTAATGTAGTGATGTTTGATATAAGGGCTGCAAGGTTGGCTCTCTTTTACACTGGATAGCCTTTTGAGAAAGGAATTAGTTATATTTTCCATTAGGAAAAACCGTATATGAAATCAGATCCTAAAGTCCAGTTATTCTCAAAAGAGTACTACTAAAGTTATCTGTCTGACTCCTGTCTATGAATCAGAAGCCATTATTTTTTATTCCAATGGAAAAGAGGCATGTCTAATTGGTGAAAACATGCACAGCATAACTAGTTTTGATATATGAGCCAAATGTCTTTTAACCCATGGGCAATATTGTGAGCCAATACTATTGATATTTGTATTTTTTTCACAGCAAAATAAGGTTTAGAGAATATGCTCAAACACTCCCAGATGTTAACTGTTTGACATGTCAATGGGATTGACATTAATTACTGTAGAGTCAATTCACATCACCATTATTACCACTACTAGATCCACTACCACTACATGTTCATACATGTGAATCAGACTTTCAATTAATAGATAATATAATAACCATAGTCAATCCGCATCCACCAGTCACAGGAGGTACCTTGAATGGGAGGCTGGGAATTAAAGAATAAGGATGAGAGAAGAATGGAGCCAAGACAACATTCTGATCAAGGCTTAACTTTATTGCAAAGCAGCAGGCTTATAAAAGCACAAGCCATAAGTCCAACCCCTAGATGCAACTGATGACATAAATCACTTCATACTGGTAGTCAATGGCTTAAGTTTTCATTTCTCAGTACGGGTCTCTCTTATCAGGCCAAAAGCAGAACTCTCAACTTGAGCTGGTAAATTCTAACCAGTGCTGTCATAGCAAAAATAGCTGCTGCGGCAACTCCTGCTATGTATGTCAGGGCAGAACCTCCACAAATCACTATTCAACAAGCAATAAAACATTTAAGTATAAATGTAGATAGCTAAAACTTTTAGTGATATTAATCTCAGTTAAGTAGAAAAATGCAGAAAGTCAAAATATTTTAGAGTTTAAATGTATTAGTTAATTGTCATCAATTCTGTAGGATTTTTATCTGTAATATGGAGTCTGAAGCTAAATATAACAGAATAGCTAACAAAAAATGTTAAGTATATATAACCAAGAAAGGTTAAGTGTGTTATATACTATGCATTTCATTCATCAATATCAATGATAAATTGACAAATATTGTATTTAATATTTCAGTACCTTTATAAACCAATATATGATAGATATTAAAACTAAATGGGAAACTATAAAATATATATCTGTAAATAATGTATAAGGCTACATTATTTACAGTCCCATAAATGGTCATTAAATGTATGAAAAGAATGTTTCATTGAGAAGATGTAATGGCTGAAACTGTGGTAGTAGTTGAGAAAATTGAGATATGTGGACAGATATGGAAGAGATATTCGGAGGTAATATAAAACACCATAACCATTGGCTGTTAGAATTTGAGTAATAAGAATGCAAATGAAATTGAACAATTTTATAATAATTGTTATAAGAATATATTCTTTACTGAGAAGGGAGAGTTACAAAAAGGCAGTTTGCAGAGTGGGGGGTGATTAAGTACTTTTGACTATATCAAATTTTATGCATAAAAATTTGATATGGTTTGGGCATGGGGAAGCTCAATGTGATATCAGTATATACAATCTGCCTTCAGAGTCACCATCAATCTGTCTCTGTCTTCTGAATTTTGAGATTATTTGTGGGTACCATCATGCTTAGTTTAAAGATACATTTTAATGAATTTACGTATGCATGTTAAAAGGGCACTTTGATAATAAGTAGAGTTCTAAAGAAAAGTCAATTCCAGCGATAAGTTTATGAACCATGAACTGTATATGATGTTTAAGAATATGATACTAAATTATTTAAGAATGGTAAATTGGTCAGTGTCTTAGTCAGGGTTTCTATTCCTGCACAAACATCATGACCAAGAAGCAAGTTGGGGAGGAAAGGGTTTATTGAGCTTACACTTCCACACAGCTGATCATCACCAAAGGAAGTCAGGACTGGAACTCAAGCAGGTCAGAAGCAGGAGCTGATGCAGAGGCCATGGAAGGATGTTCCTTACTGGCTTGCTTCCCCTGGCTTGCTCAGCCTGCTCTCTTATAGAACCCAAGAATACCAGCCCAGAGATGGCACCACCCACAAGGGGCCCTCCTTCACTTGATCACTAATTGAGAAAATGCCCCACAGCTGGATCTCATAGAGGCACTTCCCCAAGTGAAGCTCCTTTTCCTATGATAACTCCAGCCTGTGTCAAGTTGACACACCAAACTAGCTAGTACAATTGACCCCTTGTCAACTTGACACACCAACGTATCACTATTAAGCCTCAACCCTTACTTTCTTATTCATCCCCCAAGATCTCAATAATGTAAAAAGTCCCACAGTCTTTACATATTAAAAGTTCAATCCCTTTAAAATGTCCAATATCTTAAAATTCAAAGTCTTTTAAAAATTCAAGTCTCTGAACTGTGGGCTCCACTAAAATACCTTCTTTCAAGAGGGAAAAATATCAGGGCAAAGTCACAATCAAAAGCAAAACTCAACTCCAATGGTTCAATGTCTGGGATCCAACTCACGATCTTCTGGGCTCCTCCAAGGGCTTGAGTCACTTCTCCAGCTCTGCCCTTTGTAGCACACACCTTGTCTTCTAGGCTCCAGCTGCCTGTACTCCACTGCTGCTGCTGTCCTTGGTGGTCATTGCATAGTACTGGCATCTCCAAGCCTCAACTCTTTTGCATGACCCCTTCAATCTTGGGCTGTCAATTACAACTGAGGGTACACTTTCACCAATGGCCTTCCATGGCCTCTCACTGTACCAAGCCTCAGCTGTTCTTCATGATGCCTTCATGACTTCAAAAGGAGTACCACCTGGGTGACTCTTACACAGTACCAAGTCCTGCTACAGCACGAGGCACAACCTTGGCTATCTGGAACACACCCTCTGAGCTCTCAGAAAACACTTTCCAGAAGATTTCACCTCAGTGATGCTGGTTTCTTCTTAATCACCGCTAATTTCTTAGCTCCAGCTAACCAGCATCAATAGTCCCAGTAACACAAAGGTTGACTTTAATGGTTTTGGTATCTTGTTACTCACAGCTGATTCTTCAGCTCCAGCTAACCAAAACCACAGAGTCTTCATGGCCCTGATAAGAGTCTTTAATCTTCCCTCTGAAATTTCACAAGCCAGGCCTCCATCTTCTGCACTTTTCTCAACATAATCTTCCAAGCTCCTCCACATCTCACAGAGGTCTCATCACTGAATGGACCATCTAGCCCAAAGTTCCAAAGTCCTTCCACAGTCCTCCTCAAAACATGGTCAGGTTGTCACAGGAATACCCCACTATGCTGGTACCAATTTGTCTTAGTCAGGGTTTCTATTCCTGCACAAACATCATGACCAAGAAGCAAGTTGGGGAGGAAAGGGTTTATTGAGCTTACACTTCCACACAGCTGTTCATCACCAAAGGAAGTCAGGACTGGAACTCAAGCAGGTCAGAAGCAGGAGCTGATGCAGAGGCCATGGAGGGATGTTCCTTACTGGCTTGCTTCCCCTGGCTTGCTCAGCCTGCTCTCTTATAGAACCCAAGAATACCAGCCCAGAGATGGCACCACCCACAAGGGGCCCTCCTTCACTTGATCACTAATTGAGAAAATGCCCCACAGCTGGATCTCATAGAGGCACTTCCCCAAGTGAAGCTCCTTTTCCTATGATAACTCCAGCCTGTGTCAAGTTGACACACCAAACTAGCCAGTACAGTCAGTACATAAGAACAGGGCCTTATGAACATCAGTGAATGTGAAGAGAGACATACCACATTGTTGCATTCTTTTTCTATGTGTTTGGATGTTTAGTCTGCATGTACATTTATGTAAGATATGGTGTCTGAAGGGGCCAGAATAGAATGTCAGATCCCTTTAAATTTAATTATAGATGGTTAGGAGCTACTGTATAAAAAATATGGATTGAATTCAGGTCCTTCAGAATGACCAGTGCTCGTGAGCACTGAGCTATGTCTTCAGAACTACCACACCCAACAGTGCTTTTAAGAGGCCAACTGTTATATTTTTCCACAGCAGGTTTTTTCTTTTACAATTTGAGTCAAATGGAGGAGATTTACAGAGGAATTTTCCAGAGGAAGTATGCAGATGTTCAAATTTTTACCTATAAAGACTTTCCTCATGGTGTTGTTTGCTTAAAAATAGAGAAATCATCCAAATAATCTAAGAAACCAAGAAATAGTCATATTATGCATAAGCTACTTGAAAGCGTGTATATATATATATATATATATATATATATATATATAATATATATTGAAAATTTTATTTCATGTATATATATATACATGAAATAAAATTTTCACAAATATTTAAGGATATAGAAAAAATAAAGCATATTGGTGTTAGGTTTTCTTTGAAGGTCTGATAGAATTCTGCACTAAAACCATCTGGTCCCATACTTTTTTTGGTTGGGAGACTTTCTATAACCCCTTCTATTTCTCTAGGGGTTATGGGACTGTTTAGCTGATCTAATTGATCCTGATTTAATTTTGGCATTTGGTATCTGTCTAGGAATTTGGCCATTTCCTCCAGATTCTCCAGTTGTGTTGAGTATAGGCTTCTGTAGTAGGATCTGATGATTTTTTGAATTTCCTCAGTTTCTGTTGTTATATCCCCCTTTTCATTTCTAATTTTGTTAATTTGTATATTGTCTCTGTGCCCTTTGGTTAGTCTGGCTAAGGGTTTATCTATCTTGTTGATTTTCTCAAAGAACCAGCTCTTGGTTTTGTTGATTCTTGTATGGTTTGCTTTGTTTCTACTTGATTGATTTCAGCCCTTAGCTTGATGATGTCCTGTCTTCTACTCCTCCTGGGTGAGTTTCTCTTTGTTCCAGGGCTTTAAGGTGTGCCATTAAGCTGCTAGTGTATGCTATTTCCAGTTTCTTTTTGGAGACACTCAGGGCTATGAGTTTTCCTCTTAGCAATGCTTTCATTGTGTCCAATGGATTTGGGTAGGTTGTAATCTTCATTTTCATTGAATTCAATCTTAAAGTCTTTGATTTTTTTCTTTTGTTAGACCCCAAAGAACCAAATAACCCTTTAAAAAAATGGGGTACAGACCTAAACAAAGAATTTTCACCAGAAGAAATTTGAATGGCTGAGAAGCACCTTAAGAGATGTTCAACATCATTAGTCATCAGGGAAATGCAAATCAAAACAACCCTGAGATTCCACCTCACACCAGTCAGAATGGCTAAGATTAAAAACTCAAGAGACCACAAGTGCTGGCGAGGATGTGGAGAAAGAGGAACACTCCTCTACTGTTGGTGGGATTGCAAGATGGTACAACTGCTCTGGAAATCAGTCTGATGGTTCCTCAGAAAATTGGGCATGACACTTCCAGAGGACCATGTCATACCACTCCAGAGCATATACCCAGAGGATTCCTCGGCATACAGTAAAGACACATGCTCCACTATGTTCATAGCAGCCTTATTTATAATAACCAGAAGTTGGAAGGAGCCCAGATGTCCTTCAAAGGAGGAATGGATACAGAAAGTGTGGTATATTTATACAACGGAATACTACTCAGCAATTAAAAATAATGAATTCATGCAATTTGTAGGCAAATAGTTGGATCTGGAAAATATCATCCTAAGTGAGTTAACACAATCACAAAGGAATACACATGAAATGCAATCACTGATAAGTGGATATTAATGAGCCCAGAAGCTCTAAATACTCAAGGCACAATTAGCAAGTCAAAAGATTCCCAAGAAGAAGGAAGGAGAGGACCCTGGTCCTGAAAAGACTGGATCCAGTTTTGTAGGAGAGTTCCAGAACAGAGATATGGTGTGTGTGTGGGGGGGGGCGATTGGGGAATAGGCAAGGGGGAGAGGACTTATGGGACATATGGTGAGGGGGGAACTGGGAAAGGGGAAAGCCTTTGGAATGTAAACAAAGAATATAGAAAAATAATAATAAAAAATAAGAATTGATGCTAAAAAAAAGGAGTTGGTTATCTGAAGGGTAGTGTCTGGAATTAACTTCTTAGAGATTTGGAATGACTTGAAATGAAACCAATTACCAGCCCAATTTGAGACCTTTCCTATAAGCAAGCACTAATTCCCTGACACTAATAATGGTACTCTGTTATGCTTGCAGACAGAATGCATGTTTTCCTCTGAGAAGTTCCACTCACCAAGTAGCACACAGATGCAGACACCCACAGCCAAACAGTGGTGGGCCTTGGTGACTCAAATGGAAGAATAGGAGGAAGGATTGCACACTCTGAGCGGGATAGGATCCCCACAGAAAGACCATCTGCATCAACTAGCATGGACCCTTGGGGCTCTAGGAATCTGAACCACCAACTAAAAAATATGGGCTGCACCTAAGCCTCCCCACAAATATGTAGCAGATGTGAAGCTTGGTCTTCATGTAGGTCCTGAACAACTTGAAATGGGCCTATCCCAAAGCCTGTTGCCTGTCTTTGGGATATGTTCTTCTAGCTATGCTCCCTTGTCTGGTCTCAGTGGGAGAGGAAGCACATAGTCTTGCTGAGACTTGAAGTGTCAGGGTGAAGGAATACTCAGCCCCCTCCACCAATGCTCAGAGGAGGAGAAGGGCAATGGGGAAAGGATTGTGGGAAGGAGTGTCTTGGAGGGGGCGGTGAGTGGGATATAAAATAAATAAGTCAAAAACTAAAATTAAAGTTAAAAAAACATGAAAAACAAAAACTGAAGAAATTGTAGATGAAACAAAGTTCCTCAGAGTACTGGGCATGAAAAACATGCGATAGTGATGCACAACTAAGAATCTTGACACTTCTGACCCATATGCATGCAAAAGGGTGAATAAGGAAAGGGGGATTAGAATGCATGAAGATCATTCTGTCCAAGAATGACAGAGTGAAATTATGTAGAGGGTATAGAATTTAAAACAAGGAAATTGTGGTAACCAGTATAAATAAAATAATTTCATCAAACTTATGTCAAGGACTAATAGAAATATGATACAACCATGCTCATATACTATAGAGAAATACTTCCCGAAGAAAGTAGAATGCAATTCAGTACCTAATCTGACACATTTCCCCCCACCATACTGTCATTTTCTCAGTCATTTACCTTACCACATCTGTTGCTTCTCATCCTTGTGTCTCTAGAGCAGTGTTGTGTTTCATTGGGAAAGCACACTCTGTATTTTCTGTTTACTGAATAAAATGTTGATGTATGTTAGAGTTGTATGGCAGAGTGTAGAGTAGTATAGGGCTGAAGACTGATTTGAACAATTATTGTTATCCAGATTCATATACCTACAGCTAAGACAGTAGTACTAAAGACATAGGGGAACCTTTAAGGCATACATAAAGTCATTGTTCACTTTCCATTGGATGTGATAGACCTGTGCCACAGCTGGCACAGAGAGGACCCCACTTCCTGATACTCTCTAAAGAACCAACAGGAACAGGGTATTAGGTAAGCATCACCACCCCACCATGGAGAGTCCCAGATCACTCTGCTCTGGAACACACTACCCAGCAACCTCCAGTTTGCCCCTCCCCTTCAGTCCTTTCTACCCCTCCCTCTTTCCCAATCACTGCCCCTTTCCATCAGACCTGTCCCACATCTGGCACTGAGAGGACCCTACTTCCTTATTCTCTCTAGAGAACTGACAGGAGCAGGGCATTCCCAAATTGGCAGGAGCAGGTCATTTGAGAACTGGCAGCAACAGGACATTTGAGATCCCTTAGCAGCAGAGCATTTGAGAGCTAGCACCCTGCAGGGCATTTGACTCTTTCCAAGTCTATCAGAGGGGAGACCCCATCACTTGATACTTCCAGGAGAATCAGCTGTTTGCAGGGCATTAGATAGAAAGAGAATCCCAGGAGTATAGAAACATAGGCCTGCAGGACAGAAAAGATAGAGGCAGCAAGACCAGCTAACACCAGAGATAAAGCAATCATTACCAACAGAAACCAAGGCAAAATGGCACTATCAGAACCCAGTTCTTTCACAACAGCAAATCCTGCACACTCCATCACATTAGAAAAGCAAGAACTAGATTTAAAATCTCATTTCATATCGCTGATTACTAATGGAGGACTTCAAGAAGGACATAAATAACTCCCTTAAGGAAATAAAAGAGAACATGGGTCAACAGGTAGAAGCACAAAAATCCCTTAATGAAATACAGGAGAATATGGATCAAAAGGTAGAAGCCCTTAAAGAGGAAACACAAACATTTCTTAAAGAAATACAGGAAAACATGGGTCAACAGGTTGAAGCCCTTAAAGAGACAATACAAAAAATCCCATAGGGAATTATGGGAGAACATGGGTAAATATGCAGAAGCCCTTAAAGAGGAATCACAAAAATCCCTAAAAGAAACACGGGAGAACATGGGTCAGCAGGTAGAAGCCCTTAAAGATGAATAACAAAAATTCCTTAAAGAATTTTAGGAAAAACACAAACAAGTGAAGGAACTGAGAAAAACTATCCAGGATCTAAAACTGGAAATAGAATCAATAAAGAAATCACAAAGTGAAACATCTCTGAAGATAGAAAACCTTGGAAAGAATTCAGGAGTCATAGATGCAAGCATCAACAACAGAATACAAGAGATAGAAGAAAGAATCTTGGATGCTTAAGATTCTATTGAAAACATTGACTCAACAGTCAAATAAAATGCAAAATGCAAAAAGCTTGTAACCCAAAACATCCAGGAAATCCAGGACACAATGAGAAGACCAAACTTAAGTACTATAGGAAGAGAAAAGAGCGAGGAGGATTTACATCGTAAAGGCCTAATAACTATCTTCAATAAAATTGTAGAAGAAAATTTCCCTAACCTAAAGAAAGAGATGCACATGGACATAGAGGAAGCCTACAGAACTCCAAACAGATTGGACCAGAGCAGAAATTCCTCCATCATATAATAATCAAAACATCAAATGCACTAAACAAAGAAAGGATATTAAAAGCAGTGAGAGAAAAAGGTCAAGTAACATATAAAGGCAGACCTATCAGAATTATACCAGACTTCTTACCAGAAACCATGAAAGCCAGAAGATCCTGGGCAGATGTCATACAGACCCTAAGAGAACATAAAAGTCAGCCCAGACTACTATACCCAGCAAAACTTTCAATTACCATAGATGGAGAAAACAAGACATTCCATGACAAAAGCAAATTTGCATAGTATCTCTCCACAAATACAACTCTGCAAAGGATAATGGGTAGAAAATACCAACACAAGGCAGTGAACCACATCATAGAAAAATCAATAAAGTAATCTTACCTCAAACCCAATAGAAGATAACTACACAACCAGAATGTCCCATTTAACTATGAAGGCAACAGTAAGCAGCAATCACTTTTCCTTAATATCTCTTAATATCAATGGTTTCAATTCTCCTATAAAAAGACATAGACTAACAGACTGGATATGTAAACAGGACCCAACGTTTTGCTACATACAAGAAACCCACCTCAGTGACAAAGACAGTCACTATTTAAGAATCAAAAGTTGGAAAACAATTTTCCAAGCAAATGGCCCCAAGAAACAAGCTGGAGTGGCCATTCTTATATTGGATAAAATTGACTTTCAACCAAAAGTTGTCAAAAAAGAGAAGGAGGGACACTTCATTCTGGTCAAAGGAAAAGTCTACCAAGATGAACTCTCAATTCTGAACATCTATGCTCCGAACACAAGGGCACCCACATTCATAAAAGAAACTTTAATAAAAATCAAAGCACACATTGCACCCCACACAATAATAGTGGGAGACTTCAACACCCCCACTGTCAAAAATGGACAAATCATGGAATCAGAAACCAAACAGAGAAATAGTGAAACTAACTGAAGTTATGGACCAAATGGATCTAACATATTTATGGAACATTCCACCCTAAAGCAAGAGAATATACCTTCTTCTCAGCACCTCACGGTACCTTTTCCAAAATTGACCATGTACTTGGTCACGAAATGGGCCTCAACAGATACAGAAATTTTGAAATTATTCCATGTTTCTTATTAGATCACCACAGCCTAAGGCTGATCTTAAGCTCAAACAAAAGCAATGGAAAACACACATGAACTTTGAACAATGCTCTTCTCAATGATAGCTTGGTCAAGGAAGAAACAAAGAAAGAAATTAAAGACTTTTTAGAATTTAATGAAAATTAAGACACATTATACCAAAACTTATGAGACACAATGAAAGCAGTGCTAAGAGGAAAACTCATAGCTCTGAGTGCCTCCAAAAAGAGAATGGAGAGAGCTTATACTAACAGCTTTACAGTGCACTTGAAAGCTCTAGAACAAATGGAAGCAAATACCCCCAAGAGGAATAGACTGCAGGAAATAGTTAAATTTAAAGCCGAAATCAACCAAACAGAAACAAAAAGAACTACACAAAGAATCAAAGACACTAGGAGCTGGTTCTGTGAAAAAATCAACAAGATAGATAAACCCTTAGCCAGACTAACCAGAGGGCACAGAGACAGTATCCAAATTAATAAAATCAGAACTGAAAAGGGAGACATAACAACAGAAACTGTGGAAATTCAAAAAACCATCAGATCCTTGTAGTATAAACTACAAGAGTTTATACTCAACAAAGTTTGAAAACCTTTATGAAATGGACAACTTTCTAGGTACATACCAGTTGCAACCATTAAAACAGGATCAGATAAACCATCTAAATCATCCCATAAACCCTGAAGAAATAGAAGCAGTCATTAATAGTCTCCCTTCAAAAAACAAAACAAAACAAAACAAAACAAAACAAAACAAAAAAAAACCCCGGACCAGATGGGTTTAGCAGGGAATTCTATCAGATCTTCAAAGAAGAGTTAATATTAATACTCTTCAAACTTTTCCACAAAATAGAATCTCAAGGAACACTACCCAACTCATTCTATGAAGCCACAATAATGCTTATACCTAAGCCAAACAAAGACCAAACAAGGAAGGAGAACTTCAGACCAAACTCCCTCATGAACATTGATGCAAAAATACTGAACAATATCCTGGCCAACTGATTCCAAGAATGCATCAAAACTATAATTCACCATGATCAGGTAGGCTTCATCCCAGGGATGCAAGTATGGTTCAATAGACGGAAATCCGTCAATGTAATCCAGTACATAAAACAAATTCAAGGAGAAAAAAAAACACATGGTCATTTCATTAGATGCTGAAAAGGCTTTTGACAAAATTCAGCATCCCTTCATGATAAAAGTCTTAGAGAGATTGGGAATCCAAGGCCCATACTTAAACATAGTGAAAACAATATACTGCAAACTGGTAGCCAACATCAAACAAAATGGAGAGAAATTTGAAGTAATCCCACTAAAACAGGGACTAGACAAGACTGCCCACTCTCTCCCTATCTCTTCACTGTAGTACTTGAAGTCCTAGCCACAGCAATCATGCAGCAAAAAGAGGTCAAAAGTATACAAATTGGAAAGGAAGAAGTCAAACTATCACTATTTGCAGACGATATGATAGTATAAATAAACGACCCCAAGACTTCCACCAGAGAACTCCTACAGCTGATAAACAACTTCAGCAAAGTGGCTGGATATAAAATTAACTCAAGCAAATCAGTAGCCTTCCTCTACTCAAAGGATAAACAAGATGAGAAAGAAATTAGGGAAATGACACCCTTCACAATAGCCACAAACAATATAAATATATAAACCGAGGGTGGGAGGTGGGGGTGTGTCCTGTTGAGGGCTATATATGTGGAGGCAAGGGGTGGGAGGAGAGGTTGGGGATCTTTGGGGAGGGAGGCAATCAGGACAGGTTTTGTCACTGGCAATGTAAATGAATAAGCTATTCAATTAAAAAAGGCATTGTTCATGGAATGTCAAACAAGGACTGGTATTTTAAATAAGGTCTAATGGTAACCAAAATCCACAATCTGTATTTAAACCTTTGCTCTAGAAGAAATGATCAACTCATAGTTAATTACGTATTGACTGGCATATTTGTAAATAGTTGCTTATATTCTCAGTGTTCCTGTTTTTATAAGTATATTTAGTAGAGATGAATATTATGCACTATTATAAGCAGATATGCATTTGTCATTCATGAATTTGAATATCTTGCACCTGTTGCCAAAATTATCTGTCATAAATTGTCTACATATTTCTCTAAACATCTACTAACCCAGTTGATAATGATTCCTTTTGTTTAACATGTGTTCTTCTTGATATGAAAATAGGTCTCTTTTGCAGACCAACTTTCCATGTCCATAAAGCTTATGTTACTTATTCAGCAGATGTCCAAGACAATGGTTTCTCCCAGGAGAATTTTATCCTGAAATATTTTTAATGATTTTACAGGGTGATCAGAATTTTCTTCCAACTTCCTAAACTCTGTGAAGAAGCTCCTACTCCATGTTCATCTTTTCCCCTCAGGATAGGCAGCCCTTAGTGCTCCAAGATGGTTGTGAAGGAGGAAAGTTTAGCCTGGGTAGGTGGTTGTAGCACAGGGCCTTGGTTGGCAGTGAGTGCACTGGTAAAGAACACTCACCTGGAAACAGCATCAGAGCACTAGTTTAGTATATTTTGGAATGGGGAAGTGGTATTTATGCTCCTGGGGAGGTCAGGGTCTTTGGTGAAAGGTTTGTGTGGCCTTGGACAATTGGCCAGGACACAGTTGTTATAAGATACTTCATCTGCATACACAGTGGTGACAGCATCTTAGGGGTAAAAACCTTATAAGGTCAAATAAGAAGGGAGATCTGATAACGGTCAGCATAGCAGATTATTACTAGGGTTGACAGTGGGGCAGATGACTTTCTGACACCTGGTTGTGAGAGGGAAGGGAGACAACACTTGCCATCCTAGACTGACGTATCCAGGATTGAAAGCTTGGAGCTCTCTGAGACCTTTCAACTGTTAATCTTAGGCCATTGCAATCTGACAATAAGCTGCAAATGTAATATATACAATTTAACCTAGATCAGTGACCATAGAAAGTATTGTGTCAAAAGTAATCATACATTGAAACATGTATGTGAGTCATAGTTGCAAAGTGGTACACCAAATGTAATATAATACTACTGCACATAGTCAGGATTAAACAAACATTCCCCACACAGTAATAAAGTACAATGTTATACTTATTCCACAACTACTTTAAAATATGTTTAATATTTTAATTTTACTAATAACATCTTGAAAACTAAATCATGTGAAAAAACATGAATAGCGTCTACTTAATTTTTCTTGATATTATATTTTATTAATTTGTCAAGAATAATACATACATACATTTTGATCATATTCAATCCCCACAATTTCCCCTAAGTTCCTACAGTTCCCACTCCCTCCTGTGTCATTTTAAGAAATAAACCACTATGTTTAATTTATACTACTCACATGATCATGCCCATGCAGTCACCAATAGCACATGTCAGCCCCCCAGGGGTCATGCAATCAAATGACATTAAGTCTCTCTCTTCTAGATGCCATCAATGGTCAGAGTCAGTAGGTCCTGTGCTAGTGGTAGAATCTTAAGACCTCATTCTCTCTCTATCTATGACATTTCCTGCCTTGGTCATGTGAAAGTTTTGCACATGTAGTCATAGCTACTGTGAATGTATCAGTGCAATGGTTCTTTCATGTTCAACACATATCATTTCACTATAGACCTTCTAAACCTATGGCTCTTAACAATATTTCTACCCTGCTTGCACATGTGTCCCTGTGACTTGGGGTGAAGAAGCATTATAAATATCCCATTTGCAGCTGATCACCTCATAAGCACTTATTCTGTGTTTTTTGACAAGTAATTTACTACCTTAGTCACTGTTCACTGCACAAAGAAATTTCTATTATGAGCATTAACAATGGGCAGAGTGAACATCTTTTAAGGTGCTTCTCGGCCATACGAATTTCTTCTGGTGAAAATTCTTTGTTTACCTTTGTACTCCATTTTTTGATAGGGTTATTTGGTTCTTTGGGGTCTAACTTCTTGAGCTCTTTGTATATATTGGATATTAGCCCTCTGTCGGATGTGGGGTTGGTGAAGATCTTTTCCCAATTTGTTGGTTGCTGTTTTGTGCTTCTGACAGTGTCCTTTGCCTTACAGAAACTTTGTAATTTTATGAGGTCCCATTTGTCAATTCTTGATCTTAGAGCATAAGCTATTGGTGTTCTGTTTAGGAACTTTCCCCCTGTGCCCATGTCCTCCAGGGTCTTCCCCAGTTTCTTTTCTATTAGTTTCAGTGTGTCTGGTTTTATGTGGAGGTTCTTGATCCACTTGGAGTTGATCTTAGTACAAGGAGATAAGAGTGGGTCAATTCGCATTCTTCTGCATGTTGACCTCCAGTTGAATCAGCAAATTCAGATGGCCGAGAAGCACCTTAAAAGATGATCAACATCATTAGTCATCAGGGAAATGCAAATCAAAACAGCCCTGAGATTCCACCTCACACCAGTTAGAATGGCTAAGATTAAAAACTCATGGGACAACAGGTGCTGGTGAGGATGTGGAGAAAAAGGAATACTCCTACACTGTTGGTGGGATTGCAAGATGGTACAACCGCTCTGGAAATCAGTCTGGCGGTTCTTCAGAAAAATGGGCATGACACTTCCAGAGGACCCTGGCATACCACTCCTGAGCATATACCCAGCAGAATCCCCTGCATAAATAAAGACACATGCTCCACTATGTTCATAGCAGCCATATTTATAATAGCCAGAAGTTGGAAGGAGCCCAGATGTCCCTCAAAGGAGGAATGGATACAGAAAATGTGGTATATTTATACAATGGAATACTACTCAGCAATTAAAAACAATAAATTCATGCAATTTGTAGGCAAATGGTTGGATCTGGAAAATATCATCCTAAGTGATTTAACCCAATCCGACAAGAATACACATGAAATGCAGACACTGATAAGTGGATATTAATGAGCCCAAAAGCTCTCAATATTCAAGACACAATTAGCAAATCAAAAGATTCCCAAGAAGAAGGAAAAGACAGGATACAGATTTGTAGGAGAACATCAGAACAGAGAAATGGGGGGGGGTGATTGGGGAATAGTTAGGGGGGAGAGGACTTATGGGACTTATGGTGGGGGGGAACTGGGAAAGGGGGAAGCCTTTGGAATGTAAACAAAGAATATAGAAAATAAAGAAAAAAAGAAAAAAAAAGAATGGGCAGAGTGATACTAAATTAGAGGGCAGTTTGATTCTATGTCCATTTAGCAAAATGATCCTAGTAGTTTCATTAATATGGTTTCTTCATCTATGGCTCAGGGAACATGCATAAGGAAAAGTCATATTGTATAAGAGCAAGAATATATGGAAGTATGCTGTGAACCAGACTGTCCTAGAAATAGCTGCATAAACAAGACAAGAAAAATGTCAGTTTCAATGGATATGTTAGTGTGGTAGGGGAAATTTCTGCAGTGTCCCACTCATACAAAGAACTTGTAGGGAGAAAATTAGCTTGTCTAATACAGCGTGGTAATCCTTGAAATCATATACATACAAATAACACAAATAGACATAGCACGATGCATTTCTGCATTCGTGCATATATACACATACACTTATAACAACAATCTTAACCTTTTGTATTTCTTCTGAGAACTCTGTTCAGTTTTACAATATTGTTTTCTTGGTTTTGGCATTTTGAGATATTTATTGTAGATACGCTTTGTCAAATGTGGAACTGACAAATATTTTCCCATTCTGTAGTCATCCTCTTTAATCAATTAACAGTTTTCTTTGCTTTACAAAACCCTTCAAATTTTATGTAATCTCTATTGGTGAATTTTTATATATTTTTGGCAAATAGCATACTATTGAGGAAGTCCTCACCTAAATCTATATTTGGAAGTGTATAACCTACCATTGATTTTCTAGAAATTTTAGAATTTCATTTCTGAAATTGATATAATTAATCTCATTGGAATTTATATTTCATCATTTCTTCTAAAGACAGTGTTTATCTTTCATTTCAAGGTATGTTTCTTGGAGACAGAAAAAAAGGCAATTCTCTTTTTTTGTGATCCTCTAACAATGGTGTTTTTATTAATAAATTATTTTATTTATTTGCATTCCAAGTGTTGATCCCTTTCCTGATCCCTTCCCTGAGTTCTTTACTCTCTCCCCATTCCCTTTCTTTCTGAGAGGATGCTTCCACCCACCCTCCTGCCCCAACTTACCCTAGTCAGCATGTACATTCCTTGGGGAATCAAGCCTCCAAAAGACCAAGCACATCCCCTCCCACTCAGGCTGGACAAAGCAGTCCTCTGTTACATATGTGCCAGGTGCCATGCCATGGACCAGTCCATGTATGCGCTTTGGTTGGTGGCTTAGTCTCTGAGAGCTCCCAGGGAACCAGATTAGTTGATATTATTATTCTTCCCATGGGGTGTCAATACACTTTAACTCCTTCAGTCCTCCCCCTACCTCTTTCAAAGGAGTCCCTACCTCAATCCAATGGTTAGCTTTAAGTATCTGCATCAGTCTCAGTCATCTGCTGGCAGAGTCTCTCAGAGGACAGCTATACTAGGCTCTTGTCTGCAAGAAGAACATGGCTTTAGTACTAGTGTCAGGGTTTGGTGCCTTCCATGGCAATTCTCTCTTTTTTTCTTTTCTTTTTTATTGGATATATTCTATATTTACAATTCATTTCCCTTTTTCTGGTTCCCCACCCCTCCAAAGGTCCCACATGCCCTTTTCCCTCCCCCCTGCTCCCTCACCCACCCCTTCCCACTTCCCTGTTCTTGTATTCCCCTACACTGATGCTTTGATCCTTTCCAGCATTAGTGTCCACTCCTTTCTTCTTGTCAGACATCATTTGGTATGTGAATTGTGTCTTTGGTGTTCCAAGATCCTAGGCTAATATTCACTTATTAGTGACTGCATACCATGGGTATTCTTTTGAGACTGGGTTACCTCACTTAGTATGACGTTCTCCAGCTCCATCTATTTTTCTAAGAATTTCATGAATTCATTGTTTCTAATGGCTGAATAGTACTCCATTGTGTACATATACCACATTTTTTGTATTCATTCCTCCATTGAGGGACATCTGGGTTCTTTCCAGCTTCTGGCTATTATAAATAAGGCTGCTATGAACATACTGGAGCATGTATCCTTATTGCATGCTGGGGAATCTTCTGGGTATATTCCCAGGAGTGGTATGGCTGGGTCCTCCAGAAGTATCATGTCCAGTTTTCTGAGGAACCGCCAGACTGATTTCCAGAATGGTTGTACCAGCTTGCAGTCCCACCAGCAGTGGAGGAGTGTTCATCTTTCTACACATCCTCTCCAACACCTGATGTCTTCTGAGATTTTGATCTTAGCCATTCTGACTGGTGTGAGGTGAAATCTCAGGGTTGTTTTGATTTGCATTTCTCTAATGACTAATGATGTTGAACATTTTTTAACGTGTTTCTCAGCCGTCTGAATTTCGTCTGGTGAAAAGTTTTTGTTTAGCTCTGTACCCCATTTTTGGATAGGGTTATTTGGTTTTCTGGGGTCTAACTTCTCTTGTTTTTAATTCATTCTCCTAGTAAATGACTTTTCATGTGTTAGTTGAAACAACTAAATTCAAAATTATCATTTATTATTTTCCCCTTTTATATTCACTCAAGTGTGTTAATCTTTCTCTTCAGATAGGAATCTATGATATAATATTCTCTATAGAGTGGACTTGGTGGTCACAAGACCCCCACCTCCTTTTATCCTGAAAAGTTGATTTCTGCTTTCACTGTCAGTTGTGACATTTAACTTTGCAGAGTATAGTAGACTACATTAGAAATTGTTATTTTCTCGAATTAAAGAATAAATAAGTCAAAGTCCTTCTTGCTTTCATGGTTTTAATTGTAAAGTGTAATTATTCTGTTAAAACTTTTATTTTGCATTTTCCAATATTCTTTTTTTGTTCTGTGTATTTAGTGTTTTAATGATAATATGATATGGAAAGTTTCTCCTCTTCCCTTCTCCCTGATTTTCTTTTTTTTTTTTGTCATTTGTTTGTTTGTTTTTTAATTTTTTTATTGGATATGTTCTATATTTACATTTCATTTCTCCTTTTCTGGTTCCCTGCCCCCCTAAGGTCCCACATGCCCTTTTCCCTCCCCCTGTTCCCCCTTCCACCCCTTCCCACTTCCCTTTTCTGGTATTCTCCTACACTGATGCTTTGAGCCTTTACAGCACCAGGGTCCATGCCTTCCTTCTTGTTGGACATCATTTGGTATGTGGATTGTGTCTTTGGTGTACCGCTTATACATGGATAGGCTCCTCTTTTCTAGAGTTGGAAATTTTTCTTCTATAATTAAAAAACTATTTTATATACCATTTGAATACAGTTCTTCATCTTGTGTGCTGAAAATGAAGTTTTATCTTTTTATGAACCCCTATATATCCTTAGTTTTATTAATACATTTAAAAAAATTTTCATTAGTGACTTCCTTCAATTTGTTTTCATACTTGGATATCCTATCTTTTACATGAGCTATTGTACTAGTAAGATTTTTCCACTGAATTTGAAGTATTTCATTTTTTACTTATGTTATCATTTTGGTTTGAGGTTTCTTCAGTATTTCTATCTCTTTATTAAAGCTTATTTTTATGTCATGAATTATCTTCCCTATTACATTTGGATATTCGTGTTTAATTAGAAAATGTCTTCTTCATGGCATTTTTATCATTTTTATGATAATCCCTTTGACTTCTGTATCTGGAATTTCACCCAAGTCATTTTGAATGAATGTCAGTATTTTTTGGACGAAACTGGCCATCTTAGTTTTTCCTGTTATTTGTGTTCTTGTGCTGGGTTCTGTCATTCTTGGTCTACATCTTTGGTTGTGATACTGTTGTTATTCTTTTAATTCAGAATTCAGGTTACCTTTATTCTTTCAGTGGACATACTATCAGAATATGATAGTAAGTAGGTTGGAGTATAATTGTAGTGATGCCTTTATCTCACAGATTGATATTCTAATATTCCAGGTAACAGGTTCTATCTCCAGTCTACCCCTTTGAGTTGAATACTTGGAACATCCAGTAGTTAACACACTCTGATAATAATGTAAGAGGTCATGACAAAATAGGCCCTCATTAAGTACTAATTAGTTTCAGGAGTAAAGGGCCTGTGGCAGTACCATGCATATTAATATGATGATATGAGTAGAAAGAAAATTTTAAAAAAATGAGAAGAATTAAGCTATCATCAGAGTGAAACTCGTGGTGAGTTACAATTTTTCCCCCAGGGAACATACATAGGAATATGAAAATCAAGGCAAACGAAACAAATGGGGCAGATATATGGTAGATTTGGTTAATGGT
Source organism: Apodemus agrarius (assembly GCA_964023405.1). Classification (NCBI taxonomy): domain Eukaryota; kingdom Metazoa; phylum Chordata; class Mammalia; order Rodentia; family Muridae; genus Apodemus; species Apodemus agrarius. The sequence continues at coordinate 137,632,575 of OZ030010.1, read as the reverse complement.
AGACTAAAAAGTAAAATTAGAGGTAAGTAATAAGATACTATAGACAAGAACAGTCTCTGGACTTGAAAGACATAAGAGCAGAGAAATTCATATGGGGTAAGAGACGGAAAGAAGAGAGGAAGGAGAAGAAGGAGGAGGAGGAGGAGCAAGAGGAGAAGAAAGAGAAGGAGAAGAAGAAGAAGAAGAAGAAGAAGAAGAAGAAGAAGAAGAAGAAGAAGAAGAAGAAGAAGAAGAAGAAGAAGAGGTGAGGTGAGGAGGAAAAGCAAGGAGAAGGGACAAATAAAAATCATGCACTTTAGGAGACCATGATCGCCTTTCCTGTATTATATAGACAATAATACATAGCTCTAGGAAATAGGGAGAACTCACTGGAAATGTAAGAAACATAATTTCTTTAAAGGAGATTTCCTCATACTGGCTGATGTGCCACCATCTTAATATGTTATCTCAAGGCCTGTTTTCTTTTGCTATTACAAAATTGTAACTGTTTCCTTAAAGTTCGGGCTTATTCTTTTAGAGTCAGAGTAAATTTTTATGATAATACAGTGAAATCATCTTGATGGAATTGTTTATATCTTTGATATTTTGGCAATTATACTGGGTTAATTAGATATTCTTCAAAACAAACCCCATGCTCACCCAATTTACCAATTTTGAGTTGTATATCTGAGGGTTTAACAATATGTTATAAGGTTTAGAGAAACTGGATGAAGTATACATCTGTCTGTACTGCATCATCTAATGATTCTATAACTATTTTAAAATCAGAAAATAAAATCTATCTTCATGTCAGAGCCCACTAAGTAGAGAACAACGTCATCGGAATTTGTGAACACAATGTCTTATTACAAAACTGGTTGCTTTTTTCTGTATGATTTTTATTTGTCTACCATTTCTGTTCTTTATATAGTACTTAGCCATTACATATTCCCCCCTAGTTCAGGACATATTTTTTTCTTTGATGTTTCTTTGTGCCACCTCATAATACTTAGGAGAATCTGGTGCACACAAAGGATTTTTTGAAATAAAAATATAGTCATATTCATCCAACTAGAACTTTTTGTTTCATCAGGGCTGAGGCAAAACAAATATATAAACAAGCTAAAAATCCTCACTTATAGCTGCAAAATTTCAAACACAGTAGGCATTCTGTTAATGTTTTAAGAAGTCATAAATGAAATGTTATAAAAATCAGTAAGGATTATTGTTATTAACATTTTAAAGGCTTTGGAAGTCATTTTTGAAAGAAAATGTTCGTAATTTCCATCGACCTCACCTTTCTTTTTAATGTCTTTTATATGTTTTAACATAACTGAAAGAACACATTTTTAGCAAGGTCACAAAATTTTGTATGCAAGCCTATAAAATTATCCAATTTTCTCAAATTGAAAATTATAGTCAAAGCTATTCTTTCTTGCAAATTAAATTACATTATGCCTAGTTTCTAGGAGGCTTTAGCCAAAGTTTTACTCCCTTTTGGAAGTGAACTAATGAGATACACGGAATTTGACAAAAAGTCTGTTTTACAAAGTTTGTATTACCCACTGAGTACCAAGTCTCTGTCATACTATCTACAATATAATCGTACTACATTTTTCTCATAAAATTATTTGAATAATTATTCATTTCTCCTTTCAGATTTTTACAGCATTGACCTACTGTTGTTCCTGCAAACCTTCACAGGGGATGTTATCACTTTTTAAATTTTCTCATTTCTCTCTTTGCCTTTAAAAAGTATACTTATACCTTAAAAAGTATAATTATTTGTATAATTATCATCCTTTTATGACTAACTTGACTATCCTAATTTTAGGTGAATGAATGAGCTTCATTAGTTATGAAATTGTAGACTTTTGATAATATCAAGGAATTATTTGTAACTTTCATTGATTTTTATATTAGAAAGACAACGTATTATAGACAATATGGTTTTATTTATATGATCATCTATAATGATTAACAAACACAATAGGGCGTTGGCTTACAGAATAAATCAATAATGTGTCAGTGGTAATGTATCAATGAGATATGGCTGGCATGAAATTTCCAAGCTTTAATAAATTTAATGTTTAAAATGGAAACAGAAATATGGATCATATTTGAAGCTCAAAGGAAAGCCTGGTGATTAATTATATGCAAAGTTACATAGTAGGGATAAAAGCAGTAAACTGTTAAATTCAGCATAGTAAAGCCTTTTTTAGAATTTCCTATGGTTCTTAGTCATATTGTTCTATTACCTGCCACCTTATTCTTTTGAACCTGGAGCTTGGTGTGTGGTCAGAAAGCTCCAACAATCTCTTTACCTTCATCCCTGACTTATGCCCTGATTTTTATGTCAATGCCAGTGATTTGAACTCAGGTATTCATGTAAGCACACCAAGAATATTCCACCACTGTCAGTAACATAGCATTTGTGGTTTATAATATGCACTTTTAATAAGTAAGACTATTGAGAAAAAGTTATCACAGTATGGTCCAATCAATACATAAATTTATACAGAATGGCATCTCTCCAACAAGTAGATGCGTTTATATCAACAACATCAATTACATATGAATGATGTGTTATGCTGTGATGTCATAGGGTTAAAAGAAATTTTCAGCTCCATTTTTATGGAATTACTGCTGAATATATAGTTCACTGTTTACTAAAACACTTATGAGCTGACTGACTGTTCTACAAACATTATTTCTTCAATATTTACTTCTTGTCTATATTATATAACCTGGAGATGAAGCCTATATTCTTATTATCTTGCCTAGAGTGATACAATAACCTTTTGATGTTTGCCTGCATCAATCATTTTCTTCTCATATTAATCTTCTATACTACAACAGATTTAGTGCTTTTCTGCCTCTTGGCTTCTAAATTCATTATCTTCTCCTATTCTTACTACTTTTTTTTCTTTGTAACTCCTTAGTTTGCAAATCCATTATATGTGCTGCATCTCAATGTTCTGTACAGCTACAATTCATCTCAGGTTAAATCTTGCTCATGGTATAAGATAGAGATTCAATTTATTTTCTGGCAATTTTTGCAATAATATTTGTTGAAGAAGCTGTCCTTCCATTATCATGTCTTCTCAGTATTCTTTTCAAAGTTGATATAGCTGTACAGATTTTATTTATTTATTTACTTTTAATGCAATGTATATACACTATTGTGGTATTTTTCTTTGCATATAAATGTATATGTGTGTATATATGTGTATATATGCATATACACACATATATTTATACATATACACACACGTGTGTGTGTGTGTGTGTGTGTGTGTGTGTGTGTGTGTGTGTGTGTGTGTGTGAAGTACTTGCAAGGATGTCTGATACCCACAGATGTCAGACAGGTGAGTCAGATGCTGTGGAAGTGTAGTTATGCATAGTTATAGGCTGCCATATGACTGGTAGGAACTGAATCTAGGTCCTCTACACAAGCAGCAAGTGTTTTTAAACTATTTATTTGTTTGTTTGTTTATATCCCAAATGTTGCCCTTATTCCCACACCACCTCACAGAGTTCATACCCCCATTCCCCTCCCTTCTTCCTCTGAGAAGGCAGACCTCTCAGTATTCCCCCTACTCTGGTGCCCTAAGTCTCTACAGGATTACATGCATCTTCTCCCACAGTTATCAGACTTGGCAGCCCTCTGCTACATATGTGCTCAAGGCCTTGGACCAGCCTGTGTATGCCTTTTGGTTGATGTATCAGTCTCTGGGAGCTCTCAAGTGTCCAGGTTATTTGACAGTGATGTTTTTCCTGTGTATGTGTCATCTTATTGAGGGCCTCCATCTAACTCCATCTAAGTCTCTACAGGATTACATGCATCTTCTCCCACAGTTATCAGACTTGGCAGCCCTCTGCTACATATGTGCTCAAGGCCTTGGACCAGCCTGTGTATGCCTTTTGGTTGATGTATCAGTCTCTGGGAGCTCTCAAGTGTCCAGGTTATTTGACAGTGATGTTTTTCCTGTGTATGTGTCATCTTATTGAGGGCCTCCATCTAACTCTTCCACAGTGGTTCCCAACCTCTGTCCATTATTTTTCTGTGGGTATCTGCATCTACTTCAGCTGCTTTGCAAACCTTATCAGAAGGCTGCTATGGTAGGGTCGTGTCTGAGAGCACAATATAGCATCATTAATAATGTGAGGGATTGGTGACTGCCCATGAGATATGTCTCAAAATGGGCCAATCACTGGTCAGGCTTTCCTTTAGTCTCTGTGCCATAATTTGTCTCTGAATTTATTTTAGACAGGACCAATTTGGGGGCAAAAGTTTTATAGGTGGGTTGGTGTTCCCATCCCTCCACTTGGGGTCCTATCTGGCTACTGGGAATAGTCTCTTCAGTTTGATATCCCTCACTGTTCAGCATTTCAGCTGAGGTTACCTGCATTGACTTCTGGGAGCCTCCCTCATCCTGTGCCTCTGGTACTTCCTAGAGAATCTCCTTACCCCTAGTCCTGGAAGCTGCATATTTCCATTCATTCTCCTACCCCTCTGGGTCTCTCTTCTGTTTCTCCCCATGTCCGATCCTGCCCCCCCATTCCCCTATCTCTTTGCTCTCACACCCAGATCTGTCTTTCCCTCTGATTCTCATGAGTATTTTGTTTGCCCTCTAAATGGGATTCAAGTAACATCACAACCAATAAGTGACTCACAGGTTATATTCAATCTGGCCATAAATATGACTAAGATGTTAACATGAGGCTAAGGCCTTGCTGCCATGATCTCTCTTGAGGTTACTAGGGCTCTGAGTCAAGAAAATTACAAGCTGAATTTGTGGTGGTTACTCTGCTCTATACACATACGCATTTCACTATTGCCACCTAATGACCTAAGACATCCCAGGGAATAACAACTCCACCATATAGCAACATAAGCCATTTTGAGTAACTATGTCAAAGTATGATCAATCTACACAATTGTCAGGTCTTAGTGTCTTAGCTTTCATGTTCTGCTAGTCTAAAATTATGAAGTTAATTAGAAGTGAAAGCTTTGATTTGATACATGCCATCATATGTGACTTGCTTTTTATTTTTATTTTTTCAAATACTTATTTTATTCATTTACATTCTAGCCATTGCGCTCCCTCCTGTGCTCCTTCCCACAGTTCCCCATCCAACTGTCCCTCATACTTGACTCCAAGTGGGTGCTTCCCCTCCTCCCTACATCCTCCCTCCCCAATCCTCAAGTATCTACAGGATTAGGCACATCTTCTCCTACTGAGGCCAGACCAGGCAGTCCTCTGCTACATATGTGCTGGTGGCCTTGGACCAGCCTGTGTATGCTGCCTGATTGGTGGCTGAGTCTCTAAGCATATCAAGGTGTCTGGGGTAGTTGAGACTTTTGGAATTCCTATGAGATTGCCCTCTCTTTCAGCTCCTTCAATCCTTCCCCTAATTCCTCCATAGGGGTCCCCAACATCATTCCAATGGTTGAGTGTAAATATCTACATCTGTATCAGTCAGATGCAGGTAGGGACTATCAAAGGACTGTCTGTAAACATATCATACGATCAGCGATAGTGTCAGGCCTCGGTGCCCACCCAAGGGATGAATCCCAAGTTGGACTGGTCATTGGAACTCTGTTCATTCAGTACCTTCTCCATTTTTGTTCCTGTAGTTTTTTAGACAGGAACAATTCTGTGTCAGAAATTTTGATTGTGGGTTGGTAACTCTGTCCCTCCACTTGGGGCCCTGTCTACCTACTGGAGGTGGACTCTTTGAGTTCCGTTTCCTCATTGTTGGGCATTTTATTTAAGGTCACTCTTATTGAGTCCCGAGAGTCTCACATCCTAAGTCTCTGGAATATTCTAGAGGGTCCCCCTACCTCGCATCTCCAGAAGCTGAACATTTCTATAAAATCTCATGGTCCTCTGGGCTTCTGCCCTGCCTCTCTGTCCCCATAGCTGATCCTATACCCCTTAAATGCTTGGATAATTAGGAATAATTTCAACATATATTATCCCATTTGGCAGAACTTTATAGTATTTTTGACTTATCTGTCATTTATTACCAATGAAATTCCCTCTTCATGAGATTGTACTTCTGAATTGCTGATGGATGTTTGACAACCTGTGACTAACATTTTCAGTTCAGAAATCTAACTCAGATCAAATGAGTCCAGTAGCATGCCTTTCCCAGAGTCTTTTCTTAGAATTTCCAGATGGGTCAAAAAGTAATAACTATCTGGGGAGGCAATATTCTTCAGGATTAAAAACTCACACCATCTTATAGAGCCTGTGACAAAGGAACTAGCACAGAGTTCTTTGGTTTTACTAGGATGTAGAATCAGTAATATTAACATTTAGTACCAGTAAGATTGAGGCAGTAATCTTTCCCTGAGTTTCAGAAAGCATTTTATTAATGTGCTACTTTTCGTCTTTTCTTTTCTTCTTTTTTGAAAGTATTTTCACTGATTTTAGAAAAGAGCTAAACTTTAATGGTTTTTTATTTGTCATTCTAGGAATAACTCTATCCTGGCTATGCTTCAAAATCAGATCTACTAATGGTACACATGACACAGATTTCATAATGTAGTGTCCTCATTTGATTTTGTTTAATCCTAACCTGTTCTTGGATCTAGCTTCATTTTCTGTTTATTTTCCAAGTGATTTTACATCAGATTGACATGGAATTATTATGGAATATTAGAGAACATCATTTTCATTGTAGGTTGTCATTATTTTATAGTGTTCGAAATGTAGGAGGTATAATAGGTGATCTTAAATGTACCTTTTAATAAAACAATGATGTTGTTTTGATTGACTTTTTGTTACTGAAGCTTCATCTACTCTGCAGATTTCTTGGGCTTGCCAAAGTCAGACCTATAGGTCTGATTATGACAAATGGCAGAAAGCTTTTTGAAAAGGAAAATGTGATAGCAGTGGGTGGATGCCCTAATGAAGTTCTACATTTATAACTAGGACACTCTGTGCTCTCTCTACAGTGATGACTTTTAGTAATGTCACTGATGACATTTCAACCCCATCCATTAAGAATGGAACACTTTCAATCACTTACTTTTCCCCCTTTAAATTCGGCAATTCAGTTCTTTTAGCTGACAGCTTCAGAAGGACAGGCAATTAGATCATCTGATGAGTGGTTCCACTGTATTACAATGAAGTGCATGGGCTTTCATAAAGAGCTACATTGGCAAATGCGCCTCCAAGAAACTGGGTTAGAACTTCACAAGTGAGAAATAAGTTCGTGGCCCTCTGTTGAAGGGCCTGGATACAGGTGAATTTTTAAGGTTCTCATTCTTACCATTTATAGGGAGCCCTAGCAGCATCTAAGGAAATCATGTCACACTTGCTCAAATCAACTAATTTCTTTACCATAAATGCATTTTTTAGTCACAGAAGAATTCTTTCTTCCAAGGAATCTATTGTCTTCAACCTTGCTGGAACCTGAAGCAAAATGAAAACTTGTTACTGTATTACAAAAGTTTATGGAATTATTAGAGGTCAATAATCATATAAGAAGAAAGCATAATATCATGGAATGTTCGATAACAATTTCCTTATGTGTTCAATGTACAAACTACCTTCGCACTTGTATAATTTATTATAAGAGGCAAAATAGACAATGGTTATGGGGACAAATGCATTATTTCAATACTAAGCATTGAAAAGGTATGCACAGAAACATATGTTCCTGTGTTCCTATTTATATACTATCCTATTCATTAACATGCCCAAAAGGCATCACTCAAAGTATATTATGCTGAATCTCAGAAAAGAGATTTGAACCTCGGAAACATAAAGTAATCAGAAGAAACTGGGTTTTGAAATGCATTATAAAGTTTTGTTGAGTTTGTGAATACTGGTGAGACATGGGGATGTGCACTCTAAAATCATGAAAAACATTAATGTGCACTCTTCTACCCACTTTCATCCTTTATAAAATTAAAAAAATAATTAAAAATAAAAATAATTAATAGCTTTGGATGGTATAATAACTAATATAATAGAAGATGGAAAAATACAGACCAAGCACACAGCTTCATGATGAAGTAATTGTAGAATTCTTTCATTTTAATTTTAAATCTAATCAGTACTTCTTACTAAAAACCAGTCAGAGTTCTACAAGTGTCTGCATAGATTGACCTTCACAAAACTCAGCACTTTAAAAATTTCTCCTATAAGGTTAAAGTGGGAAAACTCTGCTAATTAATGGTGCAGTCCACCATGACTAGATAGCTTCTAGGCTTCTTGGCAATATGATAATTTATGTTATCAGAGCTTCTCATTCTCTGACCTCCTCTGGGGAATTCTAACCCCCCAGATCTGCTTCTACCTGAGGAATGTCACATAGACACAATTAGATTACAGGATTTATTTCCTTTCTCCTGGTAAACCTGTTGAGCTAGCACCTGAGATTCCTGAAATGCTGCTTAATGGTAATTAGGCACTTCAATGCCCTAAGCCTTCATCCAATGACTTTTGCACACCCTTGATGTTCTATGCTTAGTGCCCTAAAACTTTATAAGTCTTGAATCACTACAAGTAAAGTTGATCTGCCTCCTGACAGCTGGTCCTGTTGTGTTTATTCACAGGGATTCTGATCTCCCCTTCCTTTTCATCTCTTTACTCCCATTCTCTTGGCTGAAGATTCATGAGATTAAGGAGAACCATAGGTTTATCTTTTCATTTATTAGGTAACAAAACTGATTGATATAATTCGTTTAACACACTAATAGAAGTTCTATACACTATTTTATTTATATCAATAATACGGAGCTTGATTGATTTGCTGTCTGTACTGTATTATGTTTGCTTCAGTTTTCTATATCTGCTTTTTACTAATGTTAGTAGAAACAATGATATTTAAATTTATTTTGGTGTGTTCAGTATTAAAATTTGTATTTTCATATTTCCAAAATATTCCCGTGTAACTATATTGAAACATAAAGAGAGATTAGCCTCTCAAAGTAGATTTTCAGGTAATTGCATACTCTACAGTTTATATCTTAGCTTTCAATTGTAAATCAATTTTACTGGTTTATATATTTGTAGTAAATAATATAATCTAGATTTCAATTCAGTTTAGTGATTTTATATGAATTTTCCTGTTACTATTAATATTAGTATCTAAAATTCTTTACCCTATGCAATTTGCATAGGGTAACTTCCCACTTCTTTCCTTATTATATCAGTATTCTCAATCCCTTGTCTTTTTTAAACACAAGTAATCCTTAAAATATGATTTATTTATTTATTTATTTATTTATTTGTTTATTTATGTTTTTGAGACAGGGTTTCTCTGTAAAGCCCTGGATGTCCAGGAACTCACTCTGTAGACCAGATTGGTTTTGAGCTCAGAAATCTACTTGCCTCTGCCTCCCAAGTGCTGGGATTGAAGGCATGTGCCGCTGCCCAGCTAACATATTTATAGTTTTTAATTATTTGCATTATTAATCAGTTATTCTTATGAAGATGTATTTCATTTATGACTGTTTATTATATATGACACTGGAAATTTTGGAATCTCATCAGAGTTGACATATCATATTGGGGAAATCAGGATCATGTATTGGGGTTCTTAATCTCATCAACAAAATAGTTTAAGGATAGGCAGTAATAGAAGCTCAAAGACAATTTTATAGAAGCTCAAAGACAATTTTACTAGAGCTTAAAAGAAAAAAAAACCCATGGCAGAGAAGCTATAAATCTTGGTTGCTACCAGAAGGAAAATGGAGAAAAGAAACACAAAAATGCAGGAAGGTTGGTCACCTTGTGAACAAGTAGCAAACACAGATGGGAGGGCTTGGAGGGAAGCTTTAATAAAAGTATAAGCAAAAAGTACACTTGGCTCTGCATTTGAAAGAAAGTCAGATAAGTAGAAATAAATACAAGGTAGGACTCACAAAGGTGGGCCAACTATAAAGAATCTCATGGTGATTTGTAAAAGGCCATTTAGAGAGTAAAAGTACATAATTTCATTAATGGACATTTTCTTTTATGCCCTTAGTAGCAGTTAAGACAAAGCCTCTTTTCTGAGGAGTGGATCCTTAGTCTAGTGATTGGCCTGTCCAACTGGAATGCTAGATTTCCATCCAGAGCAGAGATCTCTATTTTCCAGAAGGAACAAGTTTTCTCTTAAAAGGCCTTTACTGGTACTGTGAAATTTATTAAATATTATTTACTTATTTTCATTCATTTTTATCTTTTTTAAAATTTTTATTGAATGTATTCTATATTTATATTGCATTTCCCCTTTTCTGGTTCTCTGCCCCCCAAAGGTCCCACATGCTCTTTTCCCTCCCCGTGTTCCTCCATCCACCCCTTCCACTTCCCTGTTCTGGTATTCCCCTACACTGATGCGTTGATTCTTCCCAGAACCAGAGTCCACTCCTTCCTTCTTTTCAGACATCATTTGGTATGTGGATTGTGTTTTTGGTGTCCCAAGATTCTAGGCTAATATACATTTATCAGTGAGTGCATACCATAGGTATTCTTTTGAGACTGGGTTACCTCACTTATTATGATGCTCTCCAGCTCCATCCATTTCTCTAAGAATTTCATGAATTCATTGTTTCTAGTGGCTGAATAGTACTCCATCATGTATATATGCCACATTTTTTGTATCCATTCCTCCATTGAGGGACATCTGGATTCTTTCCAGCTTCTGGCTATTATAAATAAGGCACTAGGAACATAGTGGAACATGTATCCTTATTGCATGCTGGGGAATCTTCTGGGTATATACCCAGGAGGGGTATGGCTGGGTCCTCCGGAAGTATTGTGTCCAGTTTTCTGAGGAACCACCAGACTGATTTCCAGAGTGGTTGTACCAGATTGCAGTCCCACCAGCAGTGGAGGAGTGTTCCTCTTTCTCCACATCCTTGCCAACACTTGATGTCTTCTGAGTTTTTAATCCTAGCCATTCTGACAGGTATGAGGTGAAATCTCAGGGTTGTTTTGATTTGCATTCTTCAACATACAATTATATAACTTTTCACAACAGCATAGCTTCAGAGATAGAATTAGTCAAATCAAGTTAAATATGTTTTATATTTTATCTAAAATATTGTATTTTAATTTAACTTTGCAAAGAACACAAAATAGTAGAGAAAAAACTTTGTTGTATGTTATAATTTTAGCATTACAGTTTTTATACTCTTAATTTTCATTTCTTGTACAACTTGATTTGCATCTCTTTTTCATTGTTTCGTTTCTGTATTCATGTTTATGTGAATGTAGGAGGCAAAGTTTATTGTCCAACTATAGAGTAAAAAATTGCATACAGAAATATGACCCTTGATAGTTATTTAAAATAATTATGTGTGCTTTCTTTTCTGCTTACTTGAATTGTTATGAATTACAACATGAGTTGAAGTCTCTATAAAATATTTTTTTTCATTTCTCACTATTTGAGAAATGTTGCTCTATGAGTTTTTATACTGTATTATTCACACATAAAGCTTCAGCACTTCAAATATTCTTTGTCATGTATTGTACCAGTTTCCTTTTTTGTGTATGCCTGACCTGGAACCTCTCTGTCACTGTCTTTATGTCTCTTTCTCTCTGACTCTGTCTGTCTACGTTTCCATGTCTGTCTGTCTGTCTGTCTGTCTGTGTCTTTCTCTCCTTAGTGCTCTCTCTCTCTCTTTCTCTCTCTGAAAAAGTTAAAAGGGCTTCACGCAGGATAAACAAGCATCCACTTCAGTGTTGGGAGACATTTTTTGTTTCAATTAAAATTCAATTCTTACTTGATATACAAATCATGACATTTGCTTATACTAATGATAACTTATGGTAACTTCTGAAACATACAAATTGTGAAAAGATTAAATTGAGTTAAATCAATTTTTATATACAAAATGATCATTTTATGATAAATATCTTCATAATTTGCTCTGGTTCTTTTTTTTTTTAAGATTTATATATGTAAGTACACTGTAGCTGTCTTCAGACACCAGAAGAGGGCATCAGATTTCATTACAGATGGTTGTGAGCCACCATGTGGTTGCTGGGATTTGAACTCAGGACCTTCGGGAGAGAGCAACTGGTGCTCTTACCCACTGAGCCATCTCTCCAGCCTGCTCTGGTTCTTTAAAATATATAGTACATAATCCTGTTTCATTTTACAGTACACCAGAACTTTCTACTATTAAATTATAACTTAGATTTTATTGATCAACCTATTCCCATGCATCCCTTTCATTTTATCCAGTCCTTGTTTGTAAAATTTACTGGCAGCATCTATAAGATTAAACTTTGAAGATTGAACATATGAGCTAAAACAAACATGACTTGCCCTATGCACAAAATGATATCCTCTTTCATTCATATTATCACAAGTGACAAGTCCCCATTGTGTCTTATTACTCAACAGTATTTTATTTTAAATGTACTATATTTCCTATATTCATTCATAAATTGGCAGAAACTGAAGTTTATTCTATTTCAATTCAGTTAAAATTTGCTTGCATATTTTTGATTGTAGTATTTTCTAACAATATTTTATATTTTCTGTGGTATCAATTATAATGTGTACATTTCATTGCTCTATTTGTTGTTTTTCTTCTTTTGTATTTTTTGTTTTATGCTCTATTTCACTTTTTCCATTCTTATCTTTATTGTTTCTCTTCTTCTATTCATATGTTTTTCTAGTTCTTTGAGAGAGTATTAGTTAAGTCAATTATATGCAAGTTTTCTACTCTTTGGACAAGGATATAAATTGCTATAAATTTCTACAAAACTGGTTTTCTCCATTTTATTGCCTTATGTATGCTGTGTATTCATCCTGTTTAAATAATTTTTAATATTTTCTACATGATTTCTTCTTGTTCTAATGTCAATTATACTTCAATGAGAGTTTTTGAAAGGACATCCAATATATAACAATAGCAACTTTGTACTTTGATGATGAAAGTTGTAAGTGTGTGTGTGTGTGTGTGTGTGTGTGTGTGTGTGCCCGTGTGTGCCTGTGTGTGTATGAATGTATATATGTAGGTACTTACACTTGTGGGACCATGTACAGAAACAGGGCTTGATGGTAACTCTTTTCTCAATCAATGTCTATCAGATTTTTGAGATATCATTTATCATCGAAGAAAATTTTCCCTAACCTAAAGAATAAGATACCTATAAAATATAAGAAACTTACAATACACCAAATAGATTGGACCAGAAAAGAAAATACTCCCATTAAATAGTAATCAAAACACTAAATATACAGAACACAGAAAGATGTTTTAAAGCAGCAGGCAGAAAAGGCCAAGTAACACATAATCTTTTATCGATCACAACTGTACCCAATTTCTCATCTGAGACTCTAAAAGCTAGAAGATCCTGGACAGAGGTCTTTCAGACCCTAAGAGACCACAGATACAAGCCCAGAATATTATACCCAGAAAGATATTCAATCACCATAGATGGAGAAAACAAGATATTCCATGAAAAATCATAATCATCTTTCTACTAATCCAGTCTTAACACCGTACTCTAGAAAGAAAACTTAATTTTTCAAGTCCTGATTGGTTCTACCTTAGGTCTCTGGGCTATCCAGCCTCCAGTTCCTGGTCACCCTAGACCTCAAATTAGCCTAGTCATTGGTTGGCCACACCCACAAATTCAGTGCAACTATTGTCCTGCAGGAAGGACAGATGGTTGGTCAAAAGATTAGTGGTTGTTGTCCCAGTCCCACCACTCAAAGCTTTGCCTGATTACAGAATGTGGTTTGTTTAGGCTCCATATCCTCCATTACTCAAATCATCCTAGGGATATTCTCATATATTTCAGGCAGTTTCTACTGCACTAGGCTTTCACATTATCCTTCAAATGCTGTCCTTTTCCAGTGATCTTTTCCTGTACTTTCTCCTTCCTCCCCCACCCAAACATTCTAGTTTAATTAAGGATAAAGATTTTCTTACTTCATTTTTCTTCCTTTGTTTCCTTTTTTAAAAATATTAGTATGAATCAGACCCAGGACTTTGCAAGGGCTAGTCAAGCTTTCTATCAATAAACTATATCTAGACATGCTTTATTTTATTTTATTTTATTTTATTTTATTTTATTATTTTATTTTATTATTTATTATTTTATTTTATTTTATTTTATTTTATTTTATTTTATTTTATTTTATTTTATTTTATTTTATTTTACAATGAAACAAAGTCTTACTAAGTTCTCAGACCTGTTCTAGAACATATTTTGTACCACAGAAAGGTATTGAATATTTTATCTTCTTATCACAGTCTCCTGAATTGCTGAGATTATATTCTTATATTACCAAAACTTGTGAGTTTTTCATTTTTAATGTTTCCATCATATTATTATTATCCTTTATTTTTGCAGTAAATAATATAAGTATAGTATAAATATGCATATAAAGGAAATTATTTTATTTTTTCTGTATTAGTTCTCTCAATAAATATATATTGATAGACTCAAGACAAAATCAGTCAAAAAGGGTAACTGATCCAATCACGAAAGAAAGAAAATTCATGAGAAAGTTAGAAATAAGAAAGGGATTAGCTTTATATATACTTTCATTACTTGTTTCTATTACCTGCAGTTACTCCTTCCTCAAAAGCAAACCAACACAGAAAAATATATTTGACAATAAAAGTGTAAAATACAATGTGAAAGTCCACATTTTCAGAATGACTATTATAACTGTATAAAAGTTCAATGAGATATATGGACATTGTATCTGGTTAATATTTTTTATGTAATGATTATATTTGTAAGCTTTTATAAAGAAATTAATTAATTAAAAAAGATGAGTTTTTACTTAACCTCCTCATAATTGTCAAGTTATATTTAAAAAGGCTGACCAGAATTTTAACAACAAATGCATATTTTATGTGATAAGAGGCATAAAATGAAGGGGTTTTTGTCACACTGTAGGTAATCTGCTAACTAAAACATGTATTTTGAATTAAATAACCAACTAGACCTCTATTAGTAAAAGAAGTCAAGAAAGAACACATCTGGACAAACATGCATAACAATAGGAGATGAGGGTTGGTAGATTGATCAATGGAGGCATATTCAGTGAAAACCAGATTTATTAGAAAAGTGACAGGTAAGGCTGATAAGAGCTGAGAACCAGAAAGATTATTGTCAATTAACTGTGCTGTGCATACTTTGCCACATCAGTTCAAAATGTAAATTATTTTCCATAAAATAGATACAAAACCATCTGTGATAATGATAGTCATCGCTAATACAGATGCCAGTCACTGAAGAGCTGAAACAGAAAGATATTGCTGTTTATCTCCTGAATGAGCAGTGTTCCACTTTTCCCCTTTCCTCAGGAGCTGCACTCACAGTGCAGAAAGATATTGATATCCCCACCTTCTGCCTAATTTTTAGCTGTCATTCAAGAAGATACAACAGAGAATAAATCAGAAAAACTGAATATTTTATATATGCCACAGTAAATAGGATGATTTTTATGGACAGAAAGAAATTGGCACTAGATGCCATGGTGAGAAGAACCTTTTAATACTTCATGCACTCCTGTTTTAATCAAATTGAAGTTGTCATTTATATTTAAGAACTATAAATATATCTTTCACGATGATGTTGATTTACATTTTGTTCCTGTGCAAATAGAGCAAAAATTATGAAAAATTAAAAAAATCAGTCTGAATTTTGCATATTAAGAAGGCATTTTACTGACTACATAACACAATCAGTGATTCACCTCCACTGTCAAAAATTTAAAACTCAAGTTTTGAGAAGATGTTAATTGTTTATATTTGGGATACTTTCATCCATTAAAAATTCTAGCTGGGTGGTGGTGGCGCACGCCTTTAATCCCAGCACTTGGGAGGCAGAGGCAGGCAGATTTCTGAGTTTGAGGCCAACCTGGTCTACAAAGTGAGTTCCAGGACAGCCCGAACTACACAGAGAAACCTTGTCTCGGGAAAAAAAAATTCTAGCATATTGGCATATATAACTTCCTTCACACCAAAGTAATTTCAAGACATGAGATGATGAAAACACCATACATAAAATTTTCAAAACTGCATTCTTGGATTAAAAGAATTCTCTGGCAAGTTCAAAAGTCCTGCTTTAATTAAAGAGCTTTGATGTCTATATGAGAACTTAAACAAATTTTGTTTGTGTTGCCTGTCTGTAGAGCTTTCATGACTAAACATACCAGGTTAGTGTATTGATTTTATATATTGGCTATAGAACTTTCACATCATCCATTGGAAATTTAGATACCAGTGCCCTATAGCAGAGATTTTGCACCAGTGTTCAAATAGAGCAAATATATATATATGTGTGTGTGTGTGTGTGTGTGTGTGTATACATACATATATATACACACATATATATGTATATACACAAACATATATGTGTGTATATGTATATATACATATGTGTGTAATATATATTATATATGTATATATAAAACATGCTAGTCACTCAATAAAGTACTTTTTTATTAATGT
Source organism: Apodemus agrarius (assembly GCA_964023405.1). NCBI lineage: Eukaryota > Metazoa > Chordata > Mammalia > Rodentia > Muridae > Apodemus > Apodemus agrarius. The sequence goes on along the minus strand of OZ030010.1, from coordinate 137,616,161 downwards.
ATGTACAGAAAAATTTTAAGGTCTATATTTTTATACTTAGATGGTAATCTGAGCTTATGGAATAAAATTGTGGATATACAACAGCATACAATGAGTTACAATCCAGTTTAATAGTGTCCCTTGTTTTAATAGTGCATGCAAATTACTAACCATTGGACAACATTTCCTCACTAGTTAAAATATTATTGTAGAAAATTAAACATCCCAGTTCAACAATGAACATAGAATCCAGATAAATCATTAAGAGCATGACAAATTTGAACAATATTGTGGTTCAAATAGAGCAAAAAATATGTATAACATTCTAGCCATGAACAGTAGAGCACATGTTTCAAGCACACATAGACTAGATCTTGGGAATAGATCTAACTTTGCCATCCTAGACATTCAAGGAGAATGAGATCCATATAAATTGTTTTCCAAATCCATGATACTGGAAAACTTGTAGATACAATGAAATATTCATATCATCTGTCCTAAAGCAAAACCAACCAGTCAAGCAAACAACAACAAAAACCAAACAAAAAACTTAAGAGTACAATATTTCAAAATAATGGCAGAAAAATATAAATGGAAATATATTTTGAAACTTATGGAACATAATAAGACATGATAGTTAATATGTTGTAATAATCTTCTATATCAATACAGTAAAGGTAGTTGGGGGCTATATAATTTTAACACATTAGTAATTAAGGCAGGAGGATACTGTATTTGAGGCCATCTGGGGCTACATAGTAAGATTTTTTTCTTTCTGATCTCCTGTCCCCCCCAAAATTCTCAAAGGCAAATAAAGACATAAATTTTTATATTACAAGAGTTTAGAAAAAGGAGCAGAACGTATTCAAATAGAAATAAAGAATAAAGATGATCAAAACATAAATAGCAAAGACACTAGAATATAACAGATTTATTATTGTAATAAAACATGATTTCATTTGGAACAAATTGACAAAGGTCCAATTCACACTAAATAAAAAGGCAGCATCTTCAACAAATAGTGCTACCCAATCTGGATGGCTAAAATGCAATAGAATCCAAATAGATCCATACTTATTGCCCTGCTAAAAATCAAATGTAAGTGGGTTGAAGACATCACTATAAAACCAGATACATTGAACTTGAGAATTTGGGAATACCCTTGAACTCATTAGCCTATGAAAAGATTTTCTGAAAAGAATACTTCTAGCAGAGACACTAAAATCAACAATTAATAAATGGGACCTCATGAAACTAAAATCTCTGCAGAAAAGGATACATCACTCGAAGAAAGCAGTAGCCTACAGAATGGAAGACTATTTTTACCAGACACATCTGACTGAGAGCTAATATCAACAATATATATAAAACAAAAAACAAGAACCCCTCCAACAAAAACCAAATATCAAGAAAAATAAGTATGGAGTATAGATCTAAATAGATAATTGTCAAAAGAGAAAACTCAGATGGATGAAAAATCTTAAAGAAAAGTTCAACACTCTTAGTCATCAGGGAAATATAAATCCGAGCTACAAGATTTCGCTTATAGCCAGGCAGTGGTGGTGCACGCCTGTAATCCCAGCATTCTGGGAGGAAGAGGCAGGCGGATTTCTGAGTTCAAGGCCAGCCTGGTCTAAAGAGTGAGTTCCAGGACAGCCAGGGCTACACAGAGAAACCCTGTCTCGGAAAATAAAAAAAAGATTTCATGTTATACCTGTTCAACTGACTAAGATAAGTTTAAAAAGTGACAGCTCCTGTGGAGGTCCTTGATCCTCTTGGAGTTGAGCTTAGTACAAGGAGATAAGAATGTAGCCAGGCAGTGGTGGTACATGCCTTTAATCCCAGCACTTGGGAGGCAGAGGCAGGTAGATCTCTCAGTTTTGAGTTCAAGGCCAGCCTGGTCTACAGAGTGAGTTCCAGGACTGCCAGGGCTACACAGAGAAACCCTGTCTTGAAAAAAGAATGTATCGATTTGCATTCCTCTGCATGCTGACCTCCTGTTGAACCAGCATCATTTGTTGAAAAGGCTATCTTTTTTCCACTGGATTGTTTTAGCTCCTGTGTCGACTATCAAGTGACCATAGCTGTGTGGGTTCATTTCTGGGTCTTCAATTCTATTCCACTGATCCACCTGCCTATCACTGTACCAATACTATGAAGTTTTCTTTTTGTTTGTTTGTTTGTTTGTTTGTTTGTTTTACTATGAAGTTTTTAACACTATTGCTCTAGAGTACTATTTGAGGTCTGGGATAATGATTCCCCCAGAAGATATTTTATTGTTGAGAATAGTTTTAGCTATCCTGGTTGTTTTGTTTTTTTGTTTGTTTGTTTTGGTTTTTTTTGTTGTTGTTGTTATTCCAGATGAATTTGAGAATTGCTCTTTCTAACTCTATGAAGAACTGAGTTGGGATTTTGATGGGGATTGCATTGAATCTGTAGATTGCTTTTCGCAAGATGGTTATTTTTACTATATTAATCCTGCCAATTCACAAGCTTGGAAGATTTTTCCATTTTCTGAGGTCTGCTTCAATTTCCTTCTTCAGAGACCTAAAGTTCATGTCATACAGATCTTTCACTTGTTTGGTTAGAGTCACACCAAGATACTTTACATTGTTTGTGGCTATTGTGAAGGGTGTTATTCCCTAATTTCTTTCTCAGTCTGCTTATCCTTTGAGTATAGGAAGGCTACTGATTTCCTTGAGTTGTTTTTATAACCATCCACTTTGTTGAAGTTGTTTATCAGCTGTAGGAGTTCTCTGGTGGAGTTTTATTAGGTCATTTATGTATACTATCATATCATCTGCAAATAGTGATAGTTTGACTTCTGCCTTTCAAATTAGGATCCCTTTGACCTCCTTATGTTGTCTAATTTCTCACATTCTGAAAATCAGAAAAGAAAAGGGATATTTAACAACAGAAACTGAGGAAATTAAAAAACATCAGATCCTACTACAAAAGCCTATACTCAACACAACTGGAAAATCTGGAGGAAATGGACAATTTCCTAGACAGATACAAAATACCACAATTAAATCAGGAGCAAATAGATCATTTAAACAGTCCCATAACCCCTAAAGAAATAGAGGGGGTCATTGAAAGTCTTCCAACTAAAAAAGACACTGGATCAGATGGTTTTAGTGCAGAATTCTACCAGACATTCAAAGAAGACCTAACACCAATACTTTTCAAACTATTCCATAAAATAGAAACAGAAGGAACACTACCCAACTTGTTATAGGAAGCCACAATTACGCTGATACCAAAACCACACAAAGATCCAGCAAAGAAAGGGAACTTCAGAACAATTTCCCTTATGAATATTGATGAAAAAATACTCAATAGAATTCTTACCAAACAAATCGAAGAACACATCAAAACGAACGTTCACTATCATCAAGTAGGCTTCATCCCAGGGATGGTTCAATATACGAAAATCCTTCAGTGCAATCCACTACATAAACAAACTAAAAGAAAAAAAACACATGGTCATTTCATTAAATGTGGAAAAAATCATTTGACAAAATTCAGCATCCTTTCATGCTAAAAGTCTTGGAAAGAACAGGAGTTCAAGGCCCATACCTAAACATAGTAAAAGCAATATACAGCAAACCGGTAGCCAACATCAAACTAAATGGAGAGAAACTTGAAGCAATCCCACTAAAATCAGGGACTAGACAAGGCTGCCCCCTCTCTCCATATCTTTTCAATATAGTACTTGAATTTCTAGCAACAAGGAGATCCTAACTTATCCAAGACTCTACCACAATTTTTCAAAGTGTCTTCCAAGATAATCTTTTCTGGAGCAGGCTAGCTCCCTGATGCTATGACGGGGAAAACTGCTAAAGGAGGACTTCTAAAGAGTAAAATATTATGTTCTTTAGAGCCATTAGAAAGAAAACAATTTCCATCATGGTTACTATTATTTACCCTATTTTATGAAATTGCTCAACATAGGAACAATGATCTGGTAATTCATCCATGGAAAAACAAATTGGACCAAAACCTCTCTCAAATAGGAACTCTGGATGACTGTCTCAACAGGGCCTCCATTTTTCTTTCAGAGTATTCTAAACCTGAATTTGAAGATCTTAATTTTGCTCCATAATCTGGCTATTTCAGTAGTCATTTGGATATTTTAATTCCCTAATTTGATAATAATTTGCAATGTAGTGTTTGCTGCTTTAGATTGTATATGCTATTTGTTTTTTTTTCTTTTGCTTGCTATATGTTTGATAGATTCAATGATTGTAAATGGAAAGTATGGTTAACAGATTACTCCTGAGACTCTACAAAATAATGAGTGATCATGATGGTATGCTATAAAATGAGAAAGGAAGAGCAGACATCAAAAGGGAAAGGCAATAAAAGCACATTTGTACCAATCAATTAGAAACTAGTGATATCAAAGTGTCATTTAAGTTACAAAAATAGGGAGAATAAAATTTTAAATTGGAAGGTATTCAATAAATAATATGGTGACAAACACTGATGTTATTGACTAGTTATATTTATTGATAATGTGATTGTTTATAGTACTATCATGAATGATCCCTTTGGGGGATGCACTTGTTTTTGTTTTTGTTTTTCTGTTTGTTTGTTTGTTTGGTTGGTTGGTTGGTTTGGTTTGGTTTGGTTTGGTTTTTCGAGACAGGGTTTCTCTGTGTAGCTCTGGCTGTCCTGGAACTCACTCTGTAGACCAGGCTGGCCTCGAACTCAGAAATCCACCTGCCTCTGCCTCCCAAGTGCTGGGATTAAAGGCGTGTGCCACAACTGCCTGGCTTGGGGGATTCACTTTAACACAGGCCTTCTCTGTGTAGCCTTGGCTGGCCTGTATCTCATTCTGCAGACCAGGCTATCCCTAAACTTATAAAGATCCACCTGCCTCCTGATTGCTGGGCTTAATAGCATGCACCACCACCACCCATCAAATGTATTTAGTGAAAGAGTATTGAAAAAGAAGCAACATCGAATTTAATTGAATTGTTTGTTAAGATGATAGTCTATTGAGTACCAAAATCAGTAATTTTTACATATACAGCATTGCAGTTCATATATCAAAAAGCAGTTCTTCTAAGAATAAAGGGCATTGCTTTGTAATATTTATTAATCTCTGTTATATAGCAGGGACAAGAATTTATGGATTGACAAAGTGTAATCAATATCAAATACATTAAAAAGAATATTTGTCTAGTAATGGTAAAGGTTATGGACTTCCTGATTTTATAGAGCTGATTCAAAGATAGTTGCATCACCAGAAAGAAGATGGTAGGTGAGGAGATGACCACAGAAGATAACTGATTTCCTATAAAGCCAAAATGCTTATAAGAAAATTGGTAGAACATTAGAGTTCTTACTGAACATATATCAAGAGATTTAGTTAGCATGGTGAGCAGAATGGCCCCTTGGACCCAGTCAAATAAGCGATTGTATCAGAAAAGAGATGTACCACAATGGAAATATTAGAATTCAGTGAATATAGCATGACCCATGATATATGGCTGTTAATGGAAACAGGATTAAATAAATGAAAAGCATAGCCATGGTATTCTAGAGGCAGAATGTTGAAGTACAAGTTTGGTGAGTGGCAATATATGCTTGCAGAAACATGTTACATTTTTTTCTTTTTCTCTTTTACATTTGTATGCACAAACAGGGACAGGGATCTCCAGAGCTCACAGAGTATCAGAGCTTCCTTAAAGATAAACCTTAATGAAAGATAGTTCCTTATTCCTTAGAATAATATCTCTGGGTTTTCTTCTTGACACATAAAGATGGAGGTACTGATATAGGTTAAAGATGCTGCTTACCCTTGACAACCAAAATCACAGAAGTCATAGCAAAGGCAGTTATAATTCAATGGTCTGAAACTCTCGAAGGGAATAAAGCTAAAGTAATAGAAGCCCGGAGCAATGCAGTTTAGGCTATCAATGACAAATTATTTTACTGAATAAGCAAAATAGAATGCATTAAATAAAACAAATGAAGCTTTACATGAACATCTCTAATTTAAAAAGGACTTTGGAAGTAAATATAAAGAAAGGCATACAATCAAGGACAAACACATCAAAAAGTTCTAAAACTAGTGATTACTGTATTTTGGAAATGATAGTGTGAGGCTAGAAAGAAGTGTACATTTGATCAGTATATGTATGCTTACACGTAATTGTCATACTGAGCATCATTCAAATTTTCAGTTAATTAATATTAATAAGAATAATAGAAGCTCTGTATCCATGAGAGTGCTAAGCATGAATAGGAGGGACTCTGAAGATAGAAGGCTAGAATGCATGTGAAAATCAATTTGTGGTAGGGACTGAGAAATAATAAATTCATGACTTAAGGCAGATCAGGTCACTACTTTTATTCCAAATCAATAGTTAACAGAGTTAATTTATTGAGAAGGCCAAAACATAGAATATATTTCAAAATTGATTTATACAACACATGTCTTCTCAGTGTCAGATAATGTCTTTGTGGAGTCATATCTTAGAGTCCTGAAAATAACTTGAGTGAAAATTTACCTAGGAGCTCACAACTGCAATTTTGCATTTGTAGTATAAAAACAAACTCTGAAGAGCAAATAAAGAGGGACGCTATCTTGGAGGCCTGCAAATACCTTTAAAAACAGATAAATGCAAATTTATAAACAGTAGAGTGTGATGCTGAGTGTGCAAAGCACAGCTGATAGTTCTTCTTAAACTCTGTACAAATATGGATTATTTAAAAATTAAGAGGTACAATCTACTTACTTCAATAGCAGGTCACTGTAAAATGAAGTACTGCTGGAAGGTACAGTAGAATCTTCAGGTCAGCAGAAAATAGTAAAAGAAGAACTCCTTTACCTGGTGATTCTACACAACTCTATTCATTATATATCCATAGTAAGAGTTTCCAAGATGGAGAATGGATATAGGAATATTATTCTAAAGATGTGTATCAAATTGCCACAAAAAGCATAGCCAGGTATTTGCTTTTTAGGGATAGAATCAAATTTTACTTGGGTCTAAATAATATTGGCTAGTTTATGTAACTTAATGTCCACAAGTATTAAATAGCTCTAAAATAATAAATGAGCTAGATGTTCCATTCATGCCTACAGAAATACCTGTTTTCACCAGGTGACACTATTTTATCGTGTTTTCTTTACTCCGTGACATTATATGAAGAATATAACCACCATAAGCATCAGGAATCTAACATGACTATTTTTCTAAAAGCCTTTATAGGAAATGTTTCTGGTATTTCTGGTTCACATCTTGACACTATCTTTGATTTGGAGCAGGTCAATTGATGTATCTGTATGTGAATAAGTCATTTTCATCAAGAGAAGTTGTCTTAGTCAGGGTTTCTATTCCTGAACAAACATCATGACCAAGAAGCAAGTTGGGGAGGAAAGGGTTTATTCAGCTTACAATTTCCACATTGCTGTTGATCACCAAAGGAAGTCAGGATTGGAAGTCAAGCAGGTCAGGAAGCAGGAGCTGATGCAGAGGCCATGGAGGGAGGTTGCTTACTGGCTTGCTTCCCCTTGCTCTCTTATAGAACCCAGGACTACCAGCACAGGGATGGCATCACCCACAATGAGCACCTCCCCTTGATCACTAGTTGAGAAAATGCCTTACATCTGGAGCTCATGGAGGCATTTCCTCAAGGGAGGCTACTTTCTCTGTGATAACTCCAGCTTGTGTCAAGTTGGTGCATAAAACCAGCCAGTACAGAAGTGTTGCTGGTTTTTAGATCACATACCTATGTACTGTTTCATAGTAAAGGACTAATGGGACATGTCACATATCAAAGCAAATTCAAAATCTACCATTTTTTTAATCTGGACAGTAACAATCATAGTAAATAAGTAAAGATAACTGTGTCATTTATGCATTGTTTTCATGTATTAATGGATTTTTTCTGAGTTGTCAAAGGTTTTATAATAGTCACAGAGGAAGAGGGGAGAAGATTCATTACAGAACTAGAAAATACATAGATAATGCAATTTGCTATTAAAGAATATGAAACTTACTAGTACAATTTGGTGCATGACTGCTTTCCTTGCCACATTTCTACTATTAATGCAAGTGCAGTGGGCAGAGTGTGTCAAACTAATTTTATTGGTGGCAACAGCCTTCTATACTTATTATACCTCCACATCTCCTGCCACATCATTTTTAACTACTGCACTTACTCTGTAAGCAGCCATGTTTTTGTTCTCAAAGAGAGTCTTATCAAATACGATGGTGGAGTATCTCAGTGGATAAATACTCTTGTCCATGTAATTTTTATCCACAGAGCCCACAACATGGAGAAAGATAATCTACTCCTGAAAGTTGTATACACACACACACACACACACACACACACACATCATTAAATTTAATTTAAAAGAATAACAGAAAGGGGTTGTGATGGCTAGTATTTCTTGTCAAGTTGACAACATCTGAAATCAACTAAAAGCCAATGAGCTGGACATGATTGTGAAGGTTTTCTTAACTGAATCATTTGAAATGTAAAGACCCACCTTAAATCAAGGCCACAAATTCTAGTAACAGGCCACATCAAAGAAGGCTTCACCTTTTTGCGTGCTTTCCCTCACTCTGGTTAGCAAGTTCATATATCCTTTTTCTGAAACATTCTTTCACTGATATTATAACCTACTCCTTTGAGATTATAATATAGGCCAAAAGTTCTCTAGGAATTCCTGATTCCAGCACCAGATTGGGACTAGTGAGACATTGTCTTAACAAGTAAATAACTACTGCATTCTTGGCCTTTTAGTCAAATGATAGCTATTTTTCACATGACAAGATCACAGCCATTCTAATAAATTATTTTACACACACACACACACACACACACACAGACACACACACACACAGACACACACACGTCTTCATGATGAAATAACCTGGCAAACAGTAATTTAGCAGAAGAAATATTTATTTTGGGGTACAGTTCCAGAAGTAAGGTATCATGGTAGAGTGCAGGATTTCAAGAACATAAGGCAAGTGTTTCACATTGGATCAGAAATTCAGAATTGGAAAGCAAATAGACTACAAGTAGGATCAGGTTACAAAACCTTGAAATCTACCTTCAGTGGCATACTTCCCCGAGCAAGTTTCTATCTATTAAATGTACCATAACCATACCAAATAGTGTCACCAACTAAAAACCAAAAGATCAAATACATTAGCCTTTGAGGCACATTTCACATTCAAATCATACTATTCTACACCCAATCCCTCTAGATTCATGGCCATCTCAGAATATAAAATATATTTACTCTAACTTAAATGGTACCATAGTCTTTTTATAATACATACACTCAGAATGTCTTCTAAGAATTAAGAAAATTTCTTAACCATGACCCCTCTAAAACTGAAAATAAAAGTGAATCATATGCGTCCAACATACAATGGCACAGAATATGCATTAACATTCTAAAGGATAGGAATGGAGGCTTGTGAGTTATTATTGGACCAAAGAAACACCTAAACTCCATCAGACCAAACACCAAATGTTATAACTTCATGTTTAGCACTGGAAGTTTCAGTTCCCAAAGGTTTAAGTAGCTCTTTGTAGTTGTACAACATACACTTCAGTCTTCAGAGGTATGTTGTATCCTCTGTATGTATCCTCCACTCCCCAGCAGAGAGGTCAACAGCTGGAGACCAATTATTGAATTACATAAGAAAATGGAGGACATTTCTCATTCAAACCAAAACAGAACATAATGCACTTCAAGCTGATTGCAGATATAAGAGTGAGCCCAGCTAAAATGAACTGTGCAAAGCTGAATTCAGTTAACATTTGGGGAGAATAAGCTATGAAAATGTTTATAGATTCATGATACCAAAATTTTGCTTCATTGGTATGCAGTGCTATTTGAGTTTATTGGTAACTAAAACAGAAATAAATATCCAAGATGCAAGAGAATGGGAAGGGCATTATTATTTCCACAAATATGTAGAAGGTAAAAAATAGAAACATCAGCCATTTGAGTTCAAAGAACATACATAGGGGAGATGGCAGAAACTACCTATTAATTTTTCAGTTCTCTTTCAAGAATGAAAATGTATAGATAGCAATGTTAAGAGATGAAGATTAATTGAAATTATTTTCAGAATAATTTTATTATATTCTATCCATGCAGAATGATTTTTGTCATAGTAACAGGAAGCAATGAATGTACCTTAAATGAAGGATGTTGTCCTTTAAAGAGAGTGGGATTTGGTGTTGAAGCATCAAGGATTTTGCTGACACAAATAATATGAGAAGAAATAAAAAATAAAAAAATGAGTTGACGAGTGTGATGGTTTGTATATGCTTTTCCCAAGGAGTGGCATCATTAGGATGTATGGCCTTGTTGGAGTAGGTGTGTCAATGTGGGTGTGGCTTTAAGACCTTCACCCTAGTTTCCTGGAAGTCAATCTTCTACTAGCAGCCTTCAGATGAAGGTGTAGAACTCTTAGCTCCTCCTGTCCCATGTCTGCCTGGATGCTGCCATGTTTCTGCCTTGATGATAATGGACTGAACCTCTGAGCCTGTAAGCCAACCCCAATTAAATGCTGTCTTTTATAAAACTTGCATTGGTCATGGTGTCTGTTCACAGCAGTAAAACCCTAACTAAGACAGAAGTTGGTACCAGGGACTGGGGTATTGCTGTGATAGGCCTGACCATGCTTTTGTTAGGAAGAATGTGGATTTTGGGACTTTGGATTTGGAAAGCCATGGAATTCTTTAAGTGGGGCTTAATGGGCCAGACTAGTAGGAATATGGAAGACAGTGGTGCTGAGGGTCATTTGAACTGTGTAGGCCTGATGGCCCAAGAGGTTTCAGTGGAGAAGAACTTTAATATGTGGCTGAGAGACTGTTTTTGTGATGTTTTGGTAAAGTACATGGCTGGTTTTTGCCATTATCTGAAGAGACTGCCTAGGACTAAGCTAAAGAGATTTATATTAATTATATCTGCAAAGGAAGTCTCAAAAAAACCCAACAAAGACTTTGTTCTCTGGTTAAGTCTGATGAAGAGAATTTTCAACAAACATAGCAAGCTGAGAAAGGAAAAGTACAAAATATATAGTTTGAGTATTAAAGGGACTCCAGGAAGTGAAATGGAGGTGAATTCAAGGATATTAAATTGAATTAAAGGAGTGGTGACTTTGGGGGCAAGATTCTCCAGTTAACTTTAGGTCTAGGCATGGTCATACAAGCCTTTAATCCCAGGAGGCAAAGAAAAGCAGATCTCTGAGTTCAAGGCCAGCCTAGAACAGAGCAAATTCTAGGTGAAGAAAAACTTTAATCCAGGTTTGTTGGACCACACCTTTAATCCCAGTGCTTCGGAGACAGGCATGCAGATCTCTTGAGTTCAAAGTCAGTCTAAGGAGCAAGAGTCACAAAAGCCAATTTAGGCAGTGATGGAGCTGGTAAAAAGAAAGCTACTGATAATGTAATAGAACAAGGGGGCAATGTTCCAACTCCCGCAAGCAACAGAACTCAGCAGCTTCAGCCATGTGTCTCTGGTTTTATATTCAAGAGGAGAAGGAGACTACTGAAACAATTGATGCTGGTTTGCTGGAGCTAAGAAATTAGTGGTGATTAAGAAAAGACCAACATCACTGAGGTGAAATATGGGAAGTGTTTTCTAAGAGCACAAAGAAGCTGTATTCCTGAGATAGCCAAGTGTTCCTCATGCTACAGCTGTACTTGGTAACATGTAAGAATCATCCAGGTGGTACTGGTTTTGAAGGTGTGAAGGCATCATGAAAAACAGCTGAGGCTTGGTACTCTGAGAGGCCATGGAAGGCCATTGGTGAAAGTATACCCTCAGTTGTAACTGACAACCCAGGACTGAAGGGGTCATGCAAAGGATTTGAGGCTTGGTACCATGAAGAGAGCCTGTGAGAGGCTCTGGGAAGCATAGTTGCAGTGGAAGACCCTAGCATATTAGAGATGCCAGTACCATGGGATGACCACCAAGAACAGCAGTGACAGTGGAGTGGATCAATCTGAACTTAGAGTGCTACAGAGGGCAGAGCTGGAAAAGTGACACCAGCTCTTTGGAGATACACAGAAGATCATGTGTGGATCTCAGACATTGGAACAAGAAGCTGTGAAGCTGAAATTGACTTGGGGTACCCAAGATGTTAAAGATGCCAGAGCCACAGGATGCCTGCCAAGGAAAGCTGCTAACAGGGAGTGGAACAAGTCCAGGAGAAAGAACCTAGTTGCAGTCAACAAGGATGAAAAAGATGTCAGATCTCTGAAGACTGCTTTGCCATCAGACATGGAGATGCAGAGTTTGGACTTTGCCCAGCTGGTTTCTCATCTTGCTTGGAGGATTACACTTAAGTGATTGAGTGAATCTCAGAAGAGACCTTGAACATTGGACTTTTTTGATTTTTTTTAAGTTTTTCGAGACAGGGTTTCTCTGTGTAGTCCTGGCTGTCCTGGAACTCACTCTGTAGACCAGGCTGGCCTTGAACTCAGAAATCTGCCTCCCTCTGCCTCCCAAGTACTGAGATTACAGGTGGGCACCACCATACCCGACTGAACTTTGGACTTTTAACACTGTGGAGACTGCTATAGACTACAGGGACTTTTGAAGTTGGACTAAATGTATTTTGCATTATGCTATGTTTAAGTGTGGCCCCCATAGACTCATGTTTGAACAAGCCTATGGGAGCCAGGGAGTGGAATGTGATGGTTTGTATATGCTTTTCCCAGGGAGTGGCACCTTTAGGACGTGTGGCCTTGTTGGAGTAGGTGTGTCACTGTGGGTGTGGCCTTAAGACCTTCACCCTAGTTGCCTGGAAGTCAGTCTTCTACAGGCAGCCTTCAGATGAAGGTGTAGAGCTCTCAGCTCCTCCTATATCATGCCTGCCTGGATGCTGCCATGTTTCTGCCTTGATGACAATGGACTGAACCTCTGAGCCTACCCCAATTAAATGCTGTCTTTTATAAAACTTGCATTGGTCATGGTGTCTGTTCACAGCAGTAAAACCCTAACTAAGACAACGAGTGAAATACAATAACATCTCTATAGCATAATAGTCCAGCAAGAACTACTACTAAACATAGCAAACCAAGAATGGAGGTTTATGTATATGATATTCTGCTATGAGAGAAAAGAATTAATAAAATTTGATTATATGGAGGCTGCTGGTAAAGACAAGACATCAATTTTCTTAACCTAGTTCTGGACTCTGCAAACTACAGTAATGACTTGTCAGCCAGGATATACCCATTGTTTCAGTAGTTACATTACAGTAATGGGGATAACCAACCGCTTTTCCTTTAAATATGAGGCCTGCTCCAGAGGCAGAATTTTATGACTGGTACTATAAATCTAATCAAAAGCCCATGAATGAGGAAAGCTTAGGCCCTACAGGGTAAGCTACTGTTGTTTTCCTAAACCCTCATGCTGCCAAACTGCCTTCTACATATCTTTGCTTTTGTTTAAACACATAAATTTGTGTTGCTATCAAACTTGGTCAGTGAGATTTCTTTTGCATTGGTTAGTAGCTAATGTAGAGACATAATATGTCTAAGTGCCAAGTATGAGAGCTGCGAAGTGGATGGATCATTCATACCATTCTCCCCTCACATCCCTTCCTGTAGCCTATGAATACCACCAAGGAAGAGACAGAAAGACTGTCCTAAGTTGTAAATGTGGAGAAATGCTGTGGAACATGACTTTGGGACATGACCATGTGCATATCAACTCACAGGTTATGTGGTTACTTGCATAATACTAAGCCAATCAAAATTTTATCATTGATGAGGAAAGGCCACATGAAGTTCCATTTTTAGTGGAAGATCAATTGTTTCTTGATAGCTGCTAAGGGAGGAGAATCATTGTCCCTTGGTTTAAAGGTGCTGATAGGATGCCCATGGACCTATAACCATGTACATATAAGCAGCACCTATTGTACTGGAGGTGATTAAGACCAACTTTAAAAAGGAGGACATAAATTTGGAAGAGAAGGTGTGAAACATTAGAAGGAAAGGAGGGGAAGTGTCTGAATGTACTCAAATTCTATATGCATAGAATTTTCAAAAAAATTAAAAATGTTATTACAAAATGTCACAAACATTTGAGAAGAGGAAGGAATAAATGAAAAATATGGCCCATATGTTCTCAAGTTCTTAGATCAAGTAATAATGTCAAGGAGAAAACATTTAGCATTAAGTGGATGAACTTTAGAATTGAACACAAATGTACTTCAGCAATTTCATCAATAGTGGGTCCATAAATTGGGAAACTTAATGTGGAGAAATTTATTTTACATAATAAATTAATCTGTCATACTTTAGTCAATGTAATTGCCTATGAGTCCACAAATGAGAGAGCATAGGGCACAAAAAGTACTTCTGCATAGATAACTACATCGTTTCAAGACTACATAGTAAGAAGCAAAACAAGACTGTAATACTTTCACTGGAGTATTGATGTCAAACACAGATGTCTGCAAAACATCAAAAAGGCAGGGAACTATTATTCTTTTTTTTAATCTTTTTGTTTTATGTTTTTTTTAAATTTTCTATATTCTTTGTTTACATTCCGAAGGTTTCCCCTTTCCCTGTTCCCCCCTCACCATATGTCCCATATGTCCTCTTCCACCCCACCCCACCCCCTGCCTATTCCCCAATCATTCTTATCACTGATGTTCTTGTCTGCCACTATGATCTCACAAATTCTTGTCTGCCATTATTATCTCTCAAATTCACAAAACTTTTGCTTATATGGAATGGTTCTGCTGGAGAGGAACTCATTGTGATGAGTTATACACTACAAGCTTCTGGTATTTGCATGGAGAATGGATTTTAGAGTCAGGGATCCAATTTAGGAAATAGCTTAATTAGCTCATGAAGAAAATGTTTCTGTGAGAAAGGAAATCATTGTTCCACTCACTGATTCTCCAGTCTTGTTTTCTTCCTTGTTTTCTAGCACAGTTATTACACAGGAAACATTTTCATGATATACTAAACCAATTAAAATTATTTATGCCTCTTGTCTTAGATTGAAATCAGAGAGACCTTGTGATTTGACTTGAAGGCACCCCACTGTTGCTAGAGAGAATAGTAATTTTGATAAACTTTGCAAATCTGTCCTGATGAGGAGAATGAAACATTTACAGCACCTTTTAAACTAATGATGAGAAACTGATTTTTCAAGTGTGTGTGTGTGTGTGTGTGTGTGTGTGTGTGTGTGTGCACGCGCGCGCGCATTTCCTTGGGCTAGAGTGTATCTGGTAGAGTGGGATTTAGAAGTGGGACTTATGCCTGGATTTCTGACTGGAATAATTCCTAAAAGCCACAGAGATTCATACTTTATTTTTACATAATTTAAAAATACTAACATTACTCTATGCAGTCAGACAATAAAATTCTTCTCTATATGTGGTAAGGACACAGAAAGATGAGGATAAAGAACCAGAGCTGCACAGTTTCTTGCCAACTTTGTATTAAAGGACATTAAAGCATGCATGAGAGTGAATTTCTGGGGTAGAACAGATTCTTCAAAATAATTAAAGGTTCAGTGTACTAAACAAAAATATCCTACAGTCAGATAAGTATATTTTCCCCAGGAAGAACTGTGGATAATATAAAAGTTTACATACTAGAGAAAAACAAAGCACACAGAGTTGACATTAATAGGTGCAAAAGGAATCTCCGGCAATATTTTCCTGTTGAATAATTCAACTTATGGATTGGTATAAGGCTACAAAATAGCAACTAAGAACACAGGCTCTGTATACCATTTTGGATTCTAATTTTGCCTCTGGCAAACAGAGTTTATGTAGCTTTGCCATGTTGATTATATGATTTATCTTGCTTGTGTTTCACTCTCCTCATTTATAAAATAATGGTAATCCAAATATTGAGCACACATTGCTACTGCAAAGATTAAGATAAAATCCTTAAGGGTCTGGAGAGATGGTTCAGCAGTTAAGAACATTCGCTGCTGCTCTGGAGGATATAGATTCAGTTTCTCACACCCACATGTTAGCCCACAATCTTATGCATCTATAGTTCTAGGTAGTACAACACTGTCTTATAACTTCCATAGCACCAGGCATGCATGTGATACACAGACACCCATGCAAACAGGATATTTTGTAATGGGTCTGAGATGGCTCAGAGTTTCACCTGAGCAATAACTATTATTAAATTGTGACAAATAAGAGGATTTGTTAAGTTCTGGATCTGAATACTCATGCTGCAATGTCTACAGCCTAGATCACTTTTAAGATGCAGCAATTTGCCATATTTTTCCTGAGTTTATATAGACAGAAATCACAAAGTTACAAAGTTGCATGTTTTCAGGGGTCTAATTATCTCATATCCTGCAGTGTCTAACTTCTACAATACTTATTCTGTAGATGCCTCCATTTTCTTCAGCAAGCAAACTTTTGCTTCATAGAAGCAAAACTAGAAATTAGCTCCCAGGACCCATTGTCTTGCAAGAACAATAGATAGTAAAATTTACAAAGCTAGGCAGTTTGTTAAGATTAGTTCAGCTATTCCGGGAAGTTATCTGTCTTGGACAAGTTCACTTACAGGGTATGTATTATAAGATAGCAACTTATAAGCTGAAACAATGTTCTCATGCATTCTTTTAAGTATAGCAGTCTTTAAATTTTAAATACATAATTCACTATACACAAAAAATTTAAAATGCTTGGAACAGAACCTTAAATATACTTAAGTGTTGTATACTTTTGTACTATAATAACTACATGACCTTATTTATAGAAAGCAGGTCAGAAAAATTTATGACCTCTCAAAGGCAGCTTGCACTAAGAACTATTAACCTAAAGTACTTGTATTTCCTTAGGATGGCATAAGTTTCTTAAAACAAGAAATGTTATTTCCAAAGAGAAGTTGGCTAAATGTCTCTCTCCATCCTGATGCTTGCACCAATGCTAGAGGTAATGGATATGGAATTGGCTGGGATTCAAATGCTCTGGAAAGTACATGGAAACTGAAATAGTGATGATTTACACTTGAAACCTGCATCTAAGATTTTCCAGTTGGGAATTCTGCGTGAATGACATTCAGCTTTATTATATAAAATGACTGTATGGATATATACTTTATCAAGCCTTTGTGCATTTATTGATGCTGCAGGAAATGGCAGATTGGATGAACTAAAGTACAAAAGCACCTTTCTTCCTGAATTGTTATGAGCTTTTTATTCCTGTAATCTATATAAACTGTCTTTGCATATAGCATGTTTTCTCATCTCATTACCCAAAAAAGTTTCTGTAGTTGAATAAAGATAATAGAAGCACAGACCCTCCAAGTCATGAAAAATCATCAATGCTTTAACATTGTTTTTCTCTCTCTTTCTCTCTCTCTCTCTCTCTCTCTCTCTCTCTCTCTCTCTCTCTTGTCTCCCTTCCATTTATTGTAAGAGACTTCCATTTATTGTAAGAGAGGTTCATTTTATGTTAACAAACAAATAATGTACTATAGTTTGAAAATTACAGTGGGGGCAAAATGAAAAGTTAATTGTTATTATTAGCCTCTGTTACATTATGACTCAATGATTTTCATGCAATAGAGAACATTCTGTCTGGTAAGGCATATTAAAATGACACCCAGTTAATATCAAATGTCCTACATTAGGCTCCTTCAGATTTACATAAATTAAAGTAGTACAAAGAAGTTTTTTTAAGATTTTGTTACATACCACAGTAAAGTTAACTGAAAAATTTAACATACTGATAACAATACCATATCTTTCACTATTGTTTTTGAAATATGAAATGTTACAGGTGCTCTTGAAACCTGTAACATTACTTTCAGCTATGATACACATGCATGTCATAAGAAGGAATGGTTGACATTGTACATATGAGTGAGATATTTGTTTTAATTTGTGAGTATGAAATTTAAGTTGATTTTGGCTATTTAAAAAGCAGAACACTGGAGAGTTCATAAAAACATTCAGACCTTGCAACTATCTGATATCATTGTTCAAGAAGAAAAAACAGAAGTGATCTTGCAGCTCTTTTGATCTGGAAAAGCTAAATTATCTCTTTTCTTTGTTTCTACCTTCACTATGCCCAAATAGATACTTTAATATGACAGTAACAATTGCCAGAAAAATTCCTCAGTTGTCCAGAAAGCCCAGAAAGACAGCACATTTTAGCACTGTCATTCATTCATTCATTCATTCATTCATACTTCAAGCCAATTTCCTTTGTATATCTTATTTCTGTAACCAATAATGCTTTGATATAATTACTATGTGTAGCTGCTCTACCTTTACAAAACTTCCCTCTCACAGTCTCAACTACTATCACACTAAATGTGTAGCTCTATAAAACAACATCAACAAAATTTTCCTTAGTTACTGCCCCTTTCATTAATACTGTATGTAGAATTTCCTTGCTTTTTATGTTTACATTTTATGTATTTATTTTTGCCATACTATCCCTCTTCCCCTATAGAGGATCTCATGATTTGGGATGGGCATGTTTTCCTCTAGGGCATTTTCTTTATATTACATTTTCCATTCCAAGTTTACTGTATTATATTATTCATGAAAAATTGTGCCTAGTCTTACTTTATTTTGTTAGGCTATGTTCCATTGATATTCTTTGGAGTCCTGCTCTTTTCTGAGGTAAAATGGAGGAGGAGTGAATTTGAGGAAGACAGGAGGTGGCAGAGACTGGGAACAGTAATAGAAGGGGAAACGATGGGTAGGCTGTATTAATAAGAGAAGAATTAGCAATAATAGAAAAGATGCAATAATTGGTTTATCATAAAGATAATTGCACTGCATGTTGAATTTTTGTTATAAGTGAAGCACACTAGTACATTCTGCAACCCTTACATAGAATGTCATTCAATTATGAAGTAGGCAGACTCTGCTATGAAGGAAACAGATACATCTAGGCAAATCCCCTCTTTCTAATATCTTTTCAATTCATTAAGTGAAATCAATTCATATGTAGGTTGAGGCAGACAAGAACATCAATAAAGCATTTTGATTGGTTGGAGAATTACACAATTTTGAGTGAATTCTTGAAATAATTACCCTAAATAACAGACAGTAAAAGAAGTGATAGAAGAGTAAATATTTGGAAAGAATAAATAAAATGCCCTTGCAAATAAAGAATTCATAACCATATGTTGAAATAAGAAACAGATATCTGCACAGCGAATTGCAATTTATTATACTAATTTTAAAAAGAGGGAATGATTGATATATCTTAAGTGGCACCACATTGTGCTCAGGGCAGCTTCATCAAACCCTAGATTCCAACTCAGAGAACATTAAGATTTTGTGATTCCCAACAAACTCAAATCCAGCTGTAAAACACAGATATCCCTATCCTGGTCACATGGCTCCAACTTTATTAAGAAAAAGTAGTATTTCTATAAAATGAGATATCTCCATAAAATCCATCCACTCAGGGTTCAAGGAACTCTGAGGAAGACAAATCTGATAGAGTAGAAGAGCCAGAGCAGATAGAGCACACCAAGAGAATAAGGCCATCAATATCAAGTGAGCAACTCCTTTATCAAAGATCAAGTGACCATAACTCTGTGGGTTCATTTCTGGATCTTCAATCCTATTCAATTGATCTACTTGCCTGTGGCTGTACCAATACAATGCAGTTTTTAACACAATTGCTCTGTAGTACTGCTTGAGGTCAGGGATATTGATTCCCCCAGAAGTCCTTTTATTGTTGAGAATAGTTTTAGCTATCCTGGGTTTTTTGTTACTCCAAATGAATTTGAGAATTGTTCTTTCTAGATCTATGAAGAACTGATTTGGGATTTTGATGGGGATTGCATTGAATCTGTAGATTGCTTTTGGCAAGATGGCCATTTTTACTCTATTGATCCTGCCAATCCAGGAGCAAGAAATATTTTTCCATCTTGTGAGGTCTTCTTCGATTTCTTTCTTCAAGGACTTGAAGTTCCTGTCATACAGATCTTTCACTTGTTTGGTTGGAGTCACACCAAGATACATTATATTGTTTGTGGCTATTGTGAAGGGTGTTATTTCCCTAAAAAATACAGCCTTTTCAACAAACGGTGCTGGTTCAACTGGAGGTCAGCATGAAGAAGAATGTGAATCGACCCACGCTTATCTCCTTGCACTAAGATCAACTCCAAGTGGATCAAGGACCTCCACATCAAACTAGACACACTGAAACTAATAGAAAAGAAACTGGGGAAGACCCTGGAGGACATGGGCACAGAGGGAAAGTTCTTCAACAGAACACCAATAGCTTATGCTCTAAGATCAATAATTCACAAATGGGACCTCTTAAAATTACAAAGTTTCTGTAAGGCAAAAGACACTGTCAGAAAGACAAAACAACAACCAACAAATTGGGAAAGGATCTTCACCAACCCCACATCCGAGAAAGGGCTAATATCCAATATATACAAAGAACTCAAGAAGTTAGACCCCAAGGAACCAAATAACCCTATTAAAAAATGGGGTACAAGCTAAACAAGGAATTTTTACCAGAAGAAATTCAGATGACTGAGAAGCACCTTAAGAGATGCTCAACATCATTAGTCATCGGGGAAATGCAAAACAAAACAACCCTTAGATTCCACCTCACACCAGTCAGAATGGCTAAGATTAAAAACTCAAGAGACAATAGGTGCTGGCGAGGATGTGGAGAAAGAGGATCACTCCTCCATTTTTGGTGAGATTGCAAGATGGTACAACCGCTCTGGATATCAGTCTGGTGGTTCCTCAGAAAATTGGGCATGATACTTCTAGAGAACCCTGTTATACCACTCCTGGGCATATACCTAAAGGATTCCCCTGTATGCAATAAAGACACATGCTCCACTATGTTCCTAGCAGCCTTATTTATAATAGCCAGAAGATGGAAAGAACCCAGATGTCCCTCAACGGAGGAATGGATACAGAAAATGTGTATATTTATACAATGGAACACTACTCAGCAATTAAAAATAATGAATTCATGCAATTTGTAGGCAAATGGTTGGATCTGGAAGATATCATCCTAAGTGAGTCAACTCAATCACAAAAGAATACACATGAAATGCAATCACTGATAAGTGGATATTAATGAGCCCAGAAGCTCAGAACACCCAAAACACAACTCACATATCAAATCATTCCCAAGAAGAAGGAAGGAGAGGGTCCTGGTCCTGGAAAGGCTTGATGCAGCACTGTAGGGGATTGCCAGGACAGAGTAGTGGGAGGGGGTTCATTGGGGAAGTTGCAGAGGGAAGAGGGCTTATGGGACTTAGGGGGAGGGGGACCTGGGAAAGCTAAAATCATTGGGAATGTAAAGAAAGAATATAAAAGAATAAACAAAAAGAATATCAACATTTACCACATACTTCTGATTATTATTTGTTTCTTTTTACGAAATGCATTTTTTATATTATATATCCTGATTATGGTGTCTCTTTACCTCTATTCCTCCACATTCCTTCCCACCTGACCACCTATCTGGATACATCCCATTCTGTCTCTCATTAGAGAATAAACAGGCTTCTTAGGGAGAATAAAATAAAATAAAGCAAAACAAAAGCTAACACAAGAATTGGACTAAATAATTGTAATAAAAGAATCCAAGAAAAACAGCAAGAATCAGAAACCTGCATGTTTACACATGTGTGGGGTCCATAAAAATACTAAGCTAACAGTTATATTGTATATGCAGAAGATCTAGTGCAAACCCATGTCAGCCATATTCTTGCAGTTTCAATTTCTGTGAATTCATATGAGGTTTGCTCACGTGATTTTTTTTTACTTTTTTATTATTTTCTATATTCTTTGTTACATTCCCAAGGCTTTCCCCTTTCCAGTTCTCCCCCTCACCATATGTCCCATAAGTCATGTGTTTTGCTTTTCCTTTGAGTTTGTTTATATAGTGGATTACATTAATGGATTTCTGTATATTGAACCAACCCTGCTTTCCGGGGATAAAGCATACTTGATCATGGTGGATGATCGTTTTGATGTATACTTTGATTCAGTTGGCAAGAATTTTATATGTGTATTTTTGCATGGAATTCATAAGGGAAATTGGTCTAAAGTTCTCTTACTTTTGTGGGTCTTTCTGTTCTTTAAGTATCAGAGTTATTGTGGCTTCACAGAACTAATTGTGTAGTGTTCCTTCTTTTTCTATTTTGTGCAACATTTTGATGAGTATTGGTATTAGGTCTTCTGTGAAGGTCTGATAGAACTCTGCATTAATCCCATCTGGTCCTTAACCCCATCTAGTCCTGTTTTTTTTGGGGGGGGGTGGGTGGGGAGACTATTAATGACTGCTTTGATTTCTTTAAGGGTTATGGGATTGTTTAGATCATTTATCTGATCAGGATTTAACTTTGGCACCTGTATCTGTCTAGAAAATTGTCCATTTCATCTATATTATCCAGCTTTGTTAAGTATAGGCTTTTGTAGTAGGATATGATGATTTTTTTTGGATTTCCTCAGTATCTGGTGTTATGATTCCCTTTTCATTTTTGATTTTGTTGATTTGAATATTGTCTCTGTGCTCTCTAGTTAGTTTGGCTAAGGGTTAATCTACCTTGTGTTTTTTTTTGTTTGTTTGTTTGTTTTTATTTTTTCAAAAAACTACCTCCTGGTTTGTTTGATTCTTTGTAAAGTTCCTTTTGTTTCTACTTGATTGATTTCAGCCCTGAGTTTATTTCCTGTGGTCTACTCCATTGGGTGTATTTGCTTCTTTTTGTTCTTGAACCTTCAGATGTGCTGTCAAGCTGCTAGTGTATGCTCTTTCCAGGTACTTTTTGGAGGCACTCAGAGCTGTGAGTTTTCCTCTTAGCATTGTTTTCATTGTGTCCCATAAGTTTGAGTATGTTGTGCCTTCATTTTCATTAAATTCTAAGAAGTCTTTAATTTCTTTCTTATTTCTTCCTTCATCAAGTTATTATTGAATAGAGTATTGTTCAGCTTCCATGTGTATGTGGGCTTTCTGTTGTTTTTGTTGTTATTGAAGATTAGCATTAGTCTGTGGTGGTCTGATAGGGTGCATGGGATTATTTCAATCTTCTTATATCTGTTGAGGTCTGTTTTGTGGACGAGTATATGTTCAGTTTTGGAGAAGGTACTGTGAGATGCTGAGAAGAAGGTATATTCTTTTGTTTTAGGAGAAAATGTTCTAGAAATATCTCTTAAATCCCTTTGGTCCATAACTTCTGTTCGTTTCACTGTGTCTCTGTATAATTTGTGTTTCCCTGATATGTCCATTGATGAGAGTTGGGTGTCGAAGTCATCCACAATTATTGTATGAGTGCAATGTGTGCTTTGACCTTTAGTAAAGTTTTTTTTTATGAATGTGGGTACCCTTGCATTTGAAGCATTGATGTTCAGAATTGACAGTTCATCTTTGTAGATTTTTCCTTTGATGAGTATGAAGTATTTGTCTTCTTCTTCTTCTTCTTCTTCTTCTTCTTCTTCTTCTTCTTCTTCTTCTTCTTCTTCTTCTTATTTTTTTTTTACATTTCTTTGGGTTGAAAGTCGATTTTTTTTTCAATATTAGAATGGCTACACCATCTTGGGACCATTTCTTGGAAAATTCTTTTCCAGCCTTTTACTCTGAGGTAGTGTTTATCTTTGTGACTGAGGTGAGTTTACTGCATGTCACAAAATGTTTGGTACTTTTTTTGTATCCAGTGTGTTAGTTTATCTCTTTTTATTGGAGAATTGAATCCATTGATATTAAGAGATATTAAGGAAAATGATTGTTCCTTCCTGTTATTTTTGTTATTAAATTTATGTTTATATGGCTCTCTTTTTGGTTTGTTAAAAGAGGATTATTTTCTTGCTTTTCCTATGGTGTATGGTGTAGTTTCCCTTTTGTGTGTGTGTGTGTGTTTTCCATTATTCACTATCCATTGAACAGCTGTATTTGTGGAAAGATATTCTATAAATTTGTTTTTGTCACGGAATGCCTTGTTTTCTCCATCTGGGTAATTGAGAGTTTTGCTAGGTATAGTAGCCTGGGTTGGCATTTGTATTCCCTTAGTGAGTGTATGGCATCTGCCAAGGATCTACTGGCTTTAATAGTCTCTGGTGGGAAGTCTGGTGTGATTTCTGATAGGTCTGCCTTTATATGTTACTTGACCTTTTCCCCTTACTGCTTTTAATATTCTTTGTTTATTACATTTGGTGTTTTGACTATTATATGATGGGAAGAATTTCTTTTCCAGTCCAATCTATTTGGAGTTCTGTAGGCTTCCTTTATCTTCATGGGCATCTGTCTCTCTCTCTCTCTCTTTTTTTAGGTTAGGGAAGCTTTCTTAAATAATTTTGTTGAAGTCATTTACTGGTCCTATAAGCTAGAAATCGTTACTCTCTTCTATACCGATAATCCTTAGGTTTGGTCTTTTCATTCTGTACTGTATTTCCTGGATGTTTTCAGTTAGGTGCTTTTTTAAAATTTATTCTCTTTTTAAAAATTTTCTATATTCTTTTTTTACATTCCAAAGGCTTTCTCCTTTCCCAGTTCCCCACCTCACCATGTGTCCCATAAGTCCTTTCCCCACCCCATTCCCCAATCACCCCCTAACCCTTTCTCTGTTCTGGTACTCTCCTGCAAAAATGGAACCTGTCTTTTCTGGACCAGTGTCCTCTCCTTCCTTCTTCTTGGGATTCTTTTGATTTGCTAATTGTGCCTTGAGTATTCAGAGCTTCTGGGCTCATTAATAGGCACATATCAGTGATTGCATTTCATGTGAATTCTTTTGTGATTGGGTTAACTCAGAATATTTTCCAGATCCAACAATTTGCCTACAAATTGCATGAATTCATTATTTTTAATTGCTGAGTAGTATTCCATTGTATAAATATACCACATTTTCTGTATCCATTCCTCCTTTGAGGGACATTTGGGCTCCTTCCAGCTTCTGGCCTTTATAAATAAGGCTGTGATGAACATAGTGGAGCATGTGTCTTTATTGCATGCAGGGGAATCAATTCTTCATAGATATAGAAAGATCAATTCTTAAATTCATCTGGAGTAACAAAAAACCCAATATAGCTAAAACTATTCTCAACAATAGAAGGACTTCTGGGGGAATCAATATCCCTAATCTCAAGCAATACTACAGAGCAACTGTTTTAAAAACTGCATGGTACTGGTACAGCGACAGGCAAGTAGATAAATGGAATAGAATTGAAGATCCAGAAATGAACCTACAGAGTTATGGTCACTTGATCTTTGATAAAGGAGCTACAACCATTCAGTTGAAAAAAGATAGCCTTTTCAACAAATGGTGTTGGTTTAACTGGAGGTCAGCATGCAGAAGAATGCAAATTGACCCACTCATCACCTTGTACTAAGATCAAATTCAAGTGGATCAAGGACCTCCACATAAAGCCAGAAACACTGAAACTAATAGAAAGGATGCTGGGGAAGACTCTGGAGGACATGGGCACAGGGGGAAACTTCCTGAACAGAACAACAATAGCTTATGCTCTAAGATCAAGAATTGACAAATGGGACCTCATAAAATTACAAAGTTTCTGTAACGCAGAGGACACTGTCTGAAGGACAAAACGACAACCAACAAATTGGGAAAAGATCTTCACCAACCCCACTTCCGACAGAGGGCTAATATCCAATATATACAAAGAACTCAAGAAGTTAGACCTCAAAGAACCAAATAACCCTATTAAAAATGGGGTACAGATCTAAACAAAGAATTTTCACCAGAAGAAATTTGGATTGCTGAAAAGCACCTTCATCAGTCATCATAGAAATGCAAATCAAAACAACCCTGAGATTCCACCTCACACCAGTCAGAATGGCTAAGATTAAAAACTCAAGAGACAACAGGTGCTGGCAAGGATATTGAGAAAGAGGAACACTCATCTATTGTTGGTGGGATTGCAAGATGGTACAACCGCTCTGGAAATCAGTCTGGCGCATCCTCAGAAAATTGGGCATGACACTTCCAAAGGACCCTTTCATACCACTCTTGGGCATATGCCCAGTTAGATGCTTTTTATATTTTGTATTTTCTTTGACTGGTGTGTTAATGTTTTCATTGGTTTCTTCTGCACCTGAGATTCTCTTTTTTATCTCTTATATTCGGTTGTTGATGCTTGCATCTATGACTCCTGACTTCTTTCCTAGGTTTTCTATCTCCAGAGTTATTTCCATTTGTAATTTTTTTATTGTTTCTTTTTCCATTTTTAAATACTGGATTGTTTTGCCCATTTCCTTCACCTATTTGGTTGTGTTTTACTATCTTTTTTAAAGGGAGTTATTTATGTCCTTCTTGAAGTCCTCTATCAGCATCTTGAGCTGTGATTTTAAATCCAAATCTTACTTTTCCTGTGTGTTGGGGTAATGAGGTCTTGCTGTTGAGGGAGAACTGTTTTTTGTTGTTAACTTTCCTGTGTTTGCCTTTCACCATCTGGTTATCTCTAGATTTAGTTAGTCCTACAGTCTCTGGCTGGAGCTTGTCCCTCCTGCGGGCCTGCAAGTCTGTCTCAACATCTATGGGAGACTCGATTTCCCCTGGCACAGAGTGCTGTGGCTCAGCCCAGATCCTGGTTGTAGATGGAGCCCAGAAGGACCCTGTTCCATCTGCTCTGCCATCCCTGTGCTCGCTGAGCTCCTGGCCATACCTGCCTTAGGCAGTCACCAGAGAGAAAATGATGGTCTCACCTTCAAACACAGGAGTCAAAGCACTCCTTGAAGACCAGATCTCCCCTGGCAGGAACTGTGCTCAGATGGTCATGGAGCAGCCCAGCTCCTGAGTGCAGATGGAGCTCAGAAGGACCCTCCCCCAGCTGCTCTGCAACTTCCCTATTTCTTTAAAGTTATATTTTCCTGGAATATTCATTTTGAAAGCTATAGCATCACAGAGGAAAACTAAGGATCCATTCTATGTTTAGCATCTCAGAAGTCTCATTTAGCAATTCCTTTTCTTTGAAATTTTTTAAGTTGAATTCTCTCTTTATCCTATGTTTTATACTTGTGCATGGATGAAGTAAATCTAGTTGTTTGTAAATTCCTATTTTTTCTTTAATTTAGCATCATATATTATCTGTCAACAGGAAAATTAATATGTTCACTTGATTTAGTCCAATATATATATATATATATATATATATATATATATATATATATCTTAAGGTATATATTTGTAGAATATTGAAGGTTTATACACAACATACTAGAAAGTACAAGCTCTTCTTATACAAATGTGCTAAATTCAAAGAATTTTGTACTAAGTGAAGTAGCTCCCTAACATCCCTATCTTTTGCAAACTTGTCCTTATTTCTTGTCTCAATTACTAGAAGTTTTAAACCATCACTTCGAAATCTCTTTAGAATATCAATAACTCTTTTCATTTTTGTTATACTGGATACACCAGCTCTTTTAATTTATCCCCTTTAGTTCTTAATCAAAGAATATATGAAATTTTGGGAACTACACACATTTTATTTAACTAATCAAGCTATTTATCCAAACTTAAAACACTCTGTTAAGTAGACACTAGGTAACTAATTTGAAAAAAATATTACGTCTTATCCATTATATAATGTGTCAAGAAGAAAAAGATATGCAGAGGAAAAAGTACAGGATGAGCAATTACATTGCATGGGTATTTGCAACAAAACTGACATGACAAATTTAGTTCAACACTAAAGGATAAATAAGAGTTTTATAAATAAAGAGTAGAAAACTGTGCTCTCCATGGGAATACATCCAAATTGCCCCACAATCATTATTCTTCCCATTCCCATTCCTTTCTCTTTATGCCATTTATGAGGATATATTTAAGACATCATTTGTTGAACAAAGAAGGAAGACATTTGAAACAGTCAAAACTCAAAGCTCATGGAAAATATACTGTGGGGATCAGGCTTTATTATAATTCCCTGAGAAAACAGAGTAGCAAAAGCTCTTTCTCTGGATGAAGATAAACTCTTTAGGCAAGTATATTCATAGTTATAGCAACAGTTTATAGCCAATTTGATCTTAGGAAGCTGATTTCAACCATGTGGAGTTAACAGTATGTTTAAATTAAACAAATGATTCTGGAATCATCAGAAATCTCTGTAGTTTTGTTTGATCATTTTTGTGGTACTAGAGATTGTGCCAAAGACTGCATTATTCATACTAGGGAAGTGCTCTATTTTTCAGTTACATCACCAGTATGAGAATTATATCTTTAATACCACTTTATTTGTTTGTTCTATTTTGTCATGTTTTGTATAAAAAAAACACAATGCTAACAGAAAATGACAATACTATAAAAGTACATGAATGAATATATCAAAACCACTCATAGGAAAAAAATAATATAAAATTGATTTTAGCCAGGTGTGTAGCATATAATAATTACAGCATTCCAAAGGCAGAAGTAAAATCATCAAAATTTTAGTCTTTCTTCCATTATATGGTAAGTTCAGGGCCATTAATGGCTGTGTGAGTCGTGAATACAATAACATAAACATAAATCATCCCATTTCTTGTTACGTTTAATTTATTACTATTTCTGAAAGCAACCTGGAATCTCATAACTTAAGTTTATCCCTTAAGTGATATTACAAATATAAACATCATAAATCTGTCTTTATTATTAGACTTTATTTTTAAAATTTTTACTGGATTTTTTTAGTTAATTTTTTACACTCCATATTTTATCCCACCCATGCCTATTCACCCATTAATTGTTCCACATTCCATACCTCCTCCCTACCCCAGTCTCCATGTGGATGTCACTCCCACCCAATCTGACCTCTAAACTCCCTGAGGCCTCCAGTCTCTTGAGGCTTAGGCACATCATCTCTGAAAGAACAAAATCCTGGCAATACTCTACTGCATATGTGTTGGGGGCTTCATATCAGCTGGTGTATGCTGCCTGTTTGGTAGTCCAATATCCACTGGCCCAACTCCAGGATTGCCCTTCTCAGCTTCATTCAGCCTTCCCTAATTCAACAACAGGGATCAGCTGCTTCTTTCCATTGATTGAGTAAAAATATCTGCATCTGACTCACTCGTTGGGTCTTACAGTGTGCAGTCACTATAAGTCACTTTTGTGAGCAGTCCATAGCCTCAGTAATAGTGTCAGGCCTTGGGACCTCCCCTTGAGCTGGATCCTACTTTGGGCCTGTTGCTGGACCTTGTTTTAGTCAGGCTCCTCTTCATTTCCATCCTTGTAATTCGTTCAGAGAGGAACAATTCTGGGACAGAGTTGTGACTGTGGGATGGAAATTTTCTCTCTGATTTGATGCCCTGTCTTCCTGCTGGAGGTGAACTCTATAAGTTCCCTCTCCCTACTGTCAGGCATTTCATCTAAGGGCCCTCAATTGAGTCCTGAGATTCTCTTACCTATCAGGTTTCTGGTGCATTCTGGAGGTTCCCCCCAACCTCCTATCTACTGAGGTTACCTGTTTCCATTCTTCCTGCTGGCCCTTAGAGCTTCAGACTTTTTCCCTCACCCAGTACCAGATGAGGTTCCCCTCGCCCCCTCCACTGTCTCTCACTGCCCCATCCACTTTCCCTCCCATGTCCCTCCCTCCACAATTGTGATTGTTTTCTTCTCCCTCCCAAGTGGGATTGAGGCATCCTCACTTTTGCACTTCAGTATGTTGAACTTTTTGAGTTCTGTGGACTATATCTTTAGGTACACTGTACTTTTTTTTTTTTGGCTAACAACCAATTATTAGTGAGTATATACCATGCATGTCCTTTTGGGTCTGAGTTACCTCACTCAGGATATTTTCTAGTTCCATCATTTGCCTGCAAAACTCATGATGTCCTCATTTTTAATAGCTGAGTAGTATTCCATTGTATAAATGAGCCACATTTTCTGCATCCATTCTTCTGTCGTTGGATATCTGTGTTGTTTCCACCTTCTGGCTATCACAAATAATGCTGCTATGAACATAGTGGAACATGTTCCCATGTTCACCAACAACAGGAAGCCCTGGATACCCCAACACACCAGAAAAACAAGATTTGGTCAGGATGCTGGCAGCAGAACAAATAGATAAATCTCTTAAAGTAATACAGGAGAAAATGGATCAAAATGTAGAAGCCCTTACAATGCAAACACAAAAATCACTTGAAGAAATTCAGAAGAATATGGATCAAAAAACAGAAGCCAAAAGGAGGAAATACAAAAATAACTTAAAGTAATACAGAAGAATCTGGGTCAACAAGTAGAAGTCATGAAAGAGGAAACACAAAAATCTCTTAAAGAATTACATGAAAACACAAACAAGCAAGCGAAAGATCTGAGCATATTCATCCAGGTTCTAAATACAGAATTAGAAACAACTAAGAAATTGCAAAGGGAGATAACATTGGAGATAGAAAACCTTGGGAAGAAATCAGGGGCCATAGATGCAAATATCAACAATAGAATACAAGAGATAGAAGAAAGAATCTCAGATGCCAAAGATACCATAGGAACCATTGATTCAACAGTCAAAGAAAATGCTAAATGCAAAAAGCAAAAAGCTTGTAACCCAAAATGTGCAGGAAATCCAGGACACAATGAGAAGACCAAACCTAAGGATTATAGGTATAGATGAGAGTGAAGATTTACAAGTTAAAGGGCCAGCAAATATCTTCTACAACTGCCACGGACCGACTCAGTCGGAACACACACTCCCGTGGGGAATCAGGGTCTTTGGTATGCAGGAAGGTACAGGTCCGGCGAATGACAGACACACACACACAAGATCTGAATGCGTCTGAATGCACTTTACTGTTCTGAGGCAGGAACTTTTATACAAGTTGGTATTACATTACTGAAGAAAAAATGTATCCAGGGAAATGTTTACAAAGAATGGTTACCATGAGTATCTGGCACAAGGAAATACAAAATCAATCAGGTATGAACGTTAGAGAATACACACAAAGTCATCGCGTCCCTCTGTAGTTAATGATAAGCTAGTAGTTCAAGAGTCCTTGGAAACCACTATGTTACAGGGCCAGGTATTGTTAGTGCAGTTTTAGTTTAATATCTTGCTTCCCTCTTGTAAGACCCCCTCAGCTTTACTTTGAAACTTTACTTAACTGATGGTTTCCATGTCAGAGTGCCAAAGCCAGCTAACTACACAAATAATAGATATTGTTGGGAGGTTAATTCTTTAATGTATCTAGGTAATAACTGTACAGCTGATTAAAAGCAAAGCAATGGATCTCCAGAGGATAAATCATGGCCAGTGCTGTAGCTCAAAGAATAAACTCTGAGTGAACCATCACGCCTGGATGCTCGCACCTCCGGCTAGCAGGGACATCTTGTAAGTAAAAGAACAGGTCAGAAAAAGGTCACACAGCTTGCCATGAGAAATTTCAGCTCAGCTCTATCTGCAGCCAAGGAGGCCCACAGCGGCATTCACCTTGAACAGCCCTGCCAAACAAGGCTTTACCCAGTAAATATCACACAGCCTCTGCCTGGATTACAGCTTGGCTGCGTGAAATTATGGTGTTCAAGAAATGCGCCATGATATACAACATTATGGAAGAAAACTTCCCCAACCTAAAGAGAGAGATGCCCATGAATATACTAGAAGCCTCGAGAACTCCAAACAGACTGGACCAGAAAAGAAATACCTCCCTTCACATAATAATCAAAACCCCAAATGTACTAAACAAAGAAAGAATATTAAAGGCAGTAAGAGAAAAAGGCCAAGTAACATATAAAGAAAGACCTAACAGAATTACACAAGACTTCTCACTTGAGACCATGAAAGCTAGAAGATCCTGGGCAGATATCATGCAGACTCTAAGAGAACACAAATTGCAGCCAAAACTACTATACCCAGCAAAACTCTCAATCGCCATAGATGGAGAAACCAAGGTATTCCATGACAAACCCAAATTTGCATGATATCTTTCCACAAACCCAGCCCTACAAAGGATAATAGGGGGAAAACACCAACACAAGGAGGGAAACTATACCCTGGAAGAAGCAAGATAGAAACTTCCTCTCATCAAACCCAAAAGAAGATAACCTCTCAAATATAAAAAATAATTTCAAAAATGTTGAGAGGTAATAATTACTATTCCTTAATATCTCTTAACATCAATGGACTCAATGCCCCAATAAAAAGACTAACAGACTGGATACAGAAACAGGACCCTACATTTTGCTGCATACAGGAAACACATCTCAGTGTTAAAGACAAACATTGCCTTAGAGTAAAAGGCTAGAAGACAATTTTATAAGCAGGTGGTCTCAGGAAACAAGCTGGAGTAGCCATTCTAATATCAGATAAAATAGACTTTCAACCTAAAGTCATCAAAAGAGACTTGGAAGGTCATTCTTGCTGGTCAAATGGAAAATCCACCAAGAAGAACTCTCAATACTGAATATCTATGTTCCAAATGCTAGGGCACCCTCATTCGTAAAAGAAACCTTACTAAAACTTAAATCACACATTGCACCTAATACAATAATTCTGGGTGACTTCAACACTCCACTCTCCTCAATGGATGGATCAGGAAAGCAGAAACTAAACAGCGACACAGTGAAACTAATTGAAACTTTGGATCAATTGGAAAAAAAAATATATATATATATATATATTTTATATATATAACAAATATATATATATATGTTTTATATATATATATATATATATATATATATATATATATGTATATAACATTTCATCCTAAAGCAAGACAATATACCTTTTTCTCAGCACCACATGGTACCTTCTCCAAAATTGATCATATAATTGGTCACAAGACAGATGTCAACAAATACAAGAAGATCGATCTAATCCCATGCCTCCTATCAGATCACAATGGAGTAAGAGTGGTCTTCAATAGCAGCAAAAACAACAGAAAGTCCACATTCACTTGGAAACTGAACAATACTCTACTCAATGACAACTTGGTCAAGGAAGAAATAAAAAAAAAAGAAATCAAAGACTTTTTAGTATTCAATGAAAATGAAGGTACAGCCTACCCAAATCTATGGGACACAATGAAAGCAGTGCTAAGAGGAAAACTCATAGCTCTAAGTGCCTCCAATAAGATACTGGAGAGAGCATACACTAGCAGCTTAAAGGCACACCTTAAAACCCTAGAACAAAAAGAAACTAATTCACCCAGGAGGAGTAGAAGACAGGAAATCATCAAACTCAGGGCTGAAATCAATCAAGTAGATACAAAGGAAACCATACAAAGAATCAACAAAACCAGGAGCTGGTTCTTTGAGAAAATCAACAAGATAGATAAACCCTTAGCCAGACTAACCAAAGGACACAGAGACAGTATACAAATTAACAAAATTAAAAATGAAAGAGGGACATAACAACAGAAACTGAGGAAATTCAAATGATAATCAGATCCTACTACAAAAGTCTATAATCAGCACAACTGGAGAATCTGGAGGAAATGGACGAATTCCTAGACAGATACCAAATTCCAAAATTAAATCAGGATAGATTAGATCAGCTAAACAATCCCATAACCCCTAAAGAAATAGAAGGGGTTATAGAAAGCCTCCCAACCAAAAAAAGTATGGGACCAGATGGTTTTAGTGCAGAATTCTACCAGACCTTCAAAGAAGACTTAACACCAATACTCTTCAAACTATTCCACAAAATAGAAACAGAAGGGACACTGCCCAACTCGTTCTTTGAAGCCACAATTATGCTGATACCAAAATCACACAAAGATCCAACAAAGAAAGAGAACTACAGGCCAATTTCCATTATGAACATCGATGCAAAAATACGAAATAAAATTATTGCCAACCGAATCCAAGAGCACATCAAAACGATCATTCACTATGATCAAGTCGACTTCATCCCAGGGATGCAGGGATGGTTCAATATACAGAAATCCATCAATGTAATCCACTACATAAACAAACTAAAAGAATAAAACCTCATGGTCATCCCATTAGATGCTAACATCCAATATATACAAAGAACTCAAGAAGTTAGACCCCAAAGAATCAAATAACCCTATCAAAAAATGGGGTAGAGAGATAAACAAAGAATTTTCACCAGAAGAAATTCGGATGGCCGAGAAACACCTTAAGAGATGTTCAACATCATTAGTCAGCAGGGAAATGCAAATCAAAACAACTCTGAGATTCCACCTCACATCAGTCAGAATGGCTAAGATTAAAAACTCAGGAGACAACAGGTGCTGGCAATGATGTGGAGAAAGAGGAACACAACTCTATTGTTGGTGGGATTGCAAGATGGTACAATCGCTCTGGAAATCAGTCTGGTGCATCCTCAGAAATCTGGGTATACAAAACTTCCCTCTCACAGTCTCAACTACTATCACACTAAATGTGTAGCTCTATGAAACAACATCAACAAAATTTTCCTAAATTACTGCCCCTTTCATTAATACTGTATGTGGAATTTCCTTGCTTGTTTATGTTTACATTTTATGTATTTATTTTTGCCAAACTATCCCTCTTCCCCTATAGAGGAGCTCATGATTTGGGATGGCCATGTTTTCCTCTTGGGCATTTTCTTTATATTACATTTTCCATTCCAAGTTTACTGTATTATATTATTCATGAAAATTTGTGCCTAGTCTTATATTTTGTCAAATGCTTTTTCTGCATCTGAGGAGATGATAATGTGATTTTTTTCTTTGAGATTTTTATATAGTGGATTACATTAATGGATTTTCACATAATAAATCAACCTTGCATCCCTGGGATGAAGTCTACTTGATCATGAACAATGGTTTTGATGAGTACTTGGATTTAGTTTGCAACATTTTTTGGCATAATTTTGCATTGATATTCATAAGTGAGATTGGTCTGAAGTTCTCTTTTTTTGGTGTGTCCTTGTGTGGTTTAGGTATCAGAGTAATTATGGCTTCATAGAACGAGATTTGCAGTATTCCTTCTCTTTTTATTTTATGGGATAGTTTGGGGAAAATTGGTATCAGGTCTTCTTTGAAGGTCTTATAGAATTCTGCACTAAATCCATCTTGCCTTGAGTTTTTTGTTTGGGAGATTTTAATGACTTCTTCTATTTCCTTGTGTGGCATGTTTAGATAGTTTACCTGCTCTTGATTTAATTTTGGTATGTGATATCTGTATAGAAAGCTATCTATTTCATATAGATTTTCCAGTTTTGTTGAGTATAGGCTTTTATAGTAGATTCTGGTGATTTTTTGAATTTCCTCCATTTCTCTTTTTATGTCTCCCATTTCATTTCTGATTTTGTTAATTTGGATACTGCTTATTGGTCCTTTATTTATTTTGGTTATAGACTTACCTATTCTATTGATTCTCTCAAATAACCAGCCTCTTGTTTTGTTGATTCTTTGTATTGTTTTCTTTGTTTTTATTTGGTTGAATTCAGCCTTGAGTTTGACTATTGCCTGCCTTAGAATAGAAAACTATTCTCAAAATTAAAGATCTTCTGGGGGAAATCACCATTCCTGACCTCAAGCTGTATTAAAGAGCAATAGTGATGAAACCTGTATGGTGTTGGTACAGAGACAGGCAGGAAGATCGATGGAATAGAATTGAAGACCCAGAAATGAACCCACATACCTATGGTCACTTAATATTTGAAAAAAGGAGCTAAAACCGTCCAGTAGAAAAAAGGACAGCATTTTCAACAAGTGATGCTGGTTGAACTGGAGGTCAGTATGAAGAAGAATGCAAATCGATCCATTCCTATATACTTGTACAATCTTAAGTCTCAGTGGATCAAGGACCTCTACATAAAAACAGATACACTTAAACTAATAGAGGAGAAAGTAGAGAAGAGCCTCTAACACATGGGCACAGAGGCAATTTTCCTGAACAGAATACCAATTGCTTATACTATAAGATCAACTATAGACAAATGGGACCTCATAAGATTGCAAAGCTTCTGTAAGGCAAAGAACACTCTCAACAGGGCAAACAGCAACCAACAGATTGGGGAAAATTCTTTACCAATCCTACATCTGATAGAGGGATAATATCTAATATATACAAAGACATCAATTAGATTCCAGAGAATCATGTAATCCTATTAAAAATGGGGTACAAAGCTGGTTGGTAAGCAGGGTTGGTAAAGTTTTTTTCCCAGTCTGTAGATTGCCAGTTGGTCCTATTGACAGTGCCCTTTGCCTTATAGAAGCTTTTCATTTTATGAGGTCCCATTTATCTATTGTTGATCTTAAAGTATAAGCCATTGGTTTTCTGTTCAGGAAATTTCCCTCTGTACTGATATGTTTGAGGCTCTTTTCCACTTTCTCTTCTATTACATTCAGTGTATCTGGTTTTATGTGGATGCCTTTGATCCACTTAGAATTCATCATTGTAGATGGAGATAAGAATGGATCTGTTAGCATTCTTCTATAGGCTGACCACCACTGGGTGGTTTTGGCTTCTTTCTCAAAGAAAAAGTGACCATACATGTGTGATCTTATTTCTGTCTTCAATTCTGTTTCATTGATCTACCTCCCTGTCTCTATATGAATACCACATGATTTTTATCACTATTGCTATGTATTACCGCTTGAAGATAGGAATAGAGATTCCTCTGAGATTCTTTTGTTGTTGAGAATAGTTTTTACTATCCTAATTTTTTTGTAATTCTTGATGAATTTTTGAATTGCTTCTTCTTTGTCTGTGAAGAATTAAGTTGGAATTTTGATGGGGATTACATTTAATGTATAGATTGGTTTTGGTTAGATGGCAATTTTTACTATGTTAATCTTGCTGATCTATGAGCATGGGAAATCTTTTCATCTTCTAAATTCTTCTTTGATTTATTTCTTCAGAGACATGAAGTTCTTATCACACAGATCTTTCACTTGGTTGCTAAGAGTCACATCAAGGTAATTTATATTATTTGTGAAGATTGTGGAGGGTGTCATTTCCCCAATGTCTCTGTGTCGAGGAAAGCTGACTTGTTTGAGTTAATTTTATATCTAGCCACTTTGCTGAAGTTCTGTATCAGCTGTAGGAGTTCTCTCTTGGAATTTTTGGAGTAGTGTATGTATACTATCCTTAGTCAGGGAAATGCAACTCAAAATGATCCTGAGATTCCACCTCACACTAATCAGAATTTCTATGATAAAAAACTGAAGTGGCAGAAGATGCTGGCAAGGATGTGGAGAAAGGAGAATACTACTCCATTGCTGTTGGGATTGCAAACAGGTACAACCACTCTGGAAAACAATCTGGCAGAACCTTAGGAAATTGAAAATAGTTCTAGCTCAAGATGCAGCTATACCATTACTGGGAATATACCTAAAAGATGCTCTAACATATAACAAGGACACATGAGCCACTATGTTTATAGTAGCCCTATTTATAATAGCCAGAAGCTGGAAACAAACCAGGTGTTCCTCAACAGAAGAATGGATACAGAAAATGTGGTACATTTATACAATGGAGTACTACTAAACTATTAAAAACAATGACTTCTTGAAATTCGAAGGCAAATGGATGGAACTAGAGAATATTATCCTGAGTGAAGTAACCCAATCACAAAAGCACACACATGGTATGTACTCATTGACAAGTGGATATTAGCCCAAAAGCTCAGAATGCCCAGAATACAACCCACAAACTATATGGAGCTTAAGAAGAAGACCAAAGTGTAGATACTTCAATCCTACATAGAATGGGGAATGAAAAAAATATCACAGGAGGTAGATGGAGGAAGGGACCTGAGAAGGAGAGAGGATGGTGAGAGAAAAAAATGGGGGATCATGATCAAGTATGGGAAAGGACAAGAGAGAAGTACAGAGGATCAGGAAATTGAATAGAAATATGTAGCAGTGGGCATGGGGAATAGGGGGTAGCCACTAGAAAGTCCCAGATGCCACAGGTACCCAAGACCCGATGGGGATGTCATTTGGTGAAATACCCAACAAAGGGGAGATAGAACCTGTAGAGACTATATTCAGTGGTTAGGAATGACCTCCTGTTTTAGGGAAGGGACAATCCAGATTTGTTCCTATCTAAAGGAAACACAGAGACAATAATTGGAACAGAGACTGAAGGAAAGGCCATGCAGAAACTGCCCCAAATTAGGATCCTTCCCATGCACAGAGACTAAATCCTGACACTACTGCTGATGCCAAGATGTGCTTGCAGAAAGGAGTCTGCATGACTGTCCTCTGAGAGGTTCTGCTTGCCCCTAACTAAGACAAATGGAAATACATTCACCCATTGGACTGAATCTATGGGCTCCAATGGAAGAGCTAGAGGAAGTACTGAAGGAGCTGAAGGGGATTGCAACCCGAAAGGAAGAACAATATCAACTAACAGGACTAACCAGGGCTCCCAGTGACTAAGCCACCAACCAAAGAGTATACATGGAGTGATCCATACCTCCAGATACATATGTAACAGAGGATGGCCTTTTCTGGGATCAGTGGGAGGGGAGGATCTTGGTCCTGTAGAGGCTCAATGTCTCTGCGTAGGGGGCTGCTAGAATGGTGAGTTCAGAGTGGGTGAGTAGAAAGAGGAGCACCCTCATAGAGGCAAAGGGGAGTTGTAAGAGGGGATAGAATAAGGGGTTTTGGGAGGGGAAATTGGAAATGGGGATATCATTTGAAATGCAAGCAAACAAAATAATAATAAAAAGAACAGATGGTCATATTTGTAATGGTATTAAGCAAATAACATGTGTAGATGAGAAGTCCGGTATGTTTTTTTCATCATACATAAAGGAAAGAAGGAAAGATAGTTCTCTCAGTCCACATTAGATTCTAAATATGATTTGGTTAGGATCTATTTACCTATTTCTCAACAATTGAAAAGGACCAATAAAATGTTGAACACACCCTAGTAGATAATAAACTGAAGTCTGTTTTCCATTTTGGAAAGAGGACATAGCATGAATAAAGTACACACACACACACACACACACACACACACACACACACACACACACAAAAGAAAATAACATTTAGGATGTTAATACAGGATAATTAATGCTGGACCATATCAAGGAAAGCAGTACTGTAGTAAAACTCACAATAGATGCACTGTGAAAACAGCATAAATCTATGTGGAACAGAGAAACAGAGACAATGTTAAGTTAATAAAAAATATTTTTTCCTCTGTGCCACAGGTCTCCATACCCAAGTCCTGCCAGAAGAGAGCTGGTCTCCCAAGACTGCTGACACACCCGGGAGCACAGGTAGGAATACCACTTCTGCCTGGAACCCTCAGACACAGGAACAAGGAGCAGCTTCGGACAGGATCCTATCTGTTTCTGGTTTCCATCTGCACCTGGAACAGACGCTGTGCCACATCTCTCCATAGCTAGATCCTGCTGGGAGACAGCTGGCCTCCCAAGAGTGCTGACACTCCTGAGAGCACAAGTGAGACCATCACTTTTGCTCAAACTCCTGGCCCAATGGGGACCCACCTTGTGTCCGCAGGACACAGGAATCAAGGAACAGCCAGGGACAGAATCATTCTGGTTTCCATTGTCACCCTGGACCTGACCCTGTGCCATAGCTCTCCATACCCAAATTTGTCCCTAAGGGAACTGGTCTCCCAGGAGTGCTGATAGGCTTATAGAAAGTAGAAGTCAGTCAGAAGCCTTTATATATAATACTTTGTTACTATGCTCTTCTACTTTGACTCAGAAAATTTACATTTATTATAAATAATATTTTGTCTATGTTTTTGTGCAACACTTTCTGGTTAATACTTTATTGTGATGATAACAGAAGAAAGTTCATAGAACAAAAAACAAAACAAAATAGAAAACACTTGGCAGATTTCTTCATTTTCTAGTATTGGGAACATTTCCCCTAGTGCAGCAGTAGTTGACTCTATAAAGGTTTAGTAAGAGTCAACTGTGAAGCCATCTGTACAAGATGAGATTTGGTGAGATTTGTTATTTGACAGATTTATTTCTTCTATGATATATGTTTTGTTTAGATTTCCTAGCCTTTAAAATACCTGTCTAGAATTTATGTGCATAATTCTTTGCACGGCATTTAGAAAAGCAGTCATGTGAGTCTTTTGCTTTGTTTCCTATCAGGAGTGTTTTCCAGTTAGTAGTCATTACTGCATATATTTGTATTTTGTATTATTTATAAGATAGCCAATGAGATGAGAGCGGCTCATGATAGAATGCCTGTCTTGCCTATGTTAGTCTCTGATTTCCACTCCCAGTGTTCAACTCCCAATGAATATGAAAAAAAGATGTTCATTGATTTATTGTTTTATTGATTCCTATCTTAAGAGGGAAAAGGATCCTTAGATTATTTATCATTCTCTATTTTCTAAATATCAATGCAATTCAGGCCATTTTCATAGCTTCATTTCTTTAACCTTATGTTATATATTACCATTCCACTTGTGGATGCTATATTCATTCTTGCCATTCTGCTTTCTACATTACATTTTAGTTTTAGAAACTTCTGGAGACAATTTTTAAAACATAATTAATTCTTTCCTTGGTCAAATTCAGTCTCTTAAGGAGCCTAAGAAAAGGAGTCTTCATTTCTTTTAAAGCCTTTATGTTTTAAATCTGAGATTTTGTTTCCCCTTCCATATAAGTATCTCTTCTTACATTGTTTTCACACGTTATAATCCTCCCATTAGACTTCCCAGCACATTCATGCTTTCAGACCTCTGATATGTCAGTTCCACTGCATCTGTCCTATTTCAGTCTAGTTATAATGCTACATTTGTCTCTGCAAATATTTATTGTATGACTTGTTATTTTTGTTTTTGTTTAGAAGGGCAAGAATGAATTAGCTAAATAGAGTTGAAGTAACATTTAGAGTAACGTTACATATTTATCTGACTAGAGTTTAGGCTATTTGCTATTTTCTTTCTGTGTGGTTTCAGAAAATACAATATTTTCTGCCTACTCTGTTGTTTTTCTTTATTTATGCTATTTTAGTTAATGGCTTGATAATTTTATAGATACATTTGTGTTTTGATGAAATAAATTCCTCATTCCCTACCCTACAATTCCACCTTGATTCTTCCCACTAATTGTCTCTCTCAATATTGTGTCAGTCCTATCCTTCATTTAGGAATTCATTGAATCCACTTACTGCTGTCTATATTTGCACAGGTGTAAGAGAGTCTACTGGAACATGGGGAACATTTCAGGTGCTTCTTCCCTAAGGAAAATTGGCTCTTGATCCCTAGCAGCTACAAATTTTCAATACTCCCTCAGCTATCAGTCAAACTTTATGGTTCTCTACCAAAAAGACATCAATATTTGAGACATAAAAGTCTATTTGAGTCATAAAACAATGGAGAGGTGAAGCTGGTATGGTCCTAGAACTTTCTTCTCAACTAGTTAGCTTTTCTAGTACTATGTAGACTGTTGGGAGAGAGAATGAACACTTTTTGAATGATTCTGTCTAGCAGAAGAACTGATAGTGTAAGATATGCCCCTTGATACAATAGTGGTATCAATATGGTGTAAGTAACTAGTCACTTTCTGATTATATTTAAGGTTTTCTCCAAAAGATTGGAATCATGTATAGTACTGTTATCACAGCAAAGACCTTATAGTTGGGTAGATCACAGGGCAAGCAACATAACAATGGCCACTGCTCTGTCCCAGTTTTCCATTCCTATTCGTCTTTGCGATTCCCTGATGTCTTTAATATTTAAAGATCTCAGAAAATCAATTTTTCAGTTATGTTTACTGTCATTTATACAGGGCAGCTACAAACAAAGCAACAAAAGAGTGGGAGAGAAGAAACCATCTTCAGACTGCATGATTAAATCTCAATCTTTTTGTATACCTGATCTGTGATTTCATAGATCCCTTCTCAGGGAGGTTGTCTGGGACATGAGTTTGAGAAATGCTTTCACTCATTTAAAATAGTACATGTTAAAGTTAGAGAATTTTTCTCTGTACAGATTACTAATTAGTCTCCAGTAAATTTCCAGTTGGTTAGAGGTTTGATTCTGGGAAAGATGTTGCATTCAGGCTTTAGGAACACACACACACACACACACACACACACACACACACACACACTTTCACAAATCTACATATGTAATTATTTTTCAGAGCATTGAAAACACAGACACACTTACACATACAGTAAAATCAGATAAAATCTAAATCTACCTCCTCTGTCACATGAGGACATCTATAATAACTTTATAGGGATTTTACATGGTTGAATGTTTGTAAATTATTTACCACTATCCAACACAGTAACTCTCAGATCTGATTTTTCCCCATCAACTCCCAAAACTGAAAAGTGCTAGACTTAAGGCAAATTATACGGCACTAGCTTGCAATAGTCACCACTTTTTAAATAAAATTACATCTTGTGAAGAAATGAAAGCCAAATGAATTGTATTCTCAGAGACTAGTATGTACCTACATAAGCGTAGTGGTCTTAAAACTTCCATTTTCACTAGAGAGATGACTCAGCAGTTAAGAGCACTGGCTGCTTTTCTAAAGGTCTTGAGTTCAATTCCCAGCAGCCACCTTGTGGCTCATAACAATCTGTAAGGGGATCCTATGCCCTCTTCTGGTGTTTCTGAATACAGCTACAGTGTGCTCATATACATAAAATAAGTGAAACAAACAAACAAAAAACCTTCATTTTCTCATTTAAAAATTCTGAACAATAGTTGGAGGAAGCATTTTAAGCATTAACTACTCAGAGAATACCTAATTTCTACATGTTTTAAAACTCCAGGTATTTTTTTATGCAGATATCTGTAGCAAACAGCTATACTTTGATATCTCAAACAAAAACTATGTCAGTCTAGATACAGTAGTAGGGTTCATTTCTATGATCATATCCTTCTGTTGGGTTCTGGTACAAGGTTCAGCTAGATTAAAATTACACTATATTACTATTAAAGGAGAGTTATGTTAATCAAAGTTTGAATTTGTTCCTCATTCATTTTGTTTCTCCACATGATTGTCATTGAGGAAACCTAATAGTCAACTTCCAAACTTACAGTAGGCTGGGAAAATTGTATCAACTTCTCAATCCAGATTAATGACTTTCTTCAGGATATATCTTTTAGCTGACAGCAGTAAGTAACAAAAAATCATCAGGCTCATTAATGCTCATGACAAAGCTTGTCAGAAATTCTATATACTATCTCACTTACATGTCATCTTCCAAGGATATCACCAAATGTGCATCTTATGTTTTGGAGCATTACCCCTGGTTAAGCTTTATAGTTCACTTAGATGAACAGTTCTCTGAGGAACTCTGTCTACTCATATCCATTTATATCAGCTCAAAGAAGCTAGAGTGTACATCTCCTAAACCCCTAACAACAGAGTGACTTTTGAGAGGCACTGGAAGATAGAAAGCTTCTCTCATAAGAAGACAGGTAAGGTAAAGGAACGTGGCAAGAGAATAATAGTAAATTTCTGAGAGAGCTGGTTTTGTCCTTTTCAAGATGGCTGTCATCTTCTGCATGAGAAGTATTCTGTGAACCAACCTTGGATGCTTCAAACAAAACCCTTGTGAGTATTTTTGTTCTACTGTAAGAGTACTCTTCTCCTGATAATCGAGACAGATGAGTTCAAGAGCATATCAAGGCATGTTTACACATCTGTGGCCCAAAGAGCCATTCTGTCATTTGTTCAGAATGATGATTGATGCTAAATGAGGAAAGAAAGTTACTTCAAAGACTTTAAATATACTATCCCTAAAGGAAAGACTAGATTCTTAGACTTCACAGACTCTTTCTCCATTGCAATATTTCTATGTGTGTAGACTGTTCATGTTTTCTCAGTCCTCACAAATGTTTTTCTCCACTAATTAAAAAAAAGTTCATTCTTTTTAAAGTCCAATGGAAAGAACCTCTGAGATGTGTTAAATTCTTCTTAGATTTAAATGTATAACACTACCTGCTATATATAGCTTCCAGGACATACTTACTACTCCATAAGCAGAGTTTCAGGATGATGATATATCATTGTTGTTCTGTAGAGATAAACATCAACCTTATGAATCAATTTGCGTGAGACCTTACAACTCATACTAATGTCTCTCAGCACATCCTCAATTATTTTATAAGAACTCCAGAAACCTTTGAATCAGAACTTTGTAGAGTTTAATAATGCTTTTCAAAGAGAATGTCTGGTCCAATGTATTTATCTTCCTTATTTTGCCTTCACCATAGCATGCACAGTTGTACATACAAAGAATGAAGGCAAAGGAATGCCATTAGAGGGCCATCTTCACATTAAGGAAAAAAAAACTATCTACAAACCAACAAAAAACCACAAAGAAACAAACAACAATAACAAGAACAACCTGATCTAGGGTGCTAAAAATCATAATGCTATTTAAATCCTCTTTCTACTCAAAACCTCCCATCTGTGGCTGGCAAAGACATATTATTTCTAAAAATATATTTTAGAGAGAAGGCAATAACTTGACAAATGTAAGGGAATTAAACTCACCTAAGTTACAGTTTCCAGTTTTTTGAAAAAAACCCCAAACTGCAGAATTAAGATATTTTAAAAAGTTTTCAGGTTGCATTTGACCCAGGTAAGGAGGGAATGTAGGAGCTACCCAGAACAGGCCACTGTGGTCATTTATAATTGCATTCTGTTCAAGTCTCCTTCAACTGGGCATGTCTGAAGGTTTCATAGACCTTGGAAAACAGTGAAAGAAACAGTCAGATCTCCCAGAACTAGCATCTCAATTTTCTTAGGGTCCCCAAAAGATGATATGGCTCACAGTCAGCAAGAAGCAATCCCAAGAGCACAACAACCTCACCCCATTACTCCTTCCTAGTTCCTTATTTCATTTTAAAAAGGGGAGGAATGCTAGCTTATAGGCAATTTTACCAAGCTCCTCCCAGGGACCTAGTAATGACTTACATCATCATCTGCTACATCCAGGTGCTTCAGGTATGGGTTGTGTATAAAAGAACTGCCTACCACTCCAGATCTCTCTCTTTTCTCCTCAGTTTCCACTGGT
Source organism: Apodemus agrarius (assembly GCA_964023405.1). NCBI lineage: Eukaryota > Metazoa > Chordata > Mammalia > Rodentia > Muridae > Apodemus > Apodemus agrarius. Next base: position 137,571,330 of record OZ030010.1, on the reverse strand, counting down.
CTTTTACCAATTCTGTTCTTTTCTGCACCCCTTTCTCTTCCTTCATGGCTCTGCTCCTATCTGTCTGCCTGTCTACATATCTACTCATCTGACTCTACCCCTTTACAGGACCTCAGTTCTCTCCCCATCCACTGATAAACCAATCACATTATACAGAAAAAAATGTTCTATGCAGTAGCCATAGCTACATTTAGACTCATAATGTTCTATTGTTTTGTGAGTCCTTGGTTACATATAAATGTTACAGCTCTTTTAGGATCTAGCTTCAATGCCACTGACTTTTACTGGCCCTGATGGTCAAACTAGTGCATATGTATACATCATGTATAGTTTAAAATGACTTCCAGTTTTCTCTGAATATTAATTATATCTGTCTTTTCTATTACTGAAGGGGATTCTTGACTGTAAATTTTGAATTTTAAGAGTATTTGACATGTTTTACATGCATAGACACAAAAATTCGCATGCTATCACACAGGCAGGACATTTAAATCAATTCTGTTTGATTTTTAGTGGGAATTAAGAAGCCTGTTGTAACACAAATCTGCCTGCCCCTATATTACTTCACAGGACTTTAAATTGACAGCCCGTCTCCCTTGTATGTGGTAAAAATCCAGGGGTTGAGTTCAAGCTTTCACTGCAGGGATTCTCTTACTGAGTTTTACAGAGAAGTCAGAGTTGTTAGTGTAATGGAAGTTTGTTTTGTCTTGTTTTGTTTATTTAAATATGTACTTTTATTGCTGCATGTTCATTGTACCTAGTACTTTGCACCAAAAATATAATTTCTTTCAAGTATACTATGTTCTATTCCCTTTCATCTTTCCCCTTGGCCCTTCTAGCAATTTCCCTTTTTTTGCCTTCATGCTTTAATTTTTTAATTAATTTTTTTATTCACTGTACAACTCAATATCAGCTGTTCTTATCCTCCCAGCACCCCCCTCATGGAAGTCCTCACACCATTTCCCTAAGAAGAAGATGCTTCCCAACAGGAATCAAACCCTCAAATCCCACTTCCACCTGCTACCCTCCCACATTAACTCCTGACCCCTCACCACCCAGCACCATGCACAAGTTGTTTCTTTATTAGGAACATACTCTTCCACTAAAACAAAACCAGGCTGTCCATTTAGGGATGTTGGAACCTCAGTCAGGCAGGTAGGCAACAGACTCAGGAACAGCCTCTGCTCCAGTTGTTTGGTTAACTCACATGAAAACCAAATTGATCATCTGCTACATGTACGCAGGGTCCTAGATCTAGTGGATGCTCACCCTTTTGCTGTTGATTAAGTCTCTGGGAGACCCCAAATTTCCAGGTTAGTTAACACTGTTAGTCTTCCTGTGAAGTCCTTGTCTTCTTTGAGCTCCTCAGTCTTTCTCCAAACTATTCCTTAAGGTTCCCTGACCTCCATCTGCTGTTTGTGTGTAAGTCTGGACATCCCTTTCCATAGGCTGTTAGGTGGAACCTCTGAGATCAGTATTGCTAGGCTCCTCTTTACAAGTATAGTGCAGTATCATTAATATTGTTAGGGATTCTTTCTTGCCCAGTAGATGGGTCTCAATTTGGGGCAGTGATTGGTTGGCCATTCCCTCAAACTCTACTTTAGTTTTTATAATGGTAATATCCAAAATATATAAGGAACTCAAGAAATTAGACAACAATCCAAGTAGCCCAATTTAAAAATGGGGTACAGAGATAAACATATAATTCTCAACAAAGAAATCTAGAATGGCCAAGAAGCACTTAAATAAATTTGTTCAGTGTCCTTAGTAATCAGGGAAACACGAATGAAAACAACTCTGATTGTATCTTACAGCTATCAGAATGACTACAATTAAAACTCAAGGGAAAGCACATTCTGGCAAGGTTTTGGAGCAAGGGAACATTCCTCCCTGGCTTGTGGGAGTACAAACTTGTAAAATCACTTTAAAAATCAATTTGGCAGTTTCTTAGAAGATTGGGAATAGTTCTACCTCAAGACACAGCTATACCACTCCTGAGCATGTACCGAAAAGATGCTCCACCATTCCACAAGGACACTTGCACAACTATGTTCATAGCATCTTTATTCATAATGGCCAATAACTGGAAACAACCTAGATGTCTCTCAACTGAGGAATGAATACAGAAAATGTGGTATATCTATACAATGAAGTACTACTTAGCCTTTAAAAATAAGGACATCATTATTTTCACAGGCAAATGGATGGAACTAGAAAATATCATATTAGCTGGGTGGTGGTGGTGAACGCCTTTGATCCCAGCACTTGGGAGGCAGAGACAGGCATATTTCTGAGTTCAAGGCCAGCCTGTTCTACAGAGTGAGTTCCAGGACAGCCAGGGCTACACAGAGAAACCCTGTCTCAAAAAACAAAAAGAAAGAAAGAAAGAAAGAAAGAAAGAGAGAGAGAGAGAGAGAGAGAGAGAGAGAAAGAAAGAAAGAAAGAAAGAAAGAAAGAAAGAAAGAAAGAAAGAAAATATCATCTTGAGTGAGGTAACCCATACCTAAAGGACATGCATGGTAAGTATTCACTGATAAGTGGATATTTGCCATGAAATACAAGATACTCACTCTATAATCAACAGACACAAAGAAGCCAAATATCAGATGAGGATGGTTTAGTCTTTCTCAAAAGGCAAAATAAAATAGATATTGGAGGTCAATGGAAGGAGGGAAATAGGTAGAAGGTGGAATGGGGAAGGGAGGGGAGTGTGGGGGAGTCATCTGTAGAGAGAGCAGGGGAGAGAGAGAAAGGATATCAGTTGGAGATAGGGGCAATCTTTAGGACATACCAGAGACCTGGAATGGGGAGAGGCTCCAGAGGATCTAAAGGGGCCATTCTAGCTGAGAATCCTAGCAGTGGGGAATATAGATCCTGAAGTGGCCACTTCTGTAGCCAGGCAGGACTCCTACTGGAATGGTAAGTGCAGCAACCCACCCATAAACCCCTTGACTCAAAATATGTTCTGTCCACATGGTAGGATTTTCTTACCATGTGAAGAGCTTTTATACTGATTTTCATTGTAGCAGAACTAAATTACACTTCCACTCTCAATGTGTAAGGATTTTATTTTTTCTTGCATTCTCACCAACATTTTTCTTATTTATTCTCTTAATGATATCCATTGCATGAAATCTTGATGTTGTTTAGTTTTCATTTTTCTAACGGATAAGAATATTAACCTTTTTTTCTTTTATTTGCTGATCATTCCTACTTCCTCTTTGGAACACCATCTATCATTTCATTAGACCATTTATTCAAAGGGATATTTGATATTTCCAAATTTGCTTAGTTTGTTCTTTACACAATCTAGTTATTCATCTTTTACTTGATATATAGTTTGCAAATATTTTTCTTCCATTCACTTGATTATTTTTATCTAAGCAGAAACTTTTTTATTTATTTCTTGCAGCTGCATTTGATGATTCTTGTCATTACTTCTTAAGCTTTTAGAGTCCTTTTAAACTCAAGGAATTTTATGTGACCTCCCTGAAAATCTGAAAAGGATTTAATACTTCCCAGTATTGTGAGGAGGGTTATGAAAGGTGGCTCATTGTGTGCTTTGTACATGTGCTGATATCACCTCCGTTGGCATGATGGGACAAGGCAAAACTAGATGGTGAACAAACATTCTCAGATACTCAAATTTCATTAAAGACTAGAAAAAGTAATGTTTTGTAATAAGCAGATGTTTTTAAAAGTGAAAAGGCAATATACATGAATGTTTCTGCTAAAATATAAAACCTCAATTATATTCTATTCTTATGGGGGATTACTTCAGTCAGCATTACTGCTTTCTATGTATTTCTGTAAGAAAAACAATTAGAACTGCAAGCAATTATTGGAAATACTTATATTCAAAGCAAAGGGAAAAATGAACACACACACACACACACACACACACACACACACACAACCAGCAGGTAGGAAAAGATAAGAGAAGGTATTGGTATAACTTAAGATTAAACCCAGTAGATTTTGTAGGAAATTGTACTAGACACCTTGTTGGGAAAGTTTATCTCTGGTTTTTCTTTAGTTTAGTGACTTTAAGATGAGTTGTATAAAAATTATCTGGAAGCCTTGAAGAAATATAGATCACTAGGCCTCAGTACCATATTTTCTGATGTAAAAGGTGTTAATAGTGAAATATTCAGATGTGAAACTTATATCTACATATTGTTAAAATGGGAAAGAAATGCTGAAAATATTTCTTGTATGCAAAAAACATTTGTGTTGAGTAAACATTGCTGCTGATTTCGTGTTGTGCTTGTGCCCTTGTGTGCATTGTATCTGTGCACAACTATGTAAAGATGGATCCTCTTGTACATATGTGAAGGCCAGAAGACAACTTCAAGAATTCTATTCTTTAGCATTCTGCATTATTTCCTTAATACAGTATCACTCATTGAAACTGAAACTAGGATGGTGGCCAGGAAACCCTAGCAATCCTCCTGCTTCTTTACTTTCTCAGTGCTGGGTTTACTGTCAATTAATTGTACGGACATATTTTGCTTTAATATGTGTGCTAGGAATTTAAACTCATGTATTCATAACACATATTCAGCAAGTATTTTTACCCTCTAAGTCAACCCCTACATACCTCATTGCTGTATCTACATAGCATAACTAAAGTCAGCTTATTCATTTTCTTTCCAATTTGTATAAAAGTACAAACTATACAATTTATTGTATTAAAGTGCATTTTATTTTATTTTTGTTTGTGATTTATAATGGAAAGGAACTAACCTCACATTAAAAAATGTCTGAAGAATTATTGAGAATGGCAAATATTTAAATTTATTGCACAAATATAAATGAAATACTTCTTTGGCATCATTATTATGAAAATATCAAGATATCTTGAATAATTTGGTGCCCTATTACTGGATTATAAGGAAGGATGATTTTCATATTTCCAAGATTCATAAAATTTCTTACTTCATACTGGAAAAGGAAAAATCAACCAAGATGAACTCTTAATTCTGAACATCTATGCTCCAACTGTAAGGGCACCCTCATTTATAAAACAAACTTCACTAAAGCTCTAAGAACATATCACACCTCAATCAATAACGGTGGGAGACTTCAACACCCCACTCTCAGCAATGGACAAAACATGGAAACAGAAAGTGAACAGAGACACAATGAAACTAACAGAAGTAATGGACCAAATGGATGTAACAGATATTTATAGAACATTTCATCCTAAAGCAAAAGAATATACCTTCTTCTCAGCACTCATGGTATGTTCCCCAAAAACTGACCATAAAATTGTCACAAAACAGCACTCAACAGATACAAATAGTTTGAGATAATCCCTGGCACTCTATTAGATCACAATGGTCTTAAATTCCAACAACATAGTCTTAAATTCCATACATATGGAAGCTGAACAACGTTCTACTCAATGATAACTTGATCAAGGAAGAAATAAAGAAAGAAATTAAATGATTTGTATAGTTTAATGAAAATGAAGACACGTCATACCAAAACTTATGGGAAACGATGAAAGCTGTGGTAAGAGGAAAACTCAAAGATCTAAGTGCCTTCAAAATGAAATTAGAAAGAGCTTAGACCAGCAGCTGGACAACACACTTGAAAGATCTAGAACAAAAAGAAGCAAATACACATAAGAAGAGTAGAAGGCAAAAAAAAAAAATATCAAACTCATAGCTGAAATCAACCAAATGGAAACAAAAAGAACAATACAAAGAATCAACTAAACCAGAAGGTGGTTCTTTGAGAAAATCAACAGATAGATAAACCTGTAGCAAGACTAACCAGAGGGCACAGGACAGAACCCAAATTAATAAAATCAGAAATTTAAAGGGAGACATAATGGAAACTGTATAAATTCAAAAAATCATCAGATTCTACTACAAAAGCTTATACTCAAAAAATTGGAAAATCTGGATGAAATGGATAGTTTTCTAGATACATACCAGGTACCAAAGTTAAAACAGGTTCAGATAAACAATTTAAACAGTCCCCTAACCCATGAAGAAACAGAATCTGTCATTAATAATCTACCAACAAAATAAAGCCCAGGATCAAATGGGTTTAGTGGAGAATTCTATCAGACCTTTAAAAAAGACCTAATCCACTACATAAACAAACTAAAAGAAAAAAACCACATGGTCATCTCATTAGATGCTGAAAAAGCATTCGGCAAAATTCAGCATCCTTTCATGCTAAAAGTCATGGAAAGAGCAGGAATTCAAGGCCCATACCTAAACATAGTAAAAGCAATCTACAGCAAACCAGTAGCCAACATCAAACTAAATGGAGAGTAACTTGAAGCAATCCAACTAAAATCAGGGACTAGACAAGGATGCCCTTTCTCTCCATATCTTTTCAATATAGTACTTGAAGTTCTAGCATGAGCAATTAGACAACATAAAGAAGTCAAAGGGATACAAATTGGAAAGGAAGAAGTCAAATTATCATTATTTGCAGACGATATGATAGTTTACTTAAGCGAACCAAAAAACTCCACCAGAGAACTTCTACAGCTGATAAACAACTTCAGCAAAGTGGCTGGTTATAAAATCAACTCAAGCAAATCAGTAGCCTTCCTGTACTCAAAGGACAAGCAGGCTGAGAAAGAAGTTAGGGAGATAACACCCTTCACAATAGCCACAAACAACATAAAGTATTTTGGCATGACTCTAACCAAACAAGCAAAAGATCTGTATGACAGAAACTTCAAGTCCGTGAAGCCAGAAATTGAAGATCTCAGAAGATAGAAAAATATTTTTTGCTCTTGGCTTGGCAGGATCAATATAGTAAAAATGGCCATCTTGCCAAAAGCAATCTACAGATTCAATGCAATCCCCATCAAAATCCCAACTCAATTATTCATAGATCTAGAAAGAGCTATTCGCAAATTCATCTGGAGCAATAAAAGACCCAGGATAGCTAAAACTGTTCTCAACAATAAAAGGACTTCTGGGGGAATCAATATCCCTGACCTCAAACAGTACTACAGAGCAATTGTGTTAAAAACTACATGGTATTGGTACAGCAACAGGCAAGTAAATCAATGGAATAGGATTGAAGATCCAGAAATTAATCCACAGACTTATGGTCACTTGATCTTTGATAAAGGAGCCACAACCATCCAATGGAAAAGTGATAGCATTTTCAACAAATGGTGCTGGTTCAACTGGAGGTCAACATGTAGAAGAATGCGAATTGACCCACTCTTATCTCCTTGTACTAAGATCAACTCCAAGTGGATCAAGGACCTCCACATAAATCCAGACACACTGAAAATATTAGAAAAGAAACTGGCAAAGACCCTGGAGGATATGGGCACAGGGGGGAAGTTCCTGAACAGAACACCAATAGCTTATGCTCTAGGATCAAGAATTGACAAATGGGACCTCATAAAATTCCAAAGTTTCTGTAAGTCAAAGGACACTGTCAGAAGGACAAAACAGCAACCAACAAAGTGGGAAAAGATCTTCATCAACCCTCCATCCAACAGAGGGCTAATATGCAATATATACAAAGAACTCAAGAAGTTAGACAGCAAAGAACCAAATAACCCTATCAAAAAATGGGGTACAGAGCTAAACAAAGAATTTTCACCAGAAGAAATTCAGATGGCCGAGAAACAGCTTAAGAGATGTTCAACAACATTAGTCATCAGGGAAATGCAAATCAAAACAACCCTGAGATTCCACCTCACGCCAGTAAGAATGGCTAAGATTAAAAACTCAAGAGACAACAAGTGCTGGCAAGGATGTGGAGAAAGAGGAACACTCCTGCACTGTTGGTGGGATTGCAAAATGGTAAAACCACTCTAGAAATCAGTTTGACAGTTCCTCAGAAAATTGGGCATGTCATTTCCAGAGGACCCTGCCATACCACTCCTGGGCATATACCCAGAGGATTCCTCTGCATACAATAAAGACACATGCTCCACTATGTTTATAGCAGCCTTGTTTATAATAGCCAAAAATTGGAAGGAGCCCAAATATCCCTCAAAGGAGGAATGGATACAGAAAATGTGGTATATTTATACAATGGAATACTACTCAGCAATTAAAAATAATGAATTCCACACAGACAGCTCAGCTGCCGGTGCAGACGACCAAGGCTGGGGCCAGCTCTCTGAGCAGGCTAGCAGCGAGGGGCCACCTTGCCTCGGGACACAGCTGGAAATTCTAGCAGCTGGAGTCAGGGGCTTGGACTGAGAGCTAGTGTAGTCCAGCACAGACAACGCCACCAGAAGAGATCGGCAGAGCCAGGTGCCAACAGCTCAGACAAGTTAATGCTGTGCTTTCAGCAGGGCCGCAATCTTGCCTTGGGATACCACGTGCAAATGGTGGGCACAGCGAGCGGCTGGAATCAGGTGCATGGCCAGAGATATAGCTTAGCTTAGCTCTGCAGGAGATCTGGGCACAGACAGCTCAGCTGCTGGTGCAGACCACAGTGGCCAGGCCGGCTCTCTGAGCAGGCTAGCAGCGAGGGGCCACCTTGCCTCGGGACACAGTTCAAAATTCTAGCAGCTGGAGTCAGGGGCTTGGACTGAGAGCTAGCATAGTCCAGAACAGACAACACCGCCAGAAGAGATCAGCAGAGCCGGGTACCAACAGCTCAGCCAAGGTCACTGTCTCCTGGGGACAGGCTGGCTGTGCTTTCAGCGGGGCTGCCATCTACAATAAGACCAACTAACTCCAGAGATAAAGAGATGCCAAAAGGCAAACGTAGGAACGTTATTAACAGAAATCAAGGCAATATGGCACCATCTGAACCAAATTCGCCAACCACAGCAAGTCCAGGATACCCCAGCACACCAGAAAAACAAGAGTTAGATATAAAAGCACAGGTCATGATGCTCCTAGAGGAACACAAGAAAAACATAAACAAATCTCTTAAAGAAATGCAGGGGAACATCAATAGGGTAGAAGCTCTTACAAACACAAAAAACACTTAAAGAACTCCAGGAGAATATGGGCCATCAGACAGAAACCAATAAAGAGAAAATGAGAAAAATCAGTTAAAGAAATGCAGGAGAACTTGAAACAACAGGCAGAAGTCATGAAAGAGGGAGCACAAAATATATTAAAGAATTACATGAAAACACAAACAAATGAAGGAACTGAGCAAAACCATCCAAGATCTGAACACAGAGGTAGAAACAACTAAGAAATCACAAAAGGAGGCAACTTTGGAGATAGAAAACCTTGGGAAGAAATCAGGGGTCGTAGATGCAAACATCAACAACAGAATACAAGAGATAGAAATAAGAATCTCAGATGCTGAAGATACCATAGTAACCGTTGACTCCACAGTCAAAGAAAACGCAAAATCCAAAAGGCTTGTAACCCAAAATATCCAGGAAATCCAGGACACAATGAGAAGACCAAACCTAAGGATTATAGGGATAGATGAGAGTGAAGATCTACAACTTAAAGGACCAGCAAATATCTTTAACAAAATTATGGAAGAAAACTTCCCTAACTTAAAGAAAGAGATGCCCATGAATATACAAGAAGCCTACAGAACTCCAAACAGACTGGACCAGAACAGAAACACCTCCCGTCACATAATAATCAAAACCCCAAATGTACTAAACAAAGAAAGAATATTAAAGGCAGTAAGAGAAAAAGGCCAAGTAACATATAAAGGAAGACCTATCAGAATCACACCAGACTTCTCTCCAGAAACCATGAAAGCTAGAAGATCCTGGGCAGACCTCATGCAGACCCTAAGAGAACACAAACTTCAGCCAAGACTACTATACCCAGCAAAACTCTCAATCAACATAGATGGAGAAATCAAAATATTCCATGACAGGAACAAATTTACATAATATCTTTCCACTAACCCAGCTCTACAAAGGATAATAGGAGGAAAACTCCAATACAAGGAAGGGAACTGCCCCAAGAAAAAGCAAGACAGTAAACTTCTTCCATCAAACTCAAAGGAAGATAACTACTCAAAAACAAAAGTAACATAAAAATGTCAGGAAGTAATAATCTCTATTCCTTAATATCTCTTAACATCAATGGACTCAATTCCCCAATAAAAAGACATAGACTAACAGACTGGATATGGAAACAGGACCCTACATTTGCTGCTTACAGGAAACACACCTCAGAGTCAAAGACAAACACTACCTTAGAGTAAAAGGATGGAAGACAATTTTGCAAGCAAATGGTCACAGGTAGAAAGCTGGAATAGCCATTTTAATATCAGATAAAATTGACTTTCAACCCAAAGCCATCAAAAGAGACACAGAAGGTCACTTCTTGCTAGTCAAAGGAAGAATCCACCAAGAAGAACTCACAATTCTAAACATCTATGCTCCAAATGTAAGGGCACCTTCATTCGTAAAAGAAACTTTACTAAAGCTCAAAGCACACATTGCACCTAACACAATGATTGTGGGGGACCTCAATACTCCACTATCCACAGTGGACCGACCAGGAAAACAGAAACTAAACAGGGACACAGAGAAACTCATCGAAACTTTGGAGCAATTGGATTTAACATATATATATATAGAACATTTCACCATAAAGCAAAAGACTGTACCTTTTTCTCAGCCCCTCATGGTACCTTCTCCAAAATCGACCATATAATTGGACACAAGACAGACCTCAACAAATATAAAAAGATCGAACTAATCCCATGCCTCTTATCAGATCACCATGGAGTAAGAGTGTTCTTCAATAGCAACAAAAACAACAGAAAATCCCCATACGCGTGGAGGCTGAACAATATTCTACTCAATGATACCTTAGTCCAGGAAGAAATAAAGAAAGAAATCAAAGATTTCTTAGAATTTAATGAAAATGAAGGCACAACATACCCAAATCTATGGGACACAATGAAAGCAGTGCTTAGAGGAAAACTCATAGCCCTGAGTGTCTCCAAAAAGAAACAGGAGAGAGCATATACTAGCAGCTTAATGGCACATTTGAAAGCTCTGGAACAAAAAGAAGCAATTTCACCCAGGAGGAGTAGAAGACATGAAATCATCAAACTCAGGGCTGAAATCAATCAAGTTGAAACAAAGGGAACCATACAAAGAATCAACAAAACCAGGAACTGGTTCTTTGAGAAAATCAACAAGATAGATAAACCCCTAGCCAGACTTACTAAAGGGCACAGAGACAGTATTCAAATTAACAAAATTAGAAATGAAAAGGGAGATATAACAACAGAAACTGAGGAAATTCAAAAAATCATCAGATCCTACTACAAAATCCTATACTCAACACAACTGGAGAATCTGGAGGAAATGGACAATTTCCTAGACAGATACCAAATACCAAAATTATACCAGGATCGAATAGATCATCTAAACAGACCCATAACCCCCAAAGAAATAGAAGGGGTAATAGACAGTCTTCCAACCAAAAAGAGCACAGGACCAGACAGTTTTAGTGCAGAATTCTATCAGACCTTCAAAGAAGTCCTGATACCGGTACTGTTCAAACTATTCCACAAAATAGAAACAGAAGGAACACTACCCAACTCATTCTATGAAGCCACAATTACCCTGATACCAAAACCACACAAAGATCCAACTAAGAAAGAGAACTACAGGCCAATTTCTCTTATGAATATCGATGCAAAAATACTAAACAAAATACTTGCCAACCGAATCCAAGAACACATCAAAACGATCATTCACCATGATCAAGTTGGCTTCATCCCAGGGATACAGGGATGGTTCAATATACGGAAATCCACCAACGTAATCCACTACATAAACAAACTCAAAGAAAAAAACCACATGGTCATCTCATTGAATGCTGAAAAAGCATTTGTCAAAATTCAGCATCCTTTAATGCTGAAAGTCTTGGAAAAAACAGGAATTCATGGCCCATACCTAAACATATTAAAAGCAATTTACAGCAGAACAGTAAGGTTGGAGGGGGTGGATTAGGGAGCAGGGGGAGGGAAAAGGGCATGTGGGACCTTTGGGGGTGGGGAACCAGAAAAAGGGAAATGAATTTTAAATATAGAATATATCCAATAAAAAAATCTAAAAAAAAATAATGAATTCATGCAATTTTTAGGTACATGGTTGGATCTGGAAAATATCATCCTGAGTAAGTTAACCCAATCACAAAAGAATACAAATGAAATGCAATCACTGATAAGTGGATATTAATGAGCCCAGAAGCCCTAAATACTCAAGGCACAATTAGCAAGTCAAATGGTTCCCAAGAAGAAGAAAGGAGAGGACCCTGGGCCTGTAAAGATTGGATCCAGTTTTGTAGACCCAGAACAGAGAAATCATGGGGGGGGTATGATTGGGGAATAGTTGTGGGGAAGAGGAATTATGGGACGTATGGTGGGGGGGGGCTGGGAAAGGGGAAAGCCTTTGGAATGTAAACATAGAATATAGAAATTAAAAATGAAAAAAAAAGCCAAATAAAATTTTGAGAATAAGAAAAAAAAAGAATTGATAAATGGGACCTCATAAAATTACAAAGTTTCTGTAAGGCAAAGGACACTGTTAGAAGGACAAAACGGCAACCAACAAATTGAGGAAAGATCTTCATCAACTCCACATCTGACACAGGTCTAATATCCAATATATAAAAAGAACTCAAGAAGTTAGAACCCAAAGAACCAAATAACCCTATCAAAAATGGGGTACAGAGCTAAACAAGGAATTTTCACCAGAAGAAATTCGGATGACTGAGAAGCACCTTAAGAGATGCTCAACATCATTAGTCATCAGGGAAATGCAAATCAAAACAACCCTGAGATTTCACCTCACACCAGTCAGAATGTCTAAGATTGAAAACTCAAGAGACAACAGGTGCTGGCAAGGATGTGGAGAAAGAGGAACACTCCTCCATTGTTGGTGGGATTGCAAGATGGTACAATTGCTCTGGAAATCAGTGTGGCGGTTCCTCAGAAAATTGGGCATGTCACTTCCAGAGGACCCTGTTATACCACTCCTGGGCATATACCGAGAGGATTCCCCTGCATACAATATAGACCCATGCTCCACTATATTTATAGCAGCCTTGTTTATAGTAGCCAGAAGTTGGAAGGAGCCCAGATATCCCTCAAAGGAGGAATGGATACAGAAAATGTGGTATACACACACACACACACACACACACACACATACATACAATGGAATACTACTCAGCAATTAAAAAATAATGAATTCATGCAATTTTTAGGCAAATGGTTAGATCTCGAAAATATCATCCTAAGTTAGTTAACCCAATCACAAAAGAATACACTTGAAATGCAATCACTGATAAGTGGATATTAATGAGCCCAGAAGCCCTAAATACTCAAGGCACAATTAGCAAGTCAAATGATTCCCAAGAAGAAGAAAGGAGAAGACCCTGGGCCTGAAAAGATTGGATCCAGTTTTGTAGGAGAGTACTAGAACAGAGAAATTGTGTGTGTGTGTGTGTGGGGGGTGATTGTGGAATAGTTGGGGGTGGGAGAGGACTTATGGGATGTATGGTGGGGGGGAACTGTGGAAGGGGAAAGCCTTTGGAATATAAACAAAGAATATAGAATAAAAAAGTGAAAAAACCAGTATAATGCATTCCATGTGGTCACTATGCAGTAAATGTTGATTGCTTTATGATGTAATTTAATATTTGTATTGTAGTCCAATAATATTTGTTTTTAGTAGTATAATCTGAACTATTTCTCTTACTGGTAAGTTTAAGACATCAAATGAAAAAGCCGGGCGGTGGTGGCGCATGCCTGTAATCCCAGCACTCTGGGAGATAGAAGCAGGCAGATTTCTGAGTTTGAGGCCAGCCTAGTCTACAGAGTGAGTTCCAGGACAGCCAGGGCTATACAGAGAAACCCTGTCTCGAAAAAACCCAATCCAAAAAAATAAAAAAGAAATCCAATGATTTAAACTACTTACAACCCATCTTTTAACTGATCTAACTGATGTCTCTGATTCTACCACTGAATTTTGTATTGTTTTATGTATCTTGGTTGGTTTCTCTGTCTATATAATTACTAAAGCATTAGAAGTTAAAAAAAAATAAAGACCTAACATCAATACTCTTCAAACTATTCCACAAAATATAAACAGAAGGGACACTATCAAATTTATTCTATGAAGCTACAATAACACTTATATCTAAACCTAAAAATGACCAAAGAGAGAGAGAATTTCAGACTGATTTTCCTTATGAACATTGAAGTAAAAATACTCAATAAAATTCTTGCCAACCAAATCCAAGAAAAAATCAAAATGTTTATTCACCATGATCAAGTAGGCTTCATCCCAGGGATACAGGGATGGTTCACTATACTGAATTCCATCAATGTAACCTACTACATAAACAAATTCAAAGAAAAAAAACATGATCATTTCATTACACAGTGAAAAAGCATTTGACAATTTTTATCCCTTCATGTTAAAAGTCTTGAAAAGATCAGGAATTCAATGTCCATATCTAAACACAGGAAAAGTAATACACAGCAAACCAGTAGCCAACATCAAACTAAATGGCAAGAAACTTGAAGCAATCCATTACAATCAGGGACTAGACGAGGCTGTTCATTCTATCCATATCTATTCAATATAGTAGTTGAAGTTCTAAATAGAGCAATTAGACAACCAAAGGAAATCAAATGGATACAATTTGGAAAGGAAGAAGTAAAAATATCACTATTTGCAGGTGATATGATCATATATTTAAGTGATCCCAAAACTTCCACCTAAAGTGGTAAACAACTTCAGAAATGTGACTGCATTTAAAATTAACTCATACAAATCAGTAGCCTTCCTCTATTCAAAGGATAAACAGGCTGAGAAAGAAATTAGGGAAACAGCACTTTTCACAGTAGTCACAAATAATATTACATACCTTAATGTGGCTCTAAACACACAAGTCAAAGATTGTTATTCAAGAACTTCAAGTCTCTGAAGAAAGAAATCAAGGAAGACCTCAGAAGATGGAAAGATCTCCCGTGCTCATGGATCATTAGGATTAATATAGTAAAAATGGACATCCTACCAAAAGCAATCTACAGATTCAATGTAATCCCCATCAAAATTAGAACTCAATTTGTCATAATACTTTCATTCAGAAAGATGAATTTGCAAATTCATTTCGAATAACAAAAAACCCAGTATAGCAAAAACTATTCTCAACAATAAAAGAATTTTGAGGGCATTTACAATGCCTAACCTCAAACTGTATTATAGAGGAATAGCAATTAAAACTGTATATTATTGGTACAGAGGCAGGTAGGAAGAACATTAGAAGAGAACTGAAGATCCAGAAATGAACCCACACACATATGGTCATTTGATTTTTGACACAGGAGCTAAAAACATTCAGTTGAAAAAAGAGCATTTTAAACAAATGGTGCTAGATCAAGTGGAGGTCAGCATGTAGGAAAATGCAGTTGACCCACTCTTATCTCTTTGTACAAAGCTCAAGTCCAAGTGGATCAAAGACCTCCACATAAAACCGGATACAGTGAACCTTTTAGAGGAGAAAGTGGGGAAGAGCCTTGAACACATGGACATAGGGAAAAAATTTCTGAACAAGACAGAATACCAATGTTGTATGCTCTAAGATAAAGAATCGACTTCGAAGAATGAGTTGGGCAGTGTACCTTCTGTCTCTATTTTGTGGAATAGTTTGAAAAGTATTGGTGTTAAGTCTTCTTTGAAGGTCTGGTAGAATTCTGCACTAAAACCATCTGGTCCCGTACTTTTTTTGGTTGGGAGGCTTTCTATAACCCCTTCTATTTCTTTAGGGGTTATGGGACTATTTAGCTGATCTACTTGATGCTGATTTAATTTTGGTATTTGATATCTGTCTAGGAAATTGTCCATTTCCTCCAGATTCTCCAGTTGTTTTGAGTATAGACCTTTGTAGTAGGATCTGATGATCTTTTGAATTTCCTCAGTTTCTGTTGTTATGTCTCCCTTTTCATTTCTAATTTTGTTAATTTGTATACTGTCTCTGTGTCCTTTGGTTAGTCTGGCTAAGGGTTTATCTATCTTGTTGATTTTCTCAAAGAACCAGCTCCTGGTCTTGTTGATTCTTTGTATGGTTCTCTTTGTTTCTATTTGATTGATTTCAGCCCTGAGTTTGATGATTTCTTGTCTTCTACTCCTCCTGGGTGAATTAACTTGTTTTTCTTCCAGGGCTTTAAGGTGTGCCATTAAGCTGCTAGTGTATGCTCTCTCCAGTTTCTTTTTGGATGCACTTAGAGCTATGAGTTTTCCTCTTAGCACTGCTTTCATTGTGTCCCATAGATTTGGGTAGGTTGTACCTTCATTTTCATTAAATTCTAAGAAGTCTTTGATTTCTTTTTTTATTTCTTCCTTGACCAAGGTGTCATTGAGTATTGTTCAGTTTCCATGTGTGTGTGGGCTTTCTGTTGTTTTTGTTGTTATTGAAGACCACTCTTACTCCATGGTGATCTGATAGGAGGCATGGGATTAGCTCGATCTTCTTGTATTTGTTGACATCTGTCTTGTGACCAATTATATGGTCTATTTTGGAGAAGGTACCTTGTGGAGCTGAGAAAAAGGTATATTCTTTAGCTTTAGAAAAACTGCATGGTATTGGTATAGCAACAGGCAAGCAGATCAATGGAACAGGATTGAAGACCCAGAAATTATCCCACAGACTTATGGTCACTTGATCTTTGATAAAGGAGCCACAACCATCCGGTGGAATAAAGATAGCCTTTTCAACAAATGGTGCTGGTTCAACTGGAGGTCAACATGCAGAAGAATGCGAATTGACCCACTCTTATCTCTTTGCACTAAGATCAACTCCAAGTGGATCAAGGACCTCCACATAAAACCAGACACACTGAAACTATTAGAAAAGAAACTTGGGAAGACCCTGGAGGACATGGGCACAGGGGAAAAGTTCCTGAACAGAACACCAATAGCTTATGCTCTAAGATCAAGAATTGACAAATGGGACCTCATAAAATTACAAAGTTTCTGCAAAGCAAAGGACACTGTCAGAAGGACAAAACGGCAACCAACAAAGTGGGAAAAGATCTTCACCAACTCCACACCCGACAGAGGGCTGATATCCAATATATACAAAGAACTCAAGAAGGTGGACCGCAAAGA
This sequence comes from Apodemus agrarius, assembly GCA_964023405.1. NCBI lineage: Eukaryota > Metazoa > Chordata > Mammalia > Rodentia > Muridae > Apodemus > Apodemus agrarius. Next base: position 137,554,253 of record OZ030010.1, on the reverse strand, counting down.
AACAAATAACCTTATCAAAAAATGGGGCACAGAGCTAAACAAAGAATTTTCACCAGAAGAAATTCGAATGGCCGAGAAACACCTTAAAAGATGTTCAACATCATTAGTCATCAGGGAAATGCAAATCAAAACAACCCTGAGATTCCACCTCACACCAGTCAGAATGGCTAATATTAAAAACTCAAGAGACAACAAATGCTGGTGAGGATGTGGAGAAAGAGGAACACTCCTCCACTGTTGGTGGGATTGCCAAATGGTAAAACCGCTCTGGAAATCAGTTTGGCGTTTCCTCAGAAAATTGGGCATGTCACTTTCAGAGGACCCTGGCATACCACTCCTGGGCATATACCCAGAGGATTCCCCTGCATGCAATAAGGACACATGCTCCACTATGTTTATAGCAGCCTTGTTTATAATAGCCAGAAATTGGAAGGAGCCCAAATATCCCTCAAAGGAGGAATGGATACAGAAAATGTGGTATATTTATACAATGGAATACTACTCAGCAATTAAAAATAATGAATTCATGCAATTTGTAGGTAAATGGTTAGACCTGGAAAATATCATCCTGAGTGAATTAACCCAATCACAAAAGAATGCACATGAAATACAATCACTGATAAGTGGATATTAATGAGCCCAGAAGCCCTAAATACTCAAGACACAAATAGCAAGTCAAATGATTCCCAAGAAGAAGAAAGGAGAGGGCCCTGGGCCTGTAAAGATTGCATCCAGTTTAGTAAAGAAACCGAGGGGGGAGGGGGAATGATTGGGGAACAGTTGTGGGGGAGAGGAACTATGGGAACTATGGTGGGTGGGAACTGGGAAAGGGGAAAGCCTTTGGAATGTAAACATAGAATATAGAAAATAAAAAAAAAGAATCGACAAATGGGACCTCATAAAATTGCAAAGCTTCTGTAAGGCAAAGGACACTGTCAATAAGAGAAAATGGTAACTAACAGATTGGGAAAAGATCTTTACCAACCCTACATCAGATAGATATCTTGATTGGCTAATATCCAATATATACAAAGAGCTATAGAAGTTAGACCAGAAAGCCAAATAACCCTATTAAAAATGGGTTATAGAGCTAGACATAATTCTCAAATGAGGAATCATGAATGGCTGTGAAGCAACTAAAGAAATGTTCAGAATTCTTAGATTATCAGGTAAATACAAATCAAAACAACATTAAGATTCCATCAAACCAATCAGAATGGCTAAAATTAAAAAAAAAAAAAACCTCAGGTGACAGCAGATGTTGGCAAGGATGTGGAGAAAGAGGAATACTCTTCTATTATTGAAGGGATTGCAAAATGGTACAACTACTCTGGAAATCAGTCTGGTGGTCCCTCAGAAAATTAGACCTGAGGTCCTAGCTATGCCACTCCTGGGCATATACCCAGAAAATGCTCCAACATGTAATAATGACACATGCTCCACTATGTTCATAGCAGCCATATTTATAATAGCCATAAGCTGGAAAGAACCCAGATGTCCCTCAACAGAGGAATGGATACAGAAATTGTGGTATATTTACACAATCGAGTAGTATTCAGCTATTAAAAATGATTAGTTTATGAAATTCTTAGACAAATGGATGGAAGTAGAAAATATCATCCTGAGTGAGGTAATCCAATCACAAAAGAACACACATGGTGTGTACTCAATGATAAGTGGATATTAGCCCCAAAGATTTGAATACCCAAGATAAAATTCACAGACCACATGAAGCTGAAGAAAAAGGAAGACCAAAGTTTGAGTGCTTCCATTCTTCTGAGAAGGGGGATGAAATTCTCATGGGAGGAAATAGGGAGACAAAGTGTAATGCAGAGACAGATGGAAAGGCCATCCAGAGAAAGTCTGACATGGGGATTTTTTCCCTATACAGTCACCAAACCCTGACACTATTGTGAATGCCAAGCAATGCTTGCTGAAAGCATTCTGATATGGCTGTCTCCTGAGAGGCCCTGCCAGAGGCTGACAAATACATATGCAGATGCTCACAGCCAACCATTGGACTGAGTGTGAGGTTCCCAATGGAGGAGTTAGAAAATGGACTAATGGAGCTGAAAGGGTGTTCAACCTCATAAGAAGAACAACAATGCCAACCAACCAGACTTCCCAGAGCTCTCAGGGACTAAGCCATCAACAAGGTGTACACATGGCTCTAGCTGCATATGTAGTGGAGGAATGCCTTGTCAGGCATCAGTGAGAGAAGAGGTTCTTGGTCCTATGAAAGCTTGATAGATGTCCCAGTGTAGTGGAATGGAGGGCATGGAGGTAGGAGTGGATTCAGCTGAGGAACACCCTCATAGAATCAGGGGAAGGAAGGATGGGATAGGGGCTTTCTGGGAGGCAGGAAACTGGGAAAGGGGATAACATTTGAAACATAAATAAAGAATATATCCAATAAAAATATTACATTAAAAATATCTCAGATTTAGAAATCACTGTGGTAAATTTCAATTATATATAAAAAATTAAAAGCAGCACAATAGGAGTGATTAATGTAGCACATAGTCACACCTGTAGGGTCAAAGAGGTATAAAAGTCAGGGTTAGAGTCTGACTCATTTGAAATGTTCCCTGTCCTGTTGTGTAGAAGGAAGCCTACAAAAATAACTTAGGAATATAGGCATGAAATGAAAGGAGGTGAGAGGAAAAAATGAGGCCATGGAAAGCTTGGATTCTGGCCAAAGAAAAGAAGACAGGTAATTAAGAGTAGAAATCCATGTTGAAGCAATTTTCAAGAAGGACTAAAAGTGCATGGGAGACAGTTTTCCTTATACATAGAAAACAGCTCCAATAATCTTCAGAAAATAAACAAATCTACAGGATGTTCTAGGAGCCTTATTTCATTTTATATTTTATTCTTGTGTATATCTTATGATATTCTAATCATAGCATGAGAAATCTCCTTAGATGTTTTATATATATATATATATATATATATATATATATATGTATGTATATATATATGTATATGTATATGTATATGTATATACATATATATGTATATATATATATATATATATATATATATATATTATGAAAGAAAGTCACAGAGCTGTTACAGCATCTCATGCCCTTTCTATATAGTATATGGATAAAAATATAGACATTTATAGGAGAAATCACATTCCTGGAAGACTACAGTGTCAGGAAATGCAACTAACTACATTGCTTGTTCACCCTTTAAACATTGGGATATCTTTCTCCTATGATTAGCCACAGAGTAGGATAAACAGAGATCTAAAATTTAACTTACAGCATCTTATTCAGCAACAGTTCTGGAAAATGTTTGAGAAAGACCACAATCTTTCTGTTATTTTTACTTGTTTCTTTCCAGCTTAAATTTTTCCATGGGCTTTTTGTATCATAACATCTTCACTTCATTCTCTGTTGAATCTTCTATATTGTGTTTCATTGTACATGAGATTCAATGTTTGTCTTTTTTCTTTTATTAGTATATCTATCAGTCTTATTGAATTGAATGTTATCTTAGTGAATTCTTGTTCATGTGACTTCATCTGAAATAGACCTGTAAAGATGCCTTAATAAGAAGTAGAAGTTAAGACTTTGACATTTCTTTCCAGGTAACATAATTTGATCCTTAATAGTATGATCTCCCTTGGAAGCCATTTATCACCATAGATTTCAAGAGGAAAAATTCTACTTTAGCTCTCAGTAATCTCCCAAATTACATAAAGCAACATCTGAGTGGGTGTGATCAGATGTGAAAGTAAGCCTAATAGGATGACTTTTAAAACTCTGCTCACATGGATAAGGTTTTAACATGGAAATTAAGAATTGTCTATGATTCATTCTAAAGTTTGTCACATGTTTAAAGAACTATTGAAAAAACTCAGTGCCAATATTTTAACCTTTTCATCAAAACATCTCTATGTATAACTGCTGTTGCTGAATTTGAAAATCAACATTCGTTTTTTTGTTTCACATTATGCAGCCTTTTAATGAAAGGGAACATGACAAGAAAATGTTGCTCATTTCACAGTCTTAAATAATAAATTACTTAATTAGAATATATTAAACAGGTTATCAATCAATACTTGAAAATGAATTAATAGATCAGAGAAAGGTTTTGTAGCATGCACTGATTTTTTTCTAAAAACCATTAGACAAATTTAGGTATCATGGCAAGCGAAGTGGTATGATTAAATGGCCCTTCAAATTGCCAAATCAAGCATCTACGATGGTTGCTACTATGAGCCAAAGTTAGAGTGAGGATATGACTGAACAGAGTTTAATAAGTTTAATAAAACTTAGAAGTTTTATTAAACATATGCATGTTAGTGACACCTTTTTCTTAACCATGCTGGAAACTTTAATCATGGCTGTGAATCCTGATGCCTATAGAAAACCAACTTAATTATGGTTAGCTAAGCTGAACAACAGTATCATGAAGAATTGAAAGGGATGACATGGAGAAGAGAAATTTCCATGGAAAGGACATTACAAACAACATTTCAACACAAAGAAATATGTCAAAGAGATAGTTCAAGGAGTTTCATGTATTTCTGTATGCTGAGGATATGAGAAATAACTGTGGAAAATTATACAACTGAGCATAGATTTAAGGGAGAGCTTTAAGAAGTAGGTTGACATTGTGTTATGAAATCTTCATATCATTTCAAGATAATTTCAGTATTACATCAATAAATTAAGACTGCTTGACAGGTTAAAATCAGAGTTTTAGAAACGTCCTACTATATATGTACATAATGACTTCTAATTAGAATCTGCATGCTAATTAGAATAGTGAATTTTCCAGTGTGGAGCATACACTGGAATGTATGAAGAGTATGTTCCAACATCAAGTATATGTTCAAATATGTAAGTGGTACTATTGAGGATGAAATCCAAAATCTAAGAGTTAACAATGAAGAAACAAAACAACCCAATCAAAAAATGAGGTACAGAACTGAACAGAGAATTCACAACAGGAAAATCTAAAATTAATATAAAGCACTTAAGGAAATGTTCTAAATCCTTAGTCATCAGGGAAATGCAAATCAAAATGACCCTGAAATTCTACCTTACATCACTCAGAATGTCTAAGATCAAAAACGCAGGTGACAGCAGATGCTGGCAAGGAAGTGGAGAAAGAGAAACACTTCTCCATTTCTGGTGGATTGCAAACTGGTAAAACCACTCTGTCTGAAGGTTCCTCAGAAAATTGGAAATAGATCTACCTGAAGACCCAGCTATACCACTGTTGGGCATATACATAAAGGATGCTTCAACATGCTATAGGGGAATGAGTGTTCCACTATGTTCATAGCAGCCTTATTTGTGATAGCAAGAAGCTGGAAACAACCCAGATGTCCCACAACAGAAGAATGGATACAGAAAATGTGGTTGATTTACACAATGGAATACTGCTCAGCTATTAAGGATGAGGACATCATGAGTTTTGCAGGCAAATGGATGGAACTAGAAAATATCCTGAGTGAGGTAACTCAGACCCAAAGGGACTTGGGATGGAAAGTGCTCACTAAGTGGATATTAGCCCAAATAAAAAATAACCAAGACAAGCTGGGCGTGGTGGCGCACGCCTGTAATCCCAGCACTTGGGAGGCAGAGGCAGGCGGATTTCTGAGTTCGAGGCCAGCCTGGTCTACAGAGTGAGTTCCAGGACAGCCAGGGCTACACAGAGAAACCCTGTCTCGAAAAACCAAAAAAAAAAAAAAAAAAAAAAAAAAAAAAAAAAAAAACCAAGACAAAATCCACAGAACTCAAGAAGGCTAACAAACTGAAGTGCACAAGTGAGGATGCTTTAATCCCACTTGGGAGAGTGAAAAAAACAATCACAGTAGGGGGGAGTGATGGAAGGACTTGAGTGAGAAACACAACAGGGACGGTAAGAGGGGAACATGATAAGGTATTGAAAGGAGGGAAAAGGACTGAAGCCCAGAGGACCAGCAGAAATAATTAAAACAGGCAACCGGAGGAGGTAGGAGGTAGGAGGGGGACTCTAGAATGTAGGAGAGACCTGGGAGGTGAGAGACTCTCAGAACCCAAGGGGAAGAACCTTAGATGAAATGCCCTAAAGTGGGGGAGAGGGAACTTGTAGAGTCTACCTCTAGTAGAAAGGGCATCAAGTGTAGGGATGGGGTTGCCATCCCATAGTCAAAAACTCTGACTCAAAATTTTTCCTGTTTGAGAGAACTGCAGGAACAAAAATGGAGAAGAGCCTGAGGCAAAGAATGTCCAGTGACCTGCCCAAATTGGGATCCAGCTCAGGGGGAAGCTCCAAAGCCTGACACTATTACTGATGATATGGTGTGCTCTCAAAAATGGACCTATCACAACTGCAGCTAAAAGTGTTAGATACAGATATTTACACCAAACCATTAGACAAAAGCTGGTGACCCCTGTGGTTCAATTAGGGAAAAGCTGGAAGATGTTGAGGAGGAGGTAACCCTGTAGGAAGACCAGCAGTCTCAATAAACCTGGACCTCTGAGATTTCTCAGACACTGAACCACCAAGCAGGCAGCATACAGCAATTGATATGAGGACCCCAGCACATATACAGCAGTGACTGCCAGGTCTGGACTTAATCAGAGAAGATACACCTAACTTGAGAAACTTGGGGACCCAGGGAGTCGGGGGTCCAGTGGGGTGGGAGTGGGGGTGTAGAAATCCTCTAGGAGACTGGAGACAGGAGAGTGGGGAGGAAATGTGGGATGTGGAACAGTCCTAGAGTGGACCAAGAGGGGGATACATTCTGGGTTGTAAAAAAAAAGATTAAAAATTAAATTTAAAAAATTAAAAAGTGAAGTGGTAAAAAGAGTAGTTTGTACATATGTGTATAAATGTATTTTGAGATTATAGAAAGGAGTCACTAAGAATGCATTGCTTCACATTTCATTTGTACTATCTTAATACTGCTGAATTCCAGAAAATAAAGAATAGAAATGTATGTATAAAATAACAATAAAAGTAATATATTAAAGATATATGGGTGCATTTTCAATTGTAACAGGATGGCTAAACCCATTTCTTTCAACAATAGTTCTGAAGTCAAATTAAAGAATCTTAACAAAAGGCTAAGAATCATACTAAGATGGAGAAGCCAGAGATTCAGCTTTTTTAGGATATATATTCACTACTTCACATGGATATGGGGAGAAACAGACTGAGACCTAACTCAAATGAAATTAGAGTGTTTTTCAAAAGTAGTTTGACAGGTCTTTCTTGAAGTCATTTTGATTATTATCTGAAAGTTTTGGGTCTTAAAGAGTCATGTGTTAAATTCACCTTTGCATGTGCAAAATAAGAATGAAAAGCTTTGCAGTGAATGGCCTTCTCTTCTAGAGTTTGTTCACACAAAACAAACAAACAAAAAGCAAAAACAGAGTTTTCATTCTTCTACAGGTCAGATTAGATGCATCTGGGAAATGGTTGCCCTGATTAAATCTACAAAAAGGTCAATGTCTGCAGTTCTAAGTATACCAACATAAAAACATCTAGTTATCATTATGTTCGCAAATATAACTTGTTCCTTCCTTTCCTTACTCGTACCATTTTACCAATAGATCAGAGATCAGATGGGAAGAAGTGCCATTACAACAGTCAGTCATAAATTCATCAAATATCTGTTGAGTGCAGTACTTTGTTATGTTTTGGAAAGAATGTTGTACACTATTGACAACAACAAAACAACAACAACAAATAAACAACAAAATTACACCCCTTCTAGGGTTTGAAAATGGTTGAAAGTCAAATAAAAAGTTCCCTCTATTATATGGACAGTATAGTTTGAACTGAAAGGCTTACAGGTAGAAATGCTTAAAGATTTGATCCCTAGATAGTTGTCTGATTTGTGGAAGTTGAGAAACCTTTGGAAATGGAAGCATATCTTACTAAGATGGGTCACTGGAAAAAGGCTTTTGAAGAATTTATCTCAGACTACCTTCCAGTCCTGTTATCTGCTTTCTAAATCAGTCTTATAGATTAAATTTAGGGCCTTAAGATTATGTCTTTATCTCGTTTTGAGAAGTATGGCATCATATCACTTTAAAATACACTGCATTTCTAAGTTGCAATTTATAAATAATAGATATAATATTGTTAAATTGTTAATGTTTATACCTAGCTCTCTCTGATTACTATGGGTTTTGAAACAGAGATATTTATAAATTTTCATAAACAAACATATATTCATTCCATTCTGTTTTCTCATATGAGCACAAGAATTAAATCAAACATATTTTGCAACCATTTAATTTTATAACATCTCCTCAGATCATATTTGGTCCTGAATCAATTGATTAAAGGATGTTGTCAAGTAGAAAATAGAAACCTAAATGGATAGCATTACACTACAAGCAGATCTTCGTGAAGCCAAGGCCTGGGACTGCAGTTCTCCCAGTAGGCACTGTGACTCAGGTAGCCTCCTGACGGGAGATGCCCCAGTTGTTTGCTGACACACACATCTGCAGCAACAGCATTCCAGCAGAGCTTCAGAACTGTACTGTCCTTACAAACAACCTGAAAGCTGCTGCCCATAGAGGAAACTGCTTTTTCAGAGACGATGCTGTAGCCTGTTAACAATTTCACCAGTTTCTGGGAGTATGCCATTAATTTGGAAAATGGGTTGAATTTAAAGAATTAAATTAATAATATATCCAAATTAAAATTAATAGAGATTCATTGATTGATTTGGGCTAATATTTGTGAAATCAGAAACTCAGTATGGCACTAGGCTCCAAATAAATGTGTTCTGGTATACTTGCTTTTAGCAGGCTACTAATTTTGTGCTTTTACTGATAATGTCTATATAGCTCAACACTTTACCTACCTTCTCATTCTTCATGTGTTCACCAAGGTGACTTCTTACAGTTCTTAGTTCTCATTCTCTTCTACCTATACAGTTCACCTTTACAGGGGCATAATTAAAAATATGACATTCTAAGTTTTCCTCAGATCTCCTTAGGCAGAGACCTCCCAAGTAATTATATGGAATATGAGCAAAAATAAAATGCCCTTAGACTTACAGGAAGATCTATTTTGTAATTCTATTTTAATTTTTAGAATCACATCCAATGTCTATCTAAATTTGTGGGGCAACAATCATTAATTCATACCATGAAATGTAAGTTATATGATAGATTTGAAAGTCATAACTTTTAGCTCAGGATGTGTCATATGATAGACTATGCACAGTTTTGTTATGTTGCTATAGTACACATTTTAGTTTTAGATATAGTTAGCAAAGGATATTGTTATTGTTCACTTCACAGTTCCAGAATGAACACATCACTTACCAGGTACCATTTGAAACCTAGGAGGTTCAGGTGGAAATTTAATAAATAAATCACTGCAGGTATATCTAGTAGAAAATGATTCTATGATTTATAGCAGGGTTTTATCCATTAATCTACATTCCTAGTAACTGTTTCTCTTTTACATTTTTATTGGTTATTTTATTTATTTACATTTAAAATATTATACCCCTTCCCAGTTTCCTCTCCACAAGTCCCTTATTCCCGCCTCTCTCTCTCTCTGCCTTTATGAGGGTGCTCCCCCACCTGCCACGTACTCCTGTCTCAGTGGCCTGTTGTTCCTCTATCCTGGGTCATCAAGCCTCACAGGACCAAGGGGATCCCACCTCAGCGATGCCAGATAAGGTAATCCTCTGGTACATATCCTGCTGGAGCCATGGGTACACCTTGTGTAGTCTTTCATTGGTGGTTTAGTCCCTGAGAGCTTTGGAGGGGGGGGTCTGTGGATGTTTGATAGTGTTCTTTCAATGAGGTAGCAAACCATTTTAGCTCCTACAGTCCTTGCACTAACTTACCCATTGAGGTCCTCAAGCTCAGTCCAATGTTTGGCTGTGTACATCCACATCTGTATTGGTCCAGCTCTGGCAGAACCTCTCCAGAGACAGCTATACTGGGATCCTGTCAGCAAGCACTTGGCATCAGCACTAGTGTCCGAGTTTGATGTCAGTAGATGGGATGGATCCCTAGGTGGGGCAGTCTCTGGATGGACTTTCCTTCAGGCTCTGCTCTACTCTTCGTCCTTGCGTTTCCTTTTGACAGGATGAACTCTGGATAAATATTTTTCAGGTGGTTAGGTGGCCCTATCTCTCAACTGGGGGCCATACCTATCCATTGGATGTGTTCTCTACACGTTCTATCTACCCGTTGTTGATTATATCAGCTAAGGTCCACCCTGTTGGGTCCTGGGAACCTGTTGGGTCACTGGCATCTGGAAATTTCTATTGGTTGCCTCAGTTCGCCCTCCCTGACTGCTACACTCCTACTTTCAAATTCCTGACCACCATCTCCTCCCATATCTGAATTGGACGTCCTTTTTGCTTCCCCCTCCTCTTTCACTCCCAGATCCCCCCTCTCTCTACTTTCCAGAGATTATTCTCTACCTCCTACTGAGTAGGACTGTAGCATGCATACTTGGGTGGGATCTTCTTTCCTCTCGAGTTTCATATGCTCTGTGAGTCTTAACTTGGGCATTCTGAGCTTCTTTTTTGGCTAATATACACTTATCAGTAAGTACATACCATGTGTGTTCTTTCATGATAGGGTTACCTCACTCAGGATATTTTCAAATTCCATCCATTTGCCTGTGCATTTTATGAAATCATTGCTTGTAATAGCTGAGTAGCAATACACCATGTAAATGTTCCACATTTTCTGTATCCATTCCTCTGTGGAAGAACATCTGGGTTGGTTGCCACTTCTGGCTATTATAAATAAGGCTGCTATGAACATAGTGGAGCATGTGTCCTGGTTGTATGTTGAAGCAAATTTTGGGTTTATGCCCAGGAGTAATATAGCTGGGTCCTCAGGTAGAACTATTTCAAATTTTCTGAAGAACCTCGAGACTGATTTCCAGAGTGGTTGTGCCAGCTTGCAATTAAACCAGCAATAAAGGAATGCTCCCCTTTCTCCACATCCTTGTTAGCATCTGCTGTCACCTGAGTTTTGGAACTAAGCCATTTTGACTGGTTTGTGGTAGAATCTAAGGGTTGTTTTGATTTGCATTTCCCTGATGACTAAGGGTGTTAAACATTTCTTTAGGTTCTTCTCAGCCATTTTAGATTTCTCAGTCGAGAAATCTCTTTTTAGCACTGAACCCCATTCTTAATAGGGTTAATTGCTTCTCTGGAGTCTAACTTCTTAAGTTCTTTGTATATTTTAGATTTTAGCCCTTTATCTAATGTAGGATTTGTAAAGATCATTTCCCAATCTGTTGGTTGCCATTTGGTCCTATTGAGAGTGTCCTTGGCCTTATAGGAGCTTTTCAGTTTTATGATGTCCCATTTGTCAATTCTTGATCTTAGAGCATAAGCCATTGGTGTTCTCTACAAGAAATTTTCTCCTGTGCCAAAGTGTTCAAGATTCTTTCTAAATTTCTCTTCTATTCCATTCATCCTATCTGGTTTTATGTGGAGGTCTTTGATCTACTTGGACATGAGCTCTATACAAAGAGAAAAGAATGGGCCAATTTGCATTCTTCTACATGCTGACTGCTAGTTGAACCAGCACCAGCTGTTGAAAATGCTCTCTTTTTTTCCACTGGATGGTTTTGGCTCCTGTGTCAAATATCAAGTGACCATAGGTGTGTGGGTTCATTTCTGGGTCTTCAGTTCTATTTCAGTGATTCACCTGTCTGTCTCTGTACCAATAGCATGCGGTTTTTATGACTATTGTTCTGGAGTATAGCATGAGATCAGGGATGTGATTACCCCAGAAGTTCTTTTATTGTTGAGAATGGTTTTTAATATCCTGGGATTTTTGTTATTCCAGATAAGTTTAAGAATTGTTCTTTCTTATCTCTGTGAAAAAAAATGTGTTGTAATTTTCGTAGGGATTGTGTTGAATCTTTAGATAGTGTTAGGTAAAATGGCAATTTTTAATATGTTAATCTTGCAAATCCATGAGCAGGGGAAATTGTACCATCTTCTGAGGACTTCTTCAATTTCTTTCTTCAGAGACTTGAAGTTCTTATCATACAGATCTTTCACTTGCTTAGTGTCACATGTAGATATTTCATATTATTTGTGGCTATTGTAAAGGTTGTTGTTTCCTCAATTTCTTTCTTAGAACATTTATCCTTTGAGTAAAGGAATGCTACTGATTGTTTGAGTTAATTTTGTATCCAGCCACTTTGCTGAAGATGTTTATCAGAGTAGGAGTTCTCTCGTGGAATTTTTTGGGTCACTTTTGTATACTATCATATCCTCTACAAATAGTGATATATTGGCTTGCTTCTTTCCAATTTGTATCCCCTTGATCTCCTTTTGTTTCCTAATTGCTCTGACTAGAACATCGAGTACTATATTGAATGGATAGGGACAGAGTGGGTAGCCTTGTCTTGTCCCTGATTTTAGTAGTATTGCTTCAAGTCTCTCTCTATTTAGTTTGATGTTGGCTTGATGTTATAAACAATTGCTGTTTCTCTTTTTAAAAGTGATTTTAACATTTTTGCTTGTGTACATTCATACATGCAGTTGCACATAAATCCACATATAAGGAGGTCAGAGAACAAATTTCAGAAACAGCTTCTCTTCTCCCATTGGGATTTAGAAATTGAACTCAGGTTATTAGCCTTGGTGGCAAGTATCCTTATTGGCTGAGGCATTTAGCCAGACCCATCAGTGTCTGTTTCTTATTTTATAATATGCTCTTAAATATATTTGCTCTTTATTCCATAGTGTCCAACAATATTGAATCATTGTCAAATATTTCAGTCCTGTGTTTTCTACCAATAAAAATAAAATATAAGATGTGTGTTTTCATTGTATAGTGATATCACTATAGTTAACATAGAATAATGTTTATTCACTGACTGTCCTAAAAAACTATAGTTACCAACTCTCCCAGCATGCAGTCACTATTTCTATTAATGACAGAGTACTGGGTCTGATTCAGCATAGCTGGATACCAAGAGAGTCATTTTTGTTTGGGTGCATTACTGCTTCCCAAATCTCTCTTGACTTTCAAGCTGCCTCTCCTTCATCAGTATTCTTCATTTTATCCTATGGGGTTTTAAAAGAACATTAGAAGGACACAGTATCTAGTTGCAAGCCTAGCACTCCTTGATAAAATAGTGACTCAGATGCTGGAGGCTGGACATGTTTGTATCACTCCCCACAGAGATGGACTAATTCTTCATTGTAAGTCATCTTCCTTCCAACTAGCCTTTTGGCTTTAATTTCTTGTCTCCTGAGTCCAATCTTCATAATGATTCTGGAATTATATTTATACAAGAAAGGCTGTAACTCAAATAATGCTTCTTAAATCCTTTCAGTGACTACCTTTTGTTGAAATTTCTTGCACCTTTGACAGCATAGCTATGTAACCTAATTTTTCTGCCTCCTACAATCGTCTTCCCATAGGCTCCATCTGCTATCAATGTACTGTCTTTGTGCCAGTGTTAACACTTTCTAATTATGCCTCACAGGATACATGATATTTTCCTCCCATCTTCTAGTTTCCAAGTCCCTAGTGGAGAGCATGGAACCATGTTTAGCATGTAGAATGAGCACAATAAACACTGTTTGCATTTATTCTGATAATATAACCTTTTCAAAATGTACTTCAACACAGAAAGCATTCTTTTTATGAATGAATCTGTGCTAAAATCTACATTGTGTGAAGTCTGGCAAAAATTTGGTACATGATCCAATTTTATTTTGAATACCAAAGGTTTTCTTTTGCCTGTTTGTATTTGAAACACTTGGGTCATGCATAAATATGTCCATATTTTCTAAATTAATAATACCCTGACAATTCATAGTAATGCTAAACCCAAATCTCATTTAGAATGATGGACTGTGAATGACTTAGGTTACTACTGGGTCATAAAATAACAAAGAGCAAATCCACTTCTAAGCAGCATGCTCTGATTTTTTAGTTTAAGACAATGAAACAAAGAAGGATTTAGAGCAAGAAGACTGACTTGGAAGGAAAGAAAATGCAGCGTCTTAGGCATCTCAGCATATGACTGGGAGAGAGAGAATATTTTTAACATCACATTCTTGAAGGGGCCAAAAATAGATTTTTTAATTTAAATCATGCATTTGAAACAGAGGTGGTGATGTATATTCCTCCTTGTAGTTCATAAACACAATAGCTGCAAAGCAGACATAAACTGCTGGAATTCCTCCTGTTTATTTACACTTATATTTAAAGATTATAGAATTTTCTTACGTTTTATTTCTTCTCTCAAAGATGCTACAGACTTTTGTTTTAATAAGGAAGCACAGTTGTTAACTGACATATTTAAGGAAACTTGAATCATAATTTTAGAAAACCAAGATCTGAATTCCTACAATATTTGAATAGATTAACTCTGTTGTATTTATGGAGCTTGACATAGATTTCACTTCAGTATTTGAACATCAAAATAGCTCTGTAGGAAAGTGATATTACATTCATTTACCAATGAGATCATTAAGACTAAGGAAAGAATCATTCTTTTAAGATACAAGGTAACTCTAGAACTTATATATAATATCCAGTGGTGATATATTAATCATATTCTCTATTTTACTTTTATTTGATTATGAAGGTGAGTACAGAGATTGAGAAAAAGTGTCATTCTATTTTTAGTATTTATAACAACAAAACAGGTGGATGAATGATTGTGGATGGAAAGAGTTGGACAAGTTACCCAGCTAATTATAACTGACTGTTGACTTGTGGCATTCATGTGTAAAAATATGGAAAATAACTGGATATTTTAGAAATAAGGCAGAATGTGTCAAGATGGGGGTTAGACCAAAATAAAGTCTTTTGAAAATTATGTATCTGGAATAGGCAAGATGGTTCCCTTGATATAGGAACTTCATACCCATTGTGGTTACCTGAGTGTGATCCATGATGTCCACATAGTAGGAGAGAAATACTTCTAAAAGTTGTCCTCTGATGACCACACTTATTTAGTGTCTTGCACATGCATAAACAGGCATGCACACACACACACACACACACACACACACACACACACACACATACACACACATACACACACAAGCACACACACATACAGGGAGAAAGAGAGACAGAGACAGAGAGACAGATAGACACACAGAGAGAAATAGAGAGCATAAATGAATGTGAAAACTATATTTCCATTAATATAAAATCTGTACATTTTTTCTAAATATGCAGTCTGCCATGAACAATGCTTAATATGGATATGCCTGGGTGGGAGCCTGAATATCATATATTTTCTTTCAAATGGACTTTAAGGTTTTTGGAGATTGCAACAAGGAACATGATTACTCTAATACTATTGATTGAAAAGCAATATTCTAGTATCACAGAAGTTTGAAATCTTTACCTAAGGGTTCAGATTTGAGAAGAAAGAACATGTGCTAGGAAAGGATGAAAGGACTTTCATCTAGTCTACTTCATTATTTTAAAAAATAGCTTTATCTATTTTATTTTTTAAATATTTTTTAAATGGCAAAATTAGTTTCATTTGCCCACTTGACTGGACTGGGAAGAGAAAACCACAATTGAGGCATCTCTTCCATCATATTGACCTGTGGACATATCTGTGGGTATTTTCTTAATTGCTGTCTGATATAAGAGACACCAGAACATATTGTGTGTTACCATCCTTGGGATGATGTACCTAGGTTATATGAGGAAAATAGCAGTCTTTCATGGTCTCTATTTTAGTTCCTGTCTTTACATTCTTGCTTGAATTTCTGCCTTGACTCATCGCATAAAATGTGATATGAAAATGTAGACCAAATATCCTACCACCAAGCTGGTTTTGGTTGTTATTTTATTTTAGCAACAGAAAACAAACCAAAAAATAAGACAGCAATTTCATTAATTTAATCAAATTTTAGTATCTGTGAGATGGCAGAAAAGACAGCCAAGTTACCTTAAAATGCTTATATATATATTCTGAGAAGAGTATAGATTTGTTATAACCCAGTTTTGCAAATATTTTTACATGCTTTTCATACACAGCCCATCTATAAACCTCCCTATCATACCAATTTATTCTTATACCTCACTTCAACTCTAGTTATCATCATAGACCTATCTCCAATATCCCTAAACATCATTTTTGAAATCTGTAGTCTTTTTATACCAAAGGTGCAGGCACATTTTAGAAAATTAAACAAAACAAAATAACAAAATACAATTTGTAAAATTGTATGTATATTATTATGTGTGTTTGTGTGTGTGTGTGTGTGTGTGTGTGTGTGTGTGTGTGGCCATCTGTGGGTGTGGGTGTAGGGGGTGCACAGCCCATCTGCATGCCCTATGTATTCTTGACATGAAATTGGCCAAGCCAAAATTATTAACTGAAATAAAATATTCCATTACTGTGTATCAAATTGCCACAAAAGCAACCATCTTTGTTTGATACAACATATATTTACTCTTTCAGTTTCTTTTCGGAACAGAAATGTTGGACAATTTAGCAATTAGTCTTAGAATACATTTTCTCATTAGCCAAGATCAAGCAGTCTTTTCCAATGTACTCACCTGATAGTTTGACCAAAGCTAGAGCATCTTTACTGTTGCATTACTGTCCAGAGGCCAAACATGGGATCCATCTCATGACATATCACCGAGGCCTAACACTATCATTGATGCTATGATGTGCTTACAGATAGGAGCCAAGCATGGCTGTCCTCAAAAAAGCCCTACCAGGATCTGACTGAGACAGATGCAGATATTTACACCAGACCATTGGACTGAATTCGGGGACCCAATGGAGGAAATAGGGGAAGGGTTGAAGGAGCTGAAGGAAGGGCTGACTCCATAAGAAAACCAACAGTCTCAACTAACCTGGACCCCTGGGAGCTACTAGAGGCATGGCCACCAACCAGGGAGCATACACAGGCTGCACCTAAGTCCCTGGCACATATATAACAGAGGACTGCCTGGTATGGCCTCAGTGAGAAAGGATACATATAATCCTGGGATGCCTGGAGGGTAGTGAGGGGGCTGAAGTACTTTCTCAGAGGCAAGGAGGAGGGGAATGTGATGAAGAGGGAAAGGGGGGACTGGGAGGAGCAACATCTAGAATGTAAATAAATGAAATGACTAATTAAAAATCAAAATAAAAGTTAAAGATGACTTATGTTCAGCTCAATATCTATTGTCAGACGGCTTCTAATCCTTATTATATATGTGAATCTTTTTATATGACTATTCAAAATACAACAGTTGACTTCTATCATATCAAATGATTCCAAAGAGTAAAACATATCAGATACCTAATGTCATTAATAATCAAGGCTACACTATTCCAAAGTTCTGTAATTTTATTATTCATTCTTTAAGTGTTCATACAACATGGAGAGATCTAAATGAAGCCACCAATTCTAGAAAAGGGATGATCATTAGAACTATTTCAGAAATCAGTTATCACATAATATATGCTTCATATGATTTTTAGAGACTATGGGTCTCATAGGGAAGATCTTAGAATTATTTTATCAGGAAAATACTAATGAATTAGAGAAGAAAGTTGTAAAAACCCTGAAATCTTGTTTATTAGTTTGGTGTTCTATTTAATGACCTTTGAAATCATTGTCCTACATAAGATAATTATTGCATTTTAGACAAATATGCCCTGAAGACATTTTTACTTTTTTTTTTTTTTTTTACTATTTGGAAAATACGTTAAGAATAATTTTAAAATAATTTTTAAACGTCCTGAAAAGAAGTACTAAATGATGGACAGATGATGATAGAGATATGATGGATGGATGGATAGATAGATAGAGATGGATAGATAGATGGATCGATGGAGAAAGAGATAGAGATGATAAATGGCAGATAAATAAGGAAGATGATAGAGAGATGGATAGATAGATGATGGTGCCATGGATACATTATAGAAAGATAAGAGAGTATATGCAGCTTATTGCATAAAATTCACACATATATAAATATATGTATATATACAATTAATAAAATTTAAATGTTTATATTCTGCTATCTTGTATGAGATGTAGACATAGGATAAAAACTTACATTTTCCCAGCAACGAGGGGGTTCTTCATACTATTCTAATTCCATAAATTGCTTGAATTATAAAAGTACATACATTGACATTCTTGTTCAAGCATATTCTAAGACTACTTAGCTGCACAAAAGTAAGCTTTTATCTGACCTATGTTTCAGCACTGCACAATAATTTTATTTGCATATATCTAGAATTTGAAATAGTGTTTTATACAATGTTTCAGTAATTCATTTTTACTACTTAATCTATTGTCTAATGTTTCTATTTTTCAAAAACTATTTATAATTCACATTTTAATATCCACTGGAATGCTATTTTTGTTACTGTTAAATATAATCCAACTACTCTTCTTTGGGGTATGCTAATAGGTTTACTTCAGCCTTTGCTTTTCCTATGGGAATCAATTCTTATCATAGTTCTGGAAGACTAAGGGAGCTTTGAAAAGATTTTGAGGGTTCTGCCTGAGTGCTATCAGCATATCCTCAAGAGGTCCTAGGCAAGTGCAAAGCTTCTGAATTAGTAAATGGTATGATATTTTAGAGATAATCCTATTGTGGATTGCTGTCTGTATGCAGTTGATTTCAGGTAAAATCTTAATTAGTCAGATAAGGCTAAAGCTTGTGATTGGCAGTAGAAAAAGAAGGTAGAGCTGAAAGTTTTAGAGGGCAGATAGGGAGAGAGAAACAGAAACAAAGAGACAAGAGAGACAAAGAAACAGAGAGAAGGAGACTGAGATTGGAGAGACAAGATGGCAACTGAAGGAGAGGATGTAAGCCAGAACCATGTGGTCCTAGGAGCCCTAAATAGCTGGGGATTTCTTAGACAGATGATTGAGTAATGTAGCATATATTTGTCCAATCTTGGTGTACAGCTTGTATCTACACCAATTGAGTTTTGAGTTCATTGTGTTGGTATTTGGGGTCTTGAAGATTTACTGTCATAAATGTGGCTGGTAATTACAAGCCTCTGGAATTTTTATTTTATGGGCCTAGGGGATCAGAGGGACTGCAGCAGTTTCTGCAGACTAGCCACAGGAAGCGGTTGGCTTAGGAGTGTGGAGTGGTTCAGCTCACAATGGGGGTGGGGAGACCACTATTGTAGATGCCTAGCCAGCCATATCGCAGATAATTATATATGTAATTATCCATGCGACATAATCCTGTGCCTATTTGGCTTGGGGTAAGATAGTACTCTTCAGTTTATTAAACATTTTATTCATGTGCTTTGTGAGGTTAAATGCATATTCTACTGCATATAGTAAAGGTCACACAGTCGCAGATAATTATATATATATATAAAATCCATGCTATATAATCCTGTGCCTATTTGGCTTGGGGTAAAATAGTACTATTCAGTTTATTAAACATTTTATTCCTGTGCTTTGTGAAGGTAAATGCATATTCCACCACATGTGTTAAAGGTCACAGAGCAACCTGTGGCTGTTTAGTATGCCCTTTTATCATGGGAATCATTGGGCTCACACTTTGGTTGTATGGCTTGGTATTAGGTGCTTTATCATTTAACACACCCAAATTAGCTTATTTCCTTTTTAAATTAATTTTTTAATTTATTTACATTTCAAACATTGTCCCCCTTCCTCCCTTGTCTCCCCTCTAAAAATCCTATCCCATCCTCCCTTGCCTTTGCATCTAAAAGGAAGCTCCACCACCCACTCACCCACTCCTGCCTCACCCCTCTAGTATCAAAATTCCACAACACCAATACCTCCCCTCCTATTGATGCCAGATAAGGCATCTGCCACATATGTAGTGGGAACTATGGACCCACTCATATATACTCTTTGGTTGGTGGTTTTGTCCCTGGGAGCTCTGGGAGTACTGGGTGACTCATATTGTTGTTCCTCCCAGCTGCAAACCCGTTCAGCTCCTTGGGTCCTTTCTCTAGCTCCTCCATTGGGGACCCTGTGCTCAGTTGAATGATAGCCAGCCATTCTTTAAGTGTCAGCGCTTGCCACTTGTCACCAGAGCCACTGGTGCAGTGACATTCAGCTAGTCTTGTTCTTTAGTCATTCTTCCCAGTCATTGCTAACAGTTAAATAAAGTAAAAATCATTTCTCTGTGAAAATCCTTCAGGCACCAGGCATAATATCTCATGATCGTAATCCCAGCCTTCAGGTCCTTCAGTCCTTCCCCTAACTCTTCCATTGGATTTCCCAGGCTCAGACCAATGGTGTGCTGTGAGTATCTGCATCTGTCTTAGTTAGGTGCTGGCAGAACCTTTCAAAGGACATTTATATCAGACTCCTGTCTACAAGCACTTCTTGGCATCAGCTATAATGTTGGGGTTTGGTGTCTGTGGATTTTGGTGTCTGAGGATGGGATGGATCCCAAAGTGGGGTGTTCTATGAATGGCTTTTCCTTCAGTCTCTGCTCCATTTTTTTGTCCCTGTAATTTCTTTCAACAGGAATAATTCTGGGTTAAAAAATTGAGATGGGCACGTGTCCCCATCCCTTTACTGGTAGCCATATCTATATAGTGGAGTTGGTCTCTTCAGGTTCCATCTCTCCACTGTTGGGTATTTAGGCTACTGTCATCTCCATTGGGTCCTGGAAACCTCTTGCATCCCTGGCATCTTGGATTTTCTAGTAATCCACACTCCAACACACACAGCTATACATATATATATATATATATATATATATATATATATATATATATTTCTATGTATTCTCCTGAACCTCTGATACAGACCCTAAAAGACACACATGGTATATACTCACTGATATGTAGATGTTAGCCCAAAAGCTCAGAATATCAATGATACAATTCACAGACCATATGAAGCTTAAGAAGAAAGAAGACCAAAGTGTGGATGCTTCAATCCTACTTAGAAGAAGGAACAAAATAATTAAGGAAAGTAGAGGAAGGGAAGGATCTCAGAGGGTGAGAAGAGGGGGAGGATAAAAGAGGGGCAAGATAAGGTATGGGAAGAGACAAGAGTAAATGTATTCTTAATTCATTTAGAAATGTAAACATTTATTTATAAGTTATGCTGCTGTTATGACTCATGCTTGTATCTCATAGTATGCAAAGTTGTCCTAAACACCTCTGATGATTGTGTCTGTACTTGAATCTACATGGACAGTGTTTTTTCCTGAATTGCCTAAAACTGATGATTATAAAGGTATTTATACAACAGAAATAAACAAATAATGCCAATCACAATTAAAATACTCATCAGAATACAATTATTTTTGATGAACATGAAAACTAGTCATAGCACAGTAATGTACCTGGAAATCAAACTAAGAATGGATGCCCCACTATTGTTTGGGGATGTTTCATCTCATTTTTGCAATAGGGAAACCTGTGAAAATGTGATTCCCCCCAATGAATTCTTTCTTCTATGAGTTTTCTTGGTTGTGGGGTCTCTTAACAGTAATAGTAAAGTAGATAAGACACACAACATAATTTTTTGACTTTGGATTTAAAATTGGTATTCATGTACTCATAATATGTTTAGTGATGTCAAATATGTGGGCCCTGTAAAGAACTTATAAATTATATTGGATAAGAGCATGTGGTATTGCTGTTACACTTAGTAACATCTCTATTTTTAAGCACAGCAACATCAATTCAAAACTGTTTCTGGATATAATTTCCAAGTTTATGCCTAGATATGCTTTCTGTTTCTCTCACTTTACCACCAAACTCTCATCGTTATGACCATAAGATTTGTCTACAACTGGTGTCCAAAGTGTCAGCTCATACTTTTTATATAATCTGTAAAACAGTCTACTCTCTGGCAGTCTAGAATGGCAAAGGCCAAAATTATGAAAATAATTTTAAGTTAAAATATTAAATCATGTTTGCTATTATACATTCATCAAAACATGCAGCTATGAATTTATTCAGCAGAGATTAAACATTCCAGATATGCTACAGAGATTTTTTTCTAATATCTTGAAGATTGTCTTTGGTAAATTGGAATTAAATATTTATGTAATTAATTACTTTTGAATAAAAGAAAATGCATAGATGCTGATTTCCTTGGATGTTCTAACAATATAGAACAACTGTTCTGTTTTCTTTTGCAGAGCCTATACACATGACCTATCTCTCCTAGATGACTTGAGTACATTTTGCTGTTGGTCATAACAAGAATTTTTCCCATTTGACTCAACCAACACTTTACTAAGAGTTTGCATACATTTTAGCATCAATTTATTTTCTGAAAATGCAAATACATTATTTCAGGCTTCAAGAGGATTATTTGAGATGCAGTTGTTATTTCCTAGCTTGGCTGTAATGCTATTTATTTTTATGTAACTATACATGTACAGGTGTGTGTTTGCTGATATTTTGTTTATTTGGATGAAAAAAAAAAGATTACGAAGAATCATTTACAGAACAGCCAACATTTACTACCTCTCAAGACCAGGTACTGGATCTTACTTACCTTTTTCTATTCCTCATAATTGAGAAACGTGACTTTTACAGGAAGTTGTACAGAGCATGATGGTGGCATTGAATTGTCCTTTATACTCAGGTGTCCTCAGTGAAGATACTATGTTCACATTCAAACTCACTGAAAATCTTTAATGCATTATTATAATTTGAAACACAATGAATTTTCATGATGCATTTATTGAGTTCTTTATAATGCCATTAGCAAATAAAGAAAATATTGCTCAATCATTTTTAGTGCTTATGTTCACTTTTGTGCCCTTATTATAGACAGCACAGTGATGTCTTTATCATTAACACCACTTCAAACCTTGAGCATATTAGGGTTGTTTACTTTAGTAAAGACTTACTTAGGCTCCAGTTACTTTAGTGGTACTTCTATCAAGACTATTCCTGAACATCAACCTTCCATTATTTATCCCCTCTGAAACTGCGTATAAATTGTTTTTCACATGGTATCCTCTCTTCCTGTTTTCTTACACAGACTAGTCAAAACATCTCTATATGACTAAGCCTTCTCTAAAAATTCAATCATAGATAACATCACATTGCCTTTTCTTTTTAAAAGTGCATACTAATTACTTAGTAGTATGTTTTAGACAAAATG
This sequence comes from Apodemus agrarius, assembly GCA_964023405.1. Taxonomy (NCBI): domain Eukaryota; kingdom Metazoa; phylum Chordata; class Mammalia; order Rodentia; family Muridae; genus Apodemus; species Apodemus agrarius. The sequence goes on along the minus strand of OZ030010.1, from coordinate 137,531,218 downwards.
GACATGTATTGATATTAAATTTTTACAGATTATTTCATTACTGAATACATGATTTTAAAAGAAAAATATATTTATTCAGATTTATGTGTGGTTGAATCCCAAGTAAATTGTCAGCAACCTTGAGTTATTTATATGATTTCCCTTCTTCATTTGGAAATATTGATAGGGCTATATATTTGCCTGTGTATCTGTGTCTAAATGTCTTCATCTTATAGATGTATCACTCATGTTGAAGTAGAGCCCTGTTTGCGGGAGGCACCTTTTTCTCTTTGCTTATTTGATGTGTTTTCCCCAAAGCTATTGACTTCACTTATTTTCTTAGATTTTAATTAAAATGTTTATTTCATGTGTATAAACACTTGTCCCCACATATGTATGTTTGACTCATGCATAGATGATGCCTATGGAAGGCAAAAGAGAGGTCAATTCCACTGGACCTGGAACTACAGGTTCTTAACTTGTGTGGGTTCTGGGAACTCAACTCAGGTTCTCTAGAAGGTTATATGCTGTTACCTGCTAAACCATCTCTGTGCAGCTAATTCATTTTATTGTAGTTATCTCCAAAAAGATGTTATTTCTTAATAGAACCAGAGGTAAACTTATTACTAAAATTTCATCTTAAAATGTTTGTGTGATGTTGATCCTATAACAGAGTACATATGAAAAAGAATCATGCCTAAAAAAGTTGTGTACCTTCCATGTAGTATATTAGTGCCACTGCCACCAAAATATCTAATTGAAAATGTTTAAGAGGTAATGGGGTTATTTTTTCTCATTACTTAAAATTTGTATATTGGAGTGGGTAGCATACTATAGAATGTGGCTTTGCTCATGCTTCTTGAGAGTTTAAGATGGCCAGTGTTTACATACCACAGGGTGTGAAACCAAGACTGGTTCAAAGGTCCAGGGCAAAAAAAATCTAGTTACATTAGCTAGGCTCCATTTGCTACAAACTGTGTACTCTTCAAATTAGAGTGACAAGCTATAGAGTGAAAATTCATAGGCTTGTTGTAGATAATTCATATTAAAACTATAACCTTCCACCCCTTGTCCTCATAGACTCACTGCCATTTCATAATGCAAATTACATGACATTCAGTCCTACTTCAAGAATCCTCATAATGTTAATAATTCTACCATGGTTCAAGATTTCAAAGTCTCTTCAGAGACTCTTAGTTATAAGATCACATAAAAGAAAAATAAAAAAGATAGGTACTGTACATTTCCAATATACATCATTTAAAATAACCATTCCCATTCCAATTGGGAGGAACAAGAAGATAAGAAGAAAACATATGAATAAAAGCCATCAGTTCAAGCCCTGTTTCATTTCTAGTATGACAGTGACACTTGTGTAGACATTAAACCCCTGTTTCATACAGGCTTATCTTTGTGCTTTTCAAATCTCCTGAACAGACATTCCATGATTCTGACATTTCCAACATCCTGTGGTCTCCATTGCAGTTCAGGTGTGCACCTTCATGCCTTCATATTTAGACCACTCAGGTAACCCAGTTAGGGAATTAGCCTTACTACATATTGCCTAGCATGAGGCTTCTCTCTGAAATCCTGATGAAAGAATTCACAACCCTGTAAAACTTGCATTCTTCATGCATGTGAAACCAACAGGAAGTAGACAATGCTAAGTTGTCCTGCTAGTTTTACATGGATCTTGTTCCTCTTAAACCACCATAGTTGATGCTTCTGATCTCCTGGGCAGTTAAACATAAACAAATCACTTTTCTATATGGTCATTTTGCAGTATAGTTCCTAGAATGTTTGCTTTCAAGCTAAGGCATTTTTATAGCCAATATCCTTTCAAGTGAAGAGATATGCTATAAAGAATTTGGCAGGTTCTCACACTGGAGCCCTCAGTAGGTGCACTCTTGACACCAAACAGCATTTCCTGTAGTTTCCATCCAAAATTTGAGACTTACATTCAGGGACCCCAATTTATTTAACAATCATTCTGGTTTTGTCCACACTTTCTCTGACTATGATGATAAATATATTCAAGTATGTTTGTGGCCAAATTACACGTTTCACATCTTCAGCTTCTGCATATTGTTCTTGCTTTCTATTATAAACCTATTTAAAAGCAGGCACAACAACCATACTAGTCTAAATATTATGCTGTATAAAAGTTCCTCCTCCCATTAAATTAGTCTATTAATTTTTAACTCAGCCTCATTCAGATAGTTATGACACAGGCAAAATGAAGCCAGATATGTTACTTGGATATACCATGTTTTCTAGGCCTGATAAGATCTTATTCTCATCTGAAACTCATGAGCTCATTACTTACTATCTACAGTTCAATTAACATTATGTTTTGTGAACTATCACCTGAAGCACTATTAAGCACTATTTATAGCCTTCTAGAGTTTCTCTATCCTGTATTTGCAAACTCTTCCCCATTCTTCCCACAAACCACAGCCAATGTTCCCCACATGATTTGTTCAAATTTATTACATCAATGATTCCATGTTTCTCAAACTAATTTTCTGGATAATTTGTTGACTCTGTGACCAAAACATCCAACAGGAATTATTTAAAATAGTTTAGGCTTGTTTTAGTTAAGAAATTTTAGTCCCTTCTGGTGGAGGAGGCATTAGGAAAGAAGCTCTTATACATGTTCCTTATTCACATGGTATGGACCAAATAACAAGTACCATTAATAAGTAAAACCTACAAAGTTTTGCAAATAATCACCTACTCCTTACAGACATATATGACTCTCTAATAATTCTTGGACTTCAATATAATGCCAAATTTTGTCTACAGCATTCAAACAGTGAACTTATTAGGGACATTTGCAATTCAAATGACAACAGCTAGTAAATAAAGAACAAGACTCTACTATAACTAACCAAAGGATTAAATGATTTACAGTTTATATTCTTTATACTCTCCAGGTTATCTGAGTTGGTGGTCTGAATGCCAAATTCCAATATTGAGTGTAGAACACACATCCTTTTATCTATATGTCCTGTGTCTTCTGATTCTTGCACTGCATCAGAACTTGAATTTGCTTTTAAAATCAGGGGGAAAAACATTGAAAACGAAAGCTTCAAAAAGAATATTCTCAGTTGTTAATTTAGTGAGAGTAAAGTTATGTTAACTCATTGAAATTTAATTGCTAATGGGTTATAAGATCTTTGGAACTACAGGCCTAGCATCTGTCTCTTTTTAGTGTCTCAATTATCACCACAATAATTTAATGGCATCCTGTTGAAGAAGTATCTCTGACATGCTAATGAATGACACCCTGCTCATTTCCATGAACTTCCATTCCCAAGGTGATAATTTTCAGTGATGCATTTTAGATTTCATTATCATTTGGCCATACAGACTTAAAGGAAGATGAAAATCATACATTAAAATGCTTAGTAATAAATGACAATATCCTAAAGTGTAGTCACTTAGAGTTTTCCAATTCTTCAAAATCAAGTCTAGTCATGAGAAGTGGCATATTTACTCTCTTATTTAACCATGTTGCTTTTATATTTATGCTCATCTGCCTGGTTGTCTTTTCTTCATTTTAAGACTGTCCACAATTAAATGTTTTTCTCTATTTAATATTTTATTTTTATGTTTAATTTTTTTCAGATTGTGTTTACCTTTTACTGATTATATTCACTTTTCCCCACATGTAACACTGCAGGAAGACATAGTAATAACACTGAATAAAAAGTTCTTGGATTTATTTTTGACACCTTTCACATTGAAGATAGAATATATAAACAAACAAATATATAAAGACATTCTCATCCACTCTACTCATTAAAATGGTTATATGCTTCACGGGGGTTTTGTAATAGATTGAGAGAGAGAGAGAGAGAGAGAGAGAGAGAGAGAGAGAGAGAGAGAGAGAGAAATATTTCAACTTTACTGGATTTAGCAAACATGACTTTCCTAGAAAACAAACTAAAATAACATTTTGAGGATTTGTTTATTTTGTGTGGATGTGTGTGTGTGCATGGTTGTATGTATGTGTACTGTGGTTCTCTCTGTCCTTGTCAGTCATTATCAGATATGGTCGATTCGGGCAAAGGGAGCAGAGACAATAAGCAAGGGGTAAGCAGGGTTCAGAAGCCCTTTGTGTACATTCTGTGAATGACCACATTGGGACTGGCTATACGGAGGGAGATCAACTTTACTTAAGATGATTTAAGGCATATAAAGTTTTGGGAAACTGACATTAGCAACATCCAAGATGGGCAAAGGTCATTTGCTGAAATCTTAGAGTACTGAAATGCCTTCTTAGTATGGGGACACTTTTAGCAATCTCAGGTGTTAGCTGAACAGAACAAAAATTGATCTTGTAATCTAACTAAGGCTATGTAGCATTTCTCAGGTATGGGTATGTGTAGTGGCTTAGAATTCCCCAGACAAAGTCAGAGAAGCCCCCCGCCCCATTGAACAGTCTCCCAATGTGTACTGTGTCCAGAGGATATCCAGTGCACTTCTACATTAATTAGCAGAGTTTTCCCACAGTGTGCCACAAACATGCATACACTGTTCACACAATACAGAAGGTTAATTTCATCAGTTACTCTGGAACTAGAGTTATATAAGCAGTTGAGAACCACCCAATGTGTGTGCTGAACCCAAGCAGAGCCTCTGTAAGAGCTGCAAATGCTAGTAACCTCCAAGTAATCTCTTGGCTCCTAGAACAGCATTTAAACACAGATGTACACCTAAATCAACATCAAGATTAATTTTGAGATTTTAAAAGCCATTGCAATATAAAAATCTGTGTAGACCAAAATGAAAGCAAGGAAACAAAGAAGAAATCACAGGCAGAATAAGCTAAGTGAAATTAAAGACTGATTTCATGATTGTGAAGTTCACTCAGTTCTAGTGGAAGAGAGTTTTAAAATTTCCTGCCCTTCAGACCTTGAAAAAGAATATAAATACCAATTTATCTAAACATATTTCCATGACATCCTGTCTGAATTTGGTCAATTAGCTGATTAGATGTCCCCTTGTGATTGGGAGCAATTGCTGAAATTGTAAACAAGATAAAACTTCTCTCTCTTGGAATATTTGTACTGTAATCAGTGAGTGCAATTTGAGCTTTATGGAGAAAGTTTCATCTTCACACAGTGCCTGAAGGCTGTGTATCCAGGCAACACAGAATCTTGATAAAAGGGATATGGTCTCAATTATCTGAACAGCTTCCAATCTAAAGAAAATCCATTTTTTCTGGCTCTCCAAAGCAGTGGAAAGAAAGAGCTAGTCAATGATCTATAGAGCATTGCTGATCCTATGAAGAGCATCAAGCTGCTTCTCTTTGTGGGTGATAGATATTAGAGAAAGAAAAGCATTATCAGAGCCCATGTGTTCACAGCTAACCCTCCTTATACCCACAGGAGTCTGTAAGTTCTATGAATTACAGTGGAGCCCAAGCAACTGGGCCCAAGATGTAGAGGTGCCTTGTTGTACTGACAGCAAAGTAGAATTCATGTAACTATAGCATCCTTGAAGAAATTACACATTAGATTTACCAGAGAGTGTTACTTATTATTCTCTCCTTTTTAGGAGGGGATAAACCCAAGTTTATTCTTCTTAGATATAATGAAGTGAGTACAATAAATTCAATAGTTATGATTAAATAATTGAAAAAATATATAGAAAGTATATGCAAATGCATGTATTCTTTAGTTGAACAATTGTAAGTACAGGAAATGAATGAATTTCTCCCTGAACTAGAGTTTATTAAAAATTAGCTGGCTAGAGAGCCATGTCCGAGCTTCTGACAAATAATTATGTATGAAAATAACCTTATTTGACCAAAAATACATGCTTGCTAGTGTTTATATTCACTTAAACTAATAAAGGTTACAAACGTACTACATTTAAAATATTGAACTGTAGTTTTTGAGAGATAGAGTGATAAATATCTATTTGGGGAAGGTTTATAATTTTGTGATGGAAAATGTAAACCTAACATTTGTTGAAACTTAACTATAAAGCACATATTGTGTTATGAACCTTACATGTGTCATCTCATTTAATCTCTGAAATTAAGTGATAAATGCATTCATATTATACTTTATTAGTATATTATATGTGTATGTATGATATTTTTTGAAGAGACATGTACCCAAGTATAGTTACACATAAGATGGTCCATGTGTGGGGTTCCAAGAACATTTGCTTGTTTCATTTCTTTTCTTCTACATTTTTGAGATAGGCTACCTGGCCTAAAAATCTAAAATTTCTCCTGCCTTTAACTTCCATATGCATATATGTGTTCTGGAATTACAGATGCTCACACTGAGGTATCAAGTTTTTACATGTGTTCTTGGTATCAGAGTCAGGTCATTACATTTTGTTGTTTCTACCTGAGGATACTGAGACTTTAAGATGTGAGACTACTTGCCCCAATTCTTCTTTTGATAAAAGCAGGTTACCAAAAAGACAATTATAACCTGAAAGGTAATGTGTCTCTTACCTTAGAAACATAATTAAAACCAATTATGTCTATGGATTTATTCCCATTGGGAACAGCTATAGAGTTCAAAGAATCAGTTCTGATCTGCCAATATGGTGCATTTCCCTTGTTTCAGGGACTTACACTGTCTTAATTTGTTGTTGTTGTTGTTGTTGTTGTTGTTGTTGTTTTGTTTTTTTCAAGACAGGGTTTTCCTGTGTACTCTTGGCTGTCCTGAAACTCACTCTGTAGACCAGGCTGGCCTCAAATTCAGAAATCCACCTGCCTCTGCCTCCCAAGTGCTGTGATTACAGGTGTGCACCACCATGCCCAGTTCACTGTCTCAATTTTTATCTCTAAGAAAAGAAGACCTTCATATTTCAAGTCTTCTGAATTTCACTAAACAGCAATTCTATTCTTATAGACCAAGGTGCCTATAACACTCCATGAATCTTTTTTTTGTTGTAAACATTCCATGCTTACATAATAACAATTTCTGAAAGCCCCACTCACATAATATTTAAACTTCAGTCATCCACATAGTTATCACTGTTCCCAGCCACCACCACCTCATGTCACTTCTACATGACAGTCTTTGAATTAGCCTAACCATGTTTGTTTTTGTACACCTTCAATTTCTTCTCTGTAGAATAGATAGAGGGATTATGATAATGCATTTTATGTCAGCTGTTGAACAGGGAATTTTATTTCCTACCATTTGCATTTCCCTAACTCAGTAACTTGCTCTCATGGTGTTTGTTTGTTTGTTTGTTTGTTTATTTATTTATTTATTTGGAATCCAGCTAAGCTATGGTATCAGTTTCCAACTAATACCATATAATACTTTACCCAAAGGAGGAACACATTTTTTCTTCTTTTTTTAAAATTTTATTTTCTATATTCTTTGTTTACATTCCAAAGGCTTTCCCCTTTCCCAGCTCTCCCCTCACCATATGTCCCATAATTCCTCTTCCTCCCTCACCCAACGTCCATTCCCCATTCACCCACCAACCCTTTCTCTGTTCTGGTACTCTCCTGCAAAACTGGAAACATTCTTTTTGGGACCAGGGTCCTCTCCTTCCTTCTTCTTGGGAATCTTTTGATTTGCTAATTGTGCCTTGAGTATTCAGAGTTTCTGGGCTCATTAATATCCACTTATCAGTAATTGCAATTCATGTGTATTCGTTTATGATTGGGTTAACTCACTTAGGATGATATTTTTCCAGATCCAACCATTTGCCTACAAATTGCATGAATTCATTGTTTTTAATTGCTGAGTAGTATTCCATTGTATAAATATACCACATTTTCTGTATCCATTCCTCCTTTGAGGGACATCTGTGCTCCTTCCAGCTTCTGGCTATTATAAATAAGGCTGCTATGAATATAGTGGAGCATGTGTCTTTATTGCATGCAGGAAAATCCTCTGGGAATATGCCCAGGAGTGGTAGGACAGGGTCCTCTGGAAGTGTCATGCCCAATTTTCTAAGGAACTGTCAGACTGATTTCCAGAGTGGTTGTACCGTCTTGCAATCCCACCAACAGTGGAGGAGTGTTCCTCTTTCTCCACATCCTCGCCAGCACCTGTTGTCTCTTGAGTTTTTAATCTTAGCCATTCTGACTGGTGTGAGGTAGAATCTCAGGGTTGTTTTGATTTGCATTTCCCTGAGGACTAATGATGTTGAACATCCCTTAAGGTGCTTCTCAGCCATCCGAATTTCTTCTGGTGAAAATTCTTTGTTTAGCTCTGTACCCCATTTTTTAAGAGGGTTATTTGGTTCTTTGAGGTCTAACTTCTTGAGTTCTTTGTATATATTGGATATTCGCCCTCTGTCGGATGTGGGGTTGGTGAAGATCTTTTCCCAATTTTTTGGTTGTCCATTTGTTCTTCTGACAGTGTCCTTAGCCTTACAGACTTTGTAATTTTATGAGGTCCCATTTGTCAATTCTTGATCTTAGAGCATAAGCTATTGGTGTTCTGTTCAGGAACTTTCCCATGTGCCTATGTCCTCCAGGGTCTTCCCCAGTTTCTTTTCTAATAGTTTCAGTGTGTCTGGTTTTATGTGGAGGTCCTTGATCCACTTGGAGTTGATCTTAGCACAAGGTGATAAGAGTGGGTCAATTCGCATTCTTCTGCATGTTGACCTCCAGTTGAACCAGCACCATTTGTTGAAAAGGTTATCTTTTTTCCACTGGATGGTTATGGCTCCCTTATCAAAGATCAAGTGTCCATAACTCTGTGGGTTCATTTCTGGGTCTTCAATTCTATTCCATTGATCTACTTGCCTGTCCCTGTACCAATACCAAGCAGTTTTTTTTTTAACACAATTGCTCTGTTGTACTGCTTGAGGTCAGGGATATTGATTTCCCCGGAAGTCCTTTTATTGTTGAGAATAGTTTTAGCTATCCTGGGTTTTTTGTTACTCCAGATGAATTTAAGAATTGCACTTTCTAGATCTATGAAAAATTGAATTGGGATTTTGATGGGGATTGCATTTACTCTGTAGATTGCTTTTGGCAAGATGGCCATTTTTACTATATTGATCCTGCCAATCCACGAGCAAGAAATATTTTTCCATCTTCTGAGGTCTTCTTCGATTTCTTTCTCCAATGACTAGAACTTCTTGTCATACAGATTTCTCACTTGTTTGGTTAGAGTTACACCAAGATACTTTATATTGTTTGTGGCTATTGTGAAAGGTGTTATTTAACTAGCTTCTTTCTCAGCCTGCTTGTCCTTTGATTATAGGAAGGCTACTGAATTGTTTGAGTTGATTTTATAACCAGGCACTTTGCTGAAGTTGTTTATCAACTGTAGGAGTTCTCTGGTGGAGTTTTTTTTTTGGGGGGGGGTCGCATAAGTATACTATCATATCATCTGCAAATAATGATAGTTTGACTTCTTCCTTTCCAATTTGTATCCCTTTGACTTCCTCATGTTGTCTAATTGTTCTCGCTAGAACTTCAAGTACTATATTGAAAAGATATGGAGAGAGAGTGCAGCCTTGTCTAGACCCTGATTTTAGTGGGATAGCTTCAAGTTTCTCTCCATTTATTTTGATGTTGGCTACGGGTCTGCTATATATTGCTTTTATTATGTTTATGTATGTGCCTTGAATTCCTGTTCTTTCCAGGACTTTTAGTATGAAAGGATGTTGAATTTTGTCAAATTCTTTTTCAGCATCTAATGAGATGACCATGTGTTTTTTTTTCTTTAGTTTATGTAGTGGATTACATTGATGGATTTCCCTATATTGAACCATCTCTGCATCACTGGGATGAAGCCTACTTGATCATGGTGAATGATCGTTTTGATGTGCTCTTGGATTCGGTTGGCAAGAATTCTATTTAGTATTATTGCATCAATATTCATAAGGGAAATTGGCCTGTAGTTCTCTTTCTTTGTAGGATCTTTGTGTGGTTTTTGTATCAGCGTGATCGTGGCTTCTTAGAACGAGTTGGGAAGTGTTCCTTCATTTTCTATTTTGTGGAATAGTTTGAAAGAGTATTGGTGTTGTCTTCTTTGAAAGTCTGATAAAATTCTGCACTAAAACCATCTGGTCCCATACTTTTTTTTGGTTGGGAGACTTTCTATAACCCCTTCTATTTCTCTAGGGGTTATCAGACTGTTTAGCTGATCTAATTAATCCTGATTTAATTTTGGTATTTGGTATCTGTCTAGGAAATTGTCCATTTCCTCCAGATTCTCCAGTTGCTTTGAGTATAGGCTTTTGTAGTAGAATCTGATGACTTTTTGTATTTCCTTGGTTTCTGTTGTTATATCCCCCTTTTCATTTCTAATTTTGTTAATTTGGATACTGTCTCTGTGCCCATTGGTTAGTCTGGCTAAGGGTTTATCTATCTTGTTGATTTTCTCAAAGAACCAGCTCCTGATTTTGTTGAGTCTTTGTATGGTTTGCTTTGTTTCTACTTCATTGATTTCAGCCCTGAGTTTGATGATTTCTTGTCTTCTACTCCTCCTGGGTGAATTAGCTTCTTTTTGTTCCAGTGCTTTCATGTGTGCTGTTAAGCTGCTAGTGTATGCTCTCTTCAGTTTCTTTTTGGAGGCACTCAGGACTATGAGTTTTCCTCTTAGCACTGCTTTCATTGTGTCCCATAGATTTGGATAGGTTGTACCTTCATTTTCATTGAATTTTAAAAAGTCCCTGATTTCTTTCTTTATTTCTTTGAGTAGAGTGTCATTGAGTAGAGTGTTGTTCAGTTTCCATGTGTATGTGGGCTTTCTGTTGTTTTTCTTGCTATTGAAGACCACTTTTACTCCATAGTGATCTGATATGAGGCATGGGATTAGTTTGATCTTCTTGTATTTGTTGACATCTGTCTTGTGACCAATTATATGATCGATTTTGGAGAAGGTACCATGAGGTGCTGAGAAAAAGGTATATTCTTTTGATTTGGGATGAAATGTTCTATATATATATCTGTTAAATCCAATTGGCCCAAAGCTTCAATTAGTTTCACTGTGTCACTGTTTAGTTTCTGGTTTCCTGATTGGTGCATTGTGGAGAGTGGTAAGCTAAGCTATGGTTTCAGTTTCCAACTAATGCCATATAATACTTTACCCACAAGAGGAACACATTTTTATACCATGTTTACATTATTTGAATTATCAATCATTACTCTAACAACCCTTTCTAAGTGAATAATACATTAATATTAATATTAATGCTGTAAGTGTCTGTTCATACATTGGATACAATGTAGGTAAATGATAGCTGACCAAAATTGTTACAATTTAGCATTTAGCAATCAACCTGTTACAAATAAATGGACAAACAAGCCATGTGACTCTTTATATGGTTGAAAATGACAAGGAAAATAATGAAATTGAGAAAATAATTTTTCCAAGTGTCTTTTAAAGAGACTACAATTTGGAGGCAATACATCTTTTTAAATAGTAATTAGGGTGGGCGTGGAGTGTTGGTTGATATGCTCAGGGTTATGTTCTGGTATAAAACCCTTGCTATAAAATTTCTACTTATGGTTGGAGCCCTAGATCTCTTCTGGTCAGCACTTACTCTTGCTCACAATAGATAGGCATGCCTATGCCCTAACCCCACACCTCTGCCTGTCTCTGGGAAGACTGCTCTAACCAGGGACATAGGTAAGAACTATTCAATTATTCAAACCATCTGAGACCCCACAGAAAGCACCAAACCTGGGCTCTGTCCTATCTGTTGAGCCATATCTCCCTCCCATTCCATACCTCGACTTGTGTACTTAGGCAGATTTGTATCCTTCCTACCCCCAAGCTCTGCCTGCCTCCCAGGATGCTTGCTCTAACTCAAAACACAGACTTCCACTTCCCTCTGGAGAGGCCTGCTCCAATCTGGGATACCTAGCCTGTTAATGCCAGAGACAATTAGATAGAGGAAGGTAAGCACAGGATAATAAGCAACAAAAGCAGATGTAATTTGGCACCATCAGAACCCAGTTCTATCACTACAGCAAGCCCTGGATAAATTAACACATCCAAAGAGCAGGATTCTGACCTTAAATCTCATCTTATGAAGATAATACATACCTTTAAAGAGGACATAAATTCCCTTAAAAATACAGGAAAACAGAGTCAGTGGATTGAAGCCTTTAAAGACAAAACAACTACTTAAAGAAATATAAGAAAATGCTCTCAAACATGTGAAGATAATAAGTAAAAGAGTTCAAGATTTAAAAATGGAAAGAGAACCAATAAAGGAAGCACAATGGAGGCAACTCTGGAGATGGAAAGCCTAGTAATGAGAACAAGAACTAGAGACAGAAACATCACCACAGAATAATAGATGGAAGAGAGAATCCCAGGCATAGAACATACCATAGAAGGTATTAAAACATTAGTCAAAAAATGCCAACTAAAAATTATCTAACACAAACCATCCAGGAAATTTGAGATAACTCTGAACAATAAAAGAACTTCTGGAGAAACCACCTTCTCTGACTTCAAGTTGTACTGCAGAGCAGTAGTAATTAAAACCTAATAGTATTGGTACAGTGACAGGCAGGAAGATAAATGGAATAAAATTGACCCAGAAATGAACCCACACACCTGTGGTCACTTGATGTTTGACAAAGAAGCTAAAAACATCCAGTTGTAAAACGTTAGCATTTTCAACAAATGGTGCTAGTTTAACTTGCAGTTAGCATGTAGAAGAATGCAAATAGATCCATTCTTATGCCCTTGTACAAAGCTCAAGTCCAAGTGGATCAAGGACCTCCACATAAAACCAGACACATGGAAACTCGTAGAAAAGGAAGTAGCGAAGAGCCTTGAACACATGGGCACAGGGGAAATGTTCCTAAACAGAACACCAATAGCTTATGCTCTAAGATTAAAAATTGACAAATGGGACCAAATAAAATTTCAAAAGGCACTGTCAATAGGGCAAAACAGCAGCCTACACATTGGGAAAGACCTTCACTAACCCTACATACAAAGAGGACTAATATCTGAAATAGTCAAAGACCTCAAATATTAGACTCCAAAAAACCAAATAACCCAATTAAAATGGATACCAAATTAACCATAGTATTTTTAACAAAGGAATCTTGAATGGTCAAGAAGCACTTAAAGAAATATTCTGCATCCTTAGTCATCAGAACAATGCAAATCAAAATGACCATAAGATTCCTCCTTACACAGATCTGAATGGCTGTCTTAGTCAGGGTTTCTATTCCTGCACAAACATCATGACCAAGAAGCAAGTTGGGGAGGAAAGGGTTTATTGAGCTTATACTTCCACACAGCTGTTCATTACCAAAGGAAGTCAGGACTGGAACTCAAGCAGGTCAGGAAGCAGGAGCTGATGCCGAGGCCATGGAGAGATGTTCCTTACTGGCTTGCTTCCCCTGGCTTGCTCAGCCTGTTCTCTTATAGAACCCAAGAACACCAGCCCAGAGATGGTACCAACCACAAGGGGCCCTCCCCCACGTCATCACTAATTTAGAAAATGCCCCACAGCTGGATCTCATGGAGGCACTTCCCCAAGTGAAGCTCCTTTTCCTATGATAACTCCAGCCTGTGTCAAGTTGACACACAAAACTAGCCAGTACAATGGATAAGATCAAAACTCAAGCAACAGCACATGTTAGTGAGGATATGGAGAAAAGGGAACACTCTTCCAATGCTGGTGGGATGACAACTGGAGCAAGAACTCTGGAAGTCAATCTGGAGCCTCAAGACAATTGGAAAATAGTTCTACCTAGAAACCCAGCTATGCCACTCCTGAGCATATATCAAAAAGATGTTCCACTCTCCCACAAATACTCTTCCTTATTTTTAATAAGCAGAAGCTGGAAACAACCCAGATGTCTCAACTGAAGAATGGATATAGAAAGTGTGGTCCATTTAAGGAATGGTATATACTATTCAGCTATTTAAAATGAGAACATTATGAATTTTGCAGGCAAATGGATGGATCTAGAAAATATTATCCTGAGTGAGGTAACCTAGACCCAAAAGGATATATATTGTATGTATTCACTGATAAACGGAAATTAGTTAAAAAGTATAGAATGCACATTATACATAGACCCTAAGAAGTTAAACAAGAAGGAAGGCCCAAATGAGGATATTTCAATCCCACTTTGAATGGGCAACAAAATGATCATGAGAGGTAAAGAGGCAGGGATATGGGAAAGGAAAGACAGAGCGGAAAGGGGGAGCATGATCAGGTACAGGAGTGAGCCCCGAGGGCCTGGAGATTGAATGGAAATATGCAGCTGCTAGGTAGGATGGAGGGAGAACCTCTAGAAAGTCCCAGCAACTTGGGATGTGGTAGGCTCCCAGGACTCAATGTGGGTGACCTTAGCCAAAATGCCCAACAGTGAGTATATGGACTTTGAAGAAACTACCTCCAGTAGACAAGATCACCAGTAGAAGGATGGGGACACCAACCCACCTACAAAACTTTTAACCAAAAAATTGCTCCTGTGTAAAAGTAATTAATGAAGGGAAAAATGGAGCAGAGTCTGATGGAATGGCTTACCAGTGACTAATCCAACTTGAGATCCATCCCATGGGTGGGGACTAATTCCTCATACTACTTCTGATTTTATATTACGCTTACAGACAGGGCCCTAATATTGGCTATCCTCTGAGATGCTCTAAGAGCAGCTGGATGAGATAAATGGATATATTCACAGTCAAATTGTGGACTGAGGTCAGGTACTCCTATAGAACAATTTTAGAACAGAAGGGAATGAAACCCCATGGGAAGACCAACAGTGTCAACTAGCCTGGACCCCTAAGAGATGCCAGAGACTAAGTAACCAACCAAAGAGCATACATAGGCTGTTCCAAGGCCTGTGACATATATGTAGCAGAGGGCTGCATTGTCTGGCCTCAGTGGAAGAATGTATGCCTAAACTTGTACAAACTTAATACCCTAGGCTGGGGTGGTAACCAAAGGGGAGGAACCTCTCAGAACTGAAGGGAATGGGGGCTGGAGGAAGAACTCCGGGAGTAGCAATTCACCCAAAATGAGGGCAAAATTTGGATTGTAAAATAATAATAATAATAATAATAATAATAATAATAATAATAATTTCTATTTACCTATATTAGGTCCAATTGAGAATACTGCTTTCCTTGGAATCATGGATGTACACGTTTAGGACCTATTCAAATGGTTCTTGGTATAACTATTCTTAAGAAGTTCTAGTATAAAGGAGTGTAAATTTTTCAGTATTCCTAGATAGGATATATGCATTAATTTTTACTATAAGAAAATAGTATTTTATCTTGATTTTCAAGGTATTTTTGGTATTGGCTTGGCACAAATTAATGTTTCATTTTTCTTTATAATGTTACTAAACTAAAAGAAATGACATAAATTATATAAAGAAAAAGATAACATGTGTTTTTGCAAAAGACAAATGTTTAACACTGAAATGCATTCAATTCCAATGGGACAGAAGAAAAGTAGTAAGGTTGGAGAGTGGCTGTTCAGTAGTGAGATGAAAAAGTTGTAGAGCTTTGTGGCAAGGGCAATTCTTCAATGCATGAGGTAGTAGTAAGCAAAGGGACTTTTAATGAAAATGAATGAAAAGGTGTCTGAGTATCATGGAGTATGACATTGGCTTTCTGGAAATACTGATGGTTAATTTAGTCTGGATCTAATCTAATTTATTATATACACACATAGCATTATTTTACTGCTTTACTTGTTTTGTATCACTGTATAAATAAAATCATGATTATTTGATTTGACATTTCTTCTAAATAAAATGATTCTGTTTGCAGTATTGATTTTATCTTGTACTAGTCACCAGAATCTCACCACATACCAATAAAAATTCAGATGTTTTTAAATATCTCAAGCCATTGAAAGTGCTTATATATTCATTTTTATGAGTTTACTTTTATGGCCTGAAAAAATATTTTTTCTTTTAAATCTCAAGTGGTAAAGCTTTAACCCCTAACTGACTCTTTTTTATGTAAATAGGTAATTAAATAAACCAAAATCATTGTAGGGTTTATTCCATTCTGACTGATGTCCTTACGGGAAAAAATATTTGGGTTATAGAAACAACAGTTCTTTTGTTTAAACATCCCATGAACTTGTTTCAGAAACACTAGCAAGGTAGTTTACTTTATATGTTCCTTCCATATACTGATGCTTCTTTTGTTAATTTGCATATTACACATATGTTCTTCCTTGGAGTCATGATAGGCTTTGACATTTGAAAACAGTTGTCATGTCATTCGTCAATTGGAAGTAGCTTTAATGTATTCCTTTTTCCCTTAATTAAACTATGATAATTCTAAACTTTCAAAAATTGTGTTATGATGTTGTTTCATACAATCATAGTATTTTCACAAGTGTTCTTCTCAATGTAAATCAAAGAATCCTAGTTCTATTACAAATGCATTCTTATTCAGCTTGTGTTCAGTTTGAATATCATGCACTTTTTTCAGGCTTATGGTTGCCAATAACATTGCTGACTGAAATGAAGACTAACCTCTTGTATAGAACTGGTAAAACATTAATAAAATTATATTCAATTCTGTTCTTCAGGAGAACAAGCAACTCTTATTTTTATCCAAGATGCATTCTATTGTTTGGTGTATGCCCTCATATGTGGTTTTACCTTCTCCCATTCCATCAACTTAATATAATGGAAATTGAAAAACCCAAGATGCATGATCTGTATCCTGCTATTTTAATATTTTTGTCTCTATATGAAGGATTCTTATTCATGTATTGATAGGCTTTGGACCATTCTTTAGCATGTTAGTTACAATAGACTTCAAAATTTTAGCCTAAATCTATTTCTTCTGGGATATTCTTTCTTATTCTCTTGATATGCTTCCTTTTTCAGTTTACATTTTATGATTTGTTTTACATTTAATCTTCTCCCATTCATGTACTTGATAAGTTGTTTATGTCAACCCTTATCTATATTTAGATTGTCTTTAACCAGGAAAGATGTTTATATGTTTATGTATCTATCCTCATTCTATAACACAAACATACAAGCACACACACACACACACACACACACACACACACAGCATTGAAAGTGTTGGGAGACCAGCATTCATAGAATTGATATAAGTGCCTTTCAATGTTCCCATGAGTAATACAAATATTATCGTTTATAAGTAGAGTATGAATGGTAGAGCTTTATTTAGACCATATCTCAAAAGTCCGTGTATCATTTACACTTACATTATTTTAAAAACAAAATTGTAGGCCGGGCGGTGGTGGCACACGCCTGTAATCCCAGCATTTGGGAGGCAGAGGCAGGCAGATTTCTGAGTTTGAGGCCAGCCTGGTCTACAGAGTGAGTTCCTGAACAACCAGAGCTATACAGAGAAACCCTATCTTGAAAAAAAAAACAAAAAAAATTAAAAAAAAAACAACAAAAAAATAAAATTGTAATGTTGCCACACCTAACTATTGGAAAACAAATCTGGCTGAGCTTAGGGAAGGGGGAAGTAAAATTTGCTGAACACCTTGAATGGACTTCTCTGAAGTGATTTCTCTTTAAATCTTAAGCAATATCAAGACATAGTATTATCATTATCTATATACCACATACAAAATGATAAGGCATAAAATGAAAAATATACTGAAGTTTAAATAGATAAACAATAGGTAAGTTCTTACTCCAGAGTCCATATCCTCCTTCCATCATCAGGCACATACACACAAACATGTACACAGGAACATGTAAATAAATACACAGAGGCACAGGCTGAGAGAGAGAGAAAGAGAGAGAGAAAGAGAGAGACAGAGACAGAGACAGAGAGACAGAGAGAGACAGAGAGACAGAGAGAAAGAGAAATAAAGTGAACTCCTTGAGACAAGAGATCAAATTTAATTTATCTTAAATTTCAGTGCTTAGTCCAACACTAAGCCCCAAATAAAAATCAGTGAATGAGTGCAGGAATAAATAAATGAGTGTTGACTAGCTTATTTATGCTAATATTTATGCAGTTGATGCTGCTGTCAGTTTCATTCACTTTTGTATTCAGGAAATATTATCAGATTTCTTCCTTACACCAAGTAAACTGACACAAATGCATGAGTATATACACTCAAAAACTTTTTTTTTCCATGAAATTAACTAGTCTAATAGTCTAGGGCTCTTAACATGTCTTCATATTATTAAATGAATTTTAGCTACTAGTAATCTGTACTTTTTTTTTTTTTGGTTTTTTGAGACATGGTTTCTCTGTGTAGTCCGGGCTGTCCTGGAACTCACTCTGTAGACCAGGCTGGCCTCGAACTCAGAAATCCACCTGCCTCTGCCTCCCAAGTGCTGGGATTAAAGGCGTGCGCCACCACAGCCCGGCTAGTAATCTGTACTTTAACAATGCTCTTGAATTATTGATTTGGTGATGTGTTCTGGGCAATAGTTCTTCATTGACATCTAGATCACCTTTTCTTGTTACCATTGTTGTTGTTGATGATGATTATGATGATGGTGATAATGTTTCTAGGTTTGTTTAAGAGACATTAATGAAAAGACCTAATATTGGACAACTCAAAGTCTCACCACTGTATCAGGTGCAGAGAATGTAAGATTGTTGAGTACTCAGCCCTACATACATATCTGTATCATACCCTTTCCTCTAAAGGCTAAAGGATAATTGCAGAAAGGGAATAGAAAGACTATAAGAAGGAGAGGATAATGAATAACTACAACAAAATAATGTTTTCTACATGCAACAGTATAATTTCACAGGTAAACTCACAGCAATGGTGATAACATGCAAAGGAACTACACCAAATTGAGCCAGGAAATACTCCAGATGAAGAAAGGCTGTGGGCATAAATCCTTCTCACAGTTGAGGAGCTATTGGTAATTGGGAGCTCCTTGGAGAGGACAACTCAGTTTTCTTTAAGAGTGGCTCCTGGTAGGTCACCTACACTCTAGTGGATTGGACTCCAATGACTAATTTTTAAAAGTAACACAAAAGTAAGGTATGTATGATAAACAGAATAGATATGGAAGGCATTGTGGGAATGAGTGAATGTGATCAAAATACAGTATGTGAAACTTTCAAGATATTTAAAGGAGACAGCATGCCCATTGTTCCCTTCCATTTTTTATGCTTATTTATTGTTTTAGGTGGAACACATGCATAAGACGTCAGTCAAAAAGAGAAAAACTACTGGGAAAAATACACTTAAAATTGTACTGTGTTTATCAAATGCACACACATACACACACACACACACACACACACACACACACACACACATACAGAATTAGTAAACAATTGCTTTGATTTTTAGCTGTCATTTTGTTTTCCTCCTAAGTAGGAATAGAGTCCTCATCCTACAAACATCTGTCACTAATCTAAATGTCAAGACATCAATATTACTGACAAGATTCTATGTTCACAGGTAAAAGCTTCTCTGGATATCTTGATTTAGTCCTTGTATGTTAAGATGCTCAACTGTGTTTAAAGTCTGGACAGAGTGTACTTGAATTCCAGGGCAATGTTCTTTCTGGAAATATTTTATATTTGTATTCTGATAATATTTACTTACCGTAATCAATAACATGATACCATGCACTGTTTATAGATGTCAATTTGAAGCACACACACACACACACACACACACACACACACATATATATATATATATATATATATATATATATTTGTTTTTTAAGCTCAAGTGATAATATCATAAAGCTCAAGTGATTAATTTTGAACATTGTCTATTTTCAAACTCTCTTATATGCTTACTCGATGATTTCAAAGTTTATTCAAAAACATTAATTTTTCAAAAAATGTTAAATTTGAAGATTCAGATACAATATCTAAAAGAAAAAACACATGAAAATCATTTTATAATAAACCTTATTATAGTGTTTACTTTGAAATCATTTTTGAAATATGAGTTACCAAGCCAAAGAAAACAGAATGTCAAGTATCCAATATATTACTTAAGAATTCACTGCAAATAAGATTTAATTAAAGAGATATATTGAAACACATTACTTTGGAGCTCTACATAATATTGAACTCTGAGTTCTTTAAATATAAAAGGTAGGCGGAATTGAGTTTATAAGGTGGTATCAAGGGCAATGAGTATGGTGATGCTAGCGGAAGAAAATATACTAGAAAGGCTTTGCTCAAAAATGTAGAAAAAATACATTTACAGATTATAAAATGACTGATATTGCTTCATAAAATGTAACAATCCCAATTCCCAACTCAAATGGTAGTTAACGTTTTCAGCATATTTCATTATGGATATTGATATTCAAAATAATTGTAAGGATTGTCAAAATTTGAGCATGTACAATGCATCTTAACAATGCATTATGTTTGCATTCGTTACTTCTCTGTGACAACATACTTGGTCAAGGCAACTTATAGTAGTTTTTGAGTTTACTCTTCTAGGAGCAGAAACATCCTTATGCTCTCTGACATACACTGGAAGTTTAGCTGAGTGCGCTCAAGCTGGGAGGATCCCCTTCACTTTATTCAATTGCAGAGCTGGCCTCTGTTTAATAGGGATAATCTCCTTAACAATTACACCTTTTCTTTTCAGCAGGGACCTTACCAGCTACTAACTTACTAGTGGTCTTTTTCTCTTCAAATTGTGGAAGATAATAGGGAAGGAGAATCTTCTAAAACAATATTTAGTTTTTTAAAATGTAAACTATAAAATATTTTTTGTAGATTTTAGGATGATTGATATGTTTCATGAACATGTAATGAACCATTCCAATGCCAACAAAGCACCTGGTAATATTTAAAATAAATTTATCAGAATTAAAATTGAATATTGCAATAACTACTCAAAATAGTTATCAGAGCATTCAAGATGAGAAGACACACAAAAATGAACTATATTCACCCTATAATATCACTGCTTTTGACCAAAATTTAAAACATTACTTTGAAAATTTATTAACAAACTTGTAGATTTCCAACCTTTTAACACTTTTAAAAAACAAGTATTACTGAAGGCAGCATGATGGTAGCAGATCCATTAAGTCTCACTGATGTAAATGATTGTCAATAAATCAGAGAGCATTGAGAGAGATTGTGTTGTCTAAATAATTCTTCTGATATGTAAGCAATTAGAAAAGTAATAGCAGAATTTGAAATTGACTAAACACCCTAAAATGAACAATACTGACTTGAATATCTTTAAAATTATATTAAGCTGAGGAAAGTCATTATCAAAATACCAGAAGTAGATATTTTGTTCAGTAAATATAAATGTGGTGTACCAACTAATATTTAATGAAATTCTTAGTTGTGTTGTGACAGTCTCTGTGAGTTCATGGGTGTCAGTCCTGAAAGACAGTTTCCTTACAGTTGTCTACCACTTCTGACTCTTAACAATCTTTTTACCTGGTCTTCCACATAGAAACCTGAGGAGAGGGATTTGATAAAGACATCTCATTCAGGACTGAGTGCTCCAAAGTCTATGACTCTGTACATTGTCCAATTGTGGATCTCTGTTTATTACCATATATTGCATGAAGCAGCTTTTCTCATGGAAGTTGACCAATGCTATGATCTATGAGTATTACAAAACATCCTTAATTTTACATTCCTTTATTTTTAGCCCAGCAGGTCTCAAAGTATGAGTTGCTTCCCCCAGGAGGGTTACAAATCAGATATCCTGCATACCAAATATTTACATTATGTTTTATAACAATAGCAAAGTTACATTTATGAAGTAACAATAAGACAATTTTATGGTTAAGGGTCATCATAGCTTGAGGAACTTTAGTAATGGGTCTCAACTACCATACTGCCATCGTTTGTTTTCTTGATTTTGGCCATTCTGCTTTGGGTCATATGAAATCTCAGAACAGTTTTAATTTTAATTTTCTGATGACTACGAATGTCAAACATTTTTAAGCACTTCACAGACACTTTTGTTTCATCTCTACAAGATTCTGTTTAGACCTATTCTCCATTTTAATTGGGTTATTTATTTTCTTCATGTACAAGAAAATAAATATGTATTCTAGATACTAAGCTTTTTTTATTCTATATATTCTTTATTTATATTTCAAATGATTTCCATTTTCCTGGATCCCCCCTCCCCAAAAGTCCCATAAGCCCTCTTCCCTCCCCGTATTCCCCAACCCACCCTTCCCACTTCCCTTTTCTGGTATTCCCCTACACTGCTGCACTGAGCCTTTCCAGAACCAGGGGCCACTCCTTCCTTCTTCTTGGACATCATTTGATATGTGGATTGTGTCTAGGATATTCCAAGCTTCTAGGCTAATACTAACC
The DNA here is from genome assembly GCA_964023405.1 of Apodemus agrarius. Taxonomy (NCBI): domain Eukaryota; kingdom Metazoa; phylum Chordata; class Mammalia; order Rodentia; family Muridae; genus Apodemus; species Apodemus agrarius. The sequence goes on along the minus strand of OZ030010.1, from coordinate 137,509,034 downwards.
TTCTATTAAACATATAATTGCTATATTTTCTATTCTGAAGTTTGTCCATTGCTATACAGAAAATTTTAACTTATGAGGTTGCATTTATTAAGTACTATTACTTAATATTCTGTCCTTAGTGCATAAGCTGCTGTTATCCTGTTCAGAAAGTCCTTTGAAACACAAAACTCACATTCTTTTCTGTCAGATATGGGGTATCTTATGTTGATGTCCTTGATCCACTTGGAGTTAAATGTTGTGCAGGGTGATAAAATGGTTTTGTTTGCATTCCTCTACATACAACATCCACTTTTACCAGCACTATTTGTTAAATATTCTGTCCTTTCTCCAATATGCGTTTCTTATTTCTTTGTTAAAAATCAGGTGTCCATAAATGTTACTGGAATTTCCAATCTCAATAAGAGCATATAAAACACAAAATCCAGTTAAGTTATAAGCTTTAAGCCTAGATTGGACAAATCAAACAGTATACTAACTTATTCCCCAGCTATGAGACCCCTTGCTACTTGCAGTTTCTCCTGGCCACATGGTTCTGCTCTATTATATTTTTTTCCTCTTCCTCTTCATTCTTTTCTCCTTCCACTCTAGTCCTCTTCTGCCTCTTTACCTGCCCCCACTCTCAAACCTCCAATCCTACCTTTGCTTTCCACTGCCCAACCACAGGCTCTACCCTTTATTGACCAATTAAAATGGAGAAAAGGTTCACATGAGATTACCTAAATACATAATATGGTTCTCATCTGGGCAAAACCTCTTCAGGAAACAGAATTGACATCAGAAAACAAACAAAATCAGGACAGTGAACAACACTTAGGTGTGTGGATTTATATTGGGGGTCTTCAGTTTAATTATGTTGATCAACATACCTGCTTTGAAGGCAGTATCATGCTGGTTTTAGTACTGTAGTTCTGTGATACAGTTTGAGATCATTGATGGTAATTCGTCCAGTAGTTCTTTTATTATTCAGATTATTTTCTCTCTCTCTCTCTCTCTCTCTCTCTCTCTCTCTCTCTCTCTCTCTCTCTCTCTCTGTGTGTGTGTGTGTGTGTGAGTGTGTGTTTCTATAATTAAGCTGAACTTTGCTCTTTTAATTTCTGTATAGAATTGTGTTGAAATTTTAATTGGGATTATGAATCTGTAGATTGTTTTCGGTAGGATGGACATTTTCACTATGGATCCGTAATTGTATGGATCCATGTGAGTTGGAGAATGTTTGTTTTCAAAAAATAGAATGCCAAAAGTCAAAATTATTTCCCTTCCCTTCCCTTCCCTTCCCTTCCCTTCCCTTCCCTTCCCTTCCCTTCCCTTCCCTTCCCTTCCCTTCCCTTCCCTTCCCTTCCCTTCCCTTCCCTTCCCTTCCCTTCCCTTCCCTTCCCTTCCCTTCCCTTCCCTTTCTTTGTTGTTTTATTCTGTATTCCTTTATGTAACTGCAAGATTATTATTTGTTTATAACATGAGGATCAAACTCAGGTCATTGGGCTTGGTAGCCAGTTCCTTTCTTTACTTAGCCATGCCATCAATCTCTTAATAAATTAAAATTTCATAACCTATCATATTATAACCGATTAGCTATTCCTTCATTATTTCCTAGAGGATCTATGATGTGTTCTAAATTGTTAGCATGAAGGAAGTTGATTCATGTCCCATTTCATATCAGGAAAGCCATCTGGTCAAGAGTATCTCCATGTTTGGATAAATAAAATTGAGACAACAGGTCTTTCATAAAAATAAACAGATTAAATCATTTGATATGTTTTTGTTATTATGGTTATTATTCTCTAATTTTATTTTGTCATACATGACTGTAGATTTATCTTAAAAGTCACTAAAGTTTTTGTCTTAAGAAATATTTCAGGTGCTTATTCTCTTCCCAGAATTGAATTAAGTTCATCAATGTCGGCAGCAAAAGCCATTCTAGATTTATTACTTTTTTATTAATTATATTTGCTTACTTTATATCCCAATCACATCTTCCCCTCCTCCTTCTCCTCCCAGTCCTTCTCTAACATTTTCCACCTGCAATCCACTTCTCTTTCCTTTCTTCTTAGAATATGAGAGGTCATTTTATGAGGTCCCGTTTGTCAATTCTGATCATAGAGCATAAGCTAGTATCATTCTGTTTAGGAAATTTCCCCTGTGCTTGAGGCTCTTCCCCACTTGCTTTCTATTAGTTTCAGCGTGTCTGGTTTTATGTGGAGGTCCTTGATCCACTTGGACTTGAGCTTAGTACAAGGGGATAAGAATGGATAAATTTGCATTATTCTGCATGCTAGCCTCCAGTTGAACCAGCACCATTTGTTGGAAAGGGTATCTTTTTTTCCACTGGACGGTTTTAGCTCTTCTGTCAAAGATCAAGTGACCATAGGTGTATGGGTTCGTTTCTGGGTCTTCAATTCTATTCCATTGATCTACTTACCTGTCACTGTACCAATACCATGCAATTTTTACCAGTATTGCTCTGTAGTACTGTTTGAGGTCTGGGATACTCATTCCCCCAGCAGTTCTTTTATTTTTAAGAGTAGTTTTAGCTATTCTCGTTTTTTTGTCATTCCAGATGAATTTGAGAATTGCTTTTTCTAACTCTATGAAGAATTGAGTTGGGATTTTGATAGGGATTGCATTGAATCTGTATATTATGTTTGGCAAGATGGCCATTTTTACAATGTTAATCCTGCCAATCCCAATCCAGGAGCATGGGAGATTTTTTCCATCTTCTGAGTCTTCATTTTTTTTTTTTTGATGAAAAAAGCAAGAGGATTTTCATTATTATCCAGCATGCTGGGGTCACCCTGCACACAGAGAAAGAAAGACACTCACTCTGGGATGTGCGAGCCTTTTATATAGTTCTCGGGGCTGCTGCCATTAGGCACAATGTGATTGGCAGAACAATGTTACCTTTAAATTAATTGGTTGTTAGGGGATGACATAGGTGGCCAATGGACTCTGGCCTTTCCTAGCTGCAGGGACCACTCTGTGGTCTGAGGAATGTAATTTAGCCTCTCTTTTCTGGGAGGGGCCAGTGTTCCAAGACCTTTTCAAAGCATCTGAGTTAACCCTTTCTTTCCCCGCTTTCTTTTTTGTGCATGCTTCAATCCTGAAGCAATTGCTGGTATTCTGATGCCTCATACTCCTGATCTTCTGTATCTAGTTCTTTGTATCTCTGCTTTAAGATCATTAGCTGTACTGTACCTTAGTGTTTCTTAACAATAGTGACCAAGCGGTTCAAAATGTTGGGGCCAAAAGTCAACTATAGTTGGAGAACTATTAGGGGTCCTAACAGGGTAAACAACTCCGCATGGTCTATATAAGAGCAACACTCCTCAGCTAGGGCAGCACATAGTCCTCCTATCCTGTAGTACTACTTCTGATAATGAAGTCACTAATTCTTGAAGGTGACTGGTTGAAGTTTCTATTTTCTCTATATCTAAATTAATGGCTGTCCTCAGACTCTCATAATTTTCCCCTAATAAGACCAGAGTGGAAGTCCTGGTGGCTGCCCTGGCCATCTCTAACCCCAATAGAAGGGAGACAGTGAATGCCATAACAGATTTGGCAAATGGGCACATAGAATGGGTGAAGGAACCAGAATCTAAGGGTACCACCAGGCAGATATGATCAAGGTCGAGTGATCTTGAGCTTGAGCAGACTGGCTATCTTCTGTACCATCCAGCAGGGGTCTGAAGAGCTGGGCATCTGTAGGTTTCACATGGGAAGCATACACACAGGCTGTAGTGCTGTCCACCATAAGGCCTGTGGGAGTGTCTAGTAGCACAAGGAAGGGTCTCTTTGATCGGGGTCCCAGCGACTATTCCCTGAAGCCTTCTTACACAGATTAAGTCACCTGTCTGGAAGCAATGAGGAATCTCTGGCATCCCTGGAGAATTTAAGGAAGACAGTTTGGGCCAAATCTCATGTTTTAGGATACCTCCTGGGAGGGCCGAGTAGACAACAAAGGAGTTGAGGTACCAAAGATGATCTCAAAAGGGGTCAGGTTAAAATGGCAGGGTCTGTTCAGGGGCACCACACAGCCTGAACCAGTCTCCAAGGTCCATTTAGTTAAGGTCTCTGATATGGTTTTGTTTATTTTCTCTACCTACTCTGAGCTCTGGGGACAGTATGCCCAATAATGCTTCTAATTCTTCCCCAATCTCTGTCAATTCCTGACTTACCTTAGAAACAAAAACAGGACCATTGTCTGATCCAATTACCGTGGCCACTCTGAAACTCAGGAAAATTTCTTCTAATCATGGCAGCTGTTTCCTGCTTGGTAGGGAAAGTCTCAACCCATCCTGAGAAAGTATCCATAAACACTAGAATGTATTTGTAACCATATTTTCCTGTCTTAACTTTTATAAAATCTCTCAATATACTCTAGGCTGTTCTGTATTTCTTTTGTCCTGTTTACTCTTTGCTGCATAAGCATTCACTTGCTGACATACCTTACACTGTTCTATTATCTCTATGGCCCAAAACTTGAGTCATAAATATATACTTTAGTTCCCTTAACTGCCTGGACAGGAGTTTTATCCCCTAAATGTGTCAATCAGTGTACTTAGCCTAGTAAGTCTTTTGCTTACATTCTGGGGAGTATAGTTCTCTTTTCTTGTGTGTACCCTCACTTGGTAATGGTTAGTATGGTGGCTAGCAATCTGAGTCAGTATATTCTAAGTGAGGCCATGTCTTAATTTAGTCCCATTTCCCAGTGGGTGTCTCTTGCAGGCCCATAACTAGTATAGACTCCTGCATAGCCACTTGTGGAGCCACTTGATATTGTCCACTGAGTCTTTTCCCTTCTGACAGCCAGGGCAGTAAATAATAAAATTGCCAGCTTCATAGGGCATCTACAAGGTCCAGGAATTCCTGTTTGTTTCCTCTGATGTGACCAGTCCTACCTCTTGGCATATAGCCCTGTGGATATGGGCTGTGGCAGAGGCATACCTACTATCCACATGGATGTTAATTTTCTTCCTAGCTCCAAGTTTCAAGGTCTTGGTGAGGGCAATTAGCTCCACTTTCTGAGTTGAGTGCTAGGGAGTAGAGGTTCTAACCAGATAACATTTTTGCTGTCCACCATAGCAGCACCTGCTCATCTCTGACCTTCATGGAGAAAACTGTTCCCGTCTTTAGCTTTGACTTTTGACAGGGGTCAGTCTCTTGGACCAGTTAGCTGTGGCCAATCATGCAGAAAGTATATCTGGGACCCTATTTTGGAGAATATGTCACATTCCAACAGAGGCTAGGGGTAGTCTGGGGCAACCCTAAGTGAATGGGCTACCCATCCCATCCCTAGGTCCCTTGATTTTCGGGTAGTCCATGAATACCTTTTGGTGTTAGTGGCTTCTTGGACTTAAGATCTTTTCTTGGAAACAGGGCCACTGACTTGGAGGACCATGTGTTGAGTCCCTGTGTCCACCAAGAACTGAGTGGGTTTCTCCTCTACTCTCAGAGTTACGCTGGGTTGGAGAAGGTGGTCAGAACCCCATCTCTCCTAGTCATTGTCTTCAACTTGGGCTAACACCTTTGCCATGTGGTGGCTTTTTAACCCAAGGTCTGGGAATTCCTGTTCCGAGCTTCCATTAGGGTACTCTTGGGCCTCTCTCCTGGTAGTATGCACACTAGTCCTTTTCTGTCTCTCTTCTCTGCTTTTCCTAACTACTGTAGCCAGGACTCTCTGTAGCTTCCTTCCCTGTCACTTTCCTTTCTTTCTTTTTCCCTGTTCCCTCTCCTCCTCTGTTTCCCTGTAATGGTAGACTTTCTCAGCAACATGCACTAAATCCCTCTACAGACTTTCTCAGCAACCTGCACTAAATCTCTCTACAGACTTTTTTTTTCTCTTTCTCTGCTCCTTCTCCTCCTCTGTCTCCATGTCTCAGCAAACTGTATTAAATCTCTCAATGGCTTATTCTTTTTCACTAGCCTCTGAAGCTTTTTCCTGATATCTCTACTAGCCTGGTTTATAAAAGCCATTGTCCCAGTAGTTTTATATTCCTTGCCCCTGGGGTCATAGAGTGTATATTGCCTCTATTATCTGCTCTAGAAAGGCTGTGGTCCCTGTTTAACCTCACATACCTTGGACAATTTTGTGGGTTGCCATGCAACCCCTTTGAGACCTGCCCATGGAGTCTGGTGGTGGACCTTCAGGTGCCCCTTACCTTTTGTCATTTTAAAGTCCCAGTGAGGTTTATTCAGGGAAAGCCAACTTTCAAGGCAGCCTGGTCAATTGATGGCAACCCCAGAGTCTGAGTGGGTTTCTTTTTGGCTTCCTGTATTATAAATAAGACAGTATCAAAGCGATTAATCAATCTCTTGGGCAATATGACCTTAGTGAGAGAGCCATCACGGTATAAGGAGAGGTGGTCTCAGGTCTCCTCCTGATCTGCTCGTGTGGTCCTCTTTTCCTCCCTCTCTCTAGCTCCTTTTCCTCTCTTCCCTCCAATCACTGGCCTATCACTGTCTCATTGTGAATAGATAGGAAATCTTGTAACATTTTAACCTTTCTATTTAATAAAAAATTCCTCTCTAAGTATAAAATGAGCATAACTATAACGATTTTGTAAAGTATAAATTATAATATAGACCTAACACCAAGTTTATCATCTCTGTCAATCAAACAGAACCTTTGCCATCTGTATTATCTTAGAAGAGTATAAGAATAAACACCTGACTCATGTCTTGGCTATAAATTTTATGTCATCTGAAAACCATCTATTTAAATCTATATTAGCTCTGTCAAAGTTTAAGAGCTTGGGATGGTTATGAGACTAACAGTCTTCAACCCCATCAGAAATCCAAGAGTGACCAATATTAACTGAAAATATAGTCAAATGATAGAGACTGCTGAATATTTGGTCAGTTTATACTTCAAAATGTTGAAGCATTGTTCTTTAGCCTTGTGGCCCATGAACATCTATCTGACAGACATTAGAGAAACAGGAATATTAAAGACTCGCCTACTCTGTCTTGACAGATTTAAGCTGTGCTAAACCTGAATGTGTGTCCTTTCTTTGGACAGCATTTGTAGAAGAAGAGAGGCAATTTTTGCCTAGTGGCTGTCTTGCAAGATTTTAATCAAAATAGCTGAAAATTGTCAAGACTTAACAGTTCAGAGATGCTATAGATAGATAGATAGATAGATAGATAGATAGATAGATAGATAGATAGATAGATAGAATAGACAGGCAGACAGACAGACAGACAGACAGACAGACAGATAGATAGATAGATAGATAGTCTTCAAAGGTGTCAGAAGTCCATAGACTGTGACATTCTATGTTATTCATTTCACTTGTTGAGACTAGTCTGCACCCAACAGCTTCACTGTCTTAGATTCAAAGAAGATATTGAGCATCTGTGAATTACTCCAGCTGTGGCAAGACAACAACAAATTTGGAAAAAAGTCTTTACCAGCCCTATATATGACAGAGGGTTAACATCCAATATATACACAAAGAACTCAAGAGGTTAGACTCCAGAGAACCAAATAATCCTATTAAAAATGTGGTACAGAATAATATCCACTTATCAGTAAGTGCATTCCATGAGTATTCTTTTGATACTGGGTTACCTCACTTAGGATGATATTCTCCAGTTTCATCCATTTGTCTAAGAATTTCATGAATTCATTGTTTTTAATGGCTGAATAGTACTCCATTATGTATATATACCACATTTTCTGTATCCATTCTTCCATTGAGGGACATCTGGGTTCATTCCAGCTTTTGGCTATTATAAATAGGGCTGTGATGAACATAGTGGAGCATGTATCCTTATTAAATGCTGGGGAATCCTCTGGGTATATGCCCAGGAGTAGTATAGCGGGGTTCTCTGGTAGTATCATGCCCAATTTTCTGAGGAATCACCAGACTGATTTTTAGAGTGGTTGTACCAGCTTGCAACCCAACCAGAAGTGGAGGAGTGTTCCTCTTTCTTCACATCCTTGCCAGCACCTGTTTTCTCCTGAGTTTTTGATTTTAGCCATTCTGACTGGTGTGAGGTGAAATCTCAGGGTTATTTTGACTTGCATTTCCCTGATGACTAAGGAGTTTAAACATTTCTTTAGGTGTTTCTCAGCCATTCGATATTCCTCAGGTGAAAAGTCTTTGTTTAGCTCTGTACCCGATTTGTTAACGTGGTTATTTGTCTCTCCAGAGTCTACCCACTTGAGTTCTTCCTATGTCTTGGATATAAGCTCTCTGTCAGATGTAGGGTTGGTAAAGATCTTGCCATTTTGTCCTTTTGACGGTGTCCTTTGCCTTACAGAAACTCAGTAATTTTATGAGGTCCCATTTGTCAATTCTTGATCTTAGAGCATAAGCTATTGGTGTTTTGTTCAGAAAAATTTCCCCTGTGCCCATGTCCTCCAGGGTCTTCCCCAGTTTCTTTTCTATTAGTTTCAGTGTGTCTGGCTTTATGTGGAGGTCCTTGATCCACCTGGACTTGAGCTTAGTACAAGGAGATAAGAATGGTTCAATTTGCATTCTTCTGCATGCTGACTTCCAGTTAAGCCAGCACCATTTGTTGAAAAGGTTGTCTTAGACAGGCAGAGCCAGGTACATAGACATATCCCAAGTCTAACATCCTTTGTGTCTCAGTCCGTCAGGCTTCTGTCTGCACCCAGGGCCTAGGCAGCTCTGCAGGTCTTCTGTGTGCCAACCCTGTTGGGGGTCATTTACCCTGCAGACTGACCAGCACTTGGAGGGGCTCTCTGCAGTCTTGGTTCCTGGACACTGGACAGATATGACAGGCAGCACCAGGTTCAAAGACATAGTCCAAGTCTAACATCTGTTGGGTTTCAGCCTGTCAGGCTTCTGCCTGCACCCAGAGCTTGGGCATCTCTGTTGGCTATCTGTGTGCCAGCCCTGTCAGGGAACATTTTCCCTGCAGAGTGATCAGCACTTGGAAAAGGTCCCCACAGCATCCACCATCTTCACTCCCTGATGGACCAGACAGACAGTACCAGGTAGACAGACAATCCTAGTATGGCACCGGTTGGGGCAAGATACACCAGGGCTCCAACAGCACCCAAGAGGAGGGCAGCACATCAGCAATCTGTGCCAGGGGAAACCCAGTCATCCAGTGATGCAGAAATAGCCTTATAGGCACACAGGAGGTTCAAGAACCAACCAGTAACAACAAGACAAACTAATGCCACAGATAACCAGATGGCAAAAGTCAAATGGAGGAATGTTACTAACAGAACTCAAGGCAATATGGCAGCATCTGAACCCAATTCAAGAACAGCAAGTCCTGGATACCCCAACACACCAGAAAAACAAGATTTGAATTTAAAATCACTGGTCATAATGCTGTTAGAGGAACACAAGAAGGACATAAATAAATTTCTTAAAGAAATACAGGAGAAAATGGATCAAAAGGTAGAAGCCCTTACAAGGGAAACACAAAAATCATTTAAAGAAATTCAGAATAGGGGACAAAAGATAGAAGCCAAGAAAGAGAAAATGCAAACATCAGTTAAAGAAATACAGGAGAACTTGGGTCAACAGGCAGAAGTCATGAAAGAGGAAACACAAAAATCTCTTAAAGAATTACAGGAAAACACAAACAAGTGAAGGAACTGAGAAAAACCATCCAGGATCTAAACACAGAGTTAGAAACAACTAAGAAATCACAAAGGGAGACAACTTTGGAGATAGAAAACCTTGGGAAGAAATCAAGGGTCGTAGATGCAAATATCAACAACAGAATACAAGAGATAGAAGTAAGAATCTTAGATGCTGAAGATACCATGGAAACCATGGACTCAACAGTCAAAGAAAATGCAAAATGCAAAAAGTCTGTAAACTAAAACATCCAGGAAATCCAGGACACAATGAGAAGACCAAACCTAAGGATTATAGGTATAGATGAGAGTGAAGATTTACAACTTAAAGGGCCAACAAATATGTTCAACAAAATTCTGAAAGAAAACTTCCCTAACCTAAAGAAAGAGATGTCCATGAATATACAAGAAGCCTACAGCACTCCAACCCAAACAGACTGGACAAGAACAGAAATACCTCCTGTCACATAATAATCAAAACCCCAAATGTACTAAACAAAGAAAGAATATTAAAATCAGTAAGAGAAAATGGCCAAGTAACATATAAAGGAAGACCTATCAGGATTACACCAGACTTCTCACCATAGACCAGGAAAGCTAGAAGATCCTGGGAAGATGTCATACAGAATCTACAAGAACAAAAAAGCCAGCCAAGACTACTATCCCCAGCAAAATGCTCAATCAACATAGATGGAGAAAACAAGATATTCCACTACAAAACCAAATTTACAAAATATCTTTCCACAAACCCAGCCCTACAAAGGATAATAGGTTGAAAATGCCAATACAAGGAGGGAAACTATACCCTGTAAAAAGCGAGATAGTAACCTTCTTTCATGTAACCCCAAAGAAGATAACCACTCAAATATAATAACATCAAAAATGACAGGAAGTAATAATAATTATTCCTTAATATCTCTTAACACCAATGGATTCAATTCCCCAATAAAAAGACATAGACTAACAGACTGGATACGAAAACAGGACCCTACATTTTGTGGCATGCAGGAAACACACCTCAGTGTTAGAGACAAACAATACCTTAGAATAAAAGGCTGGAAGAAAGTTTTACAAGCAAATGGTCTCAGGAAACAAGCCAGAGTAGCCATTCTTATATCAGATATAATTGACTTTCAATGTAAAGTCATCAAAAGAGACACTGAAGGACATATCTTGCTGGTCAAAGGAAAAATCCTCCAAGAAGAACTCTCAATTCTGAACATCTATGCTCCAAATGCAAGGGCACCCTCATTTGTATAAGAAACTTTATTAAAGCTCAAAGCACACGCTGCACCTAACACAATATTTATGGGTGACTTCAACACTCCACTCTCCTCAATGGACTGATCAGGAAAACATAAACTAAACAGGAATACATTACATCTAAGCCCAAGAAGAAGCAACAAGAGGCCCCTGGTCCTAGAAAGGCTAAGTTTAGCAGTGTAGGGGAATACCAGGACAGGGAAACAGAAAGGGGTGGATTGGGGAACAGGGGAAGGGAAGAGTGCTTATGGGACTTTCAGAGTGGGGTGATCCAGGAAAGGGGAAATCATTTGAAATGTAAATAAAGAATATATCAAATAAAAATTAAAAAACAAATGTGGTACAGTGGTAAATAAAGAATTCTCAACTGAGGAATACTGAATAGCTGAGAAGCACCTAAAAATGTTCAAACTTCTTAGTCATCAGGGAAATGCTAATCAAAACAACCCAGAGATTCCACTTCACACCAGTCAGAATGGCTAGAATTGAAAACTCAGGTGACAGCAGATGTTGGCAAAGATGTGAAGAAAGAGGAATACTCCAACACTCCTGGTGAGATTGCAGGCTGGTACAACTACTCTGCAAATGTATTTCGTAGTTCCTCAGAAAATTGGTCATAATATTAACAGAGGACTCAGCTGTACCTCTCCTGGGCATATACCCAGAAGATTCTCCAACATGTAATAAGCACACATGCTCAACTATGTTCATAGCAGCATTATTTATAATATCCAGGCATTCTACTCCATGTACTGTCACTATACTCAGACACTAATGTGGATACCAGCAAGTGCTTGCTGACAGGAGCCTGATATAGCTCGCTCCTTAGAGGCTCTGCCAGTACCCAACAAATACAGAGGTGGGTGATCCCAGCCAACCATTGGACTGAGCACAAGGTCCCTAATGGAGCAGCTAGAGAAAGGACCCAAGGAGCCGAAGGAGCTGTCAGCCACATAGGAGGAACAACATTATGAACCAACCAGTATCTCCAGAGCTAACAGGGACTAAACTAACAACCAAAGAGTACACATGGAGGGGCCCATGGCTCCAGCTGCCTATGTAGTAGAGCATGGCCTTGTTGGATATCGAAGGGAGGAGAGGTCCTTGGCCCTGAGAAATCTCGATGTCCCAGTGTAGGGAATACCAGGACAGGGAATTGAGTGTGAGTGTATTGGCAAGCAGGGGGAATGGGGGGTGGATAGGGTGTTTTCAGAGGGGAAACAAGACAGGGGATAACATTTGACATATAAATAAAGAAAATATCTATTAAAAAAGAAGATAGGAGGTCTCCTGTGGATATCAACCATCCTTGGCATATCTAGGAGCAGTAAGACTTATCTTCTCCAATTGAGCCTAGACAAGGCATTCTCATTAAGGGAAAGTGATCCAAAGGCAGGCAAAAGAATCAGAGACAGTCCCTGATGTTTGGAATTCCACATGAAAACCAAGCTACACAAGTGTTACATATGAGCAGAGAGTCTATGTCAATACCATGCATACTATCTAGCTGGTGGTTTAATCTCTGTTAGGCCCAATGGGCCCAGGTTAGTTGATTTTATAGGTCTTTTGCAGTGTCCTTGAATACTCTGGTGCTTATAATCCTCTTCAACTTCTGCAGAATTCTAAAAGATGCACTCAAATCTTCATTGTGGGTTTCTGCATCAGTTTCCATCAGTTGCTGGGTGAAGCCTCTTTAATGACAGTTTTGCTAGGCTCCTTTCTACAAGTATAGCAGGATATCATTAACAGTGTCAGTGGTGAAGGTAGGAAAAATTGTACATTAAAGCTTTTGTGGCCATGTTTAAACCACAGTCAGGACTATTATTATTAAAACAATAAAAATAAAAAATTAACTGATTCTATAGGTACATTTGGTAATATCATTTAGAGATGGGAAATATTTCTCATATTATACATATATATGCATATATACATTTACTACATATGGATATGTACATATATCATACATACAAAAATAGAAATTTTATACTTTTTATAACTTTAGAAAAGCAGTAAAATTAAAAGAACCACAAGTCTTAGTGGCTTATATAAATGTGCTGACTATTCTCTTTGCCCTGCTTTTATATTTTACCAGGATTATGTTTCTGACAGTTGGAGCAATTTCAAGTTACCTACAGAATCGGAAGACTAATGTGCTTGTACCAATATTTGTAGAAGAGCCTAAGATTTTCCTTTGCTGTGCAATCTAAAGGAAGCAGTGAACTCAATTTTGAGTGATGAAACGAGGATATAAAAACAAATGACAGAAATTCTTTAAAACACATTTAATAACATATCCAATACATTTGAAATGGTGTTTCCTTATTCTGACTGATAATTGTTTTTAGCATCTCTAAACTTTAGACTTCAACAGGAAGAGGAGGATTTCAGTCTTTTGTGATTATAGGGTCTATAAGGATTTGGTGTGGTGTTGTGATAGTGGTAGTGGTGGTGGTGTGTGTGTGTACCACTGAGCCACATCCCAGCCAAAATGTTCTCTATAGAAAAAAATAAGATGCTAAAAAAGTAGACAAAATGTGGTAAATGTAGGAATATTGATGAACAGAGAATGGGTTTCTAAGGGACTATGAAAAAACTGAATCATGTTGCATAGAAGGAAGAAAGAGCAATAGAAAAATGAAGTATATCATATTCCTAGTACCAAAAGCAACCCTGGAGGTTTTCAAATAAGGGAGGTAATCAGCAGTCCAATCAAGTTGTGACACCAATGAACCATGAAAACAAGTATTATGTAACAATAACCCTAAGGGTACAGTAGTGACATGCGTGCCTTGACAGTAACCAATAGCTCTCCAGTTGAACTTAAGAGGGAAATTGTGCCTGGTACTGAAAAATGTAGGCAACTTCCCAGGGCTAGGGAAGTCATGTATCTTGGAGAAGAATGCACAACCAACTGCTACTTTATTAAATCAGCTGAGAGTGGAAAAATATAGTCTTCCCCAAGGAAGAGCACACCAGTTGTTTATCTAATATCAAATAGTCAGCCCTGAAACAAATATATAAGTAGAATTATACAGACTGAGCAGGTGCAGGTTGCATATAGAAATACACACACACACACACACACACACACACACACACACACAAATGTGTATGTGACAGCATTTGATGAAAAAGGGGCCAGGAAATTGAAAGATAGAAAAGAGGGAAAATGGGAAGGCATGGAGGGAGAAAAAGGAGGTTATCATGTAAGTATATTATAATCTAAGAAACTAAAAGAAATATTTTAAACATATTTTAAATAGTGATAAAAACATTTTGAATAAGCAGACTGTTGAGATTATGTTTCCATAGTGATGATTAAGTTCTTGCTGCACAAATGTGATGACTGGATTCCAGAACTTTACCAAATATGTAAAGCAAGGAGGTATGGTGACCTGCTTACAATCCCAATACTAGGGTGGAAGGTGGATGCAGGGACTCCACAGGGCAAAATAGACTAATCTGGTGGGCTCTGGCTTGAGTAAGACACTTTGCCAAACCAATAAGGAGAAGAGCAATTAAGGAAGACATAAAAGTTCAACCTCTGTTTTCCATAACAATGTGTACCTGTATACCTGTACCCTTATATCCATATGTGAACACATATGTGAACATGTATACACATATGCACATCACACACATACACACACACAAAACAGAAAACTGCTAATTTCAGAAGAATTGATGAAGTTCAATTATTATCATTTGTAGTTTTTTCCTATTTTTTATGTATCTGAATAATAATTATGTGTCAGTTTTAGACAGATGCTTTTTAGGGATGTGGTTAAGTGAGTAGCCACTGAAGTGAGAATGACCATGCAATTAGACTTATATTTAAACAAATATAAGAGGTTCCAGACAGCTGTGGTGAATCCTAATTAATTTGATAACAAGTGGTTGAGCTGCCAATAAATAAATCCAAGAAGACTGCTTTTAGAAATATTGTCAATGAAGCAAAAATAAAAATAATCTTGAACTCCATTTAATAATACTAAACAACACCATTTCATATTGGCACAGAAAAATGCAAGGAAGACTGGACTAGGAATTGTCTTTTCCTCTGAGAGTCTTAAATTTCATAGATATGAAGAACAGAATCCAAGATACTGGGATAAACATTGTAGTGAAGGCAGTGAATTCTGAGGCCAACACTTAAAGTCACAGTACCAAAGGATTGTCAAGTCAAAACAAATTTTCACTTCATATAGAAAGACCTTATTCAAGAATTTTATCATGCTTTGATGTTAAGAATGTTCAATTCATTCTGCTAGCTCTCAGGGCTTCTCTCCTACCTCCCTCCTACTCCAGTACCTGATTATGTTCTGATTTTCCCCTCTCCCTCCCCTTTCCCATCCAGGTCCCTCCTTCCCTCTGCCTCCTGTGATTGTTTTCTTCTCCCTCCTATGTGGGATTGAAGTATCCTCATTTGGGCCATTCTGCTTGTTAACCTTGAGTTCAGTGGAATATATCCTGGGTATTTTGTACTTTTTTGGCTAATATCCACTTATTAGTGAGTATATACAATGCATGTCCTTTTGGGTCTGGGATATCTCACTCAGGATGATAATTTCTAGTTCCATACATTTAACAGCTAAACTCACAATGTCCTCATTCTTACTAGCTAAATAGTATTCTACTGTGAGAAGTATGGGGACCCTCTAGGAAGTACCAGAGACATGGGAGGTAAGAGACTTTCAGAGCTCAAAGGGAAGTACCTTAGAAGAAATACCCAACAGTGAGGAAAGGGAACTCATAATATCAATCTCCAGTAGAAATACAGGGCATCAAGTGGAGGAATGGAGTTGCCATCCCACAGTCACAAATTCTGACCTGGAATTGTTCCTGTCTAAATGCACTTCAGGGGCAAAAATGGAGAAGAGACTGAGGGAAAGACTATGGTGTGCTTACAGACAGGAGCATACCATGGCTGTCCTCTGAGAGGCCTAACAAGCAACTGTCTGAGACAGAGCCAGATACTTATATCAAACCAATAGACAGAAGCTGGAGACTCCTGTGGTTGACTTAGAGAAAGGCTAGAAGTAGCTGAGGAGGAGGGCAACCCTATAGAAAGACCAACAATCTCTACTAACCCAGACTCCTGAGATATCTTATACACTGAGCCAACAACCAGGCAGCATACATGAACTGGTCTGAGTCGCCCAATACATATAGAGCAGAGGACTGCCAGGTCTGGCCTCAGTGTGAGAAAATGTGCCTAACTCTTGAGATAATTGAGGCCTCAGGAAGTTGGGAAGCCTGGCCAGTGGTGGGGGATGGGCATCCTCTTGGAGACAGGGTGTGACAGTGGGACAGGTAAGTATGGGATGAAGAACTGTGGGAAGGAGGACTGGGAGGAGTCAATGACTGGACTCTAATAAATAAAAGTACTTTTTAAAAAAGAATGTTCAAGTATCAATATAAAACATAAAACGTTTTCTCCTTTATAGAGAAAAGTGATTAGAAATTGATGGGAGATCAGAAAGTGAGAGCAGGTGAACAGACTGTATTCAGTGGTGCTTGCTCAAGCTTGTAAATAATCATAGTACAGAGTCTTATGTGCATCTGGTTAGACTTAAAACTCATGACACAGTTGAATATCGAATCATTTATTTGTTATTTTTGCCTCTATGTCCAAACTGTTGAGATTACAGTTATGCTACCACCATGTGTACCTACCCATACAATTCTTTCTTTCTTTCTTTCTTTCTTTCTTTCTTTCTTTCTTTCTTTTTTTTCTTTTCTTTTCTTTTTTTTTTTGAGACAGGGTTTCTCTGTGTAGCCCTGGTTGTCCTGGAACTCACTCTGTAGACCAGGCTGGCCTCAAACTCAGAAATCTGCCTGCCTCTGCCTCCCAAGTGCTGGGATTACAGGCGTGCGCCACCACTGCCTGGCTACAATTTTTAATAAAAACCTTTCTGAACCAGACACAAGACAAAAGAACATTGAAGTTTCATGAAGACATATTTTATTTGAAGTATTCACATAAGCTGAAGCACAGTTTCCCACAGCTTCACTAGTTAATTATGTTCAATGTTAGAAAAACTTTACCAACATTTTCTTTGTGAACTTAATATTCTTGATCGTTATATATAGGAAAATGTCTTCAAATGTACAGTTTTTATGTTGTCTCTTGGAGACTTACTCTTTTCTGAAGAGGAAATGGATGGGGAGTGGATCTGGGAGAGAGTGGAGGAGGGGTGTGAGGAGGAATTGAGGGAAAGAAAACTATGGTAAAGATGTATTGTATGAGAGAAGAATTTTTTTCTTTTTTCTTTTTTTTCCCAAGACAGGGTTTCTCTGTGTAGCTCTGGCTGTACTGGAACTCACTCTAGATCAGGCTGGCCTCGAACTCAGAAATCCACCTGCCTCTGCCTCCCAGGTGCTGGGATTACAGGCCTGTGCCACCACCGCCCAGCTGAATCTATTTTCAATAGAACAAACTAAAAAGAATAAAGAATGTTTTATAATTTATTTAGTTACAAGTACAAAAACAAAACTTTGTGCTAATCATAGAAATAGAATGATACATAGTCAGTAATGACCTGTTTTGCAAGTATAAGGCTGGCTTGTCTACACATATTGACAAAACTCATAAGGGAAACTAACTCTTGTAGTTCCAGAAACATTATTTATGAGAGTTAAGATTATGACAAAAAATTCTCAGAAAACCATGAAAAAGAATTTCCGTAAAGCAAAAGGAATGTATATCACACACACACACACACACACACACACACACACACACACACACACACACCTGTTTAATTGAAACATAGCTAAAACTTTCACCATATGTGGACTAAAGCAAAATGTCAATAATCTTATCAGCCCTATTTAACATTTTCTGAAGGACTTAAACAGTACAAAAATGAAAGTTAGTGTATGTTAAATTGATCTATGGCAAAGGTGTATTATAAAACAGTCAGAAAGATTATCTTCAGTAACATATACTGGATCAATTAGGAAGCTGTGGTTCCGAGTTCTGTTTCAACCCTTGGGGTGTTCAGGCACCAGTGCCCATCTGGTCGGGAAGGATCTAGCAGAGATGGAGAGAGTAGGTTCTTCAGGGTTCCAGTCTGGCAGTGAAAGCTAGGGGTATATGGGGCCTTCTTTAAGGATTTTTGTGTTAAAACTCTCAGTCGATAGATATTCAGTGAAACAGCTGGCTTAGAAGAAATGAAATAAAACAGCTTGCATGCATAAACTTTATTCAGGGTAAAAAAGGAATATATATGAACCTTGGTATGTGGGACAGGGTTTCTAGGTGAATGTAGTTCAGTGGTTGGAACTGAACTGTATTGGGAATGCCTCATTTGCATGGGGAGCTGTTCCAGGATTCCCAGGTGCTTGCTGATCTAGAGAGAGGAAGTAGAACCTGTAATTTTGCCAAGAACTATGTGATATTACTTAGGGAGAAAATATGGGGGCCAGTCTCCCTAGATCAGACAGAAGAATATTCCTTAATGGAAAATAGAGTCCTCTATTTTGTGCCCAGCTCAGGGGAGCTGTCTAGATATGGTATACTGACCTTAAATAGCAGGATCCAATAGAAATCTTCATGAACATAAATCTCATTGGTATGTAAAAATAAAATTTCAGCTCTATGAAATTGAAAATATTTAAATATTTGATAGAAACCATAGGAAAAATTGTGTCATATAGAGAACTGCTTCTTTGACAGGATTCTAAGTAACATTTTCTACATATAAGTGATAGTGAGAAAATAAATATTATTGAAATTAAGAAATTGGACCTGGGACGTTAGAGAGAGCAATCAGGAGTTAAGAATAGGAGCTGCACTTACAGAGGATGTGAGCTCAATTTCCTACACCCACGTGGTTGCTCACAGCCAACTCTAACTCCAGGTCAAAGGGATCCAATGCCCTCTCTGGCCTCTTAGGCACTGCATGCATATTGTGACATATAGGAAAATGTAAATGCTAATAAAATATTTTGTAAAGAATGAACACACATATCAACATATGAGAATTCTTATATGTAATATAAATACTTTCAACTTAAGTATTTGGAGGTGGGATCAAAACTCCATGTTAGGATACTTATCTTTCATGCATGAGTCACTTGGGTTTAACTGCCAGCACTATCAAGAAGTAAATTTTAATTTAGATATGGAAAGCTTATAAACTTCATGTTTAAAAGAATAAAGAGTTAAGCCTTAATGTGGAGAAAACACTGTGTGAGCCTGTCTCTGAACCTGTCTCTCTCTCTCTGTGTATAGTGTATATATATTTTCTCATGTATTATATATATATATATATATATATATATATATATATATATTCTTACATGTAATACAAATACTTCTTTCAAAGGAAATTTCAAAGGAAACAGTAAGATCATTTAAGCAATATTACCAAAGTTTCATTTCAAGTGTCATTTATTAATTGGAGAAAGAATGCATGCCACAGTGAGCATGTGGAGGTCAGGGGACACTTTCAGGAGTTGGCTTTTTTCTTCCATTCAAGTCTTTACATCTGCATAGCAAAAATTTTTACCAGCTGAGCCTTTTCACCGGCTCACAAAGCTATACTTTTAGTTGTAAACTAAATACTGGTGTCTACAAGGGGCCATATGAAACTTCTAGATCAATGGTTCTCTAACTTCCTAATTCTTTGACCCATTTACACAATTTGTCATGTTCTGTTGTCTAATCATAAAATTATCTTGTTCCTACTTCATAAATTTAATTTTTCTACTGGTATAAATGTTAGATAAATTGTGATTATCTAATATGTGACCCCCCCAAAGGGGTTGTGACCAACATGTTGTGAATCATGGTTTCAGATATACCAAGGGGAATGGATGCCTTTCATCTCTTAGGAAATGCAATATATAAGCCCATTACATCTAGCAGAAAACATACTGAAATATACATTTCCACAATTTCTTCCTTTCTTTTTGGTTCCATGAACATAACAATTTAACTTAACATAACATAAACATAAACAACTTAACAATTAAGTATTTTGAAAACAAAAAAACAGAAGCACATAGTATATCCACAGTGTTGTATAATTATCATCAGACTTTTCTACATAGTAAATATTTTTGTCACTCGGAAATTCCCTAGTCACAACCATTTAAACTTAATATTGTCAAATACACTTTGAATTTGTGTGCACAAAATATATACCAATTTTGGATCAAAATTGATTTAATTTTAGAATCTGTTGGCTTGCTCTCCCTTTTATTATTATTTCCATAACCCTGGCCTTTTCATGAATTATGTCAGACAGGCATTTACCATTTAATTTGACTTGAAAATGGACAATGACTAACTAAATGCAAATAGAGTGTTTAATCACCTTCTTTCTAGGAATGAAAGCATTGTGGAGAACTCGTTTGTTTTAGTTTTCTAACCTAAGTGGTTTTTATATTCAGAATACACAGCACCTTCCTCACAGGCCCATAGTAATACCACATAAACCCCTCCCAAACCCCTGACTGGCAGATTATGTTTCACTATGAAGCTAGGCGATTTAGTTGGAGAAAGGAATCTCTATTGGCTTTAGCTAGTGAAGCATCTCTTTGTTAACTGGCAGGGCTTTAGATCTCACAGTTCTGAAAATCCTTCCACAAGGGCCTTGCACTAAACTAGTTTATTAATTGGTATACTGCCTCTAGGGTTTGCTAGAATAGTAATGTACTCTGGTGGTATCTGTGTAGGAAGGGATTTCCTTAGGAGGGATAATTCTCCTTTGGAAACAAATAGTGCATTGGAAAGTGAAAAATATAGTTACATTTATTTACACTAACCCCCTGTCTGCTAATCTCATCAGCCTGTGTAATAGGATCAGTGCTCTACCAGATTTAGGTCTCCTAATGGAGAGTAACAGAAGCTCTGTTAATTCTTCATTCCTCTCCTCATTTCTTCGCGCTAATTTCTCATTCCATTTTAACTCTCCCCGTCTCTCTCTATCTAAATGGTTTCAGAGTCTAAGCAAATGCATATTTCTTGCGGGATGTATTTGGTGTGTCCAATCAATGTCTTATGTTTTAAAGCTTAAAAAAAATGTAGCTAAATTTACTTTTCTCCCCACTGTGAGTAGGGTACAAAGTGTCCGTAACTTGAGAATATATTTGTACTTGTTGTGATTTAGATTTATGTCAGCACTTGAAACTTGGCTATTTAATGCTTCATAATTATAAAGCATCTAAGGAACTACATATTAAATGAGATTTACTTTGTGCCCCAACTTTTCAAATTAAAGGGAAACCATTTTCTAAAATTACGGAATCTTAACATATTTGAATGCATAAGAGCCAAGCTTCTCATTTAGGATTTTGGAGGAAATTGTGATGCCAAATATAGGAGGAGTTGGTAAAGGTTACACAGAAAGAACAAAGATGATCTGCTGTAGACAATTCTAGCTGTCTAAAGTCCTGATTTGACACCTATGGAGAGCATAAACAGCATGATGCTGTAGACTATGTTTGTAAAGCACACATTAACAATGATTTAGGCATTATTTTAGACATTCAGAAAACATTTGTTTTCTTCAGTGTAGTGAATAAAATAGAGCTAATTTATGATTTCTATTTCACAGATGAAGAAATAGAGGGGAAGAGCAGCTGTATGATTTGACCAAGTTGCTATAGATAGAAGTAGCAAATCAGGTTTTCAGACTTATGAGTCATGAATTATATTTCCACACAGCAGACTGCTGAAGATATCCCCATAGATTTAGGAGTAAGCATGTGGGAATACATGTATTTAAGGTCAAAATGATATGTAGAGAGAACATAACATGACTAATATGAAAGGAGAAGCAGAGGACAGCAGAGTGATTTCATGGTAAACCATAAGTCAGGAAGAATCAGAGATGAATAAGGAGAAGAGTGACAAAGGAGGGAACCAACACAAAAATCCAAAAGAAACAAATGACCTGATCATTTTCTATGAATTCTAGCTTCTTGAGCAGTGGTTTTGGTGAGATCTCCCCATGCTCTTATATTTGGCTTATTTTCTTACATTGCTGCTACTTATTCCTTTCAACTGGAGGTCCTTGAGCTAGCTAAAAATCATAAAATGTTATTTAATACTACAGACAACTATTTTCTAGTTTCCTTAAAGAAATACTTGAGTTTGTGTACTATGACAAAATGATTTTCTTAGCTGCTTTAAAAATCTATGCCATATATATATATATTGAGTGAGTTCTATTAACTTTCCCTTGATGGAGGCATTCAGCATTGAGCATACCTACAAAAAGAAGATATTAAATTACAAGATAAGGGAGCCTAGGAGTAAGGACAAGGCTGATGGGCAAAGACTAATTTCTGTTTGCTTGTTTATGTCTGCTTGTTTACACTGAAAATTAAACTCAGGGCTGTGAATGTGTTAACACTGACCTGTGTCTCTAGACAACTTGAGATATTTTCTTGTGTTTGTTTTTGTTTTTCTTTTCTAATACCACTCATAATAATCAATCATATCTTTGGCACTCACATTCCATATCCTTTTTTACAATGAAAAAATTCATTAATTACATTCTAAGTTATCTTACAATATGAACTTCTTCTAGCATCAACCAAAAAATTAAATCCAAGTCTCTGATACTCAAAGGGAAACATTTTATATGAGGGACAGTAAACTAAAAGGTAAAAGAAAATCTACTACTTACCTACTCAAATATGCTTTCTACTTTCCTTTCCTTTCCTTTAATACGAAGAACTTTTGCATTCATGTCTTGAGATCATCTGTCATGATTTGAAAACCTTATGTTTCTGTTGGAACTCTTGTTCTAGAATACAACAAATGAGCCACTCAGCCACCTTGGTGATCTTTATCTTACACTCATTTGGCTGCTGTTCCATATCTTTATTCAAATTTTCTTTTTCCTAAACCTTAGTTTCACCCAAGTCATGAAACAAAATTACCAATCAAATATAAAACACTAATTATACCAACAATGAAAATTAAGCACACACAAATACATAACACAACACACACACATGCACACATATACATGCTCCCACACATGCAAAATATATATGTGTGTGTGTGTGTGTGTGTGTGTATATATATATATATATATATATATATATATATATATAACCTTAGAGCAATCCCTTTCTTCTTTTACTATGTGGTATCAAATAAAATAATGACAAATTATCAACTAAAATGATAATCTACAACAGACCTCAAATCTGCTGGTATTTACTATGGCTTCCTTCTCCACAGAAGTGTGGCAAGTAGGTATATGCTCTAATGAACAACTTGGTGTCATAGGGTTCATATTGTAATGCAGGTACACTAAGACAATTTTCATGTTGATATCTGTGAGTACAGATAGCTAATTTGCATTTATACTGGTTTCAGATTACCTCTTTTATTAAATAGTTACACAATGCCAGTCATATCAAGTGAGACAGGTAAAATATTTCCATTTTAATACTCAAAGTTTTTGAAAATTTGTATGCTTAATTTTAAGAACTTCTTGAGAAGGGGATATCTGTTTGTATCATAAAAGTGACCAGAATATACTGAGCATTTTATGTTTAAAAAACATTTTGGAAATAATTTAATATGTTAATAAACAGAAATTATAAAGAAATTCCACAGTAAAGTGTTTTGCCAAACATGTCTTGATATTACAAGGCAAGACTAATTATAGCACTAAGGAGTCTAAATTCTAGTACTGCCCCCTTCCCCCCCCCCCCCGCATTAAATAAGGCTATACATGCTCAGGTGGAAACCCCTTTCTTGTGTATAACAACTAGAACCTTTTAGACACAGCCTGGTTTTTTGAAGGTATTTTTATGAACACTATTTTTATTTTAAGGAAAATCTACAGATAAGCATTAAAAAGATATACAAGAGCATAGTGGAGTCATGAATAAAAGTAATTGGACATTTTAAAAGCAAACAAACCTGAATTTATACATCCAAATGAGTGCCATCCTTCCAAGTAGTCCTCTAGGGAAGATACACACATATTGCAATGATAGAACCATTGCTCAAACTGCACTTGAGACTCATCAATGGGAAATGATGTTTATGTCAGATGGTAAAAACTCCATAGGAAAATTCGAATAATTTAGTTTATCCAAGCTTTTGATATAAACACAAATACTTGTAGACACAGCACACTATAAAATGTCATGTTAAATTCTAATTAGGCATCCTTATTAAAAACACACCATGAACTGCCTCTAAATAACAAAATATAGGCTGCAAAATTAATAGCTCCTTTACACAATTGCAAGCCATTGTAGAAACTGATAAAACACAAAATATTATAAGTGGCTGATTTAGAAACAATGAAAAATACCTTATGTTATTTTGTTGTAGTTTCTAGAAACATTAAAAGACCAGAATCCTAGTTTTAGAGTGATCTGCCTTTCATGTGGCTTTTTAGAATTAACTGCTGCTGTATTCTTCTAATCTATGGATGACTGTTTTGGGCTGTTCTTTTAAAGATGAGCATAGGTTATTCATTTTGACCTTTATTATTTTTTGTGAAATGTACTTCAGTATCATCTATACCAGAAAAGATTGCAGTATCTTCTTTACATATTTGATTTTCATGTTTATTTTAATCTGATAATTCTTCTAGTTTATTTCCAATACATTGCTAAAATTGAAAAGCAGATTTATACTATTTCTTATCTAAAATTTACATATATAATACATATTTCTTCCTCCCCTATTCCTCAATCCCTCATTCCACCATCACAACACATCTCCCGACCAACTCCATGTCCATTTTTTTTTTTTTTAAATAGCTAGTAACTCACATATGTACATGAATGTGGAATACTGGTAACCCTCTAATGTCAAACTTCTTCAAAGAACTTTGACTCTTTCTCCTTAAGAAACCATGCAATACCAACAACAATCTATCTATCTATCTATCTATCTATCTATCTATCTATCTATCTATCGGTCTATCCATTGATTGATAGATAGACAGCACTTTTTATGTTGGTCAAGAGATACACTGTTGTATTTAGTAAGAATAAATAAAAAGGCAGCGGGCCACCATCTTCCCTCAGGTCACTATGGACTGCCTGCTGGCGGCTGGGTTCAGGTGCATGGACAGAGACCTAGCCCAGCAACTAATACCCGGCTGGGCCCTTGCTGGCCCCCGGAACCAAAGGAGGTAGATAGGAGCTCTGTGCACCTGCAGCTCAGAGGCTATCCCTGATCTTTGGGGACCGGCTAGCAGTCTTGCAGCTGGCTGCCATCTTCCCTCGGGTCACTGCGGACTGCCTGCCGGCGGCTGGGTTCAGATGCCTGTACAGAGACTTAGCCTAGCTACGAATACCCAGTCAGGCCCTTGCTGGCCCCCAGAGCCAAGGGAGGTTGGCGGGAGCTCTGTGCACCTGCAGCTTGGAGGCTGTCCCTGATCTCTGGGGAACAGCTCGCAGGCTTGCAGCTGGCCCCCATCTTCCCTCGGTCGTTGTGGACTGCCTGCCGGAGGCTTGGTTCAGGTGCATGGACAGAGACTTAGCCTGGCAACAAACACCTGGTCAGGTTCTTGCTCGCACCCAGAGCCAAAGGAGGTTGGAGATAGGTCTGTGTACCAACAGCTTGGCAATGCACACAGAGCCAGATCAGCTTGGCAGGCGGTCTCTGTGCCAACCCAAGTGGGCACCAACCTGCTAAGTGGATAATTGCCTGGATTACAGCCAGAGGCTGACATCTTGCCTCAGGAAACCACAGACATCTAACATGACAGAGCCCTGTAGACTGAGAGCACTACCATCTAGGTTCTTGCAGCCCAACCAGGGAACCTCCAGTCCTGTACGGAATCCAGTGATTAGACAGAGCCCTGAGATCTGCCACCATTTTGGAGCTGGTGGCATGAAAAGGTCACCATAGAAAACCAACAGAGGAACCCAGGTCACCATAAAGATCTAACAGACTATCCCAGATCAGTAGAGGGAAAAAAATCTGATTCTTTAGAGCTGGCAACTAGGCAGGCCAGGAGGAGACTGCGGGAGGCCAATTGCAGGTCCAGCAGCGATGCCTGGGGAAGACTTAGATCCAACCCAATAGAGCTGAGGAGGTAACTGGGAGCCCAGAAACTGAAACCTCCCATTCTCCACCTCTGGAGCTCAGACGCCCTCTACGACAGCAGGGCCAAAAGCCAGGCTCACAGGAGGCTCAAACACCAAACACTAAACAAGACCAACTAACTCCAGAGATAAACAGATGGCAAAAGGCAAATGTAGGAACGTTACAAACAAAAATCAAGGCAATATGGCAGTATCTGAACCCAATTCGCCAACCACAACAAGTCCTGTATACCCCAACACACCAGAAAAACAAGAGCTGGATTTAAAAGCACTGGTCATTATGCTGCTGGAGGAACACAAAAAAGACATAAACAAATCTCTAAAAGAAATGCAGGGGAACATCAATAGGGTAGAAGCTCTTACAATGCAAACACAAAAAGCACTTAAAGAACTCCAGGAGAATATGGAACAACAGACAGAAGCCAAAAAAGTAGAAATGAGAAAATGACTTAAAGAAATGCAGGAGAACTTGAACTAACAGGCAGAGGCAGAAGTCATGAAAGAGGGAACACAAAAATCTCTTAAAGAACTGCAAGAAAACACAAACAAACAAATGAAGGAACTGAGCAAAACCATCCAAGATCTGAACACAGAGGTAGAAACAACTAAGAAATCACAAAAGGCAGCAACTTTGGAGATAGAAAATCTTGGGAAGAAATCAAGGTGTTGTAGATGCAAATATCAACAACAGAATACAAGAGATAGAGGTAAGAATCTCAGATGCTGAAGATACCATAGTAACCATTGACTCCACAGTCAAAGAAAACGCAAAATGCAAAAGGCTTGTAACACAAAACATCTAGGAAATCCAGGACACAATGAGAAGACCAAACCTAAGGATTATAAGCATAGACGTGAGTGAAGATCTACAACTTAAAGGCCCAGTAAATATCTTCAACAAAATTATGGAAGAAAACTTCCCCAACCTAAACAAAGAGATGCCCATGAACATACAAGAAGCCTACAGAACTCCAAACAGACTGGACCAGAACAGAAATACCTCCTGTCACATAATAATCAAAACCCCAAATGTACTAAACAAAGAAAGAATATTAAAGGCAGTAAGAGAAAAAGGCCAAGTAACATATAAAGGAAGATCTATCAGAATCACACCAGACTTCTCTCCAGAAACCATGAAAGCTAGAAGATCCTGGGCAGACCTCATGCAGACCCTAAGAGAACACAAACTTCAGCCAAGACTACTATACCCAGCAAAACTCTCAATCAACATAGATGGAGAAATCAAAATATTCCATGACAGGACCAAATTTACACAATATCTTTCCACTAAACCAGCTCTACAAAGGATAATAGGAGGAAAACTCCAATACAAGGAGGGAAACTGCACCCAAGAAAAAGCAAGATAGTAACCTTCTTCCATCAAACTCAAAGGAAGATAACAACTCAAAAACAAAAGTAACATCAAAAATGTCAGGAAGTAATAATCTCTATTCCTTAATATCTCTTAACATCAATGGACTCAATTCCCCAATAAAAAGACATAGACTAACAGATTGGATACGGAAAGAGGACCCTACATTTTGCTGCATATAAACACACCTCAGAGTCAAAGACAAACACTACCTTAGAGTAAAAGGCTGGAAAACAATTTTCCAAGCAAATGGTCGCAGGAAGCAAGCTGGAATAGCCATTCTAATATCAGATAAAATTGACTTTCAACCCAAAGTCATCAAAAGAGACAAAGAAGGTCACTTCTTGCTAGTCAAAGGAAGAATCCACCAAGAACTCACAATTATAAACATCTACACTCCAAATGAAAGGGCACCCTCATTAGTAAAAGAAACTTTACTAAAGCCCAAAGCACACATTGCACTTAACACTATAATTGTGGGGGACCACAACACTCCACTATCCTAAATGGACCGATCAGGAAAACAGAAACTAAACAGGGACACAGGGAAACTCATTGAAATATTGGACCAATTGGATTTATCAGATATATCTATATCTATATCTATATCTATATCTATATCTATATCTATATCTATATCTATATCTATATATAACATTTCATCTTAGAGCAAAAGACTATACCTTTTTCTCAGCGCCTCATGGTACCTTCTCCAAAATCGACCATATAATTGGTCACAAGACAGACCTCAAAAAATATAAAAAGATCGAACTAATCCCATGCCTCCTATCGGATCACCATGGAGTAAGAGTGTTCTTCAATAGCAACAAAAACAAGAGAAAATCCTCATACACCTGGAGGCTGAACAATATTCTACGCAGTGATACCTTAGTCAAGGAAGAAATGAAGAAATCAAAGACTTTTTAGAATTTAATGAAAATGAAGGTACAACATACGCAAATCTATGGGACACAATGAAAGCAGTGCTAAGAGGAAAACTCATAGCCCTGAGTGTCTTAAAAAAGAAATAGGAGAGAGCACTAGCAACTTAATGGTGCACCTAAAAGCTCTACAACAAAAAGAAGCTATTTCACCCAGGAGGAGTAGAAGACAGGAAATCATCAAACTCAGGGCTGAAATCAATCAAGTTGAAACAAAGCAAACCATACAAAGAATCAACAAAACCAGGAATTGGTTCTTTGAGAAAATCAACAAGATAGATAAACCCCTAGCCATACTTACCAAAGGGCACAGAGACAGTATTAAAATTAACAAAATTAGAAAAGAAAAGGGAGATATAACAAAAGAAGCTGAGGAAATTAAAAAATCATCAGATCCCACTACAAAAGCTTATACTCAGCACAACTGGAGAATCTGGAGGAAATGGATAATTTCCTAGACAGATACCAAACACCAAATTTAAATCAGGATCAAATAGATCATCTAAACAGACCCACAACCCCCAAAGAAATAGAAGGGGTCACAGAAAGTCCTCCAACCAAAAAAAGCACAGGAACAGATGGTTTTAGTGAAGAATTCTATCATATCTTCAAAGAAGCCCTAATACCAATACTCTTCAAACTATTGCACAAAATAGAAACAGAAGGAACCCAACTCATTCTACAAAGCCACAATTACTCTGATACCAAAACCACACAAAGATCCAACTAAGAAAGAGAACTACAGGACAATTTCCCTTATGAATATTGATGCAAAAATACTAAATAAAATACTTGCTAACTGAATCCAAGAACACATCAAAATGATCATTCACCATGATCACGTTGGCTTCATCCCAGCCATGCAGGGATGGTTCAATATATGGAAATCTATCAATGTAATCCACTACATAAACAAACTCAAAGAAAAAAACCACATGGTCATCTCATTGGATGCTGAAAAAGCATTTGACAAAATTCAGCATCCTTTCATGCTAAAAGTCTTTGAAAGAACAGGAATTCAAGGCCCATATCTAAACATAGTAAAAGCAATTTACAGCAGACCAGTAGTCAACAACAAAGTAAATGGAGAGAAACTTGAAGCAATGCCACTAAAATCAGGGACTAGACAAAGCTGCCCCCTCTCACCATATCTCTTTAATATAATACTTGAGGTACTAGCTAGAGCAATTCGACAACATAAGGAAGTCAAAGGGATACAAATTGGAAAGGAAGAAATCAAACTATCACTATTTGCAGATGATATGATAGTATACTTAAGTGACCCAAAAAACTCCACCAGAGACCTCCTACAGCTGATAAACAACTTCTGCAAAGTGGCTGGTTATAAATTCAACTCAAGCAAATCAGTAGCCTTCTTGTTCTCAAAGGATAAGCAGGCCAAGAAAGAAATTAGGGAAATGACACCCTTCACAATAGCCACAAACAATATAAAGCATCTTGGTGTGACTCTAACCAAACAAGTGAAAGGTTTATATGACAAAAACTTCAGGTCTCTGAAGAAGAAAATGGAAGACATCAGAAAATGGAAAAATCTTCCATGCTCGTGGGTTGGCAGGATTAATATTGTTAAAATGGCAATCTTGCCAAAAGCAATATACAGATTCAATGCAATCCCCATCAAAATTCCAACTCAGTTCTTCATAGAGTTAGAAAGAGCAATTCTCAAATTCATCGGGAATAACAAAAATTCCAGGATAGCTAAAACTATCATCAACAGTAAACAAACTTCTGGGGGAATCAATATCCCTCAAGCAATACTACAGAGCAGTAGTATTTAAAAACTGCATGGTATTGGTACAGTGACAGGGAGGAGGATAAATGGAATAGGATTGAAGACCCAGAATTGAACCCACACATATATGGCCAATTGATCTTCGACAAAGGAGCTGAAAACATCCACTGGAAACAAGATAGCCTTTTCAACAAATGGTGCTGGCTTAATTGGAGGTCAACATGCAGAAGAATGAGAATTGATCCACTCTTATCTCCTTGCACTAAGCTCAACTCCAAGTGGATCAAGGACCTCTACATAAAACCAGACACACTAAAAGTAATAGAAAAGAAACTGGGGAAGACCCTTGAGGACATTGGCTCAGGGGGAAAATTCCTGAACAGAACACCAATAGCTTATGCTCTAAGATCAAGAATAGACAAATGGGACCTCATAAAATTACAAAGTTTCTGTAAGGCAAAAGACACTGTCAAAAGGACAAATCGGCAACCAGCAAATTGGGAAAAGATCTTCACCAACCTCATATCAGACAGAGGGCTAATATCCAATGTATACAAAGAACTCAAGAGGTTAGACCCCAGAAAACCAAATAACCCTATCCAAAATTGGGGTACAGAGCTAAACAAAGATTTATCACATGAAGAAATTCAGATGGCTGAGAAACACCTTAAAAAATGTTCAACATCATTAGTCATTAGAGAAATTCAAATCATAACAACCCTGAGATTTCACCTCACATCAGTCAGAATGGCTAAGATTAAAAACTCAGAAGACATCAGGTGTTGGCGAGGATGTGGAGAAAGAGGAACACTCCTCCACTGCTGGTGGGACTGAAAACTGGTACAACCACTCTGGAAATCAGTCTGGCGGTTCCTCAGAAAACTGGACACAATACTTCCGGAGGACCCAGCCATACCACTCCTGGGAATATACCCAGAAGATTCCCTAGCATGCAATAAGGTTACATGCTCCAGTATGTTCATAGCAGCCTTATTCATAATAGCCAGAAGCTGGAAAGAACCCAGATGTCCCTCAACGGAGGAATAGATACAAAAATTGTGGTATATTTACACAATGGAATACTATTCAGCCATCAGAAACAATGAATTCATGAAATTCTTAGAGAAATGGATGGAGCTGGAGAACATCATCCTATGTGAGGTAACCCCGTCTCAAAAGAATACTCATGGTATGCAGTCACTGATAAGTGGATATTAGCCTAGAATCTTGGGACACCAAAGACACATTTTTTTTATTTTAATTTTTATTTTCTATATTCTATGTTTACATTCCAAAGGCTTTCCCCTTTCCCAGTTCCCCCCCACCATATGTCCCATAATTCCTCTCCCCCCCAACTATTCCCCAATCATCCCCCCCCCATGATTTCTCTGTTGTGGGTCTACAAAACTGGATCCAATATTTACAGGCCCAGGGTCCTCTCCTTTCTTCTTCTTGGGAGTCATTTGACTTGCTAATTGTGCCTTGAGTATTTAGGGCTTCTGGGCTCATTAATATCTACTTATCAGTGATTGCATTTTTAGGTTGCGTGTCTATCTCACCAGCAAGAAGGACACGAGACAGTCAGGATCCTTCCACAGACGTTTATTGCGGGGTTGATTGCAGAGGCGAAAGACCATGAAAAAAGGAATGGTGCATCTTAAATAAGCCTAGGCTAGACGTGTTTTTACCTGATTGGTGCACACCAAGATGCCTCATTAGTATGCTCAGGGTCTGAGCTGCGACCTGCCAAACCTCTACCTGCGCATGCACAGTAGGGTGCGGAGTGGACTAAACAACAGCACATTGCTGATTCATCACAGGAAATGGGTGCCATCTTGTAATGGCGAATGTGGCTTCCTACAACTCCCCCTTTTTTGTTTTATAAGAAACCAGGCCTAGGGCTGATGATCAACCATCAGGTTCTTGTTGGACAATCAGGGTTCGAGGCAATCCATAAGTGAACTCATGACCAACACCCTCTCACGTGCAATGAGATAGTCTCTGTGAGGTGCAAGGGCTGTGGCAAACAGCACGTCACCCATCCCGGTGCAATGTCCTTTAAAGGACTCGGGGTACAAGGGCTGACTTCTGCATGAATAAAACTAATTCTTAAGCATGGACAGCCATGCTTCGGGGGAAGTACCATTTTTCAATGCAGTGAGTGCCTGTGTAAACACCACCTTGCCGCATTTTTGTTGGGCACATAGCTTGCATAGCAACCATAGCAGAAACACTCCTCCACAGCATATTAGGGCATCAAAAAGACAAACTCCCGCCCACTCTTTAAAGTATGAAAATGCAGAGGTAAGCCAAGAAGTGAAATCTTCATCTCATTCCGCTGAAGACAACAATTTGATTTTGAAGTTGCAGCTGCAATTCTTCCAACTCAGCTGTCCAGTGTCTCCTCTTCGGTGTGTACTGCGAGAGTTAGTCTTGCAGGTACCCAGATAGGATTGTCTTCACTCTGTGGAAAAACACAGATAGCTCCCCTGGATCTTATTAGAACAGGATCCGGGCCTCTCCATTTGTTAAGCAGCACATCCTTCCATTTTACCATCTCTTTTGGTGGAGCTGGCCATTGGCCATGACGTTCAGCAGCAGAATGGCCTTGAGTGTCCAGATTTAAAAAATTCAATGTTAGAAGTGCTATGGATATAATGGTTCTAGGGGAGGAGGGTGATAAGCCCTCAATTCCCCCTTTTTGTTTTGTAATATATTGTTTAAGCGTACAATGAGCCCTCTCAACCATGCCCTGACCTTGGGGATTATAGGGCAAACCAGTGATATGGGTAATTCCCATATGCCGGCAAAATTGTGAGAACTTTGCAGAAGTGTAGGCAGGACCATTATCTGTTTTTAAAACATGTGGGATACCCCACATGCTCCAGGCTTCAAGACAATGTTGAATGTCATAAGCAGCCTTCTCTCCTGACAAAGGGGTGGCACATATCACGCCGGAACTTGTGTCCACAGAGACATGTGTGTATTGAAGCTTACCAAAAGAGGAAATATGAGTAACATCCATTTGCCACATTTGAAGGGGACGTAGGCCCCGTTGGTTAATCTCAACATGAGGCATAGATAAGAAGTCAACACAATTAGAGCATTGGAGAACAATATTACGAGCCTCTGCTCGACTAATGGAGAAACGGAGGCACAGGGTCTCCGCTGGGACATGGAATGTGTGGGTAATAAAAAATGGGTGTTGTCGGTGAATCAATTGTTGCTGGATACCTTTAAATATATGAGCAACCTGCCAAAGGGTATCAACTTGTTCCTGCACCAAATCAATTCTTTGATTAAGGATCATTATGCCACTGGGCATTAACATTGGCCTGAAACTTCCTATGTGGGCATTGCAAGACAAAAGCAGTGCCTCACAAGTTTCCGTTGAGGCAGCTCTGAGCCTTTCATTTATTCAATTGTAAATTATTCTCTAATCTGAGCCTATTGGCCAAGGCCAGACCCAACACTCACCTGTCCTGCAGGGCAGTAGCCTGCAACTGGACCCCATTGTATAAGGGTTGAATAATAAAAGGAACCTGAAATTAGAAGGTTCCCAGAAAAATTCTACTAGCTGTTTTTAGTAGTCATATCTACAGATTTTTTCAAACAGTTTAAAAGTAGCCTGTTTGATACCAAATAAATTCCCATTGAGATCTCTTTTTCAATCTTGGGGAGTTAAATTTTGCTTCTACCACTGTATCCAATAAAGCTTGTGAAAAAGTGGCAACAGGCCTATACTGGCCACAGGTGTTTTTAACTTACTCTTGAAATCATCTTAATTGCAAAATATGAGTGAGTTAAGAATCGTAAGCCTTAGATCGGACTCCAAACTTTAGTCTATGGTACACTGGCAGTTATTAACCATAATTCTTTCTCTTGCAATATTAGAGTATAACTACAGTTTTGGAAAGTAAAACCCAATTTTAAACAATTTATTCTCTTTAAAAATCAATGGCAAATGCATTACTTTCACATTACAAAGTTCAATTTAGAAGTATCTTTAAAGGCCTGTTTTTCCTGGGTTGGGTCATGCCACGTGTTATCGTTTAAGATAACTCCAACCCTGAGGTACCAGTTTTAAATTCTCTTTTTGTTACCAATGTAATAATTTTTAATCATGCCCAATAACTTATAAGCCAATACTCTATAGTCAAAACATGTAAAACATATTTATACCTTTAAGACCAATCAGAACCAAAAATGAAACTACATGAATCTTATAAACTTGAACCAAATATTTGTTTTCTAGCTGTAATTCAAGAGAAAAAGCATTTTGTACCCAAAAGGAGAAATAACCATCAGCCTACTTGTCCTAGAACTTAAGCAGCTGCTGGCCCTTTTTTTTTTTTTTTTGTCTTTCGAGACAGGGTTTTTCTGTGTAGCCCTGGCTGTCCTGTAACTCACTCTGTAGACCAGGCTGGTCTCGAACTCAGAAATCTGCCTGCCTCTGCCTCCCAAGTGCTGGGATTAAAGGCGTGCGCCACCACCGCCCGGCTTGCTGGCCCTTTTTTTTTTTTTTTTTTTTTTTTTTTAAATTTTTATTTTCTATATTCTATGTTTACATTCCAAGGGCTTTCCCCTTTCCCAGTTCCCACCCACCATAGTTCCCATAGTTCCTCTCCCCCCCAACTATTCCCCAATCATTCCCCCTCCCCCCTCAGTTTCTTTACTAAAATGGATGCAATCTTTACATGCCCAGGGTCCTCTCCTTTCTTCTTCTTGGGAATCATTTGACTTGCTATTCGTGTCTTGAGTATTTAGTGCTTCTGGGCTCATTAATATCCACTTATCAGTGATTGCATTTCATGTGCATTCTTTTGTGATTGGGTTAGCTCACTCAGGATGATATTCTCCAGGTCTAACCATTTACCTACAAATTGCATGAATTCATTATTTTTAATTGTTGAGTAGTATTCCATTGTATAAATATACCACATTTTCTGTATCCATTCCTCCTTTGAGGGATATTGGGGCTCCTTCCAATTTCTGGCTATTATAAACAAGGCTGCTATAAACATAGTGGAGCATGTGTCTTTATTGCATGCAGGGGAATCCTCTGGGTATATGCCCAGGAGTGGTATGCCAGGGTCCTCTGGGAGTGACATGCCCAATTTTCTGAGGAACCTCCAAACTGATTTCCAGAGCGGTTTTACCATTTTGCAATCCCACCAACAATGGAGGAGTGTTCCTCTTTCTCCACATCCTCGCCAGCACTTGTTGTCTCTTGAGTTTTTAATCTTAGCCATTCTGACTGGTGTGAGGTGGAATCTCAGGGTTGTTTTGATTTGCATTTCCCTGATGACTAATGATGTTGAACATCTTTTAAGGTGTTTCTCGGCCATCCGAATTTCTTCTGGTGAAAATTCTTTGTTTAGCTCTGTGCCCCATTTTTTGATAGGGTTATTTGGTTCTTTGGGGTCTAACTTCTTGAGGTCTTTTTATATATTGGATATTAGCCCTCTGTCGGATGTGGGGTTGGTGAAGATCTTTTCCCACTTTGTTGGTTGCCGTTTTGTCCTTCTGACAGTGTCCTTTGCTTTGCAGAAACTTTGTAATTTTATGAGGTCCCATTTGTCGATCCTTGATCTTAGTGCGTACGCTATTGGTGTTCTGTTCAGGAACTTTTCCCCTGTGCCCAAGTCCTCCAGGGTCTTCCCAAGTTTCTTTTCTAATAGTTTCCGTGTGTCTGGTTTTATGTGGAGGTCCTTGATCCACTTGGAGTTGATCTTAGTGCAAAGAGATAAGAGTGGGTCAATTCGCATTCTTCTGCATGTTGACCTCCAGTTGAACCAGCACCATTTGTTGAAAAGGCTATCTTTATTCCACCGGATGGTTGTGGCTCCTTTATCAAAGATCAAGTGACCATAAGTCTGTGGGTTAATTTCTGGGTCTTCAATCCTGTTCCATTGATCTGCTTGCCTGTTGCTATACCAATACCATGCAGTTTTTAACACAATTGCTCTGTAGTACTGCTTGAGGTCAGGGATATTGATTCCCCCAGAAGTCCTTTTATTGTTGAGAATAGTTTTAGCTATCCTGGGTTTTTTGTTGCTCCAGATGAATTTGAGAATTGCTCTTTCTAGATCTATGAAGAATTGAGTTGGGTTTTTGATGGGGATTGCATTGAATCTGTATATTGCTTTTGGCAAGATGGCCATTTTTACTATATTGATCCTGCCAATCCAGGAGCAAGAAATATTTTTCCATCTTCTGAGGTCTTCTTCGATTTCTTTCTTCAGGGACTTGAAGTTCCTGTAGTACAGATCTTTCGCTTGTTTGGTTAGAGTTACGCCAAGATACTTTATGTTGTTTGTGGCTATTGTGAAGGGTGTTATTTCCCTAATTTCTTTCTCAGCCTGCTTGTCCTTTGAGTACAAGAAGGCCACTGACTTGCTTGAGTTAATTTTATAACCTGCCACTTTGCTGAAGTTGTTTATCAGCTGTAGAAGTTCTCTGGTGGAGTTTTTTGGGTCGCTTAGGTAAACTATCATATCGTCTGCAAATAATGATAGTTTCACTTCTTCCTTTCCAATTTGTATCCCTTTGACTTCCTTATGTTGTCTAATTGCTCTTGCTAGAACTTCAAGTACTATATTGAAAAGATATGGAGAGAGAGGGCAGCCTTGTCTTGTCCCTGATTTTAGTGGGAATGCTTCAAGTTTCTCTCCATTTATTTTGATGTTGGCTACTGGTTTGCTGTAGATTGCTTTTACTATGTTTAGGTATGGGCCTTGAATTCCTGCTCTTTCCAAGACTTTTAGCATGAAAGGATGCTGAATTTTGTCGAATGCTTTTTCAGCATCTAATGAGATGACCATGTGGTTTTTTTCTTTCAGTTTGTTTATGTAGTGGATTACATTGATGGATTTCCGTATATTGAACCATCCCTGCATCCCTGGGATGAAGCCTACTTGATCATGGTGAATGATCATTTTGATGTGCTCTTGGATTTGGTTAGCAAGAATTTTATTTAGTATTTTTGCATCTATATTCATAAGAGAAATTGGCCTGAAGTTCTCTTTCTTTGTTGGATCTTTTTGTGGTTTAGGTATTAGCGTAATTGTGGCTTCGAAGAATGAGTTGGGCAGTGTCCTTTCTGTCTCTATTTTGTGGAATAGTTTGAAGAGTATTGGTGTTAAGTCTTCTTTGAAGGTCTGGTAGAATTCTGCACTAAAACCATCTGGTCCCGTACTTTTTTTGGTTGGGAGGCTTTCTATAACCCCTTCTATTTCTTTAGGGGTTATGGGACTATTTAGCTGGTCTACTTGATGCTGATTTAATTTTGGTATTTGATATCTGTCTAGGAAATCGTCCATTTCCTCCAGATTCTCCAGTTGTTTTGAGTATAGACCTTTGTAGTAGGATCTGATGATCTTTTGAATTTCCTCAGTTTCTGTTGTTATGTCTCCCTTTTCATTTCTAATTTTGTTAATTTGTATACTGTCTCTGTGTCCTTTGGTTAGTCTGGCTAAGGGTTTATCTATCTTGTTGATTTTCTCAAAGAACCAGCTCCTGGTCTTTTTGATTCTTTGTATGGTTCTCTTTGTTTCTATTTGATTGATTTCAGCCCTGAGTTTGATGATTTCTTGTTTTCTACTCCTCCTGGGTGAGTTAACTTGTTTTTCTTCTAGCACTTTAAGGTGTGCTGTTAAGCTGCTAGTGTATGCTCTCTCCAGTTTCTTTTTGGATGCACTTAGAGCTATGAGTTTTCCTCTTAGCACTGCTTTCATTGTGTCCCATAGATTTGGGTAGGTTGTACCTTCATTTTCATTGAATTCTAAAAAGTCTTTGATTTCTTTTTTTATTTCTTCCTTGACCAAGGTGTCATTGAGTAGAGTATTGTTCAGTTTCCATGTGTATGTGGGCTTTCTGTTGTTTTTGTTGCTATTGAAGACCACTCTTACTCCATGGTGATCTGATAGGAGGCATGGGATTAGCTCGATCTTCTTGTATTTGTTGACATCTGTCTTGTGACCGATTATATGGTCTATTTTGGAGAAGGTACCATGTGGAGCTGAGAAAAA
The DNA here is from genome assembly GCA_964023405.1 of Apodemus agrarius. Lineage (NCBI taxonomy): Eukaryota > Metazoa > Chordata > Mammalia > Rodentia > Muridae > Apodemus > Apodemus agrarius. The sequence continues at coordinate 137,471,065 of OZ030010.1, read as the reverse complement.
GGTATATTCTTTAGCTTTAGGATGAAATGTTCTATATATATCTGTTAAATCCAATTGGTCCAGAGTTTCAATTAGTTTCACTGTGTCCCTGTTTAGTTTCTGCTTTCCTGATCGGTCCATTGAGGAGAGTGGGGTGTTGAAGTCACCCACAATTATTGTGTTAGGTGTAATGTGTGCTTTAAGCTTTAGTAAGGTTTCTTTTACAAATGAGAGTGCCCTTGCATTTGGAGCATAGATGTTCAGTATTGAGAGCTCTTCCTGGTGGATTTTCCCTTTGGCCAGCAAGAAGTGACCTTCTGGGTCTCTTTTGATGATTTTAGGTTGAAAGTCAATTTTATCTGATATTAGAATGGCTACTCCAGCTTGTTTCCTGAGACCATTTGCTTGTAAAATTGTCCTCCAGCCTTTTACTCTAAGGCAGTGTTTGTCTTTAACACTGAGATGTGTTTCCTGTATGCAGCAAAATGTAGGGTCCTGTTTCTGTATCCAGTCTGTTAGTCTATGTCTTTTTATTGGGGAATTGAGTCCATTGACGTTAAGAGATATTAAGGAATAGTAATTATTACCTCCAGACATTTTTGAAATTATATTTATTTATCTTATTTATTTTTTATATTCGAGAGGTTATCTTCTTTTGGGTTTGATGAGAGGAGGTTTCTATCTTGCTTCTTCCCGGGTGTAGTTTCCGTCCTTGTCTTGGTGTTTTCCCCCTATTATCCTTTGTAGGGCTGGATTTGTGGAGAGATATCTTGCAAATTTGGTTTTGTCATGGAATACCTTGATGTCTCCATCAATGGCAATTGAAAGTTTTGCTGGGTAAAGTAGTTTTGGCTGAAGTTTGTGTTCTCTTAGAGTTTGCATGATATCTGCCCAGGATCTTCTAGCTTTCATGGTCTCAGGTGAGAAATCTGGTGTTATTCTGATAGGTTTTCCTTTATATGTTACTTGGCCTTTTTCTCTTGCTGCCTTTAGTATTCTTTCTTTGTTTATTACATTTGGAGTTTTGATTATTATGTGACGGGATGTATTTCTGTTCTGGTCCAGTCTGTTTGGGGTTCTATAGGCTTCTTGTATATTCATGGGCATCTCTCTCCTTAGGTTGGGGAAGTTTTCTTCCATAATTTTATAGAAGATATTAGCTGGCCCTTTAACTTGTAAATCTTCACTCTCATCTATACCTATAATCCTTAGGTTTGGTCTTCTCATAGTGTCTTGGATTTCCTGGATGTTTTGGGTTACCACCTTTTTGCATTTAGTGTTTTCTTTGACTGTTGAATCAATGGTTCCTATGGTATCTTCGGCTTCTGAGATTCTGTCTTCTATCTCTTGTATTCTATTGTTGATACTTGCGTCTAGGGCCCCTGTTTTCTTCCCCAGGTTTTCTATCTCCAATGTTGTCTCCCTCTGTGATTTCTTAGTTGTTTCTACTTCTGTTTCTAGTATCTGGATGGATGTGCTCAGATCTTTCGTTTGCTTGATTGTGTTTTCATGTATTTCTTTAATAGATTTTTGTGCTTCCTCTTTCATAGCTTCTACTTGTTGGCCCATGTTCTTCTGTAGTTCTTTAAGTGACTTTTGTCTTTCTTCCTTATTGTCTTCTTCTCTTTGATCCATCTTCTCCTGAATTTCTTGAAGTGATTTTTGTATTTGCCTCGTAAAGGCTTCTAACTTTTGATCCATTTTCTCCTCTATTTCTTTACGAGATTTTTCTATGTGTTCAGCTACCAGCATCCTGACCAGTGATTTTATATCCAAGTCTTGTTTTTCTGGTGTTTTAGGGTATCCAGGGATTCCTGTTGTTGGAGAACTGGGTTCAGATGCTGTCATGTTGCCTTGATTTTTGTTAGTAACGTTCCTTCGTTTTCCTTTTGCCATCTGGTTATTTCTGGTTTTAGTTGGCCTTGTTGTTAGTGGCTGGTGTTTGAATCTCCTGTGAGGCTGGGCTCACCTGTTGTTTCTCTACTGGTAAATATGTGTGACTGCTGCTTTAAGGGATCATAAGCTGGCTGCCACCCATGCGATTGTAGCCCCTGTTGGAGTCTGTCTACCTGGGCTTCTCCAGCTGTGTCCTGGTTGCAAGGAACTCGGCCTGTTTGGTTCCGAGACCCTAGCAGATCCCCCTGTGCGGGTAGCCCTGGAAGGGGTGTTTACCTGGGTTGCTGGCCCTTTTTAAAAGCAGCTTTTCTTCAGCTGTGCTTGACTCCTAGCTAATTGCAGAGCAACTTAAATCAGCCTCTGCTGTGTAAACTGACACTGGATCAAGAGATGGACTTCCAGCAAATAAAGTTTTTACCTTTTTTTTTTTTTTTTTTTTTTTACATAAAACAGAGCAACAGTCACTCGAACCACAAAACAAAGACAGACACACATACACAAATTGGTGCACCAATAGTCAAACAATACACAGAGAGGGAAGAACACTTGTACCAGTACTAAGAATATCTCCATTGGGGTCCATAGAGGAACCAGGACGTCTCCATGTTTCCCCTTGTCCCCAGGAGTTTTGAAATCCATTTTCCTTTTCTCATTTTTCCACGTTTCCTTTCTTCTTAACAAATCTTTTCAACTGCTTTATACTCCTTTTCAACTCTAATTTCTTTCCCTTTAACAGCTGCATTAGAGCCACAACAATTGGCTACAAAGTAGAGTTAGCCATACTTTCGCTTTTCCTTTTTAGCCTCTTTATCGAGGACTTTATTGCTCCTTCCCAGAGACTTGAATTGGTTCCCTTTACCTGGGACTTACTAGCCGGCTACCTGACTTACTACCCTGACTGCAAAGAGTTCTGAACTGCTTTATACAAACGCAAGTCCTTCTCAGAGCAGTTTATTCAGGATTCTTTTCTTTGTCAATTACCCCCGTCATGTGGTTCTGGATCCTCCTCAGAAGAAACTTCTGAGGGGTCTTTGCAGGCCGTTGATATAAAGGTATCCCGGTTTTCAGCACCAGTAGGTCGCATGTCTATCTCGCCAGCAAGAAGGAAACGAGACAGTCAGAATCCTTCCACAGACGTTTATTGCGGGGTTGACTGCAGAGGCGAAAGACCATGAAAAAAGGAATGGTGCGTCTTAAATAAGCCTAGGCTAGACGTGTTTCTACCTGATTGGTGCACACCACGATGCCTCATTAGTAAGCTCAGGGTCTGTGCTGCGACCCACCAAACCTCTACCTGCGCATGCACAGTAGGGTGCGGAGTGGAGTAAACAACAGCACATTGCTGATTCATCACAGGAAATGGGCGCCATCTTGTAATGGCGAATGTGGCTTCCTACAGCATTTCATATGTATTCTTTTGTGATTGGGTTAACTCACTTAGGATGATATTTTCCAGATCTAACCATTTACCTACAAATTGCATGAGTTCATTATTTTTAATTGCTGAGTAGTACTCCATTGTATAAATATACCACATTTTCTGTATCCATTCCTCTTTTGAGGGATATCTGGGCTCCTTCCAATTTCTGGCTATTATAAACAAGGCGGCTATAAACATAGTGGAGCATGTGTCTTTATTGTATGCAGGGGAAAGACACAATTTACATACCAAATGATGTCTGACAAGAAGAAAGGAATGGACACTGGTGCTGGAAAGGATCAAAGCATCAGTGTAGGGGAATACCAGAACAGGGAATTGGGAAGGGGTAGATGAGGGAGCAGGGGGAGGGAAAAGGGCATGTGGGACCTTTGGGGGGTGGGGAACCAAAAAAAGGGAAATGAAATGTAAATATAGAATATATCCAATAAAAATTTTTTTGATCCAATAAAAAAGAATAAATAAAAAAATGGTGGACACCATGCAGGAATAGCTAGAGTAGGCAAGTGAGCTCCATGGCGATGGTCTACTGTCTGGCTTAGCTATGGGTGGTATACCCTGGAAAGGTATGGCCCTAGAGAATTCATCCTACGATTGCTTCTTGCAATTGATGTGCCTTCACATGTGTGTCATTACCATTCTCTTCATTCATTTGGTTTGTTGTTAGTGGACACTGGGGAACCCACAGTGCCTACAGCATGATGCGATTAATTCCTGGGTAATAAGGCCACTCTTCTGGGCAAGTTTCCTGCATATACACATGAAGATGAATGTTTCTAAGATAATAATATTTAGATGAATTAATGATATTATGGAATTTCTGTTTTTATTTAATTAGTTTTAGGAAGTTAATTTGGTTTAAATTTGGGGGATTTAGAGTAGTTGTTAGAATGCTTAAAGTTAGAATCAAGAATAGAATGTGCCCTTTCCTTATAGAATGGCAAGGACTGCATAAATTAGAGAAAGTTCAGTGAGTAGCCATGCATCTCAAGCATGTAATTATAGTAGCAAATAAAATTGGCTTGGGACAAGTTAGTGGTCAAAGACAGCATTCACTCTAAGTAGGGCCTGCCTGAGTTTCTTGGTCTTGTGCTCTAAGGATATGGTAACAGGTTTTCATTGTATACTGTGAAATAGAAATTCTTTCAATAAAGAATAAACAATTCTGAATATAAGAACAGAGAACAGATGGTTAGTCATTCTAACTGATCATGACCTCAAAAGTATGACATAAGAGAGATGACCTGTTCCTTAGTAATATACATTGTCCTTACCCAAGTACAGGGAGAAACTTGCTAATATAGACTTGGCCTGCTTAAACTTTGTTAATCAGTGACAAAAGAATCACTGCTTTGTGGTTACAATGAGCTTGTGCAAAGAGAGAAGAAAATTGTTTAGTTAGATATGCTTCAACAATAAATACATAATCAACAGTTCTATATAATGATTTCAATCAGTTTTTGAAGAATGTATGTTTTTGGTGATTAATTAAATTGTCGCTATGAGGTAACATTTTAGAAAAAATGGTCTTAAGGGGTCTAAATAGGGTTAAGAGCGAAAAAATAAAATACTGAAGACTGGTTTTGATTAATCCACTATGTGACTCTCTCTCTCTGTCTGTTTTTCCCCATCTTTCTGTCTCTCTGTCTCTGTTTCTCTGTTTCTGTTTCTCTGTCTGTGTCTGTCTCTGTCTCTCTGTTTCTGTCTCTCTGTCTGTCTCTGTCTCTGTCTGTCTCTGTCTGTCTCTGTCTCTGTCTCTGTCTCTCTCTCTCCCTCTCTCTCTCTCTCTCTCTCTCTCTCTCTCTCTCTCTGTGTGTGTGTGTGTGTGTGTGTGTGTGTGTGTGTATGTCTCATTTCCCCCATTTTCTTTTCTCTAATCTCTGGCTGACATAGGCAATAGCCCAGCATCCTCTTGGTTGCTATTTGGACTGATTGCACTCAGGCTCCCTTAGCTGCTTTCAATACTTTCCCAAATTCTTGACATCACATCTCACTTCATCTTTTGCTTTATCCTTTGGTTTCAAAGCTGGCCTACGGCAAATATAATAAAAATATGAAATAAGCAACTATAAAGAGAAAGAAAGTAAAATGAACAAGTAAAGGGGAAAGGATAGGTTAGTGGAAAAAATGAGACATAATGAATGGCCAACAAAATTGTCAAAAAATTTCCCTTTACACATGAAAAAAATCTTCTAAAACTGATTACGGTAATAGTGGCACAAATCTAAACATGTTGAACCATTGGATTGCATACTTTTAGTGAGTAAATTTTCTGACATGTAAATTGTATCTTAATAAAGCTGTCTCTTTTTTATAAAAGAATTTCCCACAGTAAAAATTTTCATATAAAGCAAGGAAATTGCTAATTGAAATATGACCCTTTTGGAGTAGCTGTAGTTTAGTGAGAAGAGTGCATTTAAAAGTCAGCAAATGGACAGTGGCACACATACCTACTGTGCACCTGTAGGTCAGTCCTACACTGAATCTGCAACTCAATTTATATAATAAAAAGTGGAGCATTTACTACATATATTTTGTTAAAATTACCCAAGAAATCATTTTACTATGCTAACATGATGCTTGGAACATGTGGTGTGACTACAGTTAATATTACTTTTGTTTGCATATTGCAACCAGGACACAGCTGGAAAGGTGCAGGTACACAGATTCCATCTGGGGCTACCGCGCGGGGAGATCTGCTAGGCTCTTGCCCCCAGGCAGGCCCAGTGGTGCCCGCGTAGGCTCTGCTGCACTTCCCAGCGACCTTAGGCCATGCGCCTAGGCAGCCTGAGGCATCCAACTCCCAGGACCCCGGACCAGTGATAGTGGCAGGCCTCCATATTGCAACCAGGACACAGCTGGAAAGGCACAGGTAGACAGATTCCATCTGGGGCTACCGCACAGGGGGATCTGTTAGGCTCTCGTGGCCAGGCAGGCCCAGTGGTGCCCGCCTAGGCTCTGCTGCACTTCCTGGCGACCTTAGGCTGTGCACCCAGGCAGCCAGAGGCACCCAGCTCCCAGGACCTTGGACCAGCAATAGCGGCAGGCCTCCATATTGCAACCAGGACACAGCTGGAAAGGTGCAGGTACACAGATTCCATCTGGGGCTACCGCGCGGGGAGATCTGCTATGCTCTCGCCCCCAGGCAGGCCCAGCAGCACTTGCCAAGGCTCTGCTGCACTTTCCTGCACTTCCCCTCGATCTCAGGCCATGCACCGAGGCAGCGGGTGGCAGCCAGCTCCTGATCCCTTTGAGCAGCAATCACGCATAACCACCAGTAGAGAAACAAAAGGAGAGCCCAGCCTCACAGGAGATTCAAACACCAGCCAGTGACAACAAGGCCAACTAACACCAGAAATAACCAGATGGCAAAAGGTAAATGAAGGAACATCACTCACAGAAATCAAGGCAACATGACAGCATCTGAACCCAGTTCGCCAACAACAGGAAGCCCTGGATACCCCAAAACACCAGAAAAACAAGACTTGGATATAAAATCACTGGTCAGGATGCTGGTAGCTGAACACATAGAAAAATCTCGTAAAGAAATAGAGGAGAAAATGGATCAAAAGTTAGAAGCCTTTAAAAGGCAAATACAAAAATCACTTCAAGAAATTCAGGAGAAGATGGATCAAAAAGAAGAAGACAATAAGGAAGAAAGACAAAAATCACTTAAAGAAATACAGAAGAATGTGGGCCAACAAGTAGAAGCTATGAAAGAGAAAACACAAAAATCTATTAAAGAAATACACGAAAACACAATCAAGCAAGCGAAAGATTTGAGCATATCCATCCAGGTACTAAAAACAGAAGTTGAAACGACTAAAAAATCGCAGAGGGAGACAACATTGGAGATAGAAAACCTTGGGAAGAAATCAGGGGCCATAGATGCAAATATCAACAATAGAATACAAGAGATAGAAGACAGAATATCAGAAGCTGAAGATACCATAGGAACCATTGATTCAACAGTCAAAGAAAATACTAAATGCAAAAAGGCTGTAACCCAAAACATCCAGGAAATCCAGGACACAATGAGAAGACCAAACCTAAGGATTATAGGTATAGACGAGAGTGAAGATGTACAAGTTAAAGGGCCAGCAAATATCTTCTACAAAATTATGGAAGAAAACTTCCCCAACCTAAAGAGAGAGATGCTCATGAATATACAAGAAGCATATAGAACCCCAAACAGACAGGATCAGAACAAAAATACATCCCGTCACATAATAATCAAAACTCCAAATGTACTAAACAAAGAAAGAATATTAAAGGCAGCAAGAGAAAAAGGCCAAGTAACTTATAAAGGAAGACCTATCAGAATAACACCAGACTTCTCACCTGAGACCATGAAAGCTAGAAGATCCTGGGCAGATATAATGCAAACTCTAAGAGAACACAAACTTCAGCCAAAACTAATTTACCCAGCAAAGCTCTCAATCGCCATAGATGGAGACATCAAGGTATTCCGTGACAAAACCAAATTTGCACGATAACTTTCCACAAATCCAGCCCTACAAAGGATAATAGGGGGAAAACACCAAGAAAAGGACGGAAACTACACCCCGGAAGAAGCAAGATAGAAACCTCCTCTCATCAAACCCAAAAGAAGATAACCTCTCGAATATAAAAAATGAATAAATAAAATAAATATAATTTCAAAAATGTCTGGAGGTAATAATTACTATTCCTTAATATGTCTTAACATCAATGGACTCAATTCTCCAATAAAAAGACATAGATTAACAGACTAGATACGGAAACAGGACCCTACATTTTGCTGCATACAGGAAACACATCTCAGTGTTAAAGACAAACACTGCCTTAGAAGAAAAGGATGGAAGACAATTTTACAAGCAAATGGTCTCAGGAAACAAGCTGGAGTAGCCATTCTAATATCAGATAAAATTGACTTCCAACCTAAAATCATCAAAGGAGACTCAGAAGGTCACTTCATGCTGGCCAAAGGAAAAATCCACCAAGAAGAGCTCTCAATACTGAACATCTATGCTCCAAATGCAAGGGCACCCTCCTTCGTAAAAGAAACCATACCAAAGCTTAAAGCACACATTACACCTAACACAATAATTGTGGGTGACTTCAACACTCCACTCTCCTCAATGGACCGATCAGGAAAGCAGAAACTAAACAGGGACACAGTAAAACTAATTTAAACTCTGGACCAATTGGATTTAACAGATATATATATATATATATATATATATATATATATGTATATGTATATGTATATGTATATGTATATATATATATATATATATATATATATATATATATAACATTTCATCCTAAAGCTAAAGAATATACCTTTTTCTCAACACTGCATGGTACCTTCTCCAAAATAGACCATATAATTGGTCACAAGACAGATGTCAACAAATACAAGAAGATCAAGCTAATCCCATGCCTCCTATCAGATCACCATGGAGTAAGAGTGGTCTTCAATAGCAACAAAAACAACAGAAAGCCCACATACACATGGAAACTGAACAATACTCTACTCAATGACACCTTGGACAAGGAAGAAATAAAAAAAAATCAAAGACTTTTTAGAATTCAATGAAAATGAAGGTACAACCTACCCAAATCTATGGGACACAACGAAAGCAGTGCTAAGAGGAAAACTCATAGCTCTAAGTGCATCCAAAAAGAAACTGGAGAGAGCATACTCTAGCAGCTTAAAGGCACACCTTAAAGCCCTGGAAGAAAAACAAGTTAATTCACCCAGGAGGAGTAGAAGACAAGAAATAATCAAACTCAGGGCTGAAATCAATCAAATAGAAACAAAGAGAACCATACAAAGAATCAACAAGACCAGGAACTGGTTCTTTGAGAAAATCAACAAGATAGATAAACCCTTAGCCAGACTAACCAAAGGACACTGAGACAGTATACAAATTAACAAAATTAGAAATGAAAAGGGAGACATAACAACAGAAACTGAGGAAATTCAAAAGATCATCAGATCCTACTACAAAGGTCTATACTCAAAACAACTGGAGAATCTAGAGGAAATGTACAATTTCCTAGACAGATACCAAATACCAAAATTAAATCAGCATCAAATAGATCAGCTAAATAGTCCCATAGCCCCTAAAGAAATAGAAGGGGTTATAGAAAGCCTCCCAACCAAGAAAAGTACGGGACCAGATGGTTTTAGTGCAGAATTCTACCAGACCTTCAAAGAAGACTTAACACCAATACTTTTCAAACTATTCCACAAAATAGAGACAGAAGGGATACTGCCCAACTCATTCTTTGAAGCCACAATTACGCTAATACCTAAACCACAAAAAGATCCAACAAAGAAAGAGAACTACAGGCCAATTTCTCTTATGAATATCAATGCAAAAATACTAAATAAAATTCTTGCCACCCGAATCCAAGAGCACATCAAAATGATCATTCACCATGATCAAGTAGGCTTCATCCCAGGGATGCAGGGATGGTTCAATATACAGAAATCCATCAATGTAATCCACTACATAAACAAACTGAAAGAAAAAAAACCACATGGTCATCTCATTAGATGCTGAAAAAGCATTCGACAAAATTCAGCATCCTTTCATGCTAAAAGTCTTGGAAAGAGCAGGAATTCAAGGCCCAGTTGCCAACATCAAAATAAATGGAGAGAAACTTGAAGCAATCCCACTAAAATCAGGGACTAGACAAGGCTGCCCTCTCTCTCCATATCTTTTCAATATAGTACTTGAAGGTCCAGGGAGAGCAATTAGACAACATAAGGAAGTCACAGGGATACAAATTGGAAAGAAAGAAGTCAAACTATCATTATTTGCAGATGATATGATAGTTTACTTAAGTGACCCAAAAAACTCCACCAGAGAACTCCTACAGCTGATAAACAACTTCAGCAAAGTGGCTGGTTATAAAATTAACTCAAGCAAATCAGTAGCCTTCTTGTACTCAAAGGACAAGCAGGCTGAGAAAGAAGTAAGGGAAATAACACCCTTCACAATAGCCACAAACAACATAAAGTACCTTGGAGTAACTCTAACCAAACAAGCAAAAGATCTGTATGACAGGAACTTCAAGTCCTTGAAGAAAGAAATCGAAGAAGACCTCAGAAGATGGAAAAATATTTCTTGCTCCTGGATTGGCAGGATCAATATAGTAAAAATGGCCATCTTGCCAAAAGCAATATACAGATTCAATGCAATCCCCATCAAAACCCCAACTCAATTCTTTATAGATCTAGAAAGAGCAATTCTCAAATTCATTTGGAGCAACAAAAAACCCAGGATAGCTATAACTATTCTCAACAATAAAAGGACTTCTGGGGGAATCAACATCCCTGACCTTAAACAGTACTACAGAGCAATTGTGTTAAAAACTGCATGGTGTTGGTACAGCAACAGACAAGTGGATCAATGGAATAGGATTGAAGACCCAGAAATTAACCCACAGACTTATGGTCACTTGATCTTTGATAAAGGAGCCACAACCATCCAGTGGAAAAAAGATAGCCTCTTCAACAAATGGTGCTGGTTCAACTGGAGGTCAACATGCAGAAGAATGCGAAATTGACCCACTCTTATCTCTTTGCACTAAGATCAATGCCAAGTGGATCAAGGACCTCCACATAAAACCAGACACACTGAAACTATTAGAAAAGAAAATTGGGAAGACCCTGGAGGACATAGGCACAGGGGGAAAGTTCCTGAACGGAACACCAATAGCTTATGCTCTAAGATCAAGAATTTACAAATGGGACCTCATAAAATTACAAAGTTTCTGCAAGGCAAAGGACACTGTCAGAAGGACAAAATGACAACCAACAAAGTGGGAAAAGATCTTCACCAACCCCACATCCGACAGAGGGCTAATATCCAATATATACAAAGAATTCAAGAAGTTAGACCCCAAAGAACCAAATAACCCTATCAAAAAATGGGGTACAGTGCTAAACAAAGAATTTTCACCAGAAGAAATTCGGATGGCCGAGAAACACCTTAAGAGATGTTCAACATCATTAGTCATCAGAGAAATGCAAATCAAAACAACCCTGAGATTCCACCTCACACCAGTCAGAATGGCTAAGATTAAACATTCAAGAGACAACAAGTGCTGGAGAGGATGTGGAGAAAGAGGAACACTCCTCCACTGTTGGTGGGATTGCAAAATGTTAAAACAGCTCTGGAAATCAGTGTGGCGGTTCCTCAGAAAATTGGGCATGACAGTTCCAGAGGACCCTGGCATACCACTCCTGGGCATATACCCAGAGGATTCCCCTGCATACAATAAAGACACATGCTCCACTATGTTTATAGCAGCCTTGTTTATAATAGCCAGAAATTGGAAGGAGCCCAATTATCCCTTAAAGCAGGAATGGATACAGAAAATGTGGTATATTTATACAATGGAATACTACTCAGCAATTAAAAATAATGAATTCATGCAATTTGTAGGTAAATGGTTAGACCTGGAAAATATCATCCTGAGTGAGCTAACCCAGTCACAAAAGAATAAACATGAAATGCAATCACTGATAAGTGGATATTAAGGAGCCCAGAAGCCCTAAATCCTCAAGGCATAATTAGCAAGTCAAATGATTCCCAAGAAGATAGGAGAGGACCCTGGGCCTGTAAAGATTGGATCCAGTGTTGTAGAGAAACTGTGGGGTAGGGGGAATGATTGGGGAATAGTTGGGGGGAGAGGAATTATGGGACATAGGGAGGGGGGAACTGGGAAAAGGGAAAGTCTTTGGAATGTAAACATAGAATATAGAAAATAAAAATTAAAAAAAAATATTACTTTTGTTTAAAGGTACTATTTTAGCCAGAACTGAAAAACAAAAAAAGAACCAAAACAAAACAAAAACAAAAAACAAAATACTAAATCCAAACCAAACCAAACCAAACCAATAAACACAGGTCCTCAAGTCAAAGTGAATTAAAGTGATGCATTTTTCATAGCACAGTAAAATGGTTAATTGCAATGAGAGTGTACTTGATATAGGTTATGGCTATTTTGTTACTATCTCCATCACTGATTACTTCTATTTCTTCTTGCCCGTAGTCTTGAGAATTACAACATGCAGGAGATTATTTTTCTGTCATTTGAAAAACAGAAGATATCTTTTCAACATGTTTGCTTAAATGGTCATTAATCAGGAATTATTCTCCTGGTTCCCAGTGAAGTACATGGCAGACTGACAAGTATTTACTTCTGCCAAATGGCAGTGAAGAAGAAATGTTGAGCTGGCAATCCACTCTTTCCTTTATCATACATAATTGCTTTATTGTGATATAAAACTCATTTTTGTAACAGTAAATCATCAATCCATCCTTTGCAAGAATTGTAGATTGCTCTTTTCCTGCTTTACCTTCTTTGCTGGATTGAGTCATAACTGTGTCATCTTGGTCACAACTTTGAACTCGTTTCCAAGTTTAATTTCCTTTGTGCATATGCTTTCTACCTGGTACACTCACTTTTTAATAGAGAGCATTTTCTGGTGAGCATCTGTAAGACTATCTTTCCAATAAACAGTTCAACCTGAATGAATGAAGATTGAAAATTATTGTACAGCAAAATCTATGGAGCTATGTTACTCAGAACAGTTTTCCAAAATACATCATTAACATTTCTAAATAAAAGCCATTATTATCAGGTATTTCTGTCATAATGAGAAAAAATCTTTTTCATAGTGGTGCTTCATGTGATTTTTGCTACAGCAACAACTGGTATCAGAGAAAATAATTCATATATAAATTAATCATTCCATTTCCATGCAAATAAATGACTTATCAACAACTTCCACCAAAACCTTGTGCATCATAAAACAAAACTCTGCTAAAACTGAAATTTACTTGAAATTTACTACACATTGTACCTTATATGAAATTATAGTCAAATCTATTTAAATGTAAGTTTAATGTCCAAAAACATAGTTCTAAATTGATATTATTTTAGGAATACTTTAAAAATGGTCGCTATCAATTATATGGGCTTATAATTTATTCAGCTCAGCTATTCTCTCTTTTAACTTTCTTCTAACCAGCTAATCAAAAAGTGGTATCTGGTGTTTAGGATGATCCTATCAGCACATAAAATAATGATTATAATTGGTATGCTATGGAAACTTTTGGCTGTTTCTCAAACAGTTTTTAATTTTAATAATTTCTTTTAATGAATAGTCACTCTCCATTTAATGTCATTCTTTATCTGGGAGAAGCCAGAACTGAATACCTCTCTAGTCTGTTTTGTAAGGAAAACAAAAAATCCATACTGCATAAACCAACTTCTTAAAACTGGTCACCAATGCCCTTTATAATTAAACTATATCGAATTTCTCTAATATGTTCTGCAATACCAAGTGACATCTGGCTTCCTCTCACCTTTGTAACATTACTTATCACTTCAACAAAACATATATATGTAATCAAGAAAACAACATGATTCATTATTTAATCAATTAGGTAGCAACTTGATTGGCAAATGTCCTCCCCCCCCATTGGCTCATGTATTTGGACACTTGTACTCTAGTAGATAGATCTGTTTATGGTAGTTATAGAACCTTTAGCAAGTAGGACATTGCTTGAAAAAAACACTCCACAGGTGGGGCAATTTGAAAATTTCTAGACTTTTCTCCTTTGTTGTTCTCTGCCCTTCATCTGCCTGTGGACACAAGGGGATATAAGCTGTTTGTGGATGCCAAAATGTTTCTGTTATCAAACCACACCATTTCCACCAGGGTGGACTGTATCTCTTTGGAACCATAAACCAAAACAAACCTTTTCTTCCTTAAGTTGCTTTGGTTAGACTGTTTTATCACAATGACATAAAACTAATATAAATATCGATATCAAGAGATGTGGAGTTGTTGTTCTAAAGAACTTGGCCATTTTGGTATTTGGAAGAATGTAGAAAACTTTGAGACTTTAGACTAGAAAACCTGCTAAATGCTGTAATCAGAGTTTAATAGGACATTTTAATGGAACCTGAAGACAGAATTGTTGACACATGGACAGAGACGTCCAGATGATGACTTTTGAGAAGTTAACAAGAAAAAACTAGGCTAGAAGAAATATGTGTGACATATAGTTGGTGAAGAAACTTGCTATATTCTGACAGTAACCAGAGAACTTGCTTGAGGATAATTAAAAGGCAATAATTTAATTTCATTACTGAGGGGAAAGTTCAATGCATAATAACATTGAGTCTATTGTATGGCTATTAAAATTACTTTATTGCAGAGCTTCAAGGAAAAAGACTAAAAAGTGAGACAGAAATAAGTTTTAAAACAACATACTGTTAGAACAGAACATTGTAGAGCTTAAGACTGCACCAAATACATGTACTAAATGTAGAGAGTAATTGGAAAAGAGCATAACACATTGAAGGGAAACTTCCTGCTTTGTTCTTGAATGATAAGAACAGTATCTCCCAGGCAAGAGTTCACCCACACAAAGTGAAAAAAGGGCATAAGGGATTCCCTGCTCCTAGAAACCACTTTTTGGAGAAGCAGATTTAACTGCAACCCAAAGGTCATGGCAGGTGAACTTTGCAATATCATCAATATGGTACTGAATTTGAAAACAGAGAAGATACAAGATTATGGAGTTTGTGGATTAGTATCGTTGGTTTCAAAAAGCCACTGGAACCAAGCAATGTGGCAGGTCAGAGTCCCTGAAAGAAGGGTCTTAAAGGACACTGAGCAATAGTGTCATAGTAAAGCATACGTCTCAGTGACTCAATGGTGCTTGAGATACCAAAGCTGGGCAGCAACTACTAAGGAGAGTTACATACTGGGAATGGAGTTTGAAAAAGAAAAAAGGAAATATGTTGAAACACACACACATATAGTGTGTGTGTGTGTGTGTGTGTGTGTGTGTGTGTGTGTGTATGTGTGTGTGGGATTTTACAGGAATTCACTGTTAAGGGAATGTCTTAAGTTTCAGAATTGTCATTAAGATGTGGTCATGAGCCTATGAGGACCAGGGACCTAATGTGATGAATAAAATGAGAAATGCCTTCCCAAAAGTTTATGAGTTTGAATACTTGGTCCCCAGTTGGTGGTGATGCTTTGAAGAGGTTATATAGAAGCTTTAGGACATAAAGTTTTGCTAGGGAAATATATCACTGTGGTAGGCTTTGGTGGTTTATATTCTCACCTGATTTCCTCTTATTTCTCTATGCATGCAATGTATATGAAAAAAATAAAACATAACTTGATAAGACTGTTTCCTACAATTGAATATCCTCTGGCTCCAAAAAATAAAAAAAAAAAATTCTTTCTTAGATTTCTTTTGTTCAGAATATTTTGTAACAGCAATGGAAAAGTAATTGATATAGCACATATTAAAATATACTCATATAGTAAGATATATCTATCAAACTATGTATTCTCCCTGGCAGTATGTCTCTTGGAAAAGTTTATATTTATTCAATTTATGCTGCTTTTCTTCAAATCTTGTCTATAGTTAATTTCAATAGCCATATAAAACTTAAACTTAGTTATTTTATACTATGATATTATTTTGAGACCAAAAATAGTAATTTCTAGTGGCTATCCCCAGTTCCCCCTTCCCTACTGCTATATTCCTCCTTTAAAACTCATGACCCTCTATACTTTTCCTGTATCTGAACTCCCCCTTTCCCCTCTCTGTCCACTCTCCTTCCTAGATCCCTCTCTTCCTTTACTTCCTGATATTGTCTTTCCCATTCTGAGTAGGACTGTAGCATCCACACTTTGGTGTGGTCTTTCTTCTTGGGTCTCATAGTCAGTTATTATGTTGTATTATAGGTGTTCTGAGGTTCCTTTTAGCTAATATCCACTTATCAGTGATTACATGTCATGTGTGATTTTTGTGACTGGGTTACCTCACTCAGGATGATATTTTTAAGTTCCAGATACCAGAGAACCAAGGGGTTCCCAGGACCCAAGAGGGAGGACTTTAGCTGAAATACCCAACTAAGGGGAGACAGAACCTGTAGAGAACATATCCAGTGGATAGGAACAGCCCTCACATTGAGGGATGGGGCCACCCACCCATCTCAAAAATATTAATCCAGAATTCCTCCTGTCAAAAGGAAGTTCGGGGAGAATGAATGGAGCACAGATAGAAGGAAAGGCCATTCAGAGACTTTCCGACCTGGGGATCCATCCCATGTATAGTTACCAACCCAGACCCTATTGAGGATGGCAACAAGTGCTTGCTCACAAGAGCCTGATATAGCTGTCACCTGGGAGGCTCTGCTAGAGCCAGATCATTATAGATGTAGATGTATACAAATATCGGACTGAGCATAGCGACACCAATTTTGAAATTAGGGCAAGAAATGAAGGGGTTTTGCAAACCCATAGGAAGATCAATATCAATAAACCAGACCCCCCAGAGCTCCCAGGGACAAAACCACCAACCAAAGAGTACACATGAAGGGGCCCATGTCTCCAGATGGATATGTAGCAGAGGATGGCCTTATCAGGCATCGGTGGGAGGGGAGGGAGCCTGTGGTCCCAGGTTAGGGTAAAGCTAGGGCATTTAGGCTGGATTATGTAGGCAGGACAGTGGGGGGTGGCACCTTCATAGAGGCAGGTGAAGGGGAAATAGATAGGGGATTTGGGGAGGGGAAACTGGGAAGGGGGATAACATTTTAAATGTCAATAAATAACCAATAAAAATGAAAAACATAGTAATGATTAACATAGCTGAAAATATATTTGGAGACAAAGTCCAAATATATTTTGGCTGTTAAAATAACCTATTTCCCAGTTACAAATTGCAATATATGACAAGAACACTATTCAGTAGTATGCAAATTATTTTGTGAATGGGATTCCAGAAGTTTTATTCAGTGCCAACACTTGTAGAAAACATTTGAGTTTCTAATCTGACTGCTTTTTGACAAAGAAATGCCTCATTCATTCACATTATTTTTCATCACTTTTATACTTTCTTGCCAAACCTTGTATATCATCTTCAGTTTTGGCTCTCTCATGAATTTGGGTACAAAAATCATAGAGTTAGGGTCACACTTATTCCTTCCAAATATCTTTCTGTAATTATCCCTAGGCATTGGCTTGAACAATACATCTCTAGACCCAACCAGGAGGAAAACCAAAAACAACAGTAAATTATGGTTTTATCTTTCTATTAAGTTCAGTGTCTATATACCATTTCTTTTGCTGAAAAATAATGTACAAAGCAAAGTTCAATGTGCACAGGCTCTCTCAAAAGCACTTGTCAGATAACAAAAGAAAGACGAAATATTTTTTCACAAAATTCCATCAAAATGTTTCTGTGGTTTTAATGGAGACCCCTCTGATGGCTCAAGCTGCTCATCAAAGATGCTACCAGAGTATTATTAGGTGAATCATCCATGACAGATCTAATGTCAAGACAAGAAAGATGCTATCCACACTTACCAATCTATCTTTGACAGCTCCAAGACAGTTTGCTTCCTCTGTGTGACTTATAGAGTGTTAACAAGCTTTTTTGCTATCTTCATCTGCTTAGTTTTCAGCTCTACTAGTTTCTCAGTCAGTTAACACTCACAGCTATCTCTTGCCTGAATACATAGACGTTTTCCCCAGAGTATAATGTGGTCCCAGAAAAATCAAAACACATTGGAAATGTATTGGATTAATGATGACTTTATTGAATAAGTATATCTATCTTACCATGTCAGAAGAAGTAATGTTGATCTCTAAGAACATATTCACTGCTTTTACTCACTGGATTTATAAGCACTACTGAGAATACAGCGTAGGGAAGGATAGTTAGAAACCATTCAATTTCATCTACTGACACAAAAAATAAACAGTAAATATAATTTTCAAGAAAATCTATGGAATCCTGGAATACATGTTTCAAAACATCTATGAAATTTTAGAGATCAATTTTGATATTCAAATAGAGTAAAAAAGTCTAGTCCGGCCT
Source organism: Apodemus agrarius (assembly GCA_964023405.1). NCBI lineage: Eukaryota > Metazoa > Chordata > Mammalia > Rodentia > Muridae > Apodemus > Apodemus agrarius. The sequence continues at coordinate 137,452,834 of OZ030010.1, read as the reverse complement.
TCTTCCTCTTAGATATATTTGAGTTATTCCATCTTAAACGGTTGTTTAAGAGAAAGACATTATTTTTCTCATTTATTCTCAATAAAGTTACAAAATCAATATAACAAAATTCAATAGTTGACATTTTGGAGGCCTCTCTTCTTCTATGTAGACAGCCAGCTTCTCTCTGGGTCCAGTGTCTGTGAGTGAGAGCTAGAATGAGAGCAAGAGCAAGAGTAAGAAGCTGGTGTGAGTGCAAAAGCCAGCAAGAAGGAGTAAAAGAGGGTACAAAGATGAGAGAGGGAGGGAGGTGGAGATATATATATATATATATATATATATATATATATATATATATATATATATCGAGAGAGAGAGAGAGAGAGAGAGAGAGAGAGAGAGAGAGAGAGAGAGAGAGAGATCATTCTGTTCTACAGGTAATCTATTAAATTAAAGTCCCTCTTTTGAGATCTTAATAAAGGCCATACTACCAAAGACAGTCAAATTATGGATTTAGGCTTTAAGTTTATGTGGGTTGGGTGAATAATTTTATAGCAATATCTTTCACTCTCTCTTCTGTAAGGCAATAAGCTATTCTGGTGAAGAATTAAATCTTAAATTTGATTACCTTGATGTAAACAAACTCTTCTGCTGCAACTACTACTGTCGCAGAAGAGGAAAAAGCCAGTTCAGAAGCACAAGGGGAAAACTATTCTAAAATAAGAGAAGCTACTTTTTGTTTTCCTCTAGAAAGGAAGATTAAGTTCTATAAATATCATTTTAATTCCTAAAAGGTCTGTTCTAATTTTGTCTCATTAGATATTGCTATTCAAGACGAAGATTGTTTAAAAATGATTCAAAATGCTTTAGCAGATAGCAGAATCCTACTTGTGTTGTCACTTGTCTTTGGCATTTTATTCACAAAATGCAGTAACTATTAGCTTAGTTATCATTATCTTCTTTTTTTAAAGGGCAGAGTAATAGGATTTTTATAAAGAGCACATAATGTTCATAAACCTATTTATTCTTAGAGAAATGTATTATGAGTTCACATAATCTACTCTAGAATTCAATCTGTTTATTTTTTCCATTAATGTCAAGCCTGGTTTTCCATGTTTAAGAATTGTCTCTCCACACTACAGACTAGGAAAGATTCTCCTATACTGTGGCAATTCCAGCAGTTCTTTGTGTGCACTACCCCTCTTGCTCCTTTAGTGCATTAAGCTGTAAATAAACACAAGCTTTCATTGTAATGCTAAGAGGCTTGTGTTCAATCATAATAGCAATCCTTGTTGTTTTATTTTGAGATAGGTTCTCACAATGTAGCAATTCTGCTCTCTGTGTGGAAAGCCACACAGAGCAGAATGTTTTTAAAAATCACATATCCAACTGCTCTTGAGTCCTGAGTATGTGAGATTGAAAGATTTGCTACAATGCCTTTCCTGAGTGCTGAGTACAATACTGCCCAACCAAAAATGCTGGTCTTATTATGCAGCATATTCCTGTTGAGTAGTAGAGTACTGCACAATACATAACAATTATTTGTTAAATTACTATATGAGTATTAATATTTAATGTAAGAATTATTAAGTACTGCATAACATTCAGATACCTTGCAAAAGCATAATAAGAAAAATAAAGGTAAAACATTCTCATGGCATTTACATTTTACTTGGAAAAATAAGTTGCAAAAGAAGAGAGGAAAAAACATATAACATGGTTGATAATGATGCCAAGGAGAAATCAGTACAGCCAAGGAGGGCATAAATGTTGCTTCTAGGGTAGGTGATGTGGTTCATTCATAAAAGTGTCTGACACATGTATTAGGACGTTACTTCAGATCCCTAGCACCCATGCAGGAGGGAATACCTCCTGTAACCAAGCATAAGATCTCAAAAAAAAAAAAAAAGGATGACATGGAACAAAAAGCTGAAAGTAGTGATGAATATACATTATAATAATTTAAATAAGGCTAAGCTCTGAGTAGGAGAAAAAATAACAGAAAAGAAAAATATATTCAGAAAAGTACTCCTGCATCTTGACCCATTAAAAGAATTGAGAGATAGCTACAAAGCTAGTAGTTACATAATTGAACAGTGCTTTTTTAATATTATCTTACCTTTAATTAAACAAAAGTACTATATATGCATACTACATATACATAGCAGCATCACCGAGATAGTGGTGTGTCCTAGTGACCAACTGTGACCTGGAACAGATGGAGGCCTTTGATTGACATCTTTGCTTTTGATGGAAGCAAAACCCATGTGCAAAGAACCAGTGGCTGGAGAAGACAATGTCCTATTGATGGTGGCTACTAGGGAAAGATAGGCTTTTCCTTAAGGAGATGCACATTTTTTTCTTCTTATTATTATTATTATTTATTCTATATTCATTGTTTACATTCCAAAGGCTTTCCCCTTTCTCAGTACCCCCCTCAACATATGTCCCATAAGTCCACTCCCCCCCAACCTATTCCCCAATAATGCCCCCACCATTTTTCTGTTCTGGTACTCTCCTATAAAACTGGATCCAATCCTTTCAGGCCCAGGGTCCTCTCCTTCCTTCTTCTTGGGAATCATTGACTTGTTAATTGTGCCTTGAGTATTCAGAGCTTCTGGGCTCATTAATATCCACTTATAAGTGATTGCATTTCAAGTGTATTCTTTTGTGATTGGGTTAACTCGCTTAGGATGATATTTTCCAGATCCAACCATTTGCCTACAAATTGCATGAATTCATTATTTTTAATAGCTGAGTAGTATTCCATTGTATAAATATTCCACATTGTCTGTATCCATTCCTCATTTGAGGAACATCTGGGTTCCTTCCAACTTCTGGCTATTATGGCTGCTATGAATATAGTGGAGCATGTCTTTATTGTATGCAGGGGAATCCTCTGGGTATATGCCCAGGAGTGGTATGACAGGGTCCTCTGGAACTGTCATGCCCAATTTTCTGAGGAACTGCCAGATTGATTTCCAGAGCGGTTGTACCATCTTGCAATCCCACCAACAGTGGAGGAGTGTTCCTCTTTCTCCACATCATTGCCAGGACCTGTTGTCTCCTGAGTTTTTAATCTTAGCCATTCTGACTGGTGTGAGGTGGAATCTCAGGGTTGTTTTGATTTGCATTTCCCTGATGACTAATGATGTTGAACATCTCTTAAGGTGCTTCTCAGCCATTTAAATTTCTTCTGGTGAAAATTCTTTGTTTAGCTCTGTACCCCATTTTTAATAGGGTTATTTGGTTCTTTGTGGTTTAACTTCTTGAGTTCTTTGTATATATTGGATATTAGCCCTTTGTCAGATGTGGGGTTGGTGAAGATCTTTACCCAATTTGTTGGTTGCTGTTTTGTCCTTCTGACAGTGTCCTTTGCCTTACAGAAACTTTGTAATTTTATGAGGTCCCATTTGTCAATTCTTGATCTTAGAGCATAAGCTATTGGTGTTCTGTTCAGAAACTTTCCCCCTGTGTCCATGTCCTCCAGGGTCTTCCCCAGTTTCTTTTCTTCCACATAAAACCAGTGTGTCTGGTTTTATGTGGAAGTCCTTGATCCACTTGGAGTTGATCTTAGTACAAGGAGATAAGAATGGGTTGATTTGCATTCTTCTGCATGTTGACCTCCAATTGAACCAGCACCATTTGTTGAACAGTTCTTAAAACGAAGTCAGATAAAGAAACTATCTCTGCTGGTATAAGAGCTTTCAAGGAAAATAAAAAGGATAAGAGAGTAAATAAAATAATTGCTTGATTTCTAGCACAGTACTTGTGAATCCACAAGGAATTAGAGTTCAATGAACCACTGTCAATACTATTGCTTCTTGGTACTTTTGTATGGGAAATAAACAAAAATGGATCAACATTTCTATTCATAAACTATCACCACTAACTTCCCCATACAGTATTACTTTGATGTAATTGAAAAATATGGTTTGAAAACCAGTGTTGAGAGAGAAAAACATAGACATTTATTCTATTCTTTCAATTCCAGTTTATGTTACTAAAGCATCTCATAGAGGAAATTTTCCATTAGGTTTCCCACCCAAGAATAGGATGACACACATAGAAATAATGAAACTATAAATTTTAATTTTGAAGGGAGTTAGCTGTAGCCTTTGAATTTAGGTAGTCAGTGTTTACCTAAAACATTTAAAACCAAAATTGTAAATACAATAAATAACTCATTAACTTCCATATGCCCTTAGTAGAATATTTGGCATGTGAGAAGAACAATGTTAAATTTAGTGAATTATTATTGGCTGTGTTCCTTTGAAATATTTGTTAAATATCAAAATTCAGTCAAAAATGTGCTGGCTAGAGTTCTAAAAAAAGATGTAGGGTAGAAAAATATATTCAGAAATGTACTCTGTATCTTGACCCATTCAAAGAGTTGAGAGATAGCCACAAAGCTAGTAGTTACATAATTGAACAGTTCTTAAAATGATGTCAGATAAAGAAACTGTCTCTGGTTGTATAAGAGCTTTCAAGGAAAATAAAGCTTACACTCACATATATGTCATCTACCGATGAGAATGAGTGCAGTTGCATAAAAGTGTTTGTCCCCTAATGTATCTGTTTAAGAATCTGAAAGAGATTTTGTAAATATCCATAACCTGTATTCATGTACAAATGGAGACGATGCCCAGTACTCACATAAGGAATTTTGTATTCTCCTACAAATATACCACATATAATACCCAATCTAATAAATAACCTCCCCCCAAAAACGTGGTGTGCCTTCATGACAAATTTAGAAGGAATTGGAAAATAATTAATCAAAAGTATTTTCCTTATTCATATGTATTCTTAACTCATTATATTACAGCTAACATTTACGACCTGCCCTTTTCTACCTCAACTTAGGGATAAGTTTGAGTTTGCAAAACCTACTTAATAAATGGATATGGAGGCTCAGTATTAGAGAGGTCTTGGGGGTCCAGGTCAGTTGAGACTGCTGGTATTCATATGGGGTCGCCCTCCTCATCGGCTTCTTCCAGCTTTTCCCTGTTTCAACCCCAGGGTTTAGAAGCTTCTCTCCTTTGGTTGGGTATAAGTATCTGCATATGATTCTTTCAGCTGTTTGTTGAGCCTCTTGGGGGGCAGTCATGCAGCATATAATATCCAAGTCATATGCCTAACAAAGATACTAATACTATCATGCTGATAAATTAACACAGTATTAAAATATTTTTTCTTTATTTTCTATATTCTTTGCTTACATTCCAAAGGCTTTCTCCTTTCCCAGTTCCCCCCTCACCATATGTCCCCTAAGTCCTCTTCCCTCCACCAATTCCCCAATCACTCCCCCCCATTTCTCTGTTCTGATACTCTCCTACAAATCTGTATCCAGTATTTTCAGGACCAGGGTCCTCTCCTTCCTTCTTCTTGGGAAACTTTTGAATTGCTAATTGTGCCTAGAGTATTCATAGCTTTTGGGCTCAATAATATCCACTTATCAGTGATTGCATTTCATGTGTATTCTTTTGTGATTGGGTTAAGTCACTTAGGATGATATTTACCAGATCCAACCATTTGCCTACAAATTGCATGAATTCATTATTTTTAATTGCTGTGTAGTATTCCATTGTATAAATATACCACATTTTCTGTATCCATTCCTGCTTTGAGGGACATATGGGATCCATCCAAATTCTGGCTATTATAAATAAGGCTGCTATGAATATAGTGGAGCATGTCTTTACTGTATGCAGGGGAATCCTCTGGGTATATGTCCAGGAGTGGTATGACAGGGTCCTCTGGAAGTGACATGCCCAATTTTCTGAGGAACCACCAGACTGATTTCCAGAGCAGTTGTACTATCTTGCAGTAGCACCAACAGCATAGGAGTGTTCCTTTTTCTCCACATCCTCTCCAGCACCTATTGTCCCTTGAGTTTTTAATCTTAGCCACTCTGACTGGTGTGAGGTGGAATCTCAGGGTTGTTTTGATTTGCATTTCCCTGATGACTAATGATGTTGAACATCTCTTAAGGTGCTTCTCAGCCATCTGAAATTCTTCTGGTGAAAATTCTTTGTTCAGCTTTGTACCTCATTTTTTGATAGGGTTATTTGGTTCTTTGGGTCTAACTTCTTGAGCTCTTTGTATATATTGGATATTAGCCCTCTGTCAGATGTGGGGTTGGTGAAGATCTTTTCCCAATTTGTTGGTTGCTGTTTTGTCCTTCTGCCAGTGTCCTTTGCCTTACAGAAATTTGTAATTTTATGAGGTCCCATTTGTCAATTCTTCATCTTAGAGCATAAGCTATTGGTGTTCTGTTCAGAAACTTTCCTCATGTGCCCATGTCCTCCAGGGTCTTCCCCAGTTTCTTTTCTATTAGTTTCAGTGTGTCTGGTTTTATGTGGAGGTCCTTGATCCACTTGCAGTTGATCTTAGTACAAGGGAATAAGAGTGGGTCAATTCACATGCTTCTGCATGTTGACCTCCAGTGGAACCAGCACCATTTGTTGAAAAGGCTATCTTTTTTTCCACTGGATGGTTGTGGCTCCTTTATCAAAGATCAAGTGACCATAATCTGTGGGTTCATTTCTGGGTCAATTCTATTCCACTGATCTACTTGCCTGTCGCTGTACCAATACCATGCAGTTTTAAACACAATTGCTCTGTAGTACTGTTTGAAGTCAGGGATATTGATTCCCCCAGAAGTCCTTTTATTGTTGAGAATAGTTTTAGCTATCCTGGGTTTTTTGTTGCTCCAGATGAATTTGATAATTGCTCATTCTAGATCTATGAAGAATTGATTTGGGATGTTAATGGGGATTGCATTGAATCTGTAGATTGCTTTTGGCAAGATGGTCATTTTTACTATATTGATCCTGCCAATCCAGGAGCATGGAATATTTCTCCATATCCTGAGTTCTTCAATTTCTTTCTTCAAGGACTTGAAGTTCCTGTTATACAGTTCTTTCACTTATTTGGTTAAAGTCACACCAATATACTTTATATTGTTTGTGGATATTGTGAAGCATGTTATTTCCCTAATTTCTTTCTCAGCCTGCTTGTCCTTTGAGTACAAGAAGGCTACTGATTTGCTTGAGTTGATTTTATAACCAGCCACTTTGCTGAAGTTGTTTATCAGCTGTAGGAGTTCTCTGGTGGAGTTTTTTTGGGTCACTTACGTATACTATCATATCATCTGCAAAAAGTGATAGTTTCAATTCTTCCTTTCCAATTTGTATCCCTTTGACTTCCTTATGTTATCTAATTGCTCTCGCTAGAACTTCAAGTACTATATTGAAAAGATATGGAGAGAGAGGGCAGCCTTGTCTAGTCCCTGATTTTAATGGGATTGCTTCAAGTTTCTCTCTGTTTATATTGATGTTGGCTACTGGTCTGCTGTATATTGCTTTTACTATATTTAAGTATGGGCCTTGAATTCCTGTTCTTTCTAGGACTTTTAGCATGAAAGGATGCTGAATTTTGTCAAATGCTTTTTCAGCATCTAATGAGATGATCATGTGGATTTTTTCTTTTAGTTTGTTTATGTAGTGGATTACATTGATGGATTTTCGTATATTGAACCATCCCTGCATCCCTGGGATGAGGCCTACTTGATCATGTTGAATGATTGTTTTGATGTGCTCTTGGATTCAGTTGACAAGAATTTTATTTAGTATTTTTGCATCAATATTCATAAGGGAAATTGGCCTGTAGTTCTCTTTCATTGTAAGATCTTTGTGTGCTTTTGGTATCAGTGTTATTGTGGCTTCGTAGAACAAGTTGGGCAGCGTTCCTTCTGTTTTATTTTGTGGAATAGTTTGAAGAGTATTGGTGTTAGTTCTTCTTCGAAGGTCTGATAGAATTCTGCACTAAAACCATCTGGTCGTGTCCTTTTTTTGGGGAGACTTTCTGTAACCCCTTCTATTTCTCTAGGGGTTATGGGACTGTTTAGCTGATTTAATTGATCCTGGTTTAATTTTGGAATTTGGTATCTGTCTAGGAACTTGCCCATTTCCTCCAGATTCTCCAGTTGTGTTGAGTATAGTCTTTTGTAGTAGGATGTGATGATTTTTTGAATTTACTCAGTTTCTGTTGTTATGTCCCCCTTTTCATTTCTAATTTTGTTAATTTGGATACTGTCTCTGTGCCCTTTGGTTAGTCTAACTAAGGGTTTATCTATCTTGTTGATTTTCTCTAAGAACCAGCTCTTGGTTTTGTTGATTCTTCATATGGTTCTCTTTGTTTCTACTTGATTGATTTCAGCTCTTAGTTTGATGATTTCCTGTCTTCTCCTCCTGGGTGAATTAGCTTCTTTTTGTTCCAGGGCCTTCAGGTGTGCTGTTAAGTTGCTAGTGTATGCTCTCTCCAGATTCTTTTTGGAGTCACTCAGGGCTATGAGTTTCCCTCTTAGCACTGCTTTCATTCTGTCCCATAGATTTGGGCAGGTGGTACCCTCATTTTCATTGAAGTCTAAAAAGTCTTTGATTTCTTTATTTCTTCCTTGACCAAGGTTTAAAAAAAAGTACAAATTGTTTTCATGCTAATAGTTCTCAGATTAGACTGGAATGTTTGTGGTAATCTCCATTCTTCCTGCTGTGATTTAGTGTGAATTGGGCTTGTAGAAATATTTTAAATAAACACGATTTCTTTTTTTGTTTCTTTTCTTTTTTTTTGTGCTTTTTGTTTCTTTGTTTATTTTTTTGTAAACAACCACTGATTCTGGCTCTTACACTCTTTCTGTTCCTTCTTCCACAACAATCTTTTAGCTTCCATGGTGGGGATGACACATATGTTATATTTATAAGTGAAAATTCTAATGTTTCTTGTTCTCTGCTCCTTTGCCAGCAAGACACTGTGCTAATAACAACCAATTGCAAATAAATGCTTTTCTTATGATGATTGAGCAATGCTTTAATCTATGATATAAAAAATATTTTAATACTGTGTCAATTTAGCAGCATGATAGTATTAGGTACTCTGCTAGGGCTTATAACTTGTGTAGTGATAGGATCTTAGCCCTGTATTAGTGCCATGTATAAATTCCATTCTATGTATAGTAAAAATGGCCATCTTGCCAAAAGCAATCTACAGATTTAATGCAATCCTCATCAAAATCCCAAATCAATTCTTCATAGATCTAGAAATAGCAATTCTCAAATTCATCTGGAGCAACAAAAAACCCAGGATAGCTAAAACTATTCTCAACAATAAAAGGACTTCTGGGGGAATCAATATCCCTGACCTCAAGCAGAACTACAGAGCAATTTGGCAAAAACTGCATGGTATTAGTACAGCAATAGGCAAATAGATCAATGGAATAGGATTAAAGACCCACAAATGAACCCACAGACTTATGGTCACTTGCTCTTTGCTAAAGGAGCCACAACCATCCAGTGGAAAAAAGATAGCCTTTTCAATAAATGGTGCTGGTTCAACTGGAGGTCAACATGTAGAAGAATGCGAATCAACCCATTCTTATCTCCTTGTCCTAAGATCAACTCCAAGTGGATCAAGAACCTCCCCATAAAACCAGACACACTGAAACTATTAGAAAAGAAACTTGGGAAGACCCTGGAGGACATGGGTACAGGGGAAAATTCCTGAACAGAACACCAATAGCTTATGCTCTAAGATCAAGAATTCACAAACGGGACCTCTTAAAATTACAAAGTTTCTGTAAGGCAAAGGACACTGTCAGAAGGACAAAACAGCAACCAACAAAGTGGGAAAAATTCTTCACTAACCCCACATCTGACAGAGGGCTAATATCCAATATATAAAAAGAACTCAAGAAGATAGACCCCAAAGAACCAAATATCCCTATCAAAAAATGGGGTACAGAGCTAAACAAAGAATTTTCACCAGAAGAAATTCGGATGGCCGAGAAACACCTTAAGAGATGTTCAACATCATTAGTCATCAGGGAAATGCAAATCAAAACAACCCTGAGATTCCACCTCACACCAGTCAGAATGGCTAAGATTAAAAACTCAAGAGACAACAGATCCTGGCAAGGATGTGGAGAAAGAGGAACACTCCTCCACTGTTGGTGGGATTGCAAAATGGTAAAACCACTCTGGAAATCAGTGTGGCGGTTCCTCAGAAAATTGGGCATGTCACTTCCAGAGGACCCTGGCATACTGCTCCCGGGCATATATCCAGAGGATTCCCCTGCATACAATAAAGACATGCTCCACAATGTTCATAGCAGCCTTGTTTATAATAGCCAGAAGTTGGAAGAAGCCCAGATATCCGTAAAAGGAGGAATGGATACAGAAAATGTGGTATATTTATACAATGGAATACTACTCAGCAATTAAAAATAATAAATTCATGCAATTTGTAGGCAATTGGTAGGATCTGGAAAATATCATCCTAAGCGAGTTAACCCAATCACAAAAGAATACACTTGAAATGCAATCACTGATAAGTGGATATTAATGAGCTCAGAAGCACTAAATTTTCAAGGCTCAATTAGCAAGTCAAATGATTCCCAATTAGAAGCAAGGAGAGGACCCTGGACCTGAAAAGATTGGATCCAGTTTTGTAGATCCAGAAAAGAGAAATGGTGGGGGGTGATTGGGGAGTATTTGGGAGGGAGAGGACTTATGGAACATATGGTGGGGGGAACTGGGAAAGGAGAAAGCCTTTGAATGTAAACAAAGTGTATAGAAAATAAAAAAAGAATAAAAAAAGAAGGTAGATAGGTAAATAAAAAGATAATGTAGAAATAAACAAGTATAGAAGAATGGATGTCCATTGATGATTTGTAAGTACATAGTTACATCTTTAATTACATAGGCAATTTCAGGGTAGAAACATGAGAGTGAGATTTGAAAAGATGTTTCAATACAAGGACACACAAAAATACTATTTACATGAAAGCATTCATAACTGTCAACATTACAATTTGAATCTGCTTCTACAGACTTTGGGGGGTATATTTAGACAAATCTAATAAAACTCAACATGGCTGTGTAAAAAAAATATTCCATTCTGCAGAGCAAGATCTCCATGCAATTCGAAATTGGCTGGTTATTTTTGTGATGTTCATGCCACTACTGTAAAAGTGCTCTTTTCAAGTCACACATTGTCATGGTTTTCAGGGTTCAAAGCGGGGCATGACCAATGATTACTTTTCTTTTTTTTTTCTTCTTTTTTTTTTATTGTATATATTCTATATTTACAATTCATTTCCCTTTTTCTGGTTCCCCACCCCCCAAAGGTCCCACATGTCCTTTTCCCTCCCCCTGCTCCCGCATCCACCCCCTCCCACTTTACTGTTCTTGTACTCTCCCACAATGATGTTTTGGTCCATTCTAGCACCAGTGTCCACTCCTTTCTTCTTGTGAGACATCACTTGATATGTGATTTGTGTCTTTGGTGTTCCAAGCTTCTAGGCTAATATCCACTTATCAGTGACTGTATACCATGGGTATTCTTTTGAGACTAGGTCACCTCACTTAGTATGACATTCTCCAGCTCCATCCATTTCTCTAAGAATTTCATGAATTCATTGTTTCTAATGGCTGAATAGTACTCCATTGTGTATATATACCACATTTTTTGTATCCATTCCTCTGTTGAGGGACATCTGGGTTCTTTCCAGCTTCTGGCTATTATATACATGCTCCACTATGTTCAATGATTACTTTTCTCCTCCAGTATATTCCACAAGCTCCTGCTAGTACTATGAAAGATAGTTAGTGACACTGAAGCTTCTAGGTTTGTATAAGTTTGAGTAATAGAACACAGCAAAACCAAATATATTTTCAGGAATTACTATGTTCCAAGAAGAGTTATGAGAGAAGATGTTACAATAGTGAGGGAAAACATCCTTATTTATAAAAAAAGGAACTAAAGGTAAATTAAAAAAAATGTATCAAAATAACTAATGGCTTTGTTTGTTTGTTTGTTTTGTTGTTGTTGTTGTTGTTGTTTTCTTTGAGACAGGGTTTCTCTGTGTAGCCCTGGCTGTCCTTGAACTCACTCTGTAGACCAAGCTGGCCTCAAACTCAGAAACCTGCCTGCCTCTGCCTCCCAAGTGCTGGGATTAAAGGTGTGCACCACCACCACGGCCCAGCTCACTTGGGCCTTTTAAATGTGGCCATCTTACCAAAAGCAATATACAGATTCAATGCAATCTCCATCAAAATCCCAACTCAGTTCTTCATAGAGTTAGAAAGAGCAATTCTCAAATTCATCTCGAATAACAACAACAAAAAAATAAAACAGTATAACTAAAACTATTCTCAACAATAAAAGAATTTCCAGGGGAATCAGTATCCTGGAACTTAAGCAGTACTACAGAGCCTCTCAGTGGACAGACTCCTGCATGCATCTACAGTATAGCATCATTGGAAGACCAACAGTGTCAACTAACCTGGGCCAATGGGAAGTTCCAGAGAGTAAGCCACCAACCAAAGGGCTTACATGGCCTCGTCAATGTCTCCTGACACACATGTAGCAGAGGACTGCCTTGTCTGGCCTCAGTGGGAGAGAATGTGCCTAATCCTGAGAGGATTTGATGCACCAGGGAAGGGTGATGCAGGGAGAGGGTGGGTGAAGTGGGAGTGGGTAGGTGAGAGAAATGGATTGGTAGGTGGTTGGGGAAATCCCTCTCAGAGAGAAAGGAGAGGGGAAATAGTAAAGAATTCTTGGAGGGAGGACCAGGAAGTAGGACAATATTTGAAATGTAATTAATTATTTAATTTTTAAATTTAGAAAGGAAAAAAGAAAATAAATTATGTTCCCTTAAAAAAATACTATCAATATTTGTATAGTAGTAGAGGTATATACATGAGATACTTTTCTTTGATCTTGAAATAATGTAATCATTCCTTAAATAGACTTCATAGAACTCACTAATGCCAAGCTTTTCTTTTTATATTATTTATAAATTACTGCATTTACAATGCACTTTTAGTTAAACCACTTATTGATTTTAACTATCAATTTTATGTTCCCTTTCTGTCTTTATTTCTCTTTAAACTGAGAAGTTTTATGTATTTCTTACAGATCATTATTGTTTTCAACTTACACTGTTTTTATTATTGTGATGTTTTGTGTTGAAATGGTTTCGAGATAGTCTTAAAAGATAATCAGAAACATTTTGATGGTAACATTATTTCTTTTATTGACCATCTTTCACACTCAGGTGTTTCAGAATCTCAGCATAACTCCCTCCTTGGAAACTTTTTTTTATAATCATCTTCTTATTTATAGTCAAACCATATGCCTTTAGAGAAGAAAGTAAGCCACCAACCAAAGGGCTTACATGGCCTCGTCAATGTCTCCTGACACACATGTAGCAGAGGACTGCCTTGTCTGGCCTCAGTGGGAGAGAATGTGCCTAATCCTGAGAGGATTTGATGCACCAGGGAAGGGTGATGCAGGGAGAGGGTGGGTGAAGTGGGAGTGGGTAGGTGAGAGAAATGGATTGGTAGGTGGTTATAATGTGAACTCTAGTTCACATTATAAACAATGATGACTAAAAATTCATATACATTCTATAGCTCACAGTCTCACATTCCTTCACCCCCAGTTAATTAACATTCATATTTATAAAAAGAGGAGTCATTGTCACTAGGACATTTTGATGCCTAGAAAAAAAAGGTTCCTTTACCCACTGCAGCCTTGTTTACTGTAGCTGTCTTCTACTTTATACATATCAATTGGAGTTAGGAAAAGTTGATATAATTTATAAATCATATTCTTATTTCCTATACATTATTTGCTTTCAAATTGAATATGATTCCTTCATCTTTATGTAAGTGATAATTTCTTGATAGTTCTCAAAGTATGCATAGTTATTGCTGTATTAAAATTGCATAGATACTCTAAATGAATTGGTTAACTTATCTGCTCTTTATATATAACTTTCTTCTCACTTCATTTCACAATGTCATGATTAAGAAAATTTTATAAAAGTGTAATAATTATGAGACCCACTTAAGAAATTAATAACATGATTATCTGTTGTATGGCTTTTCATGAATGTTTTTCAAAATATATTTTATAAATATGAACTCTAGTTCACATTATAAACAATGATGACTAAAAATTCATATACATTCTATAGCTCACAGTCTCACATATGAATTGGAATCCCAATTCCAGGTAAAAAACAAGCAGAGCTAACATAAAGAAGATATATGGGTACATGTACATGTTTTAACTTTATTCAGAAGAAGTTAATGTAGCGGATTGAAAATTCTTCCTGAAAAAGAAATGTTAATTGGTAAAAGTTCTCAGAAAAAAAAATAAATTTTATGTTTTGAAATACAACATTGGAAACACAAAAATTACTTAAAGTAATTCAGGAGAATATGGGTCAACAGATAGAAGCCAATAAAGAGGAAACATGAAAATCACTTAAAGAAATGCAAGAGAAATTGAGTCAACAAGCAGAAGTCATGAAAGAGGAAACACAAAAATCTTTTGAAGAAATACAAGAAAATATGAACAAAGAAGTAAAGGAACTGAGCAAAATCATCCAGGACCTAAAATCAGAAGTAGAAACATCTAAGAAATCATAAAGGGAGACAACTTTGGAGATAGAAAACCTTGGGAAGAAATCAGGGGCCATAGATGCAAATATCAACAACAGAATACAAGAGATAGAAGAAAGGATCTCAGGTGCCAAAGATACCATAGAAACCATTTACTCAACAGTGAAAGAAAATGCAAAAAGCAAAAAGCTTATAGCCCAAAACATCCAGGAAATCCAGGACACAATTAGAAGACCAAACCTAAGGATTATAGGTATAGATGAGAGAGAAGTTATACGACTTAAAGGGCCAGCAAATATCCTCCACAAAATTATGGAAGAAAACTTCCCTAACCTACAGAGAGAGTTGCCCATGAATATACAAGAAGCCTGCATAACTCCAAACAGACTGGATCAGAACAGAAATTACTCCTGTCATATAATAATCAAAACCCGAAATGTGCTAAACAAAGAAAGAATATTAAGAGCAGTAAGAGAAAAGGGTCAAGAAACATATAAAGGAAGACTGATTAGAATTACATCAGACTTCTCACCAGAGACCATGAAAGCTAGAAGATCCTGGACAGATCTTATACAGACTCAAGAGATCACAAATGCCAGCCAAGATTACTATACCCAGCAAAACTCTCAACCAACATAGGTGGAGAAAACAAGATATTCTATGATATAACCACATTTACACAATATCTTTCCACAAACCCAGCCCTACAAAGGATAAAGGTATAAATCACCAATACAAGGAGGGAAACTACACCCAGGAAAAAGCAAGATAGTAAACTTATTTCATCAAACCCAAAAGAAAATAACCACTCAATTATAAATATAACATCAAAAGTAACAGGAAGTAATAATCAATACAGCTTAATATGTCTTAACATCAATGGACTCAATTCCCCATAAAAAGACATAGACTAACAGAGTGGATACATAAATAGGACCCTACAATTTGCTGCTTACAGGAAACACACCTCAGGGTCAAAGACAAACACTACCTCAGAGTAAAAGGCTGGAAAACAATTTTACAAGGGAATGGTCTTAGGAAACAAGCCAGGAGTAGCCATCCTAATATCAGATAAAATTGATTTTCAACCTAAAGTCATCAAAAGAGACAAGGAAGGACACTTCTTACTGGTCAAAGGAAAAATCCACCAAGAAGAACTCTCCATTCTGACTTCAACACTCCACTCTCCTCAATGGACAGATCAGGAAAACAGAAACTAAACAGGGACACAGTGAATCTAATTGAAGCTCTGGGACAATTGGATTTAGCAGATAAATAGAGAGCATTTCACACTAAAGCAAAAAAATATACCTTTTCCTCAGCACCTCATGGTACCTTCTCCAAAATCAATCATATAATTGGTCACAAGACAGACCTCAACAAATATAAGAATATTGTACTAATTCCATGCCTTCTATCAGTTCACTATGGAGTATGAGTGGTCTTCAATAGCAATAAAAACAACAAAAAGCCCACATACACTTGGAGGCTGAAATTTACTCTACAAAATGATACCTTGACCAAAGAAGAAATAAGGAAAGTAATCAAAGGCTTTTTTAGAATTTAATGAAAATGAAGGCACAACATACCAAATCTATGGGACACAATGAAAGTTGTGCTGAGGAAAACTCATAGCCCTGAGTGCCTCCAAAAAGAAATTGGAGAAAGCATACACTAGCAGCTTAATGGAACAGCTGAAAGCCATGGGAAAAAAGAAGCTAATTCACCCAGGAGGAGTAGAAGTCAGGAGATCATCAAACTCAGGGCTGAAATCAGTCAAGTAGAAACAAAGAGAACCATATGAACAATTAACAAATCCAGGAGATGATTCTTTGAGAAAATCTAAAGATAGATAAACCCTTAGCCAGACGAACCAAAGTACACAGAGGCAGTATCTAAATTAACAAAATTAGAAATGAAAAGGGAGATATAACAACAGAAACTGAGGAAATTAAAAAAATCATCAGATCCTACTACTAAAGCCTATATTAAACACAACTGGAGAATCTGGAGGAAATGGACAATTTCCTAGACAGATACCAAATACCAAAATTAAATCAGGATCAAATAGATCATCTATACAGTCCCATAACCCCTAAAGAAATAAAAGGGGTCATAGAAAGTCTTCCAACCAAAAAAAAAAAAAAAAGCACAGGACCAGATGATTTTAGTGCAGAATTCTATCAGACCTTCAAAGAAGACCTAACACCAGTACTCTTCAAACTATTCCACAAAATAGAAACAGAAGGATGACTAGCCATCTCGTTCTAGGAAGTCACAGTTATGCTGATACCAAAATCTGGTGCCAGTCAGCAAGCTTCTGGGTATACAGTCAGAGTTGTATGTTGAAAAATACATTGCAGGTGTCAGGATGCAGTTTGCAGTTTTATGTATAGGTCCTTGATCCACTTGGACTTGAGCTTTGTACAAGGAGATAAGAGTGGGTCAATTTGCATTTTTCTGCATGCAGACCTCCAGGTGATACAGCACCATTTGTTAAAAATGCTGTCTTTTTTCCACTGGATGGTTTGGAAACCCACCTCAGTGACAAAGACAGTTGATACTCTTTTAAGAGTCAAAGGTGGGAAAACAATTTTCCAAGCAAATGGTCCCAAGAAAAAAGCTGGAATGGCCATTCTTATATCAGATAAAATTGACTTTCAACAAAAAGTTGTCAAAAAAGATAAGGAGGGACACTTCATACTGGTCAAAGGAAAAGTCTACCAAGATGAATTCTCTATATTGAACATCTATGCTCTGAATGCAAAGGTTACCCATATTCATAAAAGAAACTTTAATAAAGCTCAAAGCACACATTGCACCCCACACAATAATAGTGGGAGAATTCATCACCCCACTCTCAAAAATGGACAAATCATGGAATCAGAAACTAAACAGATAGACAGTGAAACTAACTGAAGTTATGGGCCAAATGGATCCAACAGATATTTCAAGAACATTCCACCCCAAACAAAAGGAATATACCTTCTTCTCAGTGCCTCATAGTACCTTCTCCAAAATTGACCATATAATTGTTGACAAAACAGGCCTCAACAGATATAGAAATATTAAAATCATTCCATGTATCTTATCAGATCACCACAGTCTAAGGCTGGTATTTAAACAATGCTCTTCTCAATGATATCTTGTTTAAGAAAGAAATAAAGAATGAAATTAAAGACTTTTTAGAATTAAATTAATTGAAGACACATCATACCAACATTTATAGGATACCATGAAAGCTGTGCTAAGAGCAAAAGTCATAACTCTGAGAGCCTTCAAAAAGAGAATGGAGAGAGCTTACACAAACAGCTTGACAGTGCACTTGAAAGTTCTAGAACAAAAGGAAGCAAATACCCCCAAGAGGAGCAGATGGCAGGAAATAATCAAACTTAGGGCCTAAATAAACAGAACAGATCAGAAACAAAAATAACTATACAAAGAATCAACAAAACAAGGAGCTACTTCTTTGAAAATATCAACAAGATAGATAAACCCTTATTTTATTTTAAAATTGTATTTAATAAGTATAAATATTGATGTGTACCATATAATAGTTCAATACATTCATATTTAGTATACAGCATCATTTGTATTTTCTTCTGTTTTTCAGAAATCAGTAAAAATTAAGTTTTAGTACTATTAAAATACATTAAGTTAGTAACAAAATTTATGCTAATTCTCAATATAGAACTGACAAGGAAGCTATGGCAAACTATCTATATGCTACATAACTAATGTTTATCAGAGGAAGATATGTTAAATTACATTAAATATACACAGTGAGGAAATTAACAAAGTGCAAAATATTTAATTTATATTCTATGTTGATTTTTGTCTTTTCTCCTTCTAAAAATTATGTTCAATATCAGAGTTTAATTTTAATGATGAATGAACCACAGTCAAATAATGTGCCCTCATGAGAGAAAAGTGCATGAGGCAATATCTTTAAATGTTAATGTAGATGATCATTTGCATAGAAAGGCTAATACATAGTGGGTTATAATGCAGTTCTAAAAGGAATAAATGAAAGGCTACTACTACTGATGCCAATAAATTTTGTTTACTATCTATTTGTAGCACACTTATCAAAAGAATATGGGATTATAAGGCTTTAATGAAAGGACTTTTATCTAAGGAAATACTGCAATGAAGGTGAAATGGCCAACTATACCTGCATTCAAATGCCTGTTCATCTTTGAAACTCTGTGACCTTAGGTATTCTATTTCCTTTTGATTTTTATAATGCATATTTCTAATAATACCAAAGATTTATTGTAGATTAGAAGATGACATAGAGACAGCAACCTACCCATATAAGAAAACCTCTAGAGAGTAGCTCAGAGTATGCAATATAGAATAGCTTTTATGATAGGAGAAGCAAGAATTGTTCTCATTGTTCTTTAAAATGTGCAGAAGTACTGTGATTCTATATAATGAGCAAGAGGAATTAAAGTAAGCACCAAGACTTTTGTAAAGGTGACCATTTTAAGCATTTTCCCAGAATAACTTCTTACAAAATTAGTGCTTTGGATTGCTTCCAAATTGGAGAAACAATAGTACTTTTGTTTTATAGTCAAATAACACAGTAAAAATTTAAGTGAATAAAACATTATTCATTTGAATGAGAATGATATCATCCCAATAACTTCAAAGCTCCATTAATCAGCAAGACCCAATTACGATGAACTTGGTATTGTAGTGGTAAAACATATTTGTTTTGCTTATGAACATTCTGTAAAATAATTTCATGTTTTTCCTTTTTAACTTGCAAATTTTGAAAAATTAGATTTTTGTGTTTCTACAGTAAAGGCATGACTTTAGCTTCTTTATTGGAAATATCAGACTATAAAAATATGTTAAAGTGAATTTATTATAACTTGTTCTAAAATCTCTTAACTAAGTTTTTCACTCAATACCTCATAGTTCAAAATTAAACATTTAAAGCTTTGTCAAGAGATTTATTCATTTCATGTGGATTACTTTGTTCTAAATGCAGCGTTACCATATTAATATTCCAAGACCTACTTCTCTCATTTGGATCACTGACATGGACCTGTAACTTTGGAATGATTCTGTTATCAGGTTAAATAATACGCATAAATATGCCAGTAAGATATAATAAATGAAAGAAAAAAATCACAATGATATATCAAATATACCTGGTACCTTCAGATTACCTTGGAAATAAACTATTAAGAAGTCCAGTATGGTACTCTAAAGGATTGGGGGGTGATTGGGGAATGGGTGGGGGGAAGAGGACTTATGGGTCATATGGTGAGGGGGAACTGGGAAAGGGGAAAGCCTTTGGAATGTAAGCAAAGAATATAGAAAAAAAAAGAAGTCCAATATGATAGTTGCATATGTGTATATGAGTGTGTGTACATGTATGTATGTATGTATGTATATATGTATCTATGTATGTATGTATATGTGGATATAGTTACATATTTGTGCACATGTGTATGTATGTTTATCAATGGAGAATTATTACTCTCCTTAAGCTACTATGATCTTCTCTCCTTCAGTTTCTTCCTTTAAAACTATGATTTTCCCAGTTGTAAAGATTTATATTTTCTCTCAAAATTAATTTTCATGTATCTATGAATGTCACAAATAATTTTGAAGTGAATTATGTACCAGGCATTATTTTATATTATTAATAAGATATGATAGACTAAATATGAGATGGGAAAAATCAATTTGTTTCTTGAGACACATTATTTTATGTTATTAATAAGGCATAATAGAATAAAGTACATGAGGGAAAGATTAATTTTATTTTTTTGAGGGACACTTATGAGGACTGTGTAATAGAATAGAGTTAGAAATGTGGAGGGGTGGGTGGAAAAATAGCTAGAAAAATAACTCACGGTGATGTGAAGATACTATGCTACATGGGGCATCATATGGTCTTGATAAAAATTTTGGTTTTTAAAAGTCTCGCTGTGGCCCTTTTGATCAAAAGTACTTGATAGATAAAATGTTCATGAAATCAAATGATAAGAAGTACCAGGCATTAAAAAAATACATTTTTGTACATTAGATGAAGACAGAAAGCAAATTTAACTTTTGCACATTTTGAGTTTGAAAAGTATTTTTGAAATCAAAGAGCAAATGTCACACTGGCAGTTGAAAGTTCAGGAAAGAGATTTGACATTGGTTCCAGGAGTCAAAAACATTCATTAAGGGCTTAAGTAGACATAAATACAAAAGAAGACTAAGAAATGATCCTTTCTAGTCATCATTTCATAGTAGAAAATTTAGTGGTAGAGCGCCATTGAAAACTTGTTCCCAACTGTAATACATTTTATAATGTAGTACAAAATAATAAATCAACATATTACCAACAAAAGGAAATTAAATCCATAAAGTGCAGAACATTTTCCAAGAGAAAAAAATAAAACAAATCTGATAGACAAACAAAAGTTAATTATTTAGAATGTATTCTGAAAGCTTTCAACCCTGCCTCAGAATGTTAAAGTAGTATGTTTAAGGATGACAGGGAAAAACAGAGCGATAGGTAAAGTTAAGCACTTAAAAGCAATTTAAAGTTGTCTGGAATGCAGAATTTAAGGTAAATAAAATGAGAAATGAAGCTGAAGATGTGTGTTTAAGTAAGATCAAGTCAGGTCCTTACTATATTTAAGTAGCCATTGTTAAGGTCATGGGTAGACCCTAGGATTTAAAGCAGCTAGAAGATATGATCAAATATATGTTTTAGAAATGCCATGCTTTCTAATCCATGAAAATTTACTTGTGAATGAATAAGGAACTATGAATCACAGAAAATGGTGTTGATTGTGATTGATGGGAGAATCTGGATGTAGGCTGAACAAAACGCTGCATCTATATATGAAAAATTATTGCTGTCTTGAGGGGACCCAGCACACAGGGCCTAAGATCAGTGAAGCAGCTGGGATGGAAGTATTCCCTCTGCCATTTGCACTAGGGAGCCAGGAGACTCCACAGCCTTCTGTGCATAGCCCTCCAGGACAGAGTGATCTCCCAGCAGTGCTTTCATATCTGAGCGCAAAGATGAGATCACCACTTTCTCTCCCAAGTGGACATGCTAGGAGCACACAAGGCCTAAGATCAGTGGAGCAGCTGGGATGGAAGTCTTCCTGTTTCCATTTGCACCAGGAAAGTCCACAACCTTCTGTGCATAGCCTGTCAGGAGAGATAGATCTCCAAGCAGTGCTTTCACTTTTGAGCTCAGAGGAGTAAGGACACAGGCTTAAAGGCCCACAGGAGGAACAAACTCCAGCCAGAGACAACAATACCAACTAGCATCAGAGATAACCAGATGGTGAAATGCAAGCACAAGAATCCTACCAACAGAAACCAAGGCCACATGGCAACATCAGAACCCAGTTCTCCCACCACAGCAAGTCCCAGATATCCCAACACACCGGAAAAGCAAAAGTTGGATTGAAAATCGTATCTCATGATGCTGATAGAGGGCTTCAAGAAAGACTTAAATAACTCCCTTAAAGAAATACAGGAGATCATGGGTCAACAGGCAGAAGCCCTTAAAGAAGAAACACAAAAATCCCTTAAAGAATTCCAGGAAAACACAAACAACCAAGTGAAGTAACTGAACAAAGCCATCTAGGATCTAAAATTGGAGAAACAATAAAGAAATCACAAAATGAGACATCTCTGTAGACAGAAAACCTTGGAAAGAATTCAGGAATCATAGATGCAAGCATCAACAACAGAATAGAAGAGATAGAAGAAAGAACCTCAGATACTGAAGATACCATTGAAAACATTGACTCAACAGTGAAAAAAAAATGCAAAATGCATAAAGCTGGTAACCCAAAACATCCAGTAAGTCCACAACACAATAAGTAGACCAAACCTAAGGATTATAGGTATGGACCCAAGCGAGGATTTATATCTTAAAGGCCCAGTAAATATCCTCAACAAAATTGTAGAAGAAAACTTCCTTAACCTAGAGAAAGAGATGCCCATGAACATACAAGAAGCCTTCAGAACTACAAATAGACTGGAACAGAACAGAAAGTCCTCCTGAGACATAATAATCAAAACACCAAATTCACTAAACAAAGAAAGAATATGAAAAGCAGTAAGGGGAAAATGGCAAGTAACATATAAAGGCAGACCTATCAAAATCAAACCAGATTTCTCACCAAAGATGATGAAAGCTTGAAGATCCTGGGAAGACCACATACAGACCCTAAGAGAACACAAAACCAACCCAGGCTACTATACCCAGCAAAACACTCAGTCATCATAGATGGACAAACCAATATATTCCATGATAAAACAAAATTTACACAATATCAGTCCACAAATCCAGCCCTACAAAGGATAATTGATAGAAAATGCCAATACAAGGAGGGAAACACCCTAGAAAAAGAAAGAAAGTAATCTTCCAACAAACCCAAAACAAGATACCCACACAAACATAAAAATAACATCCAAAATAAGAGGAAGCAACAATCATTATCCCCTAACAACAATGTACTCAACTCCCCAATAAAAAGACATAGACTAATGAAATATTTCTCACGTAAATCTTCAATTTTATTAAAAAACGTTTATAATTCCACTTTCAATCAACTTAGAAATACTTTTATACCTACCTAATTATATCTATATAAAATTTTCCATAATAATCTTCAATTAATTTTAGTTAATTTAGCAATGTTATTTATGTCTACCATTTTATCTGCATTATTTTTCATGATAATCTTCAATTTAAATATGTCTTTCTATATACTTCCTCTATTATAAGAGAAATGGTTTCAATGTAAATCTTTGATTCCATCACAAATATTTCTAATTCCACCTTCAATTAATTTATAAAGAGTTTTTATTGCATGCAGGGGAATCCTCTGGGTATGTGCCCATCCCACCAGCAGTGGAGTAGTGTTCCTCTTCCTCCACATCCTCTCCAGCACTTGTTGTCTCTTGAGTTTTTAATCTTAGCCATTCTGACTGGTGTGAGGTGGAATTTCAGGGTTGTTTTGATTTGCATTTCCCTGATGACTAATGATGTCGAACATCTCTTAAGGTGCTTCTCAGCCATCTGAATTTCTTCTGGTGAAAATTCCTTGTTTAGCTCTGTACCCCATTTTTTTTTTGGTTTGTTGTTTTTATTCCCTCCCCTATAAACCATGTTATTTCTTTTTTTGTATTTTTTTAAATTTTTTTTGAGTAGGATTTTTTTAACTGGATATATTCTAGATTTACATTTCATTTCCCTTTTTTTGTTTCCCCACCCCCTAAGGTCCCACATGCCCTTTTCCCTCCCCCTGCTCCCTCATCCACCCCTTCCCACTTCCCTGTTCTGGTATTCCCCTACACTGATGCTTTGATCCTTTCCAGCACCAGTGTCCACTCCTTTCTTCTTGTCAGACATCATTTTGTATGTGAATTGTGTCGTTGGGGTCCCAAGATTCTAGGCTAATATCCACTTATCCGTGACTGCATACGATGGGTATTCTTTTGAGACTGGGTTACCTCACTTAGGATGATGTTCTCCAGCTCCATCCATTTCTCTAAGAATTTCATGAATTCGTCGTTTCTAATGGCTGAATAGTACTCCATTGTGTATATATACCACTTTTTTGTATCCATTCCTCTGTTGAGGGACATCTAGTTTCTTTCCAGCTTCTGGCTATTATAAATAAGGCTGCTATGAACATAGTTGAGCATGTATCCTTATTGCATGCTAGGGAGTCTTCTGGGTATATTCCCAGGAGTGGAATGGCTGGATCCTCTGGAAGTATCATGTCCAGTTTTCTGACGAACTGCCATACTGATTTCCAGAGTGGTTGTACCAGCTTGCAGTCCCACCAGCAGTGGAGGACTGTTCCTCTTTCTCCACATCCTCACCAGCACCTGCTGTCCCTTGAGTTTTTAACTCACGTAGGATGATATTTTCCATATCTAACAATTTACCTACAAATTGCATGAATTCATTATTTTTAATTGCTGAGTAGTATTCCATTGTATAAATATACCACATTTTCTGTATCCTTTCCTACTTTGAGGGATATTTGGGCTCCTTCCAATTTCTGGCTATTATAAACAAGGCTGCTATAAACATAGTGGAGCATGTGTCTTTATTGTATGCAGGGGAATTCTCTGGGTATATGCCCAGGAGTGGTATGCCAGGGTCCTCTGGAAGTGGCATGCCCAATTTTCTGAGGAACCGCCACACTGATTTCCAGAGCTGTTTTACCATTTTGCAATCCCACCAAAAGTGGAGGAGTGTTCCTCTTTCTCCACATCCTCGCCAGCACTTGTTGTCTCTTGAGTTTTTAATCTAAGCCATTCTGACTGGTGTGAGGTGGAATCACAGGGTTGATTTGATTTGCATTTCCCTGATGAGTAATGATGTTGAACATCTCTTAAGGTGTTTCTTGGCCACCCGAATTTCTTCTGGTGAAAATTCTTTGTTTAGCTCTGTACCCCATTTTTTGATAGGGTTATTTGGTTCTTTGGGGTCTAACTTCTTGAGTTCTTTGTATATATTTGATATTAGCCCTCTGTTGGGTGTGGGGTTGG
Organism: Apodemus agrarius; assembly: GCA_964023405.1. Lineage (NCBI taxonomy): Eukaryota > Metazoa > Chordata > Mammalia > Rodentia > Muridae > Apodemus > Apodemus agrarius. Next base: position 137,427,842 of record OZ030010.1, on the reverse strand, counting down.
TGAAGATCATTCCACAATTTGTTGGTTGCCGTTTTGTCTTTCTGACAGTGTCCTTTTCCTCACAGAAACTTTGTAATTTTAAGAGGTCCCATTTGTCAATTCTTGATCTTAGTGCATAAGCTATTGGTGTTCTGTTCAGGAACTTTCCCCCTGTGCCCATGTGTCTTAGTTAGGGTTTTACTGCTGTGAAGAGACACCATAACCAATGCAAGTTTTATAAAAAACATTTAATTGGGGTTAGCTTACAGGCTCAGAGGTTCAGCCCATTGTAATCAAGGCAGAAACATGGCAGCATCCAGGTAGGCATGGTGAAGGAGGATCTGAGAGTTCTACATCTTCATCTGAAGGCTGCTAGTGGAAGACTGACTTCCAGGCAGCCAGGGTGGGGGTTTTAAGCCCACACCCACATTGACACACCTACTCCAATAAGGCCACACCTCCTAATGAGGTCACTTCCTGGGCCAATCATATACAAACCATCACACCATGTCCTCCAGGGTCTTCCCCAGTTTCTTTTCTATTAGTTTCAGTGTGTCTGGTTTTATGTGGAGGTCCTTGATCCACTTGGAGTTGATCTTAGTACAAGTAGATAAGAGTGGGTCAATTTGCATTCTACTGTATGTTGACCTCCAGTTGAACCAGCACCATTTGTTGAAAAGGTTATCTTTTTTCCACTGGATGGTTGTGGCTCCTTTATCAAAGATCAAGTGACCATGAGTCTGTGGGTTAATTTCTGGGTCTTAAATCCTATTCCATTGATCTACTTGCCTGTTGCTGTACCAATACCATGCAGTTTTTAACACAATTGCTCTGTAGTACTGCTTGAGGTCAGGGATATTGATTCCCCCAGAAGTCCTTTTATTGTTGAGAATAGTTTTAGCTATCCTGGGTTTTTTGTTGCTCCAGATGAATTTGATAATTGCTCATTCTAGATCTATGAAGAATTGATTTGGGATGTTAATGGGGATTGCATTGAATCTGTAGATTGCTTTTGGAAAGATGGCCATTTTTACTATATTGATCCTGCCAATCCAGGAGCAAGAAATATTTTTCCATCTTCTGAGGTCTTCTTCGATTTATTTCTTCAAGGACTTGAAGTTCCTGTCATACAGATCTTTCTCTTGTTTGGTTAGAGTTACGCCAAGGTACTTAATACTGTTTGTGGCTATTGTGAAGGGTCTTTCTCAGCCTGCTTGTCCTTTAAGTACAAGAAGGCTACTGATTTGCTTGAGTTAATTTTATAACCAGCCACTTTGCTGAAGTTGTTTATCAGCTGTAGAAGTTCTCTGGTGGGGTTTTTGGGTTGGTTAAGTAAACTGGATTGAGCATACACTAGCAGCTTAATGGCACACCTTAAAGCCCTGGAAGAAAAAGAAGTTAATTCACCCAGGAGGAGTAGAAGACAAGAAATCATCAAACTCAGGGCTGAAATCAATCAAGTAGAAACAAAGAGAACCATACAAAGAATCAACAAGACCAGGAGCTGTTTCTTTGAGAAAATCAACAAGATAGATAAACCCTTAGCCAGACTAACCAAAGGACACAGAGACAGTATACAAATTAACAAAATTAGAAATGAAAAGGGAGACATAACAACAGAAATTGAGGAAATTCAAAAGATCATCACATCCTACTACAAAGGTCTATACTCAAAACAACTGGAGAATCTGGAGGAAATGGGCAAGTTCCTAGACAGATACCAAATACCAAAATTAAATCAGCATCAAGTAGATCAGCTAAACAGTCCCATAACCCCTAAAGAAATAGAAGGGGTTACAGAAAGCCTCCCAACCAAAAAAAGTATGGGACCATATGGTTTTCGCACAGAATTCTACCAGACCTTCAAAGAAGACTTAACACCAATACTCTTCAAACTATTCCACAAATAGAGACAGAAGGGACACTGCCCAACTCATTCTTTGAAGCCACAATTACGCTGATACCTAAACCACAAAAAGATCCAACAAAGAAAGAGAACTACAGGCCAATTTCTCTTATGAATATCGATGCAAAAATACTAAATAAAATTCTTGCCAACCGAATCCAAGAGCACATCAAAATGATCATTCACCATGATCAAGTAGGCTTCATCCCAGGGATGCAGGGATGGTTCAATATACAGAAATCCATCAATGTAATCCACTACATAAACAAACTAAAATAAAAAAAATCCACGATCATCTCATTAGATGCTGAAAAAGCATTCGACAAAATTCAGCATCCTTTCATGCTAAAAGTGTTGGAAAGAGCAGGAATTCAAGGCCCATACCTAAACATAGTAAAAGCAATCTATAGCAAACCAGTAGCCAACATCAAAATAAATGGAGAGAAACTTGAAGCAATCCCACTAAAATCAGGGACTAGACAAGGCTGCTCTCTCTCCATATCTTTACAACATAGTACTTGAAGTTCTAGGGAGAGCAATTGGATAACAAAACGAAGTCAAAGGAATACAAATTGGAAAGGAAGAAGTAAAACTATCATTATTTGCAGACGATATGATAGTTTACTTAAGCTACTCTGTACCCCATTTTTAATAGGGTTATTTGGTTCTTTGGGGTCTAACTTCTTGAGTTCTTTGTATATATTGGATATTAGCCCTTTGTAGGATGTGGGGTTGGTGAAGATCTTTTCCCAATTTGTTTGTTGTCGTTTTGTCTTTCTGAAGACAACTTTGTAATTTTAAGGGTTCCCATTTGTCAATTCTTGATCTTAGAGCATAAGCTCTTGGTGTTCTGTTCAGGAACTTTCCCCCCTGTGCCCATGTCCTCCAGGGTCTTCCCCAGTTTCTTTTCTATTAGTTTCAGTGTGTCTGGTTTTATGTGGAGGTCCTTGATCCACTTGGAGTTGATCTTAGTGCTATGTTCATAGCAGCCTTATTTATAATAGCCAGAAGCTGGAAAGTACCGAGATGTCCCTCAAAGGAGGAAATGATACAGAAAATGTGGTATATTTATACAATGAAATACTGCTCAGCAATTAAAAATAATGAATTCATGCAATTTGTAGGCAAATGGTTGGATCTGGAAAATATCATCCTAAGTGAGTCATCCCTATCACAAAAGAATACACATGAATTGCATTCACTGATAAGTGGATATTAAGGAGACCAGAAGCTCTGAATACTCAAGACACAAGTAGCTAAGCAAAAGATTCCCAAGAAAATATATGGAGAGAACCCTGGTCTGGAAGAGACTAAATCTGGTTTTGTAGGAGAATACCAGAACAGAGAAATGGTAGGGAGGGGTGGGTGATTGGGGAATGGGGTGGGAGAACTTATGGGACATATGTTGAGGGGAGGAACTGGAAAGGAGAAAGCCTTTGGAATGTAAACAAAGAATATAGAAAATAATAAAAAAGGAAAAAAGTTTTTATATCTACCATTTTATATGTATAATTTTCCATAAAATAGTCCATTTTAATGTGTTTGTCTATTTCTTTATAGAATTTTACAAGAAATACTTTCCATGTAAATCTTCAATGTTATCTGAAAATGTTTATAATTCCACCTTCAATCATCTTAGTATTATCTTTATGCCTATCATTTTTCTATATAAATTCCATAATAATCTTTAATTTTAACATGTTTTTCTTTACATTTCTGCAATTTTATCAGAAATATTTTCCATGTAAATCTTCAAGTTTATCAGAAAATGTTTATAATTCCACTTTCAATCAACTTAGGAATACTTTTATATTGTACCTACCATAATTATATCTATATAAATTTTCCATGATAATCTTCAATTCAAACATGTTTTTCTACAATTTTATCAGAAATATTTTCCATGTAAATTTTCAATTCTGTCATAAAATGTTTCTGTCACATATTTCAATTAATTTAGAATTGTTTTACATGTCTACCACTTTACTCTTTAATTTTCCATGAAAATTGTCAATTTAATGTGTTTATCTGAAATATTGTCTGTGTAAAACTTTAATCTTATCATAAATTGTTTGTACTTCCCTTTACTTCACTTTTCAATAAATAAAAAAAGAAAATTACTTGATTCAAAGAAAGCTAAATTAAGAGTCTTTGTATAATTCTTTCCTAAATTTTAATGAAGATTTAAACATGCATAAATAAAAGTGAAAACAATGAATTTACAAATATAAAAAGAAAGTCGAAGGAGAAGCTAATGGGAGGGGTGGATATGATGAAATGCTAAGGAATAAAGGTATAATAAAATAGAGAGGTGTGATTAAACTAGGTCTTATTATCAAATCCTTCATTTGTAACTAGTGACGTTTTGCTTCTCAGGGGCATGTGACTATGTCTAGAGACATTTTTGCATGTAAAGGTAGGAAGGCATATCATTAGTAGTATCTAGCAGTTGGAAACCAGTGGTGTCATTAAAAATTCTATACTACATAGGAGAACTTTCCAGAACTATAAATTATATAGCTAACAATGTCAATAATGCTGAGACTAAGAAACTGTAGTAGCCTAAGTGGATGTTATTGTCAAAAATGAATGGCTTTTAGGCAAAACAACTCAATTACTTTTAGTAGTGGTTAAAAGACTTCATACTACACTAATGTGAAGAAAAAATAAGATTAGGCAATTTAACTTTATGTCTTAAAACCCAAATATGAAGGGTAAATATCTCTTATTAAGAAAAAGTTTAAAACCATACATTCTTAATAGAAAGGAAAGCACATATACAAAACAAAAATACATACTCACAGAGAGAATCATGTGGGTTTATGTTTTTATGTTTACCAAATTTATAAAACCTCAAATGCATCTCATTTTAGTTATGGCAAACTCTCTTTCAAATTTCATGTTTCATAAAATTTCATAAAATTGAACCAAGGTATTCTGTTTCTGCTTCTTTTTCTGTTTCTTCTATTTCTGTTTCTTTTTTATTTCTTGCTATTTTCAATTACTGCTATTATAATTTCATATTTTATGTAAAATAATAAGGAAAAACCATTTGACTCAAATAAATGTAAAATCTATGTATTTCAAAAATACATTTATACATTAAAAAGTAACATACAATTTATTATTTGTTTGAGAAGATGTATGTACTTATGGTGACTTGAATATCATACAATGTATAAATATATTGAATCCTCTTAAGGTACCTCATAAATCTATATTTTTATGGAAATAAGAGAATATATATTTATGCTCAAGAACAACATTTTATTGTCTTATTTTATGAACAAAGCAGATCTGATAAACTATTGTTTATTGTTGTTGCTGACGTCCCCTAATATTGATACAGATAAAATAATAAGATAGCAGGAATCTTTCAAGACACCTTATCCTATCATATTGCTATTTTCTACAACTCACTTTTGTTTTTAACAAAATAGAAACATTAAATTAAAAATGATGTATAAACATGGGATCTTATATGTTGACCTGCCATCAACTCCGGCAGAAACTAGTTCATATCACCTGTTAAACATTCCTTAATGCCTGCACAACTGTTTTCAATAGCACCCATATCCCTGATCTCCATATACAGGCTGGCCCAAAATTCTAGTAGAAGTCTTACACTTTATCTGAGGCCATGACCATATCAGGAACCCAAATGACTAGAGAGCAGCATAAGAACACAATCAATAGTAGTGAGGGCAATATTGCACCACCAGTGCCCAGATATCCTTCTACACCAAGTCATGGATATTCCAAAAGTTGAAGCAGAAGAAAATGATCTTAAATCCAATCATATGAAGAGAATTGATACCCTTAAAAAGAAAATACAAAAATCATTTAAAGAAATCTAAGAAAAATTAAACATGTGAAGGAAATGAGTAAAACTATTGAAGACCTGAAAATGGAAAATAACCAATATAGAAAACACAAACTGAGGGAATCCTAGAAATGACAAATCAAATCAAGGAAACAGGAACTACATATTCAAGCAACACCAGGAGAATGTAATAGATGGGAGAGAAAATCTCAGGCATAGAAGATATTATAGAAGATATTGATACACCAGTCAAAGAAAATGTTGAATCTAAAAATAAAGAAAATATGACACAAATCATCCAGGAATTCTGAGACCCCATGAAAAGACAAAATTTAAGAGTAATAGGACTAGAAGAAAGACAACATTTCCATCTCAAAGGCCCATTAAATATTTTAACAAAATAATAGAAAAAAAGTAGATGGCTATAAACATAAAAGAAGCTTACAAAGGACCACACATAATGAACAAGAAAATAAAATTCTTCTCCCACATAATAACCAAAACATTAAATGTACAGAACAAAGAGAGGATATTTAAAGATTCAAGAGAAAAAGTCCAAGTAACACATAAAGGCAGACCTATCAGAATTACACTCAACTTCTCATGAGAGACTCTAAAAGCCAGATGGTCTTTGACAAATATCTTGCAGACTCCAAGAGATCACAGGAGCCAGCCCAAACTACTACATTCAGCAAACCTTTCAATCACCATAGATGGAGCAAATGAGATAGTTCATGGAAAAAACAAATTTAAGTATTTATCCACAAATACAGTCTTAGAGAAAATATTAGAAGAAAAACTCCAATATAAGACATATTGATACATTGCAATATTATATCCATAAAAACACTGGAAATAAGTAATTTCTCACCAGCAAAACCAAAAGAAGGTACACACACACACACACACACACACACACGCACGCACACACGCACACACACACAGAGGCATACAGACACACACACACACACAGACACACACACACACACACACACACACACACACACTACCACCACCACCCACATCAAAATAAAAATAATTAACAATCATTGGTCATTGATGTCTCTCAATATCAATGGAATCAATCCTCAGTAAGAGACATAGGCTAACAGAATAGATATGAAAGCAATATCTTTCATTCTACTGCATACATAATTGTACCTCAAAATCTAATATAGACATTTCCTCAAAATAAAGGGCTGGGAAAAGATTTTTCAAATAAATGGACCCAAGAAACAAGCTGGAGTGGCCATTTTAATAGCTAATAAAATAGAATTTCAACCAAAACTAATTAAAAGAATCAGGAATGACACTTCATACTCATCAAAGAAAAAAATCCACAAAGATAACCTCTCAAATCTGGATATCTATACCTCAAGTACAAGGGCACCCACATTAGTCAAAAAAAAAAAAACACGACTAAAGCTTAAATCACATAAACAACACCACATATTAATACTGAGAGACTTCAACACCAATGAGCATGTAATCCAGAGAAAAACTAAACAGAGAAATAATGAAATTAACCATTGTTCTGACTTAAGTGGACCTAACATATCTATAGATATCACTCACACACAAAAGAATACACCATTTTTTTTCAGAACCTTACATAAACTCTCGAAAATTGACAATATTCTTGGTCAGAAAGCACATTTCAACAGATGAAATAAAATTGAAATAAGCCCTGGAATTGCATCAGAACACTCCTGATTACAGCTGGATTTCACAAACAGGAACAACAAAAGTCTATGAACCCACAGAAAATGAACAACTCTTTACTGAAAAATCACTGACTCAAAGAAGTAATAAAGAAATTAAAGACTTCCTAGAATTCAATGAAAACGAATGCACAACAGAAGAACATTCAGAGGTATTATCATCCTTGATAATTCATCCAAGCTCTATTACAGAGAAAAACTAATAAAAACTGCTTGGTACTATCACAAAAACAGACAGGTTGATCAAGGAAATTGAATTGAAGAGCCAGACACAAATCCACATATCTAGAGAAACTTGATTTTGACAAAGAATCCAAAATTATATGATGAAAAAGAGAAAGCATTTTCAACAACAGCTAATGGTCCTTGTCAATCTAGATCTGAGTATGTAAGAAGAATATAAATAGATTCATATCTATCACACTACAAAATACTCAAATCCAAATGGATCAAAGACCTCAACTTAAAACTAGATACACTAAATCTAATATAACAGGAATTGGGAAATAGCCTTAAATGCATAGGTACAAGAGGCAACTTCCTGAATAGCACAACAATTTTTCAGGTACTGAGATCAACAATTAACAAATGGGACTCCCTGAAACCCAAATAACTCCTGTAAGGCAAAGGGCATGACAAACAGGACAAAACAGCAGCCTACAAAATGGGAAGAGACCTTTATCAACTGCACAGCTGACAGTGGACTTTCAAAACACATATGTTTTCAAAATATGCAAAGAACTTAAGAAACTAGACATCCAGAAACCAAATAACCTGACTAAAATATGGAGTACACATCTAAACAGAGAATTCTAAACAGGAATCTCAAATAGCTGAGAATAACTTAAACAAATGTTCAATATCTTTAGTTATCAGTGTAAACCAAATGACTCAGTGTCCATCTTATATCTGTCAAAAAATTGGGAGTTTATTTTTTTCAAGACCCAAGCATACCACTGCTTGGTATATATCCAATAGTCACTTCACCATACAGCAATGACACTTTCTCAACTATATTCACAGCAAGTTTATTCACAAGAGCCAGAAACTGGAAACAACTTAAAAGTCCCTCAATCAAAAAAAAATGGATATCGAAGATGTGGTTCATTTACATGATGGACTAATACTCAACTCTTAAAAAATAACATCATAAAATTGCAAGGAAATGGTTGGAAATATAGAAAAAGAAATCATATTGAGGAGACAACCCAAGCTCAGGAGAAGGATGGTATGTACTCACTTATAAGTAGATATTAGGTGTAAAATAAAGGATAATCATACTACAATCCACAAACTCACAGAAACACAGTAACAAGATGTGTGTGTCCGTGTCCGTGTGCGTGTGCTTGTGCGTGTGTGTGTGTGTGTGTGTGTGTGTGTGTGTGTCCATGTTTGGGGGAGATATGAATCTCCCTGTGAAAAGGAAATATAATAGTCATTGCAAGTGGAATGTGTGTGTGTGGTGAGGGTGGAAGTAGGAGGGTACTGAAGTAGGAGAGATAAGGTGGGAAGAGAATCATGGATAAAGTACTTCAAGAGAACATTGGAAGTGTGGGCATCTCTGGGACAAACTAGAAACTCAGTGCAATGGAAACTGCCAAGAATTGAAGACAGTGATTCTAGCTAAGACTACCAGAAATGGACGATGTTAAGCCTGAACTGATCATCTCCTGTAACCAGCCAAATCTTCCAGTTGACTGATTGGGACAGCAACCAAGCCACAAAACCTACATTCTCTCCAGGCTACATACAAGATGTGCTGGGGTAAAGGCAGCACTGAAATCATGGGACTTGCCAATTAATGATTAATCCAGTTTAAGAATCATAACAGGAGAAGTAGCCTATCTTTGACACTGCCTGGAGGACCAGAATGCCAATGCTGATCACCTAGAGACCTAGGATTAAAAAAAAAATGATTCCAAATGATATTCTTCTATACTAATAGATTGGTGCCTAGCCCAATTATCCTCTGAGAGTCTTCATGTCACAACTGAGAGAGACATTAGGATCCACAGCCAAACATTAGTATCTGTGGAATCCAATGGAAAAGGGAGGGAAGAATTGTAGGAGCCAGAGGGTCAAGGACATCACAAGAAACCCCTCAAAATCAATCATCATGGGTCCATAGAGACTTATGGAGACTGAACCTACAGCCATGGATCCAGCTGAGACTGACCTAGGCTCTCTGCATATATATTATAGTTGTGTAGCGCAGTCGTATGGGTTTCATAACAGTGGCAGCAGAGGCTGTCTATGACTGTTTTACCTGATTTTTGGACTCCTTTTCCTCCTAGGTGCCTACTCCAACCTAAATATGAGGGGAGATACCTATTCTTAATGAAACATGTTAATCCATTGGTGGTTAAAGTTCCTGATATCAACACTTTCCCAAAGAGAAATGGTGGAGGAACAGATGAGAGAGGGGAGATGGTTAAGAAACTGGGAGGAGACGAGAGTGGTGAAACTGTAGTCAGGAAATATAAAAAAAAGAACAAAAATAGATTTATAAAAATTGTTGTAACAATTTATTAATGATGCTAATAAGGAAGAATTTAAAAAATATTATTTTATTGGGTATTTATTTTGTGCCATAGATGATTTTAAAACAGTATGTAAAACCTACTGTAAACGTAGAAGAAAATAAGCCTTAAATAAGTCATATATCTAAGGAATAATCACAATAAACATTGTTTTACAATATCAAACTTTTACTTATTCTTCCAACTGTAATTCATTTTCTAATAATAGAAAGTGAATTGGTCAGGATTGATGGAGTTGTCCTTGTTGATGATATTGTGGCAAATGGACAAAAACAATCGCAAAAACACTTCTATTCATTCTTCACTGAAATATTTAAGAGTCTTGGCTTACCTCATGTGTTTGTTAGCATAGCCTAGCATTATACCGAACCTTAATGAAATCATTTAAACAAGAATTCTTAATTTTCAACATCTGATCAAACTATTCAACCCACATATATTGAACTGGAACATTTTGGCCTACCTTTTTGGAAGAAACTCATTAGATCTGCCCCCCAAAATAGCCCACTCATATTTTTTTCAATCAACCTACTATATAGCTTCTGGACATGAATTGCTATCCTCATTGTTTTGTTTTCCTTTAAGTTTTATTTAATCTTTTTTTTACACTCCAGATTTTATCCCCATCTCAGTCTATTCTCTGACTGTTCCATATCTGATATCTCCTCCCCACCCCAACCCTGTCTCCATGAGGATGTCTACTGCACTCCCCACCCTACCAGACATTCCCACTCCCTGGGGGCTTCAGTCTCTTGAGGCTTAAATGCATCTTCTTTGACTGAAACCAGATCACCAGTCCTCTGCTGCATATGGGTTGGAGGCCTCATATAAGCTGGTATATGCTGCTAGTTTGGTGATCTAGTGTTTGAGAGATTTCGGGGGTCCAGGTTAACTGAGACTGGTGGTCCTTCTACAGGGCCACCCTCCTCAGCTTCTTCCAGCTTTTCCATAATTCAACTAAAGGGGTCAGCAGCTGTTTATTGTTGGGTGTAAATATCTGCATCTGTCTCTTCCAGCTGCTTGTTAGGTCTTTCAGAGGGCCGTCATGATAGGCCTGTTTTTCGTGAGCACGCTATAGCCTCAGTAAAAGTCGAGGGCCTCCCCTTTAGCTGGATTCCAATTTGTGACTGTTGCTGAATTTCCTTTTCCTCAGGATCTTCTCCATTTTTTGTCCCTGCAGCTCTTTCAGACAGGAACAATAATGGGTCAGAGATTTTGACAGTGGGATGGCAACCCCATCCCTTACATGATGCCCTGTCTTCCTGCTGGAGGTGGGTTCTACAAGTTCCCTCTTCCCAGTGTATGTTATTTCATATAAGGTCCCTCCCTTTGAGTCAGGGGGTCTCTCACCTCCCAAGTCTCAACACAATACCCATCAAAATCCCAACACAATTCTTCAAAGACATGGAAAGAGAAATTCTCAAAATCATCTGGAAAAGCAAAAAACAAAAACAAAACCAGAATAGTAAGAACAATTTTTAACAATAAAAGAACTGCTGGGATAATCACTCTCCCTGACCTCAAGCTATGCTACAGAGCATTAGTGATAAAATAGATCCATATTCATCAACTTGCACAAAGCTCAAGCTCAAGTGGGTCAAGGACCTCAATAAAAAAAACAGATGCATTGAATCTAGAAGAGAAAATGGGAAAGAGCCTTGAACTCATTGGCACAGGGGGAAATTTCCTAAACAGAACTCCAATGGATCTCTCTCTAAGATCAAGAATTGATAAATGATACCTCATGAAACTGAAAAGCTTCTGTAAGACAAAGGACATAATTAATAGGTCAAATCAGCAACCTACAGATTGGGAAATTTTTTTCACTATCCTAACATTTGATAGAGGGCTAATATCCAAAATATTTAAAGAACTCAAGAAGCTGACCATGAAAAACACCAAACAACCCAATCAAACATGGGTATAGAACTAAACAGATAATTCACAACAGAGGAATCTAGAATGGCTGAGAAGAACTTTAGGAAATGATCTTTAGTTATCAGAGAAATGCAGAGCAAACTGACCCTGAGCTTTCACCTGACAGCAATCAGAATGGCTAACATCAAAACCTCAGGTGACAGCACATGTTGGCAAGGATATGGAGAAAGAACACTCCTGCATTGCTGGTAGTATTGCAAACAGGTACAACCACTCTGGAAATCAATTTGGCAATTCATCAATTGGAAATAGATCTACCTGATGATCCAGATATACCACTCTTGGGCACATACCCAAATGATGCCCCACCATGCCACAGGGGCATGTGTTCCACTATATTCACAGCAGCCTTGTTTATGAAAGACATGAATTGGAAACTACTAAAATGTGCTACAACACAGGAATAGATACAGAAAATGTGGTCCATTTACACAATGGATTACTGTTCAGTTATTAAGAATGAGGACGATCTTCTCTGATGCTTGGACCCAGCCAGCAGAACCAGGTACCTGAGATATCCTGAGTTTAAGATCTCTTGGTTCTCAGGCCACCAGGCGGGGACCTGCACACAGGATCTGAGCAGAGAGGTGGTTCATCTGTGCTCCAGCCAGGACTGGGTTTTGTGCTGGGCGGGGTCATCAGCACTTGGAGGGGCTACCAGCCACCATCATCGATCCCTGACAGAGCAGACAAGCAGCATCAGGTCCACAGAGACAACCAAATATAGCACTGCTTGGAGCAAGATACACCAGGGGTCCAACAGTACCCAAGAGGAAGGCAGCACATCAGCAATCTGTGGCAGGGGAATCCCAGTCATCCAGTGGTGGGGAAATAGCCTTATGAGCCCACAGGAGGTTCAAGCACCAGCTAGTGACTACAGGACCAGCTAATGCCAGAGATAACCAGATGGCAAAAGGCAAACGTAGGAATGTTACTAACAGAAATCAAGGCAATATGGCAGCATCTGAACCAAGTTCCCCAACAGCAATAAGTCCTGAAAACCCCAACACACCAGGAAACCAAGATTCAGATATATAGATAAATCTCTTAAAGAAATACAGGAGAAAATGAATCAAAAGTTAGAAGCACTTACAAGGCAAAAACAAAAATCACTTAAAGAAATTCAGGAGAATATGGATAAAAAATTAGAAGCCAATAAGGAGGAAGTACAAAAATCACTTAAAGAAATAATGGAGAACATGTGCCAACAAGTAGAAATCATGAAAGAGAAAAAACAAAATTTTCTCTTAAAGAAATACATGAAAATATAAACAAGCAAGCAGAAGATGTGAGCAAAACCATCCAGGATCTAAAAACAGAAGTAGAAACAACTAAGAAATCACAAAGGGAGACAACTTTGGAGATAGAAAACCTTGGGAAGAAATCAGGAGCCATAGATGCAAATATCAACAATAGAATACAAGAGAGAGAAGAAAGAATCTCAGATTCTGAAGATACCATAGAAACCATTGATTCAAAAGTCAAAGAAAATGCAAATTTCAAAAAGCTTGTAACCCAAAACATTCAGGAAATCCAGGACACAATGAGAAGACCAAATCTAAGGATTATAGTTATAGATGAGAGGGAAGATTTACAACTTAAAGGGCCAGCAAATATCTTCTTCACAATTATGGAAGAAAACTTCCCCAACCTAAAGAGAGAGATGCCCATGAATATGCAAGAAACCTACAGAACTCCAAACAGACTGGACCAGAACAGAAATACCTCCGTCACATAATAATCAAAACCAAAATATAATAAACAAAGAAAGAATATTAAAGGCAGAAAGAGAAAAGGCCAAGTAACATATAAAGGAAGACCTATCAGGATTACAGCAGACATCTCACCTGAGACCATGAAAGCTAGAAGATCCTGGGCAGATATCATGCAGACTCTAAGAGAACACAAACTTCAGCCAAAACTACTATACCCAGCAAAACTCTCAATCACCATAGATGGAGAAACCAAGGAATTCCATGAAAAAAAAACTAATTTGCACAATATCTTTCCACAAACCCAGCCCTACAAAGGATAATAGGGGGAAAACACCAACACAAGGAGGAAAATTACACCCCAGAAGAAGCAAGATTGAAACCTCCTCCCATCAAACCCAAAAGAAGATAACCACTCAAATATAAAAATTAATTTCAAAACTGTAAGGAAGTAACAGTTACTATTCCTTAATATCTCTTAACATCAATGGACTTAATTTCTCCAATAAAAAGACATAGACTACGAGACTGGATATGGAACTGGATCCTACATTTTGCTGCATACAGGAAACACATCTCAGTGTCAAAGACAAACACTACCTTAGAGTAAAAGGCTGGAAGATAATTTTACAAGCAAATGGTCTCAGGAAACAAGCCTGAGTAGCCATTCTAATATCAGATAAAATTGACTTTCAACCTAAGGTCATCAATAGAGACATGTAAGGTCACTTCTTGCTGGTCAAAGGGAAAATCCACCAAGAAGAACTCTCAATACTGAACATCTATGTTCCAAATACAAGGGCACCCTCATTTGTAAAAGAAACTTTACTAAAGCTTAAAGCACACATTGCACCTAACACAATAATTGTGGGTGACTTCAACGCTCCACTCTCCTCAAAGGACCTATCAGGAAACCAGAAACTAAACAGGACACGGTGAAATTAATTGAAGCTTTGGACCAATTGGATTTAACAGATATATACAGAACATTTTGTCCTAAAGCAAAAGAATATAAATTTTTTCTTCAGCACTGAATGGTACTTTCTTCAAAATTGATCATATAATTGATCACAAGACAGACATCAACAAATACAAGAAGATGGAACAAATCCCATGCCTCTTATCAGATCACTATGGAATAAAAGTGGTCTTCAATAGAAACAAAACAGCAGAAAGCCCACATACACATGGAAACTGAACAATACTCTACTCAATGACACCTTGGTCAAGGAAGGAATAAAGAAAGAAATTAAAGACTTTTTAGAATTCAATGAAAATTAAGGTACAAGCTACCCAAATCTATGGGACACAATGAAAGCAGTGCTAAGAGGAAAAGTCATAGCCCTGAGTACCTCCAAAAGAATCTGGAGAGAGCATACACTAGCAGCTTAATGGTACACCTGAAAGCCCTGGAACAAAAAGAAGCTAATACACTCAGGAGGAGTAGAAGACAGGAAATCATCAAACTAAGGGCTGAAATCAATTAAGTAGAACAAAGAGAACCATACAAAGAATCAACAAAACCAGGAGCTGGTTCTTTGAGAAAATCAACAAGATAGATAAACCCTTAGCTAGACTAACCAATGGGCACAGAGACAGTATCCAAATTAACAAAATTAGAAATGAAAAGGGGGATATAACAACAGAAACTGATAAAATTCAAAAAATCATCAGATCCTACTACAAAAGCACAACTGGAGAATCTAGAGGAAATGGACAGGTTCCTAGACAGATACCAAATGCCAAAATTAAATCAGGATCAAATAGATCATCTAAACAGTCCCATAACCCCCAAAGAAATAGAAGGGTTCATAGAAAGTCTTCCAACCAAAAAAAAGCACAGACCAGATTGTTTTAGTGCAGAATTCTATGAGACCTTTAAAGAAGACCTAATACCAATACTCTTCAAACTATTCCACAAAATAGAAACAGAAGAAACACTACCCAACTCATTCTACAAATCCACAATTACCCTGATACCAAAACATTCAAGAATTGACAAATGGGACCTCATAAAATTACAAAGTTTCTGTAAGACAAAGGACACTGTCAGAAGGACAAAACAGCCACCAATAAACTGGGAAAAGATCTTCACCAATCCCACATCCAACAGAGGGCTAATATCCAATATATACAAAGAACTCAAGAAGTTAGACCACAGAGAACCAAATAACCCTACTAAAAATTGGGTACAGAGTTAAACAAATAATTTTCACCAAAAGAATTTCGGATTGATTAGAAGCACCTTAAGAGATTTTCAACATCATTAGTCATCAGGGAAATGCAAGTCAAAACAACCCTGAGATTCCTCCTCACACCAGTAGAATGGCTAAGATTAAAAACTCAAGAGACAACAGGTGGTGGCTAGTATGTGGAGAAAGAGGAACACTCCCCCACTGTTGGTGGGATTGCAAGATGGCACAACTGCTCTGTAAATCAGTTTGGCAGTTCCTCAGAAAATTGGGCATGTCACTTCCAGAGGACCCTGTAATACCACTCCTGGGCATATATCCAGAGGATTCCCCTGCATACAATAAAGACACATGCTCCACTATGTTCATAGCAGCCTTAATTATAATAGCCAGAAGCTGGAAGGCCCCAGATGTCCCTCAAAGGAGGAATGGATACAGAAAATGTGGTATATTTATACAAAGGAATACTACTCATCAATTAAAAGTAATGAATTTATGCAATTTGTAGGCAAATGGTTGGATCTGTAAGATATCATCCTAAGTGAGTTAAACCAATCACAAAAGAATACACATGAAATCCAATCACTGATGAGTGGATATTAATGAGCCCAGAAACTCTGAATACTCAAGGCACAATTAGAAAATTAAAAGATTCCCAAGAAGAAGGAAGGAGAGGACCCTGTTTCCAAAAGACTTGATCCAGTTTTGTAGGAGAGTACCAGAACAAGGAAATGGTGGTGGTAGGGTGATTGGGGAATAGCCAGGGGTGTGGGGTGGGAGAGGACTTATGGGACATATGGTGAAGGGGAAACAGGGAAAGGAGAAAGGCTTTGGAATGTAAACAAAATATAGAATAAATAATAATTTAAAAAAGAAAATAAAAAAATAAAAAATAAAGAATAAAAAAAGAATGAGGACATCCTGAGTTTTGCAGGCAAATAGTCTGAAGGCTCCAAGTGAGGATGCCTCAGTTCCTCTTGGGAGGGAATCGAAAGCAATCACAGGAAGAGGCAGTGGGTGGGAAAGAGGACAAGAAGGGAAAGAGGGGAAAATGATCAGGTATTGGGTGGGAGAAAAAGACTGAATCCTCAAGAGCCAGGAGAAAGAATGGAAACAGGAAACCTTGAAAGTTAGAAGGTGCAGGGACCCTCCAGAATGTACTATCCTTATTGTTGTATTAGAAGTTGTTTTCTATTAGTCTGCTCCAGACCCCAATGTAGTGTCCCATTTTTCTACCATGATTGTTCTCAAAGAAAATCAACCTTATCTTTTTAACAGGTGTCAGAATAATTTTGTTTAACACCCATTTCTTTGACTACGTGATTAACACTTTTATATACTATATTATTATGTGGAGATGCAGTATGTCTGTGAATTTTGTTAACATGTTTTCTACATTTTCAGGGATAATGAGACTTGTATAGAGGATTTATAGGAGACACAGTTATTTCTTGTGTTTTATTGGCTGCTTGACGTTTATTCTACATGACTGATCACTCTGAGTGAAAGCTATTTTACATATAAATTATTGCTATCATCTCCACTTAAACTTGGTTATGTCATGTGCCTAGAATAATGATACACTGGTAAATATTTAATGACTAATTCTTGATCCCCCATAATAATCATGATTTGTAATATCTTTTTATCTCTATGGCATAAATATTTCAAACATGGTTGATGTTCAATATCAATTTGGTCTGAGTGAAGCAGAGTAAAGGAAAATTATGTGTAATCAATAAGTTCTCATGAGCAAAACCACAGAGAGGCAAGTCTCTGGTTGACTCAGTCACCAGCAGGCCTCAGATACAACAGCTAATTACTCAAACACTTGATGTAGTACATACTTCGTGCTTTGTTATTACATTCTCCATTGTCATCTTAGAACACAAAATTATTAAGTTATTTTAGAAGGGATAACAAATATTGTAAAACCATAAATAGAAAATAAACATTTTAATTAAAATTTTAATAATTAAAATAATGAAGTGAATAGAATTTGATGATTTTTATTACAAAATAAATAATTGAATGCTGTCTATTCATTGTTCACTGGGAGATTAATGTCTCAGTAAAAATGGAAAGATTTTATACCTTCTAGATAGAACAAGCAAAACTATGATATAAAAGAAATAGAAAACAGTAAAAGTTCCCATGTCTTCTGGTCTTAGGATACAGAAGAGGTGGAGGAGGAGGAAGAAAAGAGGGAGGAAGAGGAGGAGGAAGAGGAGGAGGAGGAAAAGAAGGAGGAAGAGGAGAAGGAGCAGGAGAATTAGAGATAAATCTTTAGTTTGAATGTGGCATGCAGGGATAGTGATTGTCTTCAGAAACATCTAGATAAAAATTTCAATCAAGATCAGATCACCTTAGCCCAGTGTTTGTTTCTTCTCAGAATCAATTGTTCTATGAATGGTTTCATACTGGTCTGGAGTAAAGTTGCAGCAAACCATTAAAATCATTATAGTATTTGCTTACTGTTTTAGTTTCTTCCATGATTCAGAAGGTGTTTAGGATATAAGAGAAAGTCTTCTTGAAGTGTCTGATAGTAGAGATGAGGAGATCTTATGCATGAATGTGAATAAGCAAAGTAACTGGGGCCACATATCAATCTGTACTTTTCCTTTCAATATTTAAATACTTGCTTATCCCAAGTAGGAAGGAACCAAGTAAGCGGTAAATTCAAATTAAATCAAAACTAAAGTCCAATGGTGTAAAAGGTTTGTGCTTCACATCTGGAATATACCAGTGTCCCTCTGTTCCCAAAGGGCACCAGCAACACAGTTCTAACAGGTTTGCTACCCAGGGCTCATTCAGCTTTTCTCCTAGCACCAGTCTAGCTCCACTACACAGCTCATACTGTCCCTGGTGCTCACACTGTTGTACTGACCTCTCCAAAATTCACGGGTCTATACCGAAAATGATCTGAACTTCTACCAGGACTCTCTTCTGAGGTCTCTTGAGGGTTTCAGATCCTTCCACAGTGTGCCACATCTCAATCACTCTGTGTGACCTCATCAATATTGGAATTCCAGTTCAACTGAGGTTGCAGTTATCAGTAACTTCCCCTGACCTTGTATGGGGCCAAACCTCAGCTACTCTTTCTCCATACCCCCACACAGGCCTTTAAAGCTCACGCCAATTGGGATACTTACATTTTATACAACTCCATTGTCAGCACTGGGTACAACCTTGACTTTCTCTAGAACATAGCTTCTTTGTGATGACCCAGAGGTCACTTCTCAGATTTTTCCCTAATCATGCTGGTCTCTCTTAATCACAACTGATTCTTCATCTCCAGCTCACCAGAACCACAGATAATTTTTTATTTACCTGTGTTTTATTTTCACTCTTGGTCAGTTATCAGAACAAAATTGCAAAAACATGGTTAGAGAGGAAACAGGACATACCATTCCAGAGATGAACAACGAAGCAAGGTGCTGAAATTGTTGCTCATCGAAATCAATTTTTGTGTCAATACTGCTCATGTATTTGACTATCAATGTCAAATCATATATTCATCTGGTATAGGAATACAGGGCAGGCAACCTATGTTCTTTTTTCTTAATTTTTATTTAATTATTTGAGAATTTTATATAGTATATTTTCATCATATTCACTTCCTCACCCAACTATTCCCAGTTCCATCTCTGTCACACCAACTCCAGTGTCATCTCTGTGACATGATAATTGTCATTAAGGCAGACTGGAGATACATGCCTGTTGGGGTTAGGCTCCCTGGAGGTTTCTGGCAAAGTGCCCACTACTGGCCTTGAAAGGGGCCTCAATGTTCTCCAAAGAAACTGCGCTTCCTGGGTTATGGCTTCTGCACTGTGTCTTTCTTCTTATTATTCATTTTATTTTTAATAGAGTATTCTAAAATCTGAATTGAACTGCTATGAAGTCTTTTTACTTTTCTATGTACTTTGCTTACACTCTAAATGATTTTCCCTTTCCTGGTTCCCTCCTCCCACTAAGTCTCATAAGTCCTCTTCTCTATGCCAGTTACCCAATCAACCCCCTTCCACTCTTCTGTCCTAGCAATCCCCTACAATGCTGCATCAAGCCTTTCCAGGACCCAGGCACTCTCCTTCCTTCTTCTTGTGAATGATGTGATATGTGGGTCATGTTTTGTGTATTCTCAGCTTCTGGGCTAACACACTGCATTCCATGTGTGTTCTTTTGTGAATGAGTTACCTCACTTAGGATGATATTTTCCAGTTCCAACCATTTGCCTAAGAATTTCATGAATTTGTTGTTTTTAATTGTTGAGTAGTATGCCATTGTGTAAATATATCACATTTTCTGTATCCATTCCTCCATTGAGGGACATCCGGGTATTTTCCAGCTTCTGGCTATTAAAATAAGGCTGCTATGAACATAGTGGAGCATGTGTCCTTGTTGCATGCCGGGGAATCCTCTGGGTATATGCCCAGGAGTGGTATAGCAGGGTCCTCCAGAAGTATCCTGTCCAGTTTTCTGAGGATGCACCAGACTGATTTTCAGAGTGGTTGTAGCAGCATGCAATCTCACCAGCAGTGGAGGAGTGTTCCTCTTTCTCCACATCGTAGCCAACACCTGCTGTCTCCTGAGTTTTAATCTTAGCCATTCTGACTGGTGTGAGGTGAAATCTCAGGGATGTTTTGATTTGCATTTCTCTAATGACAAATGATGGTGAACATTTCTTAAGGTGCTTTACCAGCCATCTTAAGTTCTTCAGGTGAAAATTCTTTGTTTAGCTCTGTACACCATTTTTAATAGGGTTATTTGGTTTTCTGGGGTCTAACTTCTTGAGTTCTTTGTATATATTGGATATAAACCCTCTATCTGATGAAGGGTTGGTGAAGATCTTTTCCCAATTTGTTGGTTGCCTTTTGTCCTTTTGACGGTGTTCTTTGACTTACACGAGCTTGGAAGATTTTTCTGTTTTCTGAGGTCTTCTTCGATTTCCTTCTTCAGAGACCTGAAATTCTTGTCATACAGATCTTACACTTGTTTGGTTAGAGTCACACCAAGATACTTTATATTGTTTGTGGCTATTGTGAAGGGTGTCATTTCCCTAATTTCTTTCTCAGCCTGCTTATCCTTTGAGTATAGGAAGGCTACTAATTTCCTTGAGTTAATTTTATAACCAGCCAATTTTCTGAATTTGTTTATCAGTTGTAGGGGTTTTCTGGTGGAGTTTTTTGGGTCAACTAAGTATACTATCATATCATCTGCAAATAGTGATAGTTTGACTTCTTCCTTTCCAATTTGCATCCCTTTGCAAATTTGATAAATGGTACCTCATATAATTACAAAGTTTCTGTAAGGCAAAAGACACCTTCAGGACAAAAATTGCAACCAACAAATTGGGAAAAGATTTTCACCAACCCTACATCCAACAGAGGGCTAATGTCCAATATATACAAAGAACTCAAGAAGTTAGACCCCAGAGAGCCAAATAGCCCTTTTAAAAATAGGGTACAGAGCTAAACAAAGAATTTTCACCTGAAGAAATATGGATGGCTAAGAAACACCTTAAGAGATTTTCAATATCATTAGTCATCAGGGAAATGCAAATCAAAACAACCCTGAGATTCCACCTCACACCAGTCAGGATGGCTAAGATTTAAAACTCAAGAGACAGCAGTTGTTGGCGTGGATGTGGAGAAAGAGGAACACTCCTCAACTGTTGGTGGGATTGCAAGATGGTAAAACCGTTCTGGAAATCAGTCTGGCTGTTCCTCAGAAAATTGGGCATGACACTTCCAGATGACCCTGTCATACCACTCCTGGGCATATACCCAGAGAATTCCCCTGCATGCAACAAAGACACATGCTCCACTATGTTCATAGCAGCCTTATTTATAATAGTCAGAAGCTGGAAAGAACCCAGATGTCCCTCAATGGAGGAATGGATACAGAAAATGTGGTATATTTATACAATGAAATACTACTAAGCAATTAAAAACAATGAATTCATGAAATTCTTAGACAAATGGTTGGAACTAACCCAATGGTGAGCTAACGCAATCACAAAGGAATACACATGAAATGCAATCACTGAGAAGTGGATATTAATTAGCCCAGAACCTCTGAATACTCAAGGCACAATTAGCATATCAAATGATTCCCAAGAAAGAAGGAGAGGGCCCTGGTCCTGGAAAGACTTGATCCAGTATTTTAGGAGAGTACCAGAACAGATAAATGGGGGGGGGTGTTTGGAGAATGGGTGGAGGGAAGAGCACTTATGGTACATATGGTGAGGGGGGAACTGGGAAAGGGGAAAGCATTTGGAATGAAAAAAGAATATAGAAAATTAAAAAAGAGAAGACCAGAATTACTTAATTGTCCCTAGTCCTGAAAATCACTAAACTACAAAAAAATAAATCTCAAAATGAGTAGAAAATGTTATTAAAAGTTGTGAAATGTTGAAAGTACTAGTAGCATATAAGGATAATATTTTAAAATCTAATTATTGAGAGTAATTTTTCTAGGTATGATTCCAATATTTCAGGAAATGTAGGAATTAAAAATCACAGTTTCATTAAGCTAAACACTTTTTGAAATTCAAAAAATAATAAATATATAAAATAACCAAATAGAGCTGAAGAGATGGCTCAGTGAATAAACATATTAGCAATAAAATGTTTGCAAATTGAATTCAGTCCTTGGAAGATACATAAAATGTTGGACACAGTGGCATATATTTGTAATCACAGTATTCTTATAGGCATATAAGTTAAAGTGAGATAAAATGTACGGACAGGAGAATTTTTCTGAAACTGACACAGCAGCAGAAATGGAGTTCAAAGTAGGGTAGACACAAAGAGATATACTGCCTCAACAAATTGGAAGTAGAAAACCAATTCTCAAACATTGTCCTCTAATCTCTATATGTATGAACCAACACTCATATATCTCTCACACACAAACGCACATATTCTCACATACCACACAGACAACAATAATTGAATGGATGAATGAATAAATCATAAGACTGTCAACTTCAGAAAAGAAAGTATTTATAGGATAGAAAATCTGCAAGTAATAATCAAAGGACTAATATCTGGAATTCATAAAATCTCAAAAAATGAAAACTACTAAAACCAATAATCTAATCTGTGAGAGATAAATGAAATGAACAGGCAGTTCCCAAAAGAAAACAAACAGATGGCCAATAAAACATAAAGAACACTTTAAGCATTTTAAGCACTATGAAAATGTACATTGAAACTAAATTCAGATTTTCTTACTCCACTGAGTAAATAAATAAAAATATATCAAATTCTAGAACAGATCATATGAGGAATAATTCATAATGAGAATTCATAATGGGTAGTGGGAATATTTTTGGCTTTTTTAAAAAGATTTATTTATTTATTTATTTATTTATTTATTTATTTATTATATGTAAGTACACTGTAGCTGTCTTCAGACACACCAGAAGAGGGCATCAGATCTCATTATGGATGGTTGTGAGCCACCATGTGGTTACTGTGGGATTTGAACTCAGGACCTTTGGAAGAGCAGTTGGTGCTCTTAACCGTTGAGCCATCTCTCCGGCCCCAGGTAGTGGGAATATTAAGTAATATAGAACTTAATATAAAACTTTTATATGATCCAGATATAACATTTCTGGATATGCACAAAATGGGATCTATGTCAGCATATCCCAGATATAGTTGCATATTCATTCAGAGTAATTGCAGCACTAATCTTATCTCAGTTATGGAATCAGTACTGATAAACTTAAGTGGATTCATGAATAAAATATATTTCATGTATTGTACCATGGAGTATCTTTCAACCTGAAAGAAAACTAAATTACTTTTGTTTGCAAGAAAATGGATGAAGGTAGAGATCATTATGTTAAATAAATAAGCCAGATTCACAGATAATTATTATGTTTTTCACTTTAAATGGAATTTAAGAAAAGAAATTGTATGTAAGTATAAAAGCAAACCTTCAGTATTTGTAATAGGAAAGAGAGAGATTAGGGATAAGAGTTCAATACTTGAGATGAAAATAATCAAATATTATGTGTGTATGGCAATTCCATAATTGCACCAAATAATTTATATAATTTCATGTATATAAAAGGCTATAAGTGGAAATGTGTACAAGGAAACTCTGGGAGAGATTGGATAAATGTTGACTATAGTTATGAAATTCTCATGAAAAATTCTCCAAACTATAAACATTAAAGTTATGCATTAGTTAACATGGCAATTATAGCAAAATCAAGATGCTGGATGGGATCAGTCACTGTGTTGATCCATCTCTATATTTGTCCATGAATCATCCATACTCCAGGTTTTCTCTCAGATGATTTAAAATGTTTTCTTCTTTCTTGGGAGACAATAATCTAAGTCTCTTATCAAATTTGATTTCCTTACCCCTTGTTTTACAAACCATAAACTCCATGATCTGCCTTTACAACTTCAACCTATTCATGGTTAAAAAAATCACCATCCACAATATGCTTTTCGTAATCCATGTTCTTTATTTATTCTTAGTTTTAGCTTTATTGAACATGCCTCTGAGACAAAATAGTACATGCTTCTGACAACCAAGTTGGCTACCTGGAAAACTGTTTGCATATTTAATGAGAAAAGAATCAAGTCTAACATCCCTTAGTTATTACAAATGAAAATAGAGTCAAATCATATACTAACCCATTTAAAAAATTAGTAAATCTCATTTATATACTAAGCATGATAGAATAACTTAGTGTGGATGAATAAACAATGTGAACGAATAGTCTCTATTTTCATCAATCTCTCAGTTTTGTACGGGAACCAGATAAAAATGTATACCCACCACTGCAATGTAGTAATTACAATGATTGTATAAGTTGGAGCAATGGGAATGAGTGATACCAAAATGTAAGTATAATTTAGAAAATATAACCTTACTCAAAAGATCAGAAAAGGGGCTTTGGTGATGGATCAGTAGGTAAAATATTTGAGGTACAAGTATGAAGTTCCAAAGAAAAAGACCAGACAGGAGGGTACACACTTTGTTCTCATAGCTTTATGTCTAGTCACTCTAATGCACTCAGTGAAACTCAAGATCAGATAGACATTCATTCTAAATTAAGAACAACGTGGAGAGTGATTTGTGAGGATACTTGATACCAACCTCTGACCTCTACCTTATTGGATAACTTTTCATATACAGACACTTATTTGGACATGTATATGTATATACTTTATATACTGGAAAGGTCAGAGAAGACTTACAGAATGAATTTGCAGCCTCATTTCATTAGTTCAGAAGTTCCTACTATAATGCTTTGTACTGTTTATTCTGCTTTTAAATTTGTCAGTAGCCATATTTAACAGACAAAATAAAAATCTCCAAATAATTTTAATAAACTATTCAATGTAAAATAATTTATCTATTTTTTTAAATTCTACACTCAACATGTGAACATAATGAAAAATCGGTGTATATGCTAAATACCTAGCATTTCTTTTATATGTAAATCCATGTCAATTCAAACTGATTCTCTTTCAGTTGTTCAATAGTCACAAGTAACCAGGAATCACCATTCTGGAGAACACAGAAAATAACAAGTCCTTATTGCATAGATTGGATGATAAGGATCTGAATTAATTCTTCATTAAATTGTCCAAGGTCAGAGAGCTAATGACTCTTCTGTCTACTACCCTAAGCAGCCAAATTAGGACCAAAAACAACTCAGATCCATCCATCTGCTTCATATTCACTGGTGCATTTTTTAAGGCCTTTGACTTCAGCCTATTGAAAAATGCCCCAGAAGTTTCCTGGCTGAATTTCCTCTGAGCCACTATTTCCAGCGTGACCCCTGACCCTAGATCTCAGCACCCCATTTCTGTATGGCATGGTACAAAGTATAACCATCTGTCTGACAGGTGGTTACTTCTTTTGGTGGTTGCATGTCAGCAAGGAAAAGGCCATTCTTTTGGCACTGACTGTCATTCAGGATTTTTGGAAACAATAATCTGTTGAAAATAATATGTTCTGGGTGATTGATAGTGATTTCTATCCTAATGTTCATTTAATAAAAATGAAGTGTTGGTTGGTAGCAATTTGACTACCACTCCAGGATTTCAGATCATTTCTAGCTTGTAGGCAGAAGTGTTTTAGAACATCAGGCCACTGACTGCAATGAAACAGCCACTCCTTACACACCCATACACACTGCTTCCTTTAAATAGGAGGCCCAGTAGTTACACTGAGGGTTATTTTTTTCCTTGAATAGACTGTTTTGGCTGCATTTGTGCAATTGCTTTGCAGCATATCTATGAAATCAGATACTTAATGAACACATTAATCATTTATAGTACATAAAATAACCAAATATGCATAAGAACATGGGAAATCTACCCAGTGATTTGTACTCTTTCTTGAGTGTCATGGTATTCAGAAATGTTTGTATCATGAACTAGGTCAGCTGTTTCCCAGCCAGCCAGCAGCGGAACCAGCCTCAGCCAGCTTCCCAGGTGATCCGACCCAGCCTGCGGAACCAGATACCCAAGATATCCCAAGTTTAAGACCTTTGGGGACTCAGGCCTTGAGCGGGAGCTGTGCAAAGAGTAGCAGTTTGGAGGACACCAGCCAAGCCTGAACTCTGTGCCCGGAGGGCAGACCCTGCACTCCCCGCAGCCTTCGCCATCTTCCTAGCTGTTTCCATCCAGCCAGCAGTGGAACCAGCCTCTGCCATCTTCCCAGCTGCTTTGAACCAGCAGGCAGAACCAGGTACCCGAGATATCCCGAGTTTAAGACCATTGGGGACTCAAGACACCAGACAGCAAACCCTGAGCAGGAGCAGTGCAGAGCAGCTGCCCAGCAGGCGGAACCAAGTACCTGAGATTTCCCAAGTTTAAGGCCTCGAGGGACTCAGGCCACCTGTCAGCAATCTGTGAGCAGGAGCCCTGCAGGGCAGTGGTTCAGGTGTCCCAGTCATGGGGAAATAGCCTTACGAGCCCATAGGAGGTTCAAGCACCAGCAAGTAACTACAGGACCAACTAACACCAGAGATAACCAGATGGCAAAAGGCAAATGTAAGATCATTGCTAACAGAAATCAAGGCAATATGGCAGCATCCAAACCTAGGTCACCAACAGCAATAAATCTTGGATACCCCAACACACCAGAAAAACAAGACTCAGATCTAAAATCACTGGTCAGGATGCTGATAGAGGAACACTTAGATAAATCTCTTAAAGTAATACAGGAGAAAATAGATCAAAAGGTAGAAGCCCTTACAAAGCAAACACAAATAAGTCTCGGATATCCCAACACACCAGAAAAACAAGACTCAGATCTAAAATCAAAGTCAGGATGCTGATAGAGGATCACTTAGATAAATCTCTTAAAGTAATACAGGAGAAAATGGATCAAAAGCTAGAAGCACTTACAAGGCAAACACAAAAATCACTTAAAGAAATTCAGGAGAATATGGATCAAAATATGAATGCCAATAAGGGGGAAAACAAAAATCACTTAAAGAAATACAAGAGAATATGGGTCAACAAGTAGAAGTCATAAAAGAGAAAACACAAAAATCCCTTAAAGAATTACAGGAAAACACAAACAAGCAACTGAAAGATCTGAGCAAAACCATCCAGAATCTAAAAACAGAAGTAGAAACAACTACCAAATCACAAAGGGAGACAACGTTGGAGATAGAAAACCTTGGGAAGAAATCAGGAGTCATAGATGCAAATATCAACAATAGAATACAAGAGATAGAAGACAGAATCTCAGATGCTGAAGATAACAATCAACAAGATAGATAAAACCTTAGCCAGACTAACCAAAGGACACAGAGACAGTATACAAATTAACAAAATTAGAAATGAAAAGGGAGACATAACAACAGAAACTGAGGAAATTCAAAAGATCATCACATCCTACTACAAAGTTCTATACTCAAAACAACTGGAGAATCTGGAGGAAATTGACAATTTCCTAGACAGATACCAAATACCAAAATTAAATCAGCATCAAGTAGATCAGCTAAATAGTCCCATAGCCCCTAAAGAAATAGAAGGGGTTATAGAAAGCCTCACAACCAAAAAAAAGTACGGGACCAGATGGTTTTAGTGCAGAATTCTACCAGACCAATACTTTTCAAACTATTCCACAAAATAGAGACAGAAGGGACACTGCCCAACTCATTCTTCGAAGCCACAATTATGCTAATACCTGAACCACAAAATGAACCAACAAAGAAAGAGAACTACAGGCCAATTTCTCTTATGAATATCGATGCAAAAATACTAAATAAAATTCTTGCCAACTGAATCCAAGAGCACATCAAAACGATCATTCACCATGATCAAGTAGGCTTCATCCCAGGGATGCAGGGATGGTTCAATATATGGAAATCTATCAATGTAATACACTACATAAGCAAACTAAAAGAAAAAAAACCACATGGTCATCTCATTAGATGCTGAAAAAGCATTCGACAAAATTCAACATCCTTTCATGCTAAAAGTCTTGGAAAGAGCAGGAATTCAAGGCCCATACCTAAACATAGTAAAAGCAATCTACAGCAAACCAGTAGACAACATCAAAATAAATGGAGAGAAAATTGAAGCAATCCCACTAAAATCAGGGACTAGACAAGGCTGCCCTCTCTCTCCATATCTTTTCAATATAGTACTTGAAGTTCAAGCAAGAGCAATTAGACAACATAAGGAAGTCAAAGGGATACAAATTGGAAAGGAAGAAGTGAAACTATCACTTTTTGCAGTTGATATGATAGTATATGTAAGTGACCCAAAAAACTCCACCAGAGAACTCCTACAGCTGATAAACAACTTCAGCAAAGTGGCTGGTTATAAAATCAACTCAAGCAAATCAGTAGCCTTCTTGTACTCAAAGGACAAGCAGGCTGAGAAAGAATTTAGGGAAATAATACCCTTCACAATAGCTACAAACAATATAAAGTATCTTGGTGTGACTTTAACCAAACAACTGAAAGAACTGTATAACAGGAACTTCAAGTTCTTGAAGAAAGAAATCGAAGAAGACCTCAGGAGATGGAAAAATATTCCATGCTCTTGAATTGGCAGGATCAATATAGTAAAAATGGCCATCTTGCCAAAAGCATTCTACAGATTCAATGCAATCCCCTTCAAAATCCCAAATCAATTCTTCATAGATCTAGAAAGAGCAATTCTCAAATTCATCTGGAGTAACAAAAAACCCAGGATAGCTAAAACTATTCTCAACAATAAAAGGACTTCTGGGGGAATCAATATCCCTGACCTCAAACAGTACTACAGAGCAATTGTGCTAAAAACTACATGGTATTGGTACCGTGAAAGGCAAGTAGATAAATGGAATAGAATTGAAGACCTAGAAATGAACCCACAGACTTATGGTCACTTGATCTTTGATAAAGGGGCTATAACCATCCAGTGGAAAAAAGATAACCTTTTCAACAAATGGTGCTGGTTCAACTGGAGGTCAACATGCAGAAGAATGAGAATTGACCCACTCTTATCTCCTTGTACTAAGATCAATTTCAAGTGGATTAAGGACCTCCACATTAAACCAGACACACCGAAACTAATAGAAAATCAACTGGGGAAGACCCTGGAGGACATGGGTACAGGGGAAAAGTTCCTAAACAGAACACCAATAGCTTATGCTCTAAGATCAAGAATTGACAAATGGGACCTCATAAAATTACAAAGTTTCTATATGGCAAAGGACACTGTCAGAAGGACAAAACAGCAACCAACAAAGTGGGAAAAGATCTTCACCAACCCAACATCTGACAGAGGGCTAATATCCAATATGTACAAAGAGCTCAAGAAGTTAGACCCCAAAGAACCAAATAAGCCTATCAAAAAATGGGGTACAGAGCTAAACAAAGAATTTTCACCAGAAGAAATTCGGATGGCTGAGAAGCACCTTAAAAGATGTTCAACATCATTAGTCATCAGGGAAATGCAAATCAATACAACCCTGAGATTCCACCTCACACCAGTCAGAATGGCTAATATTAAAAACTCAAGGGACAACAGGTGCTGGCAAGGATGTGGAGAAAAAGGAACACTCCTACACTGTTGGTGGGATTGGAAGATCGTACAACTGCTCTGGAAATCAGTCTGGTGGTTCTTCAGAAAATTGGGCATGACACTTCCAGAGGACCCTGTCATACCACTCCAGGGTATATACCCAGCGAATCCCCTGCATACAATAAAGACACATGCCCCATTATGTTCATAGCAGCCTTATTTATAATATCCAGAAGTTGGAAGGAGTCCAGATGTCCCTCAAAGGAGGAATGGATACAGAAAATGTTGTATATTTATACAATGGAATACTACTCAGCAATTAAAAACAATAAATTCATGCAATTTGTAGGCAAATGGTTGGATCTGGAAAATATCATCCTAAGTGAGTCAACCCAATCACAAAAAAATACACATGAAATGCAATCACTGATAAGTGGATATTAATGAGCCCAAAAGCTCTGAATACTCAAGACACGATTAGCAAATCCAAAGATTCCCTAAAAGAAGGAAGGACAGGACCCTGGTCCTGAAAAGGACTGGATATAGATTTGTAGGAGAGCATCAGAACAGAGAAATGGGGGGGTGATTTGGGAATAGTTAGGGGGGAGAGGACTTATGGGACATATGGTGTGTGGGAACTGGGAAAGGGGAAAGCCTTTGGAATGTAAACAAAGAATATAGAAAATAAAGAAAAAAATGAGAAAAAAATGAACTAGGTCAGTGGATGAAGCTAGTAATTTTAATGAGAAAGAATTCCTAATGGAACTTATAGCATATACCTGGATCCCGCTGGGAAAACTGGGTATTCTTTGTCAATATAATTTGTAAAGGCTGTCTCAAATATACATCGTTTGGTAAAAAAGTTTATTTATTTTTATCTTTATTCTGTGAACAAACTTCTTATGTTTAGTATTGGCAACAATAATAAGAAAGTCATAGACATTAATTGTTAATCATCTAAGTTTCTAACAACAGAGAGAGGGGGCAGAAGTTGGACAAAGTAGATGGGATTGATTGTAATGATAAAATAAAATTAAGTGAAGAAATAATATTATATATGACAGTTACATGAGCTTGGATGAGTGCAATAAATTCTAAAAATAAGGAGTCTTTTTGGTAAATGAAAATTCTACTGGATACCTGAATGAGATGTAGTCTCTCAAAAGACTTAGAGGAGACAAGCAATTCAAACACAGATAAAAGTTTCTCTACATTAGTATTTAAAAAAAAAGCAATGTAAGGACAATTAGTTTCTAAATTCTGATGACATTTACATATATGAACAAAACATAATCCCAAAGTAAAAATCATCATCAAGAAATATATCAAGAAGTATGCCAAAATCTAATATAAATACCATTCTAGAAACTCACAAAAATGAATGCAGAAATATGCCCTGTTGCTGTTCATACTCAACACTCCCTAATCGGTATACAGATTCAAGGAATGTACACCTAAGTATTTAGATAGATTTAAAACATACCCAAACCAAAATTAAAAGCTCTATACAGTTTAAGATCCCCAGAACAACACAAAAATGCCTTAAAAGAAGATCGAAGTTTAATGACTGTTACTTTGATACATCAAACTTTACATCAGCAGGAATGACATTAGCTAAAATACCCAACAAAAGGGAGAGAGAACCTGTAGAGACCATATGGAGAGGTTAAGCATGGCCTCCAGTTGAGGGATGGGGCTATCCACTCTTCTCAAAAATTTTGGTCATATACCCAGAGGATTCCCCTGCATGCAATAAAGACACATGCTTCACTATGTTCATAGCAGCCTTATTTATAATAGCCAGAAGCTGGAAAGAACACAGATGTCCCTCAACTGAGGAATGGATACAGAAAATGTGGTATATTTATACAATGGAATACTACACAGCAATTAAAAATAATGAATTCATGCAATTCGTAGGCAAATGGTTGGATCTGGAAAATATCATTCTAAGTGAGTCAACCCAATCACAAAATAATACACATGAATTGCAATCATTGATAAGTGGATATTAATGAGCTCAGAAGCTCTGAATACTCAAGACACAATTAGCTAAGCAAAAGATTCCCAAGAAAATGGATGGAGAGGACCCTGGTCTGGAAAATACTAAATCCGGTTTTGTAGGAGAGTACCAGAACAGAGAAATGGTGGAGAGGGAGGTGATTGGGAAATGGGGGGGGGAAGAGGACTTATGGGACATATGAAGAAGGGGGGAACTGGAAAGGGGAAAGCCTTTGGAATGTAAACAAAGAATATAGAAAATAATTTTAAAAAGGAAAAAAAATAAGCAAATCCCCAAAAAAAAAAAAGAAAGAAAGAAAAAAAAATTTGAGTCAAAATTGCTCCTAAAGGAAATACAGGACAAAGAGTGGAGCAGAGATTGAAAGAAAGACCATCCAGAGACTGTCCCACCTGGGGATGCATCCTATATACAGTTACCAAACCCAGGCACCATTGTGGATGCCAAGAAGTGCTTGCTGACAGGAGCTGGATATAGCTGTCCCCTAGGAGGCTCTGCCAGAGCCTTATCAATACAGATGTGGATGCTTGCAGCCAACCATTGGACTGAGCACAGGGACCCCAATGGAGGAGTTAGGGGATGGACTGAAGAAGCTGAAGGGGTTTGCAACCCTATAGGAAGAACAACAATATCAACCAACCAGAACCTCAGAGCTCCCAGGGACTAAACCTTCAACCAAAGAATACACATGGAGGGACTCATGGCTCCAGCTGCATATGTAGCAGAGGATGGCCTTATCTGGCATCAATAAGAGGCGAGGTCCTTGGTCCTGTGAAGGCTTGATGATCCCAAATAGGGGAATGCTAGAGAGGTGAGGCAGGAATGGGTAGGTGACAGAACACCCTCATAGAATATGGGGGGAGGGAGGGTGAGATGAGGGGTTTGCAGAGGGGAAACTGAGAAGGGGAGTAGCATTTGTATTGTAAATAAATAAAATATCCAATAAAAATAAAAAACAAATACTTGAGTATAATGTTTACATACATAAGTTCAACCACAAGTTAATGGACTGGGATTTAATTTGATAAATAAATTGATAGATTCATGCAGAATTGAATTGAGACAAAGGTCCCAACACCATTTAATAGGAAAATTAAAATATTTCTGTAACATGAGTTTGGGTTGTTTAGGGATCCCCATGGAAACTTCTTAGCCAACAAATCAAACAAATGCAACCCATTCCCACCACTGGAAGTCTTGCCTGGCTACAAAAAATAGCCAGTTCAGACTCCATATCCTTCTTTACTAGGAATCCTTACTAGGCTCACCCTCATGGATTCGTGGAAGTTTCAACTATACTGGATATTCATTCCACCCCCTTTATACTCCCACTCCATCCTTCTCCCCCACATGTGATCCTTCTTCCTCCCATTCCCACCAACTACCAATGCAACTGCAATATTTATTCTACTTCACCTTCCTAGGGAATCCATGCATTTCTCTACCCACAACCCCTCCTCTTTGCCTCACTTCTCTTGTTCTGTGGATTATAGCTCGATTATCATTTACTAAACTGCCAATGTCCATATATAAGTGAGTACACACCGTGTTTGTCTTTCTAAATCTGGGCTACCTCACTCTAGATATTTCTTTCCAGTTGCATCCATTGCCTGAAAATTTCATGATCTCATTTTGTAAATTATACCACATTTTGTTTATGCATTTTTGAGGTACATAGAGATTTTTTTCTAGTCTCTGGCTAATATGAATAAAGCTGCAATGAATAATACTGAACAAGAAATATGTTCTCCCTTAAAAATGTTCCACATTGCTGAGGAAAACATCCACATAGCTCATTGAACATAGAGAGGTCAAGCTGGTACCTGCATGAAACCTTCATCCCTACATTTTAAACTTTTTGGGGGTGTGGAGGTACTCTGTAGGACATACAAAGAAAAACCTGGACACCAACCAGCCCACAAAACTCTCCACCTATAGCCTGTCCTATCTGCCATATGTACTGGAGCAATAGTAGACAGAACTTATGGGGGTATGCAAACAATGTTGGGTTTAACTTGAGGCCCATGCCACAAAAAGAAACCAATGATCTACACTACCTGAATGGTCAGGAATGGAAGACTGGATAACCCAGAGATCTAGTGTAGAAACAAACACAACTGATCAAAAATATCAATGATAAGATGCCTAATGATATTCTGCACTATTCACAGATCAGTTCCTTGTCCAGGTGTCATCAGAGACAGTTACTCTGAAAATAGTTGTGATCAGGTACTGAGAATCACAGCCACACATTAAACAGAAAATCTAAATCTCCATAGGGTCTTCTCACAAGGAAGAAGGTGAGGGACGAATATAGGAGTCAGAGGTGATAAAGGACACCAGGTGAACCTAGCCACTGAATGAACTAAGCAGAGATCAGAGAGAAGGGAAAAAATGTTGTCCAGAAGTGTTGATGGGACAATTGAACATCCATGAGCATCAATGAATAAAGTTAGAAATGAGGTTGTGTTTGTTAATTAAAGTTGGCCAACCAGCAGAGAATCAATTTTCCTCAGTATTTATATTCCACGCAGAGTCTTATATCTCATCTGAAGGTAGACTTGGATGTTTTTAAGTAATAATATGAATCAAAGCTAAATAAAAGAATCAAAATCTCCACTGAACCCTCAATGCTCCACAAAAGCATTGAATCTCTCATTACTAGTGTTAGAAAAGTTGCTAGGTAGTTTTCATCATTGATAGTAGGTAAGCATATACTTTGACTGGATGATATATTGACAAGTCAGAAACAAAAATGGATAATTTACAAAGCAATATTATGCATTTTGCTCTAGAGAAAATAATTGACCATTTTGTTCATTTTTTTTCAATTTTCTGATCACCTGTAAAATGCATTTTGTACAAATTTAATATTATTTATAGGTCTCATCCTGCATATGATATGCAAAATTTCAGGACAAAATGGGAGAATTATGAATTATTGCAATATCTCCCTCAGGCAATGGCTATGAGGATTAAATTTTGAAAAGGCATTTTCTGTAAGAAAATGAACAACATCTCAGTTTTGTGAGTTATTATTTTTCAGTGAAAATGTATGTTCTAATTTGCAGGTGCCAAGGTATCTGCTTCTGAAGCCCACTGTGTGTCCTTAACTATGTATTTTAGTAATATGATCCATTGACCTCCATTTGGAAATTGTGTTTCTTTTGAAATTTCTACAGTGGATTTCTTTGGTTCCAAATTTACATTTCAGAAGAGAAATGGCTATAGCACTTTCATTTTCTTTAAGATTGCGCTGTCAGTTCTTGTGGTGTTTTTAATAATAAGAATCTTCCATATTAGCAACAGACAAGGTCACTATGAAGTTCCCCACATACTAGGTCCCAGTACTACTGACCCAGTTACACTTCATGATTAAATACATCTCTCCAATTGATCCAGTTAGTACTTTTAGCACTTCGGTTCTACATAGTACAAAAAATATATTCTCTTTCATCTGAAGATAAGATTTGGAAATTGGATTTTCAGGTTTTCTGTTTCACTTTTCAAAATCAAATATAAATAGTGTTTGCTGTTCTTCCTTCATTGTCAATGAAGTCAAAACAGCGCTAACAGGACCATATGGGTGTTATATAATTTTTTCCTTGCATTTTTATGTTGGATACTTATGGAATATTGGGAAATTATTTTTCTTACTTTACTTTTTCTATATGTCAGTATCCTCCTGGATAGCACTGTCAATTCTCTCATCATCCTTTCAGGACAAGAGATGGCAATCCTTCCTTACACTAAATCCTGGGTACTCCTTTTATGCAAGTTCATATTTCAGCTAAAATTATGTAAATATTTCGACTTAAAATAAAACATATTTACTTGGTTTAAATGTGCTTCCTAGCACCTGCAGGGATTCTGAGACATTCTTTCATCTTATATCTGAGGATCAGAAAATTATCTTTAGTGGCTGGGAATAGTGGCTGGGATTCCCTATGAAATCTGAAGAATCACTTTCCCAGGAATGTAGCCTCTTATCTGAAAACTGTAAAGTTAGATAACTGAACAGAATACTTCATGAAAGTGCCTTGTTGTTTTCATCACTTCTACTACCTTCTATTGCTCCAGTAAGTATATTAACTTTAGTAACTAATTGGAAAAACTGAATAAAAATGTGAGTGACAAAAAAAGTATATCCCATTGACTGATTTAAGTTGAAGAAAGGGGCTTTAGCTTTATTTCATACTCAGATATTGAACTACTACACAGAGAACAATGTACTACTTAATAATGATTGTCAGACAAAAGACCCATATTACTATTTGAGACAAAAGTAGTAAGCAAAATATGTAACAAGAACAAAAATGAAATGAAATTGTTAAATTTATTGCTTTTTTATAGCACTAGCTTGCTCACATCATGAGAATTACTTCCACTCATGATGGTAAAATGAACCTAGAAAACTAGACGATTTTTTCCTTAATTCTGTTCCAAGGTAATGAACAGTTTAAGCATTCTCTTACCTCATGTTTGAAGCCCTGTTTTACAAAAGTACTCATATAAAAGTTTCTAGAGAAGTGCCACACTCAAGACTGAAACATGATGTCTTATACCACCATCTCAGGAGCAAGGGATGGCTAGCATAAGACAATGGGCTTACAAATAATGTCTTGGAGAGGATACCTCTGAAAAGTGGATAGAGTGGTTATGTTTTGAAGATTCAGAAGACTACTAGAAACACTTACTTTTGCATTAGCTGTTTAGTGAAAGTGTTGAAGGAGACAGAAGTATTAAAGGGAGCCATTAAAGAAGAAACCCTATGACATTCTATTTGCAGACTCATGAAGATCAGTGACATCCTTTCATATATAACACATAGATTAGTGAAATTTTTGAAAATCTCATGCTATAGGAGTTAGAATTATTGACTAAGCACAATTGTTCATTTATATCTTTTAGCCTGATATATTCCATAGTTCTTCAAGGCAGCATTTGTGAGCTGCAGACTTCTTTTGGGACTAGGAATAAGCAGACATTCTTGGTTAGAGTGCAGCTATGCTCTTGAAATCCTTGTTAGTGATTATAGTTAAACTAATCGATTTGTCAGAAATAGCTGAATTGAAACAAACATAATGTTACAGACATGTGTTGATGCTCTCTAAAAGACTTTTAATTTGCTTTCTTTGTCTTTTCCAACATAACATATTGCTGCAACTCTTCTTCATATGAATTCATCCATACTTTTATACTTTTATAAATCCAAAACTCTGACCACCATTGGTTTACCCTATTATAACTGTTATCTAAGGGCAATTTCATGTAGCATATGAACTTGAATTCATTCTTATCCTAATTATCTATTTTGCAAACATGGACCCTCTTCATTAATACAAGTATATAACATAAAATGGTATAACTCTAATCAAGCAAATGAAAGTTACATTTTCCTCTAATTCCATTGTGACCTTTTGCAGTCTTCTTGACCTTCAAATCTAAGCCCAAGTAATCACTTACCATCCATCTATAATGTTAATTATCCTTTTGTTTTACAACTGCATGTAGATGAAGTTGTAAGGTCACTTAGCTTGAAGTTGTAAGAGTACTGTGTCTGCTTTATTTCACTTATGCTGATTTTGAATTTCACCCATATGGTTGCATATATTATTGCTTCTTTTCATTTCAAAATCTTATTCTATTGTGTGGAATACAGAACTGGTTTATGTATTCATTAATTAGAGAGCATTTGGGTTGTTTCCAGGTTGTGATTTGCCTGTTCATCTTTTTAATTGTCTCTTTTGGTTAAGAAGTTTGTAATTTAGATGAAATCTAATGAATTATTTAAAAAAATAATCCTTTCTTTATCATCATTTCTAGGGAATATTTGTCTTTCTGAAGGTCACAAATATTTTTACTTGCATTATTCTTAGAAAGATTATCATTATTACTCATTTAACTTTGTTTACAGTTTGACCTACTCATACCAGGCATGTGGACATTATATATATATATATATATATATATATATATATATATATATATATATGAATATGGATGAATATGGTGTATCATGGAGGGGAAGTCACAGTTGTGGAAATGCCTTGGACTGTGCAGACAAACAGGAAAAATAATGCTAGTACTTAAATGCTTTTCTCTTTATCTTAATTTCACTCAGTCTAGAAAGTCAGTCAGCAATATCTGCCTAATCAGAACAAATGTATGTGTGCATGTGCACACACACACACACACACACACACACACATTACAATATATTTATCTACTGATTTCCCTCAATAGATGTTTAACACCCATATTTTGATGTTTAATAATGGTCTATTTTTAAATGATTCTTTAGGGCAAATGATATCATTTGGAAAAGCATTAAACTTATTACTAAGACTAATTTCTGAAGACTAATTTTTATCATAAATATATATGTGAGCATCTATATTTATGAATGTTCATCATATGTGTGCCAGGTGACTGTGAAATCCAGAGGAAACTTTTAGATTCCCTAAACCTGGAGATGTTGGTACTTGTGAGTCACCATGTGGTGAAACAAACTCTCATTCTCCGCAAGGACAGTAAGTGTTCTTAACTGCTGAAAAATTTCTCCAGCCTCTTAGAATAAATTTTAATGGAAGAAATTCCAAATTTATTTATTTTTATATTTATTTTTATTCATTTATTTTTAAGAGTTAATTAATTGTAAGAATATTAACTATGTTCTATGCATTGTGATAATTTATATCACTTACACTCAAAACCTTGAGAAAATGATTCCTATATGAAAAAGTTCTCATTTCAAAAACTATCAGTTCTCTCATTGAAAAATGGTAGTGTATAGTAGTAGCATTAAATAGTGTTCTATAACACAATAATTATGTCTTTACATTTTTTGCATTTTCATTAAAACATAATTATATCCCTGTCATCTTTCTTCCTTTCAGCACCTGTCAAGTTCCACCCATTGCCAAATCACAGCTTAATTTGATAGTTCATTTTATTTGATTATTATTGCTACAGATACACAAAGATTTATATTTATGCAAAAATACATAAATGCTACCTGCTGAGTTCATTTATGTTGGTAGTGTATATATGGTTTCTGGGTTTATCTCATTATATTAGACAACCAGTTTGAAGTATCATTCCTGGGAAGAGTTAATTCTCCTTTCAGGAGTCATTAGGTACCTGTAGTTTTTTATGTAGGAGTGAGAACCCATAAAAATTTTTCCAAAACCATATTAGCATGTCTATAGATATCACCATTGTTTCACTCTTATCTATGATGTCATTTCTATGAGAGATTGTTTCACAGTAGTCCTCTTGATGTTCTGACTATTACAGCCTTTCCACCCTTCCTTCATTGATTCCTGATCCATAGTTGTAGGAGCAGTGATGTAGATGCATCCTGTGGTGCTAGATTCCTCATAAATGGAATTGATGTCTATATCATTCCAACTTATGGTTTCCGGGGATGGTTTCTCTTTGTATAAATAGAAGCTTCTTTGATGAGGGATGCACTTATTTGTGGGTAAAATATAACACTTAGATTATAGAAAGAATAAAGGTGTTTTAGCAAACTGATAGTGGTAGACTCTTTTCAAAGACTGTGTTTTACCTATTTACCAAATGCATACATTCTCTACCTGTTATTCTGTGCCAGAAATTTGACTCATATAGACAACATTAAAGCTCAGGATATTTTGGCATTTCATTAGCATTTACATGATTGGACATTCTCCAAAAGCAGTCTGATTGAGCAAGGTTAGGTAAAGGTATTAATTTTCATCTAAGTCATTTGTAAGCAATTAGCTGTATTGAAAATATAAAGTCTCTATTTTCCTCTTATTTCAAGACATTTAAATGAACCTTTCTGAGCTCTGCAATTAACCCTTCTGCTTAGTACTGGATTTATTTGCAGTCTTCTTCTTTTCGCACTTATAGATAAAATGTCACTGGTGGTGATTAACACAATTTGAGCATTCCATCTCTTTTGTGCTTTACTGTTCTTGCCAGTACCTTTTGTTGCATGCATATAACAGAACTTGCGATAATCTTTCTTCTTATATTGATTTGTTTCTGAGCTATTTTTCTGTTTTACTTTCCTTTATGGTAGACACTAAAGCTACACAACCAATGCATAACACATGGCATTAAAGGTAAAGTAGAGGCCTCAAACAAGCTCTTTCCTACTTAAACTGCTGCTGTTTCTTTTCAGCCCTCACATCTAGTGTGTTGGAAGTCCAATTTAGGATTTTGCATCATGAAAAACTTAATATAACCCTATTTCTTGTCTTAGAGTTATGCCTTTTCTGAGGCTCTTTTAGCATTTCTATGTATTCTATTCAAATGAGACAAATATTTTAAGGAACCTAGCATTATTTTTATAGCAAACTATTTTGTCTCTATTTTATATTTGTGCTTCAATCCATGTAATTCTTAAGAGAAACAAAGCTGCAGCTCAGCCTTCTCAAGGGCCTGCTTCCCTTTTCCTTTAAAAGACCTTTATAAACATTCTGGTAACTGAGCCCAGGCGATAGGCAGAAATAAAAGGAAAGAAAGTGGCTCTGTGTTTAAAACCATGCTTGCAAAAAAAGGACCATAATAACAGGCTCCATCCCTTTAACTGTTCATCACCACTATCAGTGGATAGAAATGCATCAGAAGCAAAATATCTCCTCTATTCCTGCTACATAGGAGCTATTATGTTTAGAAAATTCAAGCTGGCAGCCCAAACCTGCAACTGATTTTTGTATGGTATCCTAAGATATACTTATCTAGAAATTAGCTATTGTACTGCTTCATACAGCTTGCCAGGTAAGATTGCAGTAGAGGACAAGTGTAGGATACTGACATCAGGATTCCTCCATTTCACAGGCTATTAAAACAAACGCAGAGAGAATTCCAGTGTATAACGTGAACTGAGATGATTTTAGCAGCTAGGAAATTCCAGGTAAAACTGAAGTCTGTGCTGTGCTCTTTTGTGCTCCACAGATTTCTGTCATCAAAGAAAGATATGTTTTATATTTTGAGCAATACTCTTGATTTATTTGCAATGTATGACAGATTTTTGATCCTCTGTCAGACATGATAATACCACTCCATTTTGTATTTTCCTTAAGCTTTGTTGCTCAAATAATATTTTCAGATGAATAGATTATTGATGAAGACATCTCACTAAATGTACTCATAGAGTGTGCCCATAAAATCTGGCACATAGTATTTCATATATGTTTCTGTCAGTGAAAGAGAAATCATACCCAGGAAATTATGAATATGTTAAGAATGGTGGTTCATTAGTACACAAAGTGTTTATTCTCATGAAAAAACTCATACTCACAAAAGATACAGAGTGCTTTAAAAACCCCAATGACAATTCATTTTTCATAAAATATGACACTGTGAAAAGAATACAGCTTAGAATCCAAATGAACACATTATAGAGGTACCCCATCTTCTGTGTTCATTTAAACACCATTCACAATACCAAGTATTATGGACCAGCCTAAGTGACTATTGATAGATTAAATAGAAAGGAGCAATTACATATGTATACTCCTAGTTAGCAAAAGGAATAATGAAATTAGGATATTTTTCAGGAAAGTGGAGCTGGAGAAAAAGATATTAAGCCATATAAGCACAAATCAAGAGTCATGTGTTTTGTTTCTAATGTGCAACCTCTCTCTCTCTCTCTCTCTCTCTCTCTCTCTCTTTCTCTCTCTCCTCTCTCTCTCTCTCTCTCTCTCTCTCTCTCTCTCTCTCTCTCTCTCTCTCTCTGTGTTTGTGACATGTGAAAGATAGACCTATATGGGTGGGAGATAGGAGATGGGGATGATATGGAGTAAATATAGTGTAAGAGTAGCAGACTGGAAAAGAAAGGTTAACAGGAAGTTAAAATGGTCAAAATGTATGAGTTCAATGAAAATATTCATGTAAACTATTCTGCTTTATCAAAATGGTGATTGTATATTCTCCTCCAAGACCTATGATATCACTAGTACTGAGTGATTTGGTGGTTTTCAATATGAGGAATGTTTTCCCTCTTGTTGAACATATCTTATGTTCTATTAAAAGGTGTTGTGGACCACTAAGGTATATGTGCCATTATTATAATTTTTAAGGTTATTGTTCCAGGTTAGTTGTTTTATGAATCATCCCTCTTCTCCTCCCAGTTTCTCCCTCCATCTT
This sequence comes from Apodemus agrarius, assembly GCA_964023405.1. Classification (NCBI taxonomy): domain Eukaryota; kingdom Metazoa; phylum Chordata; class Mammalia; order Rodentia; family Muridae; genus Apodemus; species Apodemus agrarius. The sequence continues at coordinate 137,385,862 of OZ030010.1, read as the reverse complement.
CTCTCTCTTTGTCCCTATCTACTATTCCTACTTTTCTCTTCAGGCATCCCATTCATATCAACCATAACTGATATATCAAGTTACATTGAGACTAGGTGCATTCTCTCCTATTAATACTAGCCAAGTCAACACAGTAGGAGGAAAGCATCCCAAAAGCTAGCAGTAGTGTCAGAGACAGCCCCTGCTCCTAGGATTGCCACATGAAGACCAAGCTGTACGATTATCACATATGTTTAGAGATCCTAGTTCAGTCCCATGTATGGTATCTGGTTGGAAATTAAGGCTCTGTGAGGCTCTATAAGTCCAGGTTAGTTGATTTTCTGGTTTTTTGTAGTGCCCTTTATCTCTCTGGCTCCTAGAATCCTTCCTTACACTCTTCTACAGTATTTCCAAAGTTCCACCTAACATGTGACAGCGGATATCTGTGTCTGTTTCTGTCAGTCTCTGGGAGAAGCCTCTCTTAAGCTGGCTTCCTGTCAGTAATTATATCAGAATATCACTAGCAGTGTCAGAAGTGGGTTCACTCTTATGGTGTGGGTGTCAAGTTGGTCAGTCACTGGTTGGCCACTCCCTGAATTTCAGGGCCATCTTTACTGTAGCACATCCTCAATGTCTATTCTATTTTCCATTGTCAGTGAATTTTCTATTGTTTTTGATCATGTAATGCTTTACTTTTTGTCCCCTTCTGCCCCTCTGAATCCTTCAACCTCTCCCTCCTCCACTTCACATCTGAAAGGGTGACCCTCAGGCATCCCTCTTCTCTGAGGAATTAAGTCTTTACAGCATTAGGTATATCCTTTCCCACTAAGCCCAAACTCAATGCAATCCCCATGAAAATTCCAATACAACTCTTTAAACACTACCTTAGAGTAAAAGACTGGAAGACAATTTTACAAGCAAATGGTCTCAGGAAACAAGCTGGAGTAGCCATTCTAATATCAGATAAAATTGACTTTCAACCTAAAGTTATAAAAAGAGACACAGAACGTCACTTCTTGCTGGTCAAATCCACCAACAAGAACTCTCAATACTGAACATCTATGCTCCAAATGCAAAGGCACCTTCATTCATAAAAGAAACTCTACTAGAGCTTAAAGCACACATTACAAATAACACAATAATTGTGGGTGACTTCAACACTCTACTATCCTCAATGGACTGATCAGGAAACCAAAAACTAAACAGGGACACAGTGAAACTAATTGAACCTTTGGAACAATTGGATTTAGACAGATATATAAATAGAACATTTCATCCCAAAGCATATCTTTTTCTCAGAACTTTATGGTACCTTCTCCAAAATCGATCATATAATTAGTCACAAGACAGATGTCAACAAATACAAGAAGATTGAACTAATCTCATGCACCCTATCAGATCACTGTGGAGTAAAAGTGGTCTACAACAGCAAGAAAAACAACAGAAAGCCCACATACACATGGAAACTGAGCAATATGCTATTCAATGACACCTTGGTCAAGGAAGAAATAAAGAAAAAAATCAAAGACTTTTTAGAATTCAATGAAAATGAAGGTAAAACCTATCCAAATCAATGGGAGACAATGAAAGCAGTGCTAAGAGGAAAACTCATAGCCCTGAGTGCCTCCAAAAAGAAACTGGAGAGAGCATACACCAGCAGCTTAACAGCACACCTGAAAGCCCTGGTACAAAAGGAAGCTAATTCACCTAGGAGGAGTAGAAGACAGGAAATCATCAAACTAAGGGCTGAAATCAATCAAATAGAAACAAAGTGAACCATACAAAGAATCAACAACACCAGGAGCTGGTTCTTTAAGAAAATCAACAAGATAGATAAACCCTTAGCCAGACTAACCAATGGGCACAGAGACACTATCCAAATTAACAAAATAAGAAATGAAAAGGGGGATATAACAACAGAAACTAAGGAAATTCAAAAAATTATTGGATCCTACTACAAAAGCCTATACTCAACACAACTGGAGAATCTGGAGGAAATGGACAATTTCCTAGACAGATACCAAATACCAAAATAAACCAGGATCAATTAGATCAGCTAAACAGTCCATAACCCCTAGAGAAATAGAAGGGGTTATAGAAAGTCTCCCAACCAAAAAAGTACAGGACCAGATGGTTTTAGTGCAGAATTTTATCAGACCTTCAAAGAAGACCTAACACCAATACTCTTCAAATTATTCCACAAAATGGAAACAGAAGGAACACTGCCCAATTCGTTCTATGAAGCCAAAATTATGCTGATACCAAAACCACACAAAGATCCAACAAAGAAAGAGAACTATAGGCCAATTTCCCTTATGACTATTGATGCAAAAATACTAAATAAAATCCTTGCCAACCAAATCCAAGAGCACATCAAAAAGATCATTCACCATGATCAAGTAGACTTCATCCCAGGGATGCAGGGATGGTTCAACGTATGGAAATCCATCAATGTAATCCACTACATAAACAAACTAAAAGAAAAAAATCTCATGATCCTCTCATTAGATGCTGAAAACGTATTCAACACAATTCAGCATCCTTTCATGACAGAAGTCATGAAAGAAAAGTCCTAGAAAGAAAAGACTTAGAAAGAGCAATTTTCCACTTCCTATGGGAAAAAAAACCAGAATAGCCCAAACAAATTCTCAATAATAAAAGAACTTCTGGGGGAATCATTGTGGTGACCCACACATACACACACATACATACACACACAAACACACACACACACACACACACACACACACACACACAAAATCATTTCATACATTTCCTAAACAGAGATACTTATATTTTATTACTAAAAAGCAATTCAATCCATGGGAAAATATATCTACCACACAAGAGTTTTCCAATCTCACCTTTGATATAATAATAATAATATATATATGCACATATATATATATGTGTGTGTGTGTGTGTATATATGTATATATATGCATTGTATATAATACTGGTTTTCATAAAGTCCTTCTCATAAATTTAGACATATTCTTTATTTTTACCTCTCCACATTACCACTTTGTCTTTATTCTTTCTCCCTTTGTCAAACCAGTCTCACTCTCATTTCAAATATATATATATATATATATATATATATATACACATATATATGTGTATGTGTGTGTTTGTGTATGTGTGTGAGTGTGTGTGTACGTGTGTATGAAATATAAAGTATATAGAAATATATTTTATATTCATAATTATATATTATAGTTCTAGATATACAGAAATTATGACTAATAATATGATTTGTTGGCATGGTTTATACAATTGATTATTCAGGGTTTGGAAGCCAGAAGTCTGCAATGAGCAGCCAGGTGTAAAACTCAAGGATTTACCCAGGGTTGGTTACTTCTAGAAAGATTTTGTTATAATCCTTATTTTTTGCCTCTTTCAATTTCTAGAAAAGCTTTGGCTGTGGCAATGATTTCTCTTCCTATTTCCTACTTTAAAGTCTATCTGTTGTTCAACAAGTGTGCTTGTGATTAAGTCTAGACTAGTTGGATATTCTAGCTAAGTTCCCCCTTAACATAAAAGCACATTTTAAAATCTGTCCTTTTCATGTAGGATTCATAAGATATAGGAAAGATATTATTAATGTCTTTGACAAGCTTATTTGCCAAGTTACAAAGGGGGGGGTTCATTAAATGTAGTAAGAAAAATTCCTCACCAGGAAGTCTTTTTTATCCTTTGATATATAAAATTTTGAAATATCTGCTCTTTTATTTACTTTCTCTTGTTTAAAATATGAATAATTTCATTTGTCTTCATTTATTTTCTATAGCATGAGGACAGAAAAAGATCATCACTACAGGACAGCTTAAAAGAGATTCTTTAGTGATATGTGTACATTTATGATAATTCATTCTTGTAAAATCTTAGATAGTTCAAGGTTCATGATTGAATAGAGAAAAGGCTCACAGTGCATGCCAGATGTGGAGGTAACAGCAATATGTGTTTTCATTGACTCTAACAGGACTACACTGCAGGTTAAGCAAATGCTTAGGCTGTGAAAGTAAGGTTTCTTGGGATGTGTTGCAGCTTAACAATAACTCCATAGGAAAAGATTGAACAGCTCTGTGATCGTCCTTCAGAGTGTCTTTACAACATGAACACACTCAATTTATTAAGATACATTTGAAGGTCAATAAGAGTTATAGTATGATTTGATGAATTGTATTAATTTGCTCACCTATTAAAGTCAATGACACTTAAATGACACCATAAGGAGTAACTCCTTCCATTGCCATGAATAAGTGAACCTTTTTACCTACTAACACAGGATGTAATTTTTCTTCAGAATTTGGGTTAAAGACATCTTTTTGCAATAAATTTAATTCTTATAAGCTCGAGAGATATGGAACATTGTCAAACGTGTTGCATATGGTGGAGCTATAATTCAGAAAGTAAAGTTGTTTGTCTACCATCACACAACTGGTAAAAAGGGAAGATAGATTAGACATTTCTAAATTCAAAGCCTGGGCATTACAAACTACAGGATATAATCTCCTTGCTTTTGGTAAATTCTTTTCTTTTAAACATTATATTTCAAGATGATATTCAATGAATAAAAATAGTCATGTAATATATATCTGTTTCAGGATCATATAGAATAGAAATCATGTCTCATTAAGATTCTGAGCTAGCAAATGGTATCACAGGAAGAAAAAATTTGGTTAATAATTAAAATAAGTATACTTTTCATTTTAATTCAAGTACTCCCTGCCTCATTTAGCTCTCTTAACTATCTGGAATGGAAGCAGGAACACCATTTTAAAAATCAGTAACTAAAGCTCAGATGAATTAAGGTGTCTCCTCAAGGGCACACAATCAATAGAGCTGGCATCTCTGCAAATAGAGTACCAATGGTGATGAATCTCACTGTGTGAATGCATGTTCCATTCCATCAGTTCTGTTAGTCCTATTCTCTTTGAAAGGATAATGGAAGGTTCACGCGGATTTCTCCCTTTCTCTCTTTCCTTCTCTCTCTATATATTTATAGTGAATATATATATATATATATATATATATATATACATACATACATATATAGTGACTATATATGTATAGTGACTATATATATGTAGCTGCCCACAATTACATTGAAATATATATATATGTGTGTGTGTGTGTGAAATATATGCTATGTGTGTGTGTGTGTGTGTGTGTGTGTGTGTGTGTGTGTTTGTTTGTATGCCCACAGTTACATCAAATGGGTTACCTGGAAGGGAAGCTGGGGATGTATGGGAGGGCAGCAAAAAAAGAGATGGAGACCAAGTTAACACCTGCTTTTCAAGGTCTCAAACTTTAAAGGAGAACTCCCAATATATATAGGCAGGGGGAAAAGGCTGGAAGCTTCACAGCAGAATCAATTCAGTTGCTCGACAGGTGGCTAGTATTTCTCAGGAAACTGCAGGTCCTTGAAGAACATTAGGCTTTACTTTGGTCTGAGTAGTCCACCCTAGGTGGAGGGGATTATGGCTAACACAGGAGTTCCCACTCAAAGGTTGGATGAGAAACTTCACTTTGGTCAATGTCAAGTTCCTGACAGGTGGCTTGGCACCTCAATAAGGCTCTTTACATATATATGTGTGTGTGTGTGTGTGTGTGTGTGTGTGTGTGTGTATATATACGTGTATATATACACATATACATGCATATATACATACACATATATGCATATATACGTATATATGATATCTGTATATATATGTATATACATATGTGTATATATGTGTATATATGTATATATGTGTACATATATGTGTACATATGTATATGTGTATATATGTATATGTGCATATGTGTATATGTGTATATGTATGTATGTGTATGTATGTGTATGTATACACATATATGTATATGTATATGTACACATATATATAGTGACAAATACAATTATAGATATTTGTATGATATATGCATATGCTATATTGATATATGCATATCATTCTATTTATATCTATTTATCTATATCTATTCTCTGTCTCTATCATCTCTACCTCTATTTCTATCTCTATCTCTCTCTCATATATATATTTATATATACATGTACATCATTATCTATAAATTTTTCCTCTATTTAGCTAGGCCTCTATATAGATATAGATATATAGAGATATCTATATAGATATATAGACATATAGACATATTGGTATATAGATATGTAGGTATATAGGTTTATAGATATAGGCTTAGAATTTTTAAAACCTCCTTTAATAGGGTTCTCAAATTCTTTGACCACCTTTCTAGCTCACTGTCCAAAAGTAGGGGAGAAAAAATGGGTACTACGACAATCAGGATGTAGACCTGTTTAGAAGTAATACAAGCAATCCAGTTCAGTAGTGTCAGGGTACCAAAATTCCAGTTCAAAGGGTGTCACCAAACATAAATTGGTAGCAGCAGCACTATCCAGCAGAAACAGCCAAGCCTCTGCCAAATCAGCACAAGTCAATAAGAGCAACCAAAACCAGCCAGGATACTGAACATTCTCTGCATTGTGCATGGCTAGCTATGCAAGAATGCTGTCACTGTACTGTTTAGTTCTACTTATATCTCTCCAAATATTACATGTCCTCTCATGGGTCTGCCTCATCAAAACATCACATAAGTCAACTGCATCATGTGACACAGGCAGAAATTTCCATTCCATTTAAGTACATAGATATATAAGTATGTATGTATGTATGCATATATATATATATATATATATGTGTGTGTGTGTGTGTGTGTGTGTGCATGTGTGTGTAGATAGATATATAGGTATATGTAAATTGATGTATAGGTATATAGATATAAATGTGTATAGATGTATAGACAAATAAATGTATAGATGTATAGATGTATAGATATATGAGCAAGACAATAACTATATGATTATAATTTGCCAGTCTTCTTGACTTATTTTCTGCTATTTGTAAATGTGGCCTCAAAAACATATGAATATATAATAGAATTATATGAGGTACTCAATTAACCTTGTTTCATAATGAGGAAAATATTATCAACAAAGTTTTATTCTGCATTTTATCATATAGAGAGGAGAAAATGTAGCATATACTAAAATTTTAGAAATGTGTTAACATAACAAACATTCTCTGTCCCTCAGTAGAAGCCCAGGGAAATCTCTGTGGGGTAGCTCATCTTCACAATGTGTTGAATTGTACCTTTGTTATGTTAGAGTATTTCATTTATACTTACAAAGATTTTATTCATCTGTATTTGGTGCAGTACCATTCTCTGTATTTAAATCTATGTCTTCAAACATTCGTAATGAGAATCCTCAAATATATCAACCAAAAGAAGTTTACCAGAGTATGGGTATCAAAAGTGATAGTCATATAGAGGTTTGGTTAAAATAAACATTTCTGAGAAAAGTGGATGTTTCTCAAATATGCACAGGAATGATGTTATTTTGGACAATGTCTCAATAGGAATGTATAATTTTAAGCATTTTAAAATTGACTTTTAGAGGGTAAAACTTTTACTATAGTTGGACACCATATTAATCTGAGTGTAACACATTTTTAATGATTTCAATATAAAAATCATAAAGCTTATCAGTAAGGCTCATATTTCCTTGGCCTTAAATTATGGAAAAGTAACAGAAGAGTTAAAATTATCTAGGTTGTTTTGGAAGAAATTCGTGGACTCTTTTTATTAAAAATTTTTCTCATGGTTAGTTGAAATCAAAGTAAGCATGCCAGTAGAAGTGTTGTGAATAAACAGATGAAAATGAAACAAAACCCTATTTGCTCAGCTCTTGTTGTTTTCTCCTTTTCTTCATGTTGTAGTCTTCAGGAACCCTTATACTTGTTTTCTTTTATTATGATGTTCTTATTTATACCCTTGCCTAAATACATATTGTCGAAGAGTTCACATGGCTGTATAACTGCCAGACATACAAAGTCAATGGCCTGTTTTACAGTTTCCATTTAAATGCTGATATAGATTTTTTTTATGAAAATCACAGTAATATTTCTGATCTAACACTTATTCTTTTTAAAAGTGTATCACTCTCCCTTTCAGAGGTAATGTCCATGTCTTTTCTATTTAAAATAAAGTAGATTTTTTTTATTGTTTTGGCAGGAGAATGTTGCCTAAGTACCCCAGTAACTTCTAAGGCTAGATGATAAAGGGGAATGAATGATTACACTTCCTTTTTTGCTCTTTTGCTATACTTGCCAGTTGAACCAAGGAACAATATTGTGAAGAAATCTAGGTAACTGAAGGAGTTGTCTGTCAGTGCTTTGGCTAGTAGCCCAGGCAAGATTCCTACTGAAAGCTAGTAACTCTCAGAAATATAAGTGAAATATTGGGACATTCCTCCAAGTTCAATCTATATTAACTAGTGATTATCAGGTACACAGATAATATAAATATTTGTATCTTTTTAAAAGAGGTTAATTTTTGCTTTTCTCTGGATTAGTTAAAATAAACATATATTTCCCTTATTGTTCCATATTAACTTCTTTCTTCTCCACTAGATTTTAAGCTCTACCTAAGAAATATTTTTATACTGTTTGCAATCATCTCCCTAGTACTCTATATCTAAGGTTACTTTACCTCCATTTCATGCTTTCTTCTAAGGTGCTGCTATAAATGACATTTGCCTGTTGTCCCTGGCTATGGGTTTTCTTATCACCCAAGTACAAATTCTTTCTTTCACTAGACTATTTAATCAACTCTTCTCTGACCATCAATTACTTTGCCCTCTAACTGCAGACTCTGGGCTCTTCAGGACTTAGGAAATTAAAATAATACCAGTGCCAAATATATATCCCTAGCACCACTCACCCTGCTTAGTTGTATTTTAAATACTTTATCTTAAATTCTCATACCAATGAAGAGAATTTAGAACATTCTTTTGTCTAGGAAAGTTACTAGATCTCCTTCAATGGTATAATAAATAGTAAAAAAAAATGCTTATTTGATGTAAATGATTGTGAACTGTAACTTTTGATATAGAAAGAAAGAACTATATGCAATTTGCTGTTTTATAAATGCTTATAGGGTTATTGTAAAGCTTGAAATATCTAATGTTAAAATGTGATTGAAAATCTCATATGCCAGGTAAACAAAAATAAATGTATTTAATAGGACTATATTGAAATATGTACATGGTTTCTATTTTAACAGGAAAAGAATGGTTGACTTTAGAAAATGAAAGGAATTTTCTTTTCCTTTTAGTGAAACAGTTCTTTTGATGTGCCTGAGACACATCCATGTTTTATCTACTAAACCTAAACTGATGAGAACCGTGTTTGAAAACATAACTGAATTCATAATTTTGAAAATGCAAGATGGCTTGAGGGATATTACAGAGTGTTAATAGATACACTTTATTCACTTATAATGAAATAAAAAATCTTCTTGATATAAAACATCAATCACAGAACCTTTGGGCTTGAAGAGTTCCCTTGAGACAATTGAGCCCATCAGCCTACTTCTCAAGAGATCTTTTATGCAAGTTGTGCTTGTCCAAAAAATATTTGGATCATCTGATCTATTAAAGAGCCATGCTTCTGATGCATGTCATTAAATTAGAGTGTATAAGTAATGGGGTTTTAGAAGTGATACATTTAAGGCTCCAGTGTTTTTACTTTTTAGATAATCTTGACTTATCTTTGGAATTTTTACTGTTTTATAAATCACAACACTTATGAAGTTACATTTAGACTATGCAATCAGAAACTGTATTTCTTAGAAGGAAATCATCGTTTTTCAACTTAATAATTTGACTTTTGGTTAATTTTACATTATTATATCTCAATTTCCCTACCTGGATTTTTATTAGATATTTGCTTTATTTACATTTCAAATGTTAAACCCTTTCATTGATACCCCTCCAAAAACTCCCTATCCCATACCCACTTCCCCTGCTTACCAACCACCCCCACACACACTTTCCTGATCTAGCATTCCCCTACACTAGGGTATTGATCCTTCACAGGACCAATAGCCTTTTCTCTCATTGATGTGTGAAAAGGCAATCCTCTGCTATATATGTAGCTGGAGCCATGGGTCCCTCCATGTGTACACTTTACTTGGTGGTTTAGTGCCTGGGAGCACTGGGTATACTGGTTGGTATATATTACTGTTACTCCTATGGGGCTACAAGCCTCTTCAGCTCCTTGGGTCCTTTCTTTAGCTCCTCCATTGGGGACCCTATGCTCAGTCCATTGGTTGAGTTTAAGCCATGGGTATTTTGACCCACCTTCTAAAAAGGACCAACGTATCCACACTTTGGTCAAGAAATTAGGCTCCAGAGAAACAAATTAGCCTATTAAAAATGGGTTACAGAGCTAAACAAAGAATTCTCAACTGAGGAATACCAGATGACTGAGAAATACCTAAAGAAATGTTCAACGCCTTAATCATCAGGGAAATGCAAATCAAAACAACTCTGAGATTCAACCTCACACCAGTCAGAATGGCCAAGATCAAAAACTCAGGGGGCAGAAGATGCTGGCAAAAATGTAGAGAAAGAGAAACACTCCTCCATTGCTGGTGGGATTGCAAGCTGGTAAAACCACTCTGGAAATCAATGTGGTGATTCCTCAGAAAATTAGACACAATACTACCGGAGGATCCTGCTATATTACTCCTGGGCATATACCCAGAAGATGTGCCAACATGTAATAAGGACACATGCTCCACTATGTTCATAGCAGCCTTATTTATAATAGCTAAAAGATGGAAAGAACCCAGATGTCCTTCAATGGAGGAATGGATACAGAAAATGTGGTATATTCATATAATGGAATACTCAGCTATCAAAAACAATGAATACATGAAATACATAGGCAAAAGGATAGAACTAGAAAATATCATCCTGAGTGAGGTAACCCAATCACAAAAGAACACTCATGGTATGCACTCACTGATAAGTGGATATTAGCCCAAAAGCTCGGAATACCCAAGATAAGACTCACAGACCACATGAAGCTAAAGAAGAAGGAAAAGTTTTAATCATCAAGGAAATGCAAATCAAAACAACTCTGAGATTCAACCTCACACCAGTCAGAATGGCCAAGATCAAAAACTCAGGGGGCAGCAGATGCTGGCAAGAATGTGGAGAAACAGAAGCACTCCTCCATTGCTGGTGGGATTGCAAGCTGGTAAAAACCACTCTGGAAATCAATGTGGTGATTCCTCAGAAAATTAGACACAATACTACTGGAGGATCCTGCTATATTACTCCTGGGCATATACCCAGAAGATACATGCTGTATTTTGGCTCTTATGTGTCCTCAAAAGCATATGTCAATAGATTTGTATCATTGGGAAGGTAGGGAAAACTCTTAATTGGTAGTATCTATTTTAGGCCCCTTATAAATATTATTTATGTATATGATGAGATAAGATCCTATCTATGTCCATTTCTTACCTCTAACTCTCTTCTAATGCCTACCCCAACTACTCTCTCAGAATCATCTTTTGTTCCATTTTAAAAAAAAAATCCACTAAGTCCAACTAACATTTCCTCTATGTTCAAAGCTGTAGAGGATAAGGATCCCTTAGACCAGGAATAACTACTGGAAGCCACACTCTCAAAAACCCATAGTTATTCCCCATGTTGCAATCAGTTTCCAATAGCTCCTTAGTAAGGAATGCCTTTGAGTGTTGTTCCTTGTCTACAATAACATGTTGATTTGTTTGATCTTGTACAGATCTTTTATATGTAAAGAAAGAACTGTTTGCTTGCAATTGTCTTAGGGTTTGATGCAGAAGCCATAGAGGGATGGTGCTTACTGGCTTACTTCCCATGGCTTGCTCAGGTCTACTTTCTCATAGAACCCAGAACCACCAGCCCAGGGATGGCACAACCCACAATGGGCTTATCACTAATTGAGAAAACAAATGTCTTAGAAGTGGATCTCAATGGAGGCATTTCCTCAATTGAGGCTGTTATCTCAGATGACTCTAGCTAGTGTTGACAAATAAAATCAGAAGAAAGTATTTCACATTCCTCTCCTTAGCTCTCCACTTCCAGCTTTTACATTCATTCTTCCTCCTCTTATGCTGTATTTCCTGAGCTTTTGTTTTGTGTGTATGTGGGGGAAGGAGGGAGGGTGGGATGGGTGGTGATACAGGTATCCTGCTTATGGATGTGCATTCAGACACTATTTTTCTTTGTATTTTGACTGTAAGCATTTGCTTCGACTGCTACATTTTGCAAAAGGAAGACTCACTTCTTTTTCAAAGATTGAAAACAGATATAAAATATTTAGAAAACAAATATGAAATATAATAATTTATCTGAAGTTTGATCTGTTTGCCATTGATATGTAATTTTACTACTCATATACTTGGTACTTAGTATGCATGATTATTTAAAGCATGTAATCATAAGTGGAATGATGGGATCAAATGATATGCTTCTTTCTTTTTTTATATTTTATTAATATCCTATCCAAAGTTGTAACCATGTAAATCCTATTAGCAATGTTTGTGATTGCTTTGCATCAAATCCTGAACATTCTTTTGTATAATTTATTATAACTCTAATGGATTCATACATATGCATATTTCTGAATTTTAATTTTTATTGGCAAATGATATTGATCATTTTATTTAAAATAAAGTAGTTTTGTATATACATATAAAATAGAATCATGAATTAAATACCCATACTAAGAAAAACATATAACAGTTAAATTCCATGGCTATCAGAATTAGAACGGGTTATAGATAGAAACATTTACAAAAGGGAAGTATTTTCCATGGCTAGAAACATGAGACAGTGTCTGAGTTAATAGAAAATATGAACCTAAGCAAATAAAGTTTGATTAAAGATATGGAATGTCAAAATGCTCATAACCTTTAACTTCTAGTAAAACAACTATTCTATAGCATCCTTTATGCTTTCCCAAAAGTCTTCTGATTTATCTGGAAATGTTAGAATTCATTGCAAAATCAGTATTGGGCTTTATTTATCACATGTAATCCAAGTTTGAAATGTTCCCTCATGGGCTAATTAAATTCATCTGCAAGTGCTCACTGAATCTTTTTGTTAAAATATGCACAATGTTTCAAAGTAAAGTAGAACTAACTGAAACAAAAAAGTATAGTGATGTCCAGTTTTCTGTAATTCAGTGAAGTTTAAGAAACCTTTATTTGTTTCAGAAAAATTGTATGATTTTATAAGTATTGTATAATGTAGATATGTCAAAGCAGCAAAATTTCCCAAGATAATATTTGGGTAGTTTTCTCAGTAAAATTTCTGATAAGCAGTGATTCAAAGATTGACAAAATGCAATGTGTACTTTAGGCGGTACATTGTTGAAGTAGCAAAGCAACAAAGATAAGGGTAAAAATGTCTTATTTCTTTCATCTCAGGAGAGGCTGTTTTCTAAGGAATGAGAGGAGCATTTGGCAAAGCACTGACCAACAAACTCCATAAAGTTCCAAACAGTAAATATGTTTGGCTTTGTGTGTAATTAGATTCCTTTCACAACTACAAACACTGTCAATATAACACAAAAGCCTACTGAAAATAATAAACATGGCTATAATTCAGCAAAATAATATTTATCCAAACAGATGACAGGCAAGATACAGCCCATGGGCCTTAGTATGCTAAGTACTGCTCTAAAATATAACTGGGAAATACTTTCAAATTCAAAACACCTAGGTTTAAAAGCAAATAAAATACAGTTAAAACAATTAGCATTAAAATTAATGATTTGGGTTAAGTATCATGAATAGGAGTAAAACATTTTGGTAAATCTATACAATTTCCATTCTTAAATATGGATTTAAACAGTCAAAGAAGCATGGTGCTTAAAATTTTTATTATCATTTACAATTCTCAAAGAAAAGAAAGCAAGGTTTAATATTCTGGGTCAAAGAGTGGCACCGATATGAATACATAGTGTCTGTTACCAATTTTTTCATTATAAAAAGCTGCAAAGATTGAGAGGGACCAATCAAAACAAAGGGAAGAAAAAGACCAAGGCTAATTAAATTATAAAGAAAAGTAAAAATTATGCAGTCTTATTATGTCATGCCAATGTATTCTATTAAATTTAGAAGAGTTGCAACACATGGATGGCTCATATTTTATAATATAATAGGCTCTATTTAGAGAGATAAACCACAATCCTTATAATTCCCTTTATTGTTGGGTAAAAATCGCATTTTAACATACCAAAGAAGACCTCATAGGGATGCATTGTTCAGGTTTGTATATGCAGTGAGGATTAATTAGTGTAACAACTAACCATGTACCCAGTACTTACTGTGTGCCAGGAATATTCAATATAATATCTGTAATTCTCATACCCTTTAAATCACAGTTGTGCTACTTACTACCTTTGTGAACCAGGACCATAAAATTCTCTCCTGAGGCATTGTTCCTGAAGGGTTTCTTGAAGTCAAATATTCCAGAGAAATCTGGTTGTTTATTAGATGGGAAATATTATGAATTTTATTTTTTTAAAAAAATAATTTTTATGTTTATGCAAGTTTAACTGGCAGTATGTATTGCATTAAGCATAGGCTAGGTCTCTTAGAGCTCACACTATAGAATGTTGAGAACCATCAATAGGCACTAGGAAATGAACCTTGATTCTCCCCAAGAGTGACATGTACTCTTAACTACTAAGTCATGTCTCCAACCCTGTAACTTACTCTTGTAAGAATAGTTAGCAATGATTTAGAAGCTGTGCTAGCCATCTAAAATTATAGTGTGTAAGGGCCCTATGTTGAAGCTAGCAAACCTGTTGAAATGTTGAACTCTGAGCAGTAGATATGTATTTGTATTTTAATTTCAACTTGATTTAGAGCTTCTATCTAATATAAGATAGTTCTTGCCTATAAGTCTTGACAGTGACTACTGGAAGAAAGCCCAGTAGAAATAGAATATTTTATCTTCTCCATGATGTATCAGAAGATAAAATGTCTAGTGGTCCTATAATATTATTTTACCTTAATATCTTAAACAAGCAAGCAAACAAACAAAATAAAACATCATTTGAGCTTAAGGGAATACAACAGTGAATATAGATGCAATTCAAGGGTTTCTTTCCTTCATTATTGCCACCAGTATTACCATTTGTATTCAGCTACTGTTCAAGAATGAGAAGACTGAAATCTTCTAGTGTCATGCTTCATCTTGGCTGTCAATTAAACCACATACCAGGTAACATATGAGCTGAGAGACACATATGCTTATGAAAAATTATTTGAACTAGTTATTTGATATAGAAAGGTGCACCATAAATATGGTCAGTTCTTTTCTGTGATGTTAGCAAGCCAGACAAAATAAGTCCAACAGAAACGTTTTGCATTTTGTCCCTTTTATTTCAATTCTCATTAGCAAGCTCATCTCTCCCGTAGTTGCTATTACTGCTGTTGCCATTGCAACATTCTCATGGTGATGTAAGAAATGAGTTTATTTGGGTTTCCAACAAAGACTGTTTAACAATTTCTTGCCAGGAATCCTTCAATCCTCCACTGTCAAGAAGAGAACTGCTAAAGAAAATAGTCTCATTGACTGAGCAGCTACTAAGTTCTAATCTTCTCTAGTATATAGCTATTGTTCAACTATCCAAACTACTTGGACAACATTTTGCAAGTCAGTCTAACAGATTAGATTTCCTTCAAATACATCATATAAACACACACAGAGACACACACAGAGAGACACACAGACACAGACACACACACACACACACACACACACACACACACACATACTGTTCTTTTCCTATATAGAACCTTTACTAACATGATATTTAGTATATAACTATTTGCTACATAGATATCTGCTCTAGCTTTAAACCCCTGTAGTTCTTATGTTATGTCCTTAATTTAATCTTCTCTAAGACAATAATGGTCACCTATGCTCTATGTTACTGGCAATTTTGATTTGGAAAAAAAGGACAGTCATTAGAGCACTTATTATGCCCTCTGTAGTGCAAGAGACATGACATTATGTATGAGGATTATAGTGAGCACAACACAGGTAGAATTCTGTCCATCATGAATAATATTTACGGGGTTGTAAGAACATGGACATAATTCAAACACACAAATGGCTTTGAAATCACACTCTATAGACTATAATAAAGCAGGAATATTGAGGACAAATATTCACAATGTTTAAGAAATGGAATCAGTGCTGGGTGATTGTGGTGCATGCCTGTAATCCCAGCACTCTGGGAGGCAGAGGCAGGCGAATATCTGAGTTCGAAGCCAGCCTGGTCTACAGAGTGAGTTCCAGGACAGCCAGGACAATACAGAGAAATCCTGTCTCGAAAAAAACAAATAAAAAAAAACAAGAAATGGAATCAGCTATAAAATTATGAAATTATTTATAAAATTATATCTTCTCTATATATTGCAATCAGAAATTCATAGCAGATAGAGATGCTTTCACCATGTCACTATAAAAAAAAAAACGGGTTCATCAAAAGGAACAGTCAGGTATAGATTGAGAAATGGATCAAGGAGGCCTTATACAATCCTGCTGAAGTCTTTGCTATTAATAGAGTAAAGGAGAGAAGAGTATTGCCTTTGGTTGTCTAGCCAATAAAGTAGAAACCCATGATCATGTAGATGATTCAAGGTAAACTCAGTGTCAGGAAGTTAAAACAAAAGTATAAGTGTGGGAAATGGATTTTTAGAGATGACCATCATTTCACTGGGTGACAGGAACATACCCAAGGATGAGAGAATGTATTATAAACATGAATGAAATTGTCAAAGACTAAATTTAATTATGAAAAAAGAAAATCAGAGCATTGAACTTTCTAATACACTATTACAGCAGTTTTATAAATTGGAGCTGGAAAGATGACTCAGTGTGTAGGAATACTGCCTGCTTGTCCAAAGGTCCTCAGTTCAAATCCCAGGAACCACATGGTGGCTCACCACCATTCATACTGAGATCTTAAGTCCTCTTCTTGTGTGTGTGAAAACAGCTACAGTGTACTTACAGATAATAATAAATAAATCTTAAAAAAACAAAAAAACAAATGTTGAATTTAATGTATCTCAGAGAAAACACAAAAAATACTTCTGACAAATGAAGTAGAGGAATGGATGATAAGCAATACAGAAAATAAAATGTTGAAAGGATATCATATTTATAAAACCAGTAATGGGTTTGTTGAATATTACATTTTCACTATCAAGATATTATTGGATAAACTATGTCACTGAGTGTAGGGTTTGAAGTTAAAAAATGACCAAGTTAGCCCCAAATACTTTGTCTTCCTGATGCCTGCAGAGATGTAGAAACCTCAACTCCTTCCCCAAGACCATGTCCACCTGCCTGAAACCATGATGATAATGGATTTAACCTCTGAAACTGTAAATAAATAATTTTCATTTCTAAGAGTTGGTTATGGTGACTCTTTCACAACAATAGAACACTGACTAAAATGCAAATCAACAGAACTAAATCTAGAAATTATAAGCTTTACATCTTCTTTCACAGTTCATGTTTTTTCTACATTCAGTCCTTCATCATCATATTATTACCCCTTCACATACTCCTTTCTAAATTATATACTACACTTACACATGTATTTGTGTGTGTGTGTGTGTGTGTGTGTGTGTGTGTGTGTGTGTGTGTATTCTTTCTGGGATTAGATGAGCTCACATAATATTGTGCTCAGAGGAGAAGGGAAAGAAGTAAAAAGAGAGACAAAATGAAGAAGAACATGAAGAGAACAAAGGAGGAAAAATGAGCGCTAAGGTAACAGTAGGAGAGACAAAATGCATGGATAAAGGATCATTTTGATTTACTCTCCAGCTTTGCCAACCATTATCTGTGTGAATTCAGGTATGATAAGTTAAAAGAAAGAAGATAAAACAACTAGACTAATGGATAGAAAATTCTCAGAACTATGATTACCAAACAACAAAAACCCATTTGTAAGTGTGAACTTTCACTATTGTTTTGATGAGAGAATATATGTCTACTCTTGTTTTCTACTGCATGTATTGATGCCTTGAAAATTCATTGCTACATAGAAGACACTTAAAGGATGGATGGTATTAAGAAATTTAATCAAGGCCGGCGTGGTGGCGCACGCCTGTAATCCCAGCACTTGGGAGGCAGAAGCAGGTGGATTTCTGAGTCTGAGGCCAGCCTGGTCTACAGAGTGAGTTCCAGGACATCCAGGACTACACAGAGAAACCCTGTCTCGAAAAACCAAAAAAAAAAAAAAAAAAAAAAAAAAAAAAAAAAAAAAAAGAAAAGAAAAGAAAAGAAAAAAGAAAGAAAGAAAAGAAAATGAAAGAAATTTAATCAATAGTTACATATGTATCTGTAATCCATAGGAAGATCTAGGCATTGGGAAATTGTCAATCACCTAGTACACTGGATGAGATTGCCTGGGACATTGTTTTTTTTATTTTTATTTTTGTTTTGTTTTGTTTTGTTTTGTTTTGATTTGTTTTGTTTTGTTTTGTGACAGTTTCTCTGTGTAGCCCTGGCTTTCCTAGAACTCACTCTGTAGACCAGGCTAGCCTTGAACTCAGAATTCCGCCTGCCTTTGCCTCCTAAGTGCTGGGATTAAAGGCATAGGCCACTACTGCCCAGCTGCCTGGGACATTGTTAACAGCTAAGAAACACAAAATAGAGGAGGCTTGTGCCCTATGGAACAAGGAAAGAAGAAAAAAATCAGAAATTAGAAGAGAAGCAGGTAAAGGTGATATCTATAGAATAAAGGTGTTTCTAAATAAAATTAACTATTATTGTATTCATAGATTAGTACATCCTTCAGTAATAGTGACCATTGAAAAAAGTTCAGCAGGTTGCACTGTAAGCATTCAAGATGTAGAGTGCCTGCCAATATCTGGGAGATTTTGCCCTTACCCATATTTCCACTCAATACATGTGCCTTCTCTTTCCTTATAAATTACACTATATATCTAATTTCCTTTGCTAAATTTGAATATGCATGAAAATATTATTCCTCTGTTTGCTATGCCACTCATACATTGTATGATATCCCTGGTATCAGTAGTATCTTATAGTCAACCATGTCCACTAGATATCAACAGAGCAAGCTATCTCAAAAAATATTTTTTCTTAATTAAAAATAAGTGTCACTATTGTTATTGATGCATGTGATTAATCACCCTCAACAGACTGATTCAAAGTCTAAAATTAAATAGACAAGAGCCATGTACATATACACTAACCTTTTCTTCTTTTTCTCAGCCCTCTAGGCTTTAGGGAAAACATTCTCCAGCTTTAATAAGCTTCAGAAGTGTTCACCTTACAACTCTAACACATGTTGGGAATGAGTATGTGAACAACTTATTTGAACTTGATAGATGTTCCATCAAGAAGCACTTAATAAGGATATTCACAAGTGACTTTTCAGTTTCAATGTAAGCAATACTTCCTGCCTTTGTTACAAAATTTTACTCCAAGAATACCTTGTTCTTTTTTGGCCACTGTTTCTAACATTTTTTATGTACAACATTAGACTAATGTGTCTATGTGACCAGAAATAATGTCTATTTATCTTCATATTTACTTAACTAAACACAATAATTGACAGACCATAGGTTCTCAGTAAATGTTAATTTAATAATTAGCTTTAAAACCTTTATTATGACTATGGGATCAATTCAAAGGTAAGAAATCATATAATTATTCAGTGTCAATCTTAGTTTATAATAATCTTTTATCATAAGTTTAGGAAAGAAAAATTGCATGGTGTCATTCACTCCTATTTTATGAATAAAGAACATTTTCATTCAAGTGCTCTGTGGACTCATTAAAAAACAGAGGAAACAAAAAAATAACTATTTATAGGACTCTTTAGAAAACATACGGTAAAATATCTATGCAACATTATAAGAAGGTATCTTATAACTAATCTTCATTGATATATAAATACTGTTTGAGTATCACAATAGAGTTGTGGGATTTTTTAAATAACTTATAGGATTTAAAAACAATTTCTAATTGACTTACTTCGTTAAAATCCATTAGAAGAAATGTAAATGATAATTACCTGAATGAATCTAAGTAAATTTGACCATATGACCATTTTTACATACATTGTCATAATCATGTACTTAGACACACATCCATACTTATTCATATGGAGCAAAAGACCAAGTGCCAGTGCAGAAAGAACTTACACATTCTGGATGAAAAATGAGCTCCAATCTTTATTGCATAATAAAAGAAAAAGCTTCTAATGTTTTTTTGCTAAATAAGTTAAACCCAAGTCTATACGAAGAAAGATTTGTTTTCTCTCTCTCTCTCTCTCTCTCTCTCTCTCTCTCTCTCTCTCTCTCTCTCTCTCTCTCTTTGGCTTTTCGAGATGAGACAGGGTTTCTCTGTGTAGCTCTGGCTGTCCTGGAACTAACTTGCTAGATCAGGCTGGCCTCGAACTCAGAAATCTGCCTGCCTCTGCCTCCCAAGTGCTGGGATTAAAGGCATGTGGCACCACTGCCCAGCTGAATTTGTTTTCTTTAATAAGACTAAGTCTGCCTTGCTATTAAGAAAAGACCTGATTTGTCTCATGGTAAGGAGAAGCAGGCATGCTCCTTCTGCTCTCTCTGCAGATTCTTTTCTTCCTCTTTCTCTTAGTTTTTTTAAGTTGCCTTACAATTTCTAAGTTATTCCACTTGCATTCTCCTCCTAACCTTGCCTTCTCCTCCTGCTCTGATGTCACAGTAATGCCCTTACTCTCAGCAACATTACACCTAATGATATGCTTTTACTTCTAAGTTTTTCTTCAGTTTAGTTCTATCTAAAAAAAAAATTCTTTATCTAAAATGTTGTTCTTAAGTGAAGCAGTGGGAGTAGAGAAGGAACAAAGAAATCTGTAACTGGGTGTGATTAATTAATTGTAAACACTACTGCTCTCCATGGGAGCCTCACATGGCTGCCCTCCAAGAGGTCCAACAAACAACTGAAAGAGTCAGATGACTACCTGGTTTGGCCTTAGAGAGAGAAGAGGCACCTAACCCTCTATAGACCTGAGTCCCCAGGGAGTGGGGAGGGTTGGTGGGGTTGGTGTGGGGATGTGGGGACAACCTCTGGGATACTGGAGAGGAGGGATGTGATGAGGAAGAGACAGAGCATTAACTGGGAGGTGGATAACAACTGGACTGTAAAAAATAATTAAATTAATAATAATAATGGTGATTAATTAATAATAATAATAATAATAATAATAATAATAATAATTCTACTCAGCTCAATTCTATTCTGTCTAAAATGTTCTGTCTAAAAACGTATCCTTCCATGATTATTTTGCTCCACCTTCTAAGTAGGACTGAAGCATCCTGGATCACACTTTGGTATTCATTCTTGAACTTGATATGGTCTGTGAGTTTTATCATGGGTATTCTGAGTTTTTTGCCTAATATCCACTTATCAGTGAGTACATACCAATGTGTGTTGTTTTGTGACTTAGTTACATCACTCAGGATGATATGTTCTAGTTCCATCAATTTGCCTGCAAATTTCATGAAGTCATTGTTTTTAATATCTGAATAGTACTCCATTGTATAATTATACCTCATTCCTCTGTTGGGGGACATCTGAGTTGTTTCTAGCTTCTGGCTATTATAAATAAGGCTGCTATGAAAATAGTGGAGCATGTGTCTTTGTTATATGTTGGAGCATTTGGGTATATGCCCAGGATTGGCATAGCTGAGTACTCAGGTGGTACTATTTACAATTTTCTGAGGAGCCGCCAGACTGATTTCTAGAGTCTTTGTACCAGATTGCAATCCCACCAGCAATGGGGGAGTGTTCCTCTTTCTCTACATCCTAGCCAGCATCAGGTTGCCATGGGAGGTAGAGGAAGGGTAGGACCTTGGAGGGTATGGCAGGAGGAGGAAAAAAAGGGCAGAATCAGGTGTGTGAGGAGACAGGAGAGAAATACAGAGGGTCAGGAAATTGAATGGAGATGCATAGCAGTGGGGGATGGGGAACTGGGGGTAGCTACTAGAAAGTCCCAGATGCCAGGAAAGCAAGAGACACCCAGGACCCAACTTGTATGGTTTTAGCTGAAATACTTAACAAAGGGAGAGAGAACCTGTAGAGAACATATCTAGAGGTTTCCACTGCCCCTAGTTGAGCTATGGGACCACACACACATCTCAAAAATATTAACACAGAATTGTTCCTGTCTAAAGGAAATGCAGGAACAAAGAATGGAGCAGAGACAGAAGGAAAGGCCATCCAGAAACTGCCTCACCTATGAATTTGTCCCATTGGCAGAATTCAAACCCAGTCACTCTTGCTGATGCCAAGAAGTACTTGCTGATAGGAACCTGGTATGGCTGTCCTCTGAGAATCTCTGCCAGAGCCTGAAAAATACAGATGTGGATGCTCACAGCCAACCATTGGACTGACCTCCAGGACCCCAATGGAGGAATTAGGGGAAGGATTAAAGGAGCTGAAGGGATTTGCAACCCCATAGGAAGAATCACATTTTCAGTGAACCAGACTAAACCACCAATCAAAGAATACACACATGGAGGGACCCATGGCTAGTGCTGCTTATGTAGCAGAGGATGGCCTTATATGGCATCAGTGGGAGACGAGGACCTTGTTCTGGTGAAAAATCCCTGTCCTAGTGTAGGGTAATGAAAGGGCAGTAAGGCAGGAGTGGGTGGCTGGGTGGCTGAGCTCCCTTATAGAAGCAGGGGGAAGGGCTAGGTGGTTTGCAGATGGGAAATCATAAAGGGTTTAAAATGTAAATTAATTAATTAAATAACCAATAAAAAATATTCTTTCTATTTTTGTCCTCAGCACTTACACATCTTTCAGAATACATGATCCCATGGAAAAAAAACTTTACCACAAATTTTCCACATGAATTCAAATCATAAATCAAATCAGATGTTTGCAGCAGAGAATGTCTACATGTATATCCATTAAGAGTAATTACTTGTTACAGCTCTATAGGTTCATGAAGAGTTAAAAACCATAACTGTTATAAGTGAAATCTTACATTGATAAACCCAATCAATATTTTATCTTCTGTCCTCATACCTATAGTAAACCATTAGTCCCCTGTTTATGACCTTTGGTTAATGGTCTTACATATTCTTGGAATGTGCTCTGAATAATAGATGTCTTCTTGCTATCTCAGAAGCAATTAACTCATGACACTAAGGAATTGCAGTTCTCACTGCAGTTTTAGCTATCAGAAATGATTTAATAGCAGTGTTATTAAAAAAGCTTAATAATCACAGTTATTTTCCAAATTCTTATAGAATTATCACTAAGGATTAAGGAGACAGAACATCTTCATCTTTCTGGAGATATATGCTCAAAGTGGTGGCCTAATACCTAGTGATTGTTGTATATATTTAATAATACCAGGAAAAACATATTAATAGTAGGAATCTTTTCTAAAATGACTTTTTCCTGGATATTGCATGACTGACATAGCTCCATTGTAGATCTTAATCCAAAAGAAACTCATTTAAGGAAGATCATCTGCTAGTTTTTAATTTCTCCTATGATGGCCCCTGACATTTCTAGATGAGTCCCAAATTGAATTCTCCATGTTCTATAATACAGATTTGTGTTACCTTCTACAATAAAGTCTAACAGTTCTGAGAATGATGGTTTTTAAATGCTTCAACCTCCCTTTTAGTCCCCCACTTGGAAAAGAAAGGATATGGAGGAAGCAGACATGTTTAGAAATGATCATTGAAGCAACTCCCATCTGTGTTATCTGGGAATCTGTAGTTCAGTTCACAGGTTAGAAGCTCGATCCACTCACAAACACTTCATAAATATATCAGCAGAGTGGTTCAATAGAGTTGGATTAGCAAACATGAATCAGCAATAGTGTCATTACCTAACAGAGACATTCAGGACAGCCTCAGCAAGAGTCAGCAGGAGGGAAGAACAGGAATGCCAGGAAGAGTTTTTGGCTATGCCTCAAGCCAAGCTCCTCCTCTGTCACTGTGTGTCAAGTCCCTTTTATACTCCCTCCAAATATCATGTGTCCTCCACGGGTCTTGCCTCAGCATGTATATCTCACAGCTGACATAGCGGCCCATCAGCCTGAGTCCACGCACCACCAGAAGTTTTTTGGTACATTTCTCTCTATGGAGTCCTCACAAAAGGATCTCAGATAAGCAGTGTAAGTTGGCTCAACACACATGTATCATTAGCGAAGAATTCTTTATCATGTGTACTTTCACTTGATTGTTTTGGTGGAATATCCTTCAAGAGTCTGCCTTAGCCTTTCACCTGTGTCAACTTCGGAAAAACACTCCTTCAAGTGTTTGCTCAGCAAAATACCATCCAACACAACTGACTTGCCAAAGAACCCTTAAATTTCCACTTCAGATTTCTTTCTCTTTCTTTTCCTTCCCTTCTTCCTTCCTTCCTTCCTTCCTTCCTTCCTTCCTTCCTTCCTTCCTTCCTTCCTTCCTTCCTGTCTTCCTTTGTTTCCTTTTTACCTTTCTTTCTACATTCCAATCACAGTTCATCACTTGCCCCATTCTTATCAGAAATACACACATTTTCTCCCTCTGCGGCCAGGCAAGGTAGCCTAGCTAGAGGAAAGGGATCTAAAGGCAGGCAAAATGGTTGGAGTCAGAAAGAGTTTTCTACAAAACTCCCTGAGCTGTGTCTAATGTTTGGCTATGGCTCTCTAAATTTCTTTTTATCAGTTGCTGGATGAAGCCTCTTAAATAACAGTTACATTAGGCTGCTATCAGGGGTTTGCTCTCTCCCATGGGCTGGGTCTCAAGTTGGCCAGTCATCTGTTGCCTACTCCTTCATTCTCTCCCCCATGTTTATCCATGCACATCTTGTAGGCAGGACACATTTTGTGTTTAAGGTTTTGTGGGTAGTTTGTTAAGAAAATATTTTTTTCTTTTAGAGACAAGTATTCTTTTACCTCCTGAATGTTATGATTAAAGGCAGACTCCACCACTTCTCCACTCAGACTGAATTTTTAAACTCTCCATAGTTACTTTAATTACCAAAGTTTTACATGTATTTTATTGGTGTATAATTTTTGGAGTTCTTTTGCCCTTTGCTGCTGTATAGTATTTCATTAAAAGAATGCATTCCAGATATTTGTTAATTCACCAAGTAATGATTATTTCCAGTTTAAGGAAATGATAAACTACACTTCTATAAATACTTTACCCCCATGAAAGTTGTGTTAACACAAATTATCATTTATTGTGGGATGCTATTATACAGTAAATTTCTTAGGTTATATGATAAATTCAGTTTCATCTTTGTGTAGGGTATCAAAGCATGTTTCAGAACAGTATCATTTTATATTTGCATTAGCACTGAATTAAATTCCAGTTTCTGCTAAGCACCAGCCTCAGCTTGGAGTGGGATTCTAAGAGAAAGGATGTTTGGGAATGACAAAATAAACAACTCAAAATCAAATTGTGGGTAAAAGCTCACAGCCTATGTTCTGATTGAGATAGCTTTCCACATTGCTTTCTCTCTGTGTTCTGCTCAAGACAGTTTTTCAGACTGTTCTCTGTGTTCGTCTCTGCTCCAGACAGATTTCTCTTGTTACTCTAGAAACTCTATGCATAGTTCATCTCTTGCAGAACAAAAGCCCAGTATTTTATTTATTCATCAACTGAATCTTTACACCAGGTTCCCTTTTTATTATCCCAAGAATCAGCATCCCATAACTCCACCATTGGATTCTTAGAAAGAGACACCAAGTACATGCAAAGACAATAAGATAGTTGGGTGGGACCTCACCCTAACATTACCATTCTTACCATGCCTGGATCTAAATTAGCTTTGTACAAGTCTGACTTGAATTCAGGAATCTTCCTGCCTTTCTGAGCATAAAGTGAAAAACTGATGGGTAGGATCTTGCCCAGCAATCACCACTCCTTAAATCTCTTTATCTCCTTCCTTTGTATCTTTCTGGCAAGCTGGCTCTTAGTACAGCTGTTTCTGTTCCTCTAGATATATTAAGTTTCTTATAGAATTTATATTGGATCCTTAGATTTTTCCATAGTTGAGAAAGCATATATTTTTGTACTCATGTCTTCAGCATTCTTTCCGACAGCATTAAGGGCTGTCTTGAAGGACATAGCTTTCTACCATTTTGCTGAGACATAGACATGGCCTTGCTTCCCAGACTCCTGCTGTCTCTGATTATCATAGAGTCATTAACATTGGACTTCCTCAAAGGAAGAATGTGAAAATATGTACATTGTTGTGCAAAAAAGCCTTTTGCCCACAACAACCATCAACATTCCTAGAGGACAACACCCTGCTGGCTATGTTCCAGGGACAGGCAACCATGTCACGCTGTCTCTTACATGGCCAATCCAGACACAGCAAATTTCCTATACGTGTATAAAACTGTGTCGACAGAAACGTTGATGTTCCTAATAACTGCTGATATTAAACATATTTACATGTGTCTATATTTTTCTCCCCCATCTCCAAGAGAATTTCTCCACACCTCCACACTGCCCCACATCCCAACAGACCTCCCCATTTCCTGGGGCCTCATGTCTCTCAAGGTTTAGTTGCATCTTCTCTCATTAAGGCCAAACTAGGCAGTCCTCTGCTGTATATGTGTCAGAGATCTCAGAAGAGTGAGTGTGTGCTGACTGTGTGGTAGCTAATTATCTAAAAGATTTGGGGGGATCCAGGATTGTTGACAATGCTGGTCTTCCTACAAGGTTACCTTCCTCAACTTCTTCCAGCCTTTCTCTAATTCAACCAGACTAGTCTCTGACTTCTGACCATTGGTTGGATGTAGATATCTGCATCTGACTCTTTCAGATGCATTTTAGGCCTTTTGGAGGACAGCCATGCTATGCTCCTGTCTGTAAGCACACCATAGAATCAGTAATAGTGTCAGGCCTTGGAGCCTTCCCTTGAGATAGATCCAAATTTGGACCAATCATTGAAACTCCTTTCCCTCAATCTCTTCTTGATTTTTGTCCCTGTATAATTTTGAGTCAGAGTATTTGACTGTGGGGTGGCAACCCCATCCCTCCACTTGATACCCTGTCTTTCTACTAGAGGTAGATTCTACAAGATCCATCTCCCTACTATTGGACATTTTATCTAATGTCTCTCCCTCTGAATACTGAGATTATTTTACCTCCCAGGTGCATTCTAGCAGGTCCCCTTATCTTCCACCAACTGAGGTTGTATATTTCCATTGGTCCCCCCAGTAACTGATCATGTTCCAATTTCTTCTGTCTCTCCCCTTCCCCTCTCCTACCCAGTTCTCTTCCTCCCTCTGTCCTCTGGGTTCTTCTTCCTCTCTAGTGGGATTGAAGCATCCTCACTTAGGCCCTATAGTTTGTTCACCTTTTTGATTTCTGTGGATATCCTTGGTATTCTGTACTTTTTTGTAGCTGTCCAGCAACCATCGATTAACTGGGTTACCTGAAAGGTGGGCTGGAAATGAAAAAGGACTGGGTATGAGAGAAGGATGAATCCAAAACAAAACTTTCTGACCAAGGCTCAAAGTTTAATTTTCAGTTCTGCATTTATATAGGGGAACCCAAAGACCCATCATTTGATTCAGCTGAATTATGTTGCAAAGCAAGCTCCAGGGGCAGTCTACTTCTCTAGGAAATTGACTCCACCTGGGTCATTATGGTCCAACTGTGGCAAACACTTAAGGTCTATTTAGCCTGACCAAGGCTGGGGGAAGGGGACAATTCCCCCTTTTTTGTTTTATAAAGATGAGATGGATAGGGGCACAAGATTTACTTGGTTTCCATAATCCCTTCTAGGGTATAGAGTGTCTAGGCAGCCATGCCTATCTTAGGTCTGGATCTATATTGCTCATTCTTACCCATCTTGGACCAGACTACAAACATAGCTTTTGATGTATGTGTTTGGCTTAGGTCTATAGGAGCTCAAGAGTGGTTGCCTATCTCCAACCTTCATCCTTCAAAAGCACACTCTTTCCCATTCATACCAAAGCCAGGAAGGACATATGAAAATGCACTCAATGCATTTCTCCATAGGGATGATTAACTGCCATCGTGAATAGCTGAACTTGCTGAAGCCAATGCTGTGTGAAGGCAACCAATCTGCTTAAGATACAAGGTCCAAAATTTAAAAGCAACAAAATTATAATTAAAAATTAATGTTGTCTGCAGAGATGTCCCAGGTATTTAATTCAGCTGCTAATTGACAAAGATCAAACACAAAGTCTGGCCACCAGGTACATGGGGAGTTAAATTTGCTTCTAACACTGTACCCAATAAAGCTTGTGTAAAAGGGGCAACAGTCCCATACTGATCAAAGCTTTTTTTTTATCTTTTATTACTCTAGCAATCATCTTAATTACAAATATATGTGAGTTAAAAACCCTGAGCCTGTGATCTAACTGCAAACTGCAGCAAATGAAACACTAACAGTTTAACTATAATTTTTAAATTTCTCTTGCAATATTAGAACATGACCATAACTTTGGAAAGCAAAATTCAACCTCTAAAAAAACAATTCATCCTCTCCAAAATCAACACCAAGCACATTACCCCAATGTTACAAAGTTTTTGGCTGTCAATTCTTGTACAAAATGGTATAGTCTGTAATACCAAAAAGAGACACTGTCCTAAATTCTAGTCTGATTTCTAGGATAAGAATTCTATAAAAATTATTTCAATTGAGATTTAGAGACCTGTTTTCCTGGGTTGCCTCATCCATGTATTTTGTTTTTGCTTTTGTTTTTGTGTTTGTTTTTTTATGACTCCAACACTGAGTTACTGAAAAGATGAGAATGACAGGCTAAGAATCCCCCTTGCCTAAGTCTTAAATGACCCCAAAAAGCAGAAGTTTAGCCTGCTCTTTGTTATGCCAGGAGTGCCACGTCACAACCCACCTGCAGGGCAGTGTCCAGCCACAAGCTTGGGAAGGTCCCTGGTGTCCTTTCCCATCTCATCTATGCAGAGCAGCTGTGGTGAAGGCTAGCACAGCTAGGCTGGCAGGATCACCACAAGGGCTGTGAGGCTCATGCCTGGCGGACACTCAGGTCCCCAAGCACCTACTACTTGTTGGGGGGCCTTTGAATACGTAATGAAGTCCCCATAACAGGAAGTACATATGTGACCCTGGCCCCATAACAGAAAATGCCTGTGTGACCCTGTGTGTGGAGGCCACGTAAGCGGAAATGACCTAACTAGTTTCTATCTGGCTTCTATAGGAAACTGATTGGTTTCTCAGAGAGCACGGGCATGGATAATTTAAACTGATTGGCTTAGGAGCTATGGAGTGGTTTCTGTTAGACAGGTTCTGTTGTAAGCCTATAAAAAACTGTCCTGATTCTGCACTCATGGTTCACAGTCTTTTACCCTATGTGGTGTATGGGCTCTGTTCCCCCAGAGGCTCTGGAATAAAAATCCTCTTGCTGTTGCATCAAAACTGTTTCTCGTGAGTGATTGGGGTGTCACCTTCCAAGGTGTGCGGTGCTGAGGGCATCCCCGTTTTTCTTTCGGGTCTTACATTACAAGTTTTAAGCTAACTTTCTGTAACCATCGTTACAAATTTTTAATACCCAATATAAGTCAATATTCTATAACCAAGACATGTAGAACATATTTATATCTTTAAAACCAGTCAGAAACAAAAATGAAGTGGCAACAAAAATCTTATATATTTTTAGACCAAATAAAATGTTTACTTTTTCCAGCTATAATTTCAAGAAAGGAGCTTCTGAACACAATAATCACAATTGCAGAGGTTTTTCTAGGAGGAAACAACTGTCACCTTACTTGCCCTAGAAGTTTGAGAAGTTGCTGGCCCTTTCAAAAGCAACTTTTCTCCAGCTGTGCTTGACTCCTAGCTAAGGATGAAGGGCAACTTATCAGCTTCTTCAATGCAAAATGAGATGGAATTTTAAAGCAAGCTCAGCTAAATCAAGGGATGGATATCCAGCAGATGAAGTTTTAACCATTTTATTTTCTTTTGAACATGAAATATAGAACAACAACCATTCAAACAACAAAACAGAAACAGACATAAATTGACACATGGACAGAGCAGTGTACCAAAGACAGACAATACACAGAGAGGGAAGAGAACTTGATATAACCCAATCTAAGGATATCTCCAGTAGGAGTCAGAGAGGAAGCAGGACATCTGATTTCCTCCTGTCCCTAGGAGTGCTCTGAAATCCATTTTCCTTTGGCTAATGAATCCTAGACAGGGAACAGCTGTTTTTTTGAAACCTATTCTCTCTCTCTCTCTCTCTCTCTCTCTCTCTCTTTCTTGGGTTATTTGTATATTTACAATTCCTACTTCTGAGAACCATGCACAGCATATAGTTGAAGTAAAAATTTTCTAACATTTGATTTTTTTCAATATTTTCTCTTTTTTTTTAAACCCTACTCCTCTTGCCTGATGCTGCTTTTGGCAATGGAAAATGCCTATATAGAATTCCCCATCCCAATTCCACTGTCAACTCCTAGGTGAGATCTGTCAACACTCCTAGGTCAACACTATCTCAACCTAGCCTGTATCCTCTCTTAATGCAACTTTGAAACAACAGCCTCCAAAAAATGAAATTTATGGCTAGTACTAGCATTAATGCTGTTTGTTGTTTACCACCGTGCAGATACTGTTACTTTTCTCCCATTCTCTGTGGAGCTCCACCCAAGACATTCCTCAGTTAATACCCCTCATTCCCCCCCTGCCCAGCAGCCATAAATGGGTTACTTGAAATGGGGTCTGGAAATGAGAAAGGATAAGCTGGGAGAGAAGAATGAATCCAAAATTAAAGTTTCTGATCAAGGCTCAAAGTTTAATTTTCAGCTCTGCATTTATATAGGGTAAACCCACCTGGGTCTTTAATGTCCAACTGTAGCAAACACTTAAGGTCCATTTAGCCTGCTCAAGCCTGGGGGAAGGACACACATTTTGGCTAATAGCCACTTGTTAGTGAGTACATACCATGCATGTCCTTTTGGGTCTGAGATACCTCACTCAGGATAATATTTTCTAGTTCCATCCATTTGCCTTTGAATCTCATGATGTCTTCATTCTTAATAGCTGAATAGAATTCTGTTGTGTAAATAAACCATATTTTCTGTACTCATTCTTCTGTTGTGGGACATTTGGATTGTTTCCAGCTTCTGACTATCACAAATAGGCCTGTAATGAAGACAGTGGCACATGTGTGTCCCTGTGGCATGGTGTGGCATCTTTTGGATATATGCCAAAGAGTGGCTGTATAGCTGGGTCTTCAGGTAGATCTATTTCCAATTTTCTGAGCATTTGCCAGATTGATTTCCAAAGTTTGCAATCCCAACAGAAATGGAGGAATGTTCATCTTTGTATTCCTGCCATCATGTGATGTCACATGAGTTTTTGATCTTAGGTATTTTGATTGGTGTATGGTGGTATCTCAGGGTCATTTTTATTTGCATTTCTCTGATCACTAAGGCCTTTGAACATTTCTCTAATTGTTCCTTGGTCATTCAAGATTCCTTTGTTGTGAATTCTTTTTTTAGATCCATATGCCAATTTTGTTGAGTTGTTTGGCTTTTTGGAGGTTAGTTTCATGAGTTCTTTATACATTTTTGATATTAGCCCTCTATCAGATGTGGGGTTAGTGAATTTTTTCCAAATCTGTGGGTTGCCAATTTGTCCTATTGATTATGTCCTTTGCCTTACAGAAGCTTTTTAGTTTCATGAGGTCCCATTTATCAATTCTTGACCTTGAGCCTGAGCCATTGGAGTTTAAATGTAAATTTTTTGACAATTTACTATGCCTGAACCACTTGTGCTCTTCAGGAAAATATTTTGACTCTTCTGTTATCCTTTTCATCCCATATACATTTTCATATAAATTCACATTTTCTAGGAGAGATATATTTTCAAATGTGGACAGAAGTGATGAGAATAAGAAGTAATAATCAACCATATCCATCTGTGAATCCTGAGAGCTATAATAACAAGTGGACCAACATTGGCACAATAGTGACATGAATGTTATAAGATGAAGCAACCACCTTCCAGATGAATATAAAATCCACTCTATTATGTAGAATTCATTATGTAGAAAAGACCTTGTGGTTAGCTAGGCCGTAGAACATAAAGAATAATTTATTATTTTAATTTGGATTAGTGAATGTAGGATTTAAATGACTCTTGATGACTTATTGTTATACCTATAGATCATTATATTTTTCAACTCTCATCTGAGAATTCATTTCTTTAGGTAGAAAGCAATTAACACAGAAACTCACATCTACTGATTGTGCCAAAAATAATAGAGGTCAGGATATACATTTCTAACTTGTATATCTGTGTTACCCCTTATCCATCCAAGGCTCAGGGATAACTGTAGAAGAGGTGTTGGAAAGATTGTAAGTAATAGAGGTGGTTGATGATTACAAGGAAATGATCTTTTTCAAACACAGTGAAACAATATGATAGAATGATCATGGCAACATGCATAAGGCCTACACATCAAGCCATATAAAATCACAGTATGGAATGGGGCATGTGTGTGTGAAATTCTATCCATAGTTAAGCAATTGCCATTATATAGCTCCTGACAGAGAAATGATCTCATTCCTTTAATACTTCATAAAAGGACAAACAACCAGAAATAGCTGAAAAACAAAAATCCAACTGGATGGGTTCTAAAGAGAAAGAACATAAAGTTGGGTGGGTAGTGGTAATACTGTATCCCATACTGTAGATTGAAATGTGTCAAGGGTTGTTGATATAACCATAAACATATGAATATGATTCACTGGAAAACAATATAAAACAATCCACTTAGTAACTATTTCAGCAATTATATTAGAAAATTGCATAAATATCTACTATGTGCCCCTTGACATGAGGAATCCCTGAATGTGACATAATTTAAATCAAAATGAGTCTGAAGTAAATGATACAACAGTGACATGAGTTCAAAAAACAATGAGCATCACAACCTTTCTTCATGTTTGCTTATTTAGCGTTATCAAATGATAAACAGATGTACTGAATGGATCATCTGTAAATTAGTTTTCCTTTTCAATAATGATTCCTTTCAAAAACACCACACAAAAGAAAGAATTGAGTCAAAGCTGAAATCTCATACAAGCCCATCTCACTTTTTCTTTCTTTCTGTTTTTTTTTTTATTTATCCTATCTCATACTTCAACCTGCTGAGAAAAAATATGTGTGATGTGAAGCATTTCGTAGATAATTTCGTGGTGGCTTTTCTAGTAGTGGTTTGTGTTTGTCTGTCCTGGCCTTGAGTGCCCATGTTCTAAAAAAGTTCTATTGCAGCCCCAGTCCCTCCAAAAGAATATGACAGCTCATTTCTCTAGCTGAAAAAAAAAAACCAAACCAAACAAACAAAAATCCCAATTCTCTTCCCTTAACTCTCTGTGATCTCTATGTTTCTTCAAACTCTAATTTTCAAAAACATCTTCCCATAAGTGATAGGCAAAATAATATGGGTCAGTATAGTTTCAGGCCCTGTCATTGTGCTAGTAGAAAAATTTCAAAAGGCAATGTCTAAATATAGGGATGAAAGGAGGAAGTATTGACTCATCTTGTCATTTTCTAACTTTGGGGACTGCAGGGATCTGTTTGACCTCTCAGTTTTCTTTGGTTCAATGAAGGCAATAATTCCTGCCTTGTCTTCCTGATGTAGGTGAATAATTGAGGGTTGCAGAGTCTTTTTGAAACTAGAAAAGGAAATTGCAGAGGCTAATCA
Source organism: Apodemus agrarius (assembly GCA_964023405.1). NCBI lineage: Eukaryota > Metazoa > Chordata > Mammalia > Rodentia > Muridae > Apodemus > Apodemus agrarius. Next base: position 137,352,233 of record OZ030010.1, on the reverse strand, counting down.
CTAGCAATATTCACCTAAGATTTTAAAGTAATTGGCATACACAAAGTAGATAGTCTGGAGATAATCATGTAAGTTAACACAAACTCATCCACAAATTCACAAGATAATTATGATGTCAAGAGCTGAAAATCTATCTGTACTTTCTTGTCTCCTTCTGGGTTTAGGTTACTGTGCTTTCTTTTAGACTCTTTCTGAAGCCTCTCAAAATTTATTGATCAATAAGATAAGTTTGATAAAATATACATTTTCAAACCCAAGATCCACTTACTTATGAACTTGATTCTTTTAATTACAACTAGGATTCAGGGATACTGATGATTTGGATGTTTCAAATCACTTTGTCTCCATTTTCTTATTTTGTACAGCAAACAACTCTTACAATATGTAAATATACCTAAGAATGACAGATATTTTTGAAAGCATGTACTAATACCATCACGACATAAACAAATTTCATTTCTTACTGTTTAATTGCTTGCTTATTTTTTCAAATTATGTATGTATGTACATATGTGGGTATGTATGTATGAATCTATGTATGTATTTAGGCCCTCTTCATAGGTGGCCATGTATCCAATTGTAGTCTCTGACATACTATATACTGGAAACTTGTCATAAACTTGTATCCAGCTTCAAGTACTAGAATTACTTGTGTACAATACCAAAGTCCCTGGATCTTATGAGTTTCAAAAAATGTTCCTGTGTCTAATATTTGGGAAGGGTATAGATAGAGGATATATTTAGAAACTGCAGCTTCAATTATTTTTAAAACCTTGAAGGTGTCAACCTGAAATGTAACATCTAAGCAGAACAAATGCAATGTGGTAGATTACATCAGTTTGCGGTCAAGAAACAGTTACTACACTCGAAATCTAGTCCCTACTATAATAATACTGAAAGAGAATGGATAAGAGTTAGAATCTACTCACCATGCAGTTTAGTCTGTTAGGAGTGTTACCCATGAAAAGAATTAATGTAGCTATTAAGTAAAAATTATTAGATCTTTAGATAATAAGTTTTTATTAAGTAAGGTAACCACATGGATATTGCTTATGCATACAACTCTTCTTAAATTTTAAAGACATGAAGTAAAAAAGCATTCTGGTAATCCTGTGTAATGATAAACTTTCAGTATCTAAATTATGTGATAAATAAGCCCCTCTCCTGTATAGAGTGTACAATTTTAGGCCTGTTAGAAGGTCGATTAATATGCAGGGGTGAAAGCAAGTTAAGAGATCATGGGTTGAGTATTACTATTATTTTTTGAAACACATGAAAATAAGTTTCATATACCAGACAAAATACATTCATTGTGCTACTAGAAAGAATTTCAACTGTGTTATAAACCAAGGAAAACACTATATATAACCTGAAATTTAAATATTCTCCTTGTATAGTTTCAGAGCCTGTCAATAAAGTTGAGGATACCTTGTGGAACAACATCAAAGAATATATTTTTTCAAAGATACCTTTTCAAGGATCTCTCTCTCTCTCTCTCTCTCTCTCTCTCTCTCTCTCTCTCTGTGTGTGTGTGTGTGTGTGTGTGTGTGTGTGTGTGTATGTGTGTGTGTGTGTCCCTCTCCATCAAAAACTAAACTGTGGCCCATGTACAGTATTTATAAATAAAACTTAACATTTCTAAAATTTTCCTCTTAGCATCTATATTTATTATTATTAATTTATTGTTGTGAACACTGAAATGTTCATTTATATTCATGGCAATTTTTAAATATGTAATATGTTAGTTTTGGTTTTGTAATTTATATTTCCTGTAAACACAATCAACTTACTACATAAGTGAAATTATGCATTCTTTTGCAAAGACATCCCCTTTTCTCCAGCACCTCACTTCTAGTAACTATTATTTTATAAATGACTATAAATATGTCATAATGCCAGGAGCCATGCTCACTTAGATCTCAAAACCTCCTCCTTTCAGCCATCTTACATGCTCAAGCCTGCCTTTAGAAGGAAAAATATTCAGTGTGTCTGGTTTTATGTGGAGGTCCTTGATCCACTTGGAGATGAGCTTAGTACAAGGAGATAAGAATGGATCAATTCTCATTCTTCTGCATGATGACCTCCAGTTGAACCAGCACCATTTGTTGAAAAGGCTATATTTTTTCCACTGGATGGTTTCAGCTCCTTTGTCAAAGATCAAGTGACCATAGATGTGTGGCTTCATTTCTGGGACTTCAATCATTCCATTGATATACCTGCCTGACACTGTACCAATACCATGCTGTTTTTAACAACACTGCTCTGTAGTATTGCTTGAGGACCAGGATACTGATTCCCTTAGGAAGTTATTTTACTGTTGAGAATAGTTTAAGTCATCCTGGGGTTTTTTTATTCCAGATTAATTTGAGAATTGTTCTTTCTAACTCTATGAAGAACTGAGTTGGGATTTTGATGGGGATTGTGTTGAATCTGTATATTGCTTTTGGCAAGATGGGCGTTTTTACTATATTAATCCTGCCAATCCAAGAGCATGGAAGATTTTTCCAATTTCTGAGGTCTTCTTCGATTTCCTTCTTCAAAGACCTGCAGTTCTTTTCATACAGATCTTTCACTTATTTGGTTAGAGTCACTCCAAGATACTTTATATTGTTTGTGGCTATTGTGAAGGGTGTCGTTTCCCTAATTTCTTCATCAGCTTGTTTATCCTTTGAGTATAGGAAGGCTATTGATTTGCTTGAGTTGATGTTATAACCAGCCACTTTGCTGAAGTTGTTTATCAGCTATAGAAGTTCTCTTGTGGAGTTTTTTGAGTCACTTAAGTATACTATCATATCATCTGCAAATGGTGATAATTTGACTTCTTCCTTTCCAATTTGTATCCCTGTGACTTCCTTATGTTGTCTAATTGCTCTCGCTAGAACTTCAAGTACAATATTGAAAAGATATGGAGAGAGAGGGCAACCTTGTCTAGTCCCTGATTTTAGTGGGATTGCTTCAAGTTTCTCTCCATTTAGTTTGATGTTGGCTACCAGTTTGCTGTATACTGCTTTTACTATGTTTAGGTATGGGCCTTGAGTTCCACACTGAAACTAATAGAAAAGAAACTTGGGAAGACCTTTGAGCACATGGGCACGGGGAATAAGTTCCTCAACAGAACACCAATAGCCTATGCTCTAAGAGCACCCCCTTTCCCCATACTGCCTTATTCCACATTCTCTAAACCTCTTTCACTTTTTATGAACCCAACAGAGGTTAAAAAAGCAGAATGCTGGGGAGCAACTATCAATGGCTGCCACAGTGCCTTCCATCCCCTCTCTGGCAGAATTTCCAGAAGAAAAAGAAGACAAAGAGTTAAATCTTAAACAAGGAAGAAAAAATGGTTAAAAGCTATTTCAGAACTCTCATGGGAAGGAGAGGAAAGGGGGGGGGACGTCCGGCTTCCTCTCTGTATCCTACTGGAGATATCCTTAGTTCTACTTAGGATATTTTGATCTCTTTGGAAAATCAAGTTCTCTTCCCTCTCTCTACATTGTCTGTTTATTGGTGTAACAATCTGTCTATATGTCTGTCAATTTATGCTCATCTTTGTTGTTTGAGTGATTGTTGTTTGTTGTTTTATGTTGAAAAGAAAAAAAATGGTAATAAAAAAACAAAAAACAAAACAAAAACAAAAACAAAAAACCCAAAAAAATGTTATCTGCTGGCAGTCCTGCCAATTGCAGTTTACAAGGCAAAAGCTGATTGAAGGTGCCTCAAATTCTTAACTAAGAGTCAAACATAGCTGGAGAAAAAGCTGTTTCTTAAAGCAGTTCTGGGACAAGGGGACTAATAAATATTTCTCCTAGAAAAATTTCTACAGTGGTGAAGATTGGGTTCAAAGTACTTTTTTTTTTCCTGGTTGGCAGGGCAGGGGTGGAAGAAAAATTTGTTTGTTTTAAATTTATGAGCTTCATGTTATCGCTTCATCTTTATTTCAAATTAGTCTTAAAATTATAAATGTTTTACATGTCTTGACTAGAGATGGCTCGTAAGTTATTGGACATGATTTTAAAAGTATAATGATGGTAACCAAAGTAAGTTTAAAACTGATAATTAAGGGTTAGAGTTATCTTAAACAACATGTGGCATGACACAACCCAAGAAAAACAGATCTCTAAGATATTTCTAAATTGACATAATGTTTTATGTGGTTCTTATCCAATAAATTAGAATTATAAAGAATAAGATTTGAAGCCGGGCGTTGGTGGCGCACGCCTTTAATCCCAGCACTTGGGAGGCAGAGGCAGGTGGATTTCTGAGTTCGAGGCCAGCCTGGTCTACAGAGTGAGTTCCAGGACAGCCAGGACTACACAGAGAAACCCTGTCTCGAAAAACCAAAAAAAAAAAAAAAAAAAAACCAAGAATAAGATTTAAAATAATGTCTCTTCAATAAGTTACAGTCATACATTTGAACATAAGAACTGGTAGACAAACTTGCAGTATGAAAGTAACATGTTTGCCATTAATTTTAAGGAGAAAAGATTGTTTAAAACTGGATTTTGCTTTCAAAAATTGTAGTTATGCTTTAAAATTACAGGTTCCTTTTGTTATTTGACCTTCACACAATGGGGTCTGGTTACAGGCTCCTCCATACAGAACTGGTGGCTTTAGGTCTGGCTTTAGAGATAAGAGAATCTGATCAGAAAATCTTTACAACTAAGTTGATACAATGCTCAGAGATGCCTCAGCAGAGGCTTGAGAGGCCTCTCCAAGAGAATTTTTGGCCAAAAGAACATTTTTAATAAATTCATACATATGTGGTTCAAAATACAGTTCAAACTTAGATCTGTGAAAGATTAATGAGGCTATATAGAAATTAAGAAGGCATTAAAATTTGGCCTGCCTACTATTTACAAAATTATTATAGATTTAAAGGGTTGTTTTTTGCTTTGCAGACCCTGATAATTTCAAAAGAGCATAAGCTAACTTCAAAAAACCAATAAAATAATTTCATTAGAAAGTTCTCCGTCAAAAATTGCTAATAGCCTTACTTTCTGTGGAGAAAAAAAATGTTTTGCCTCTGCTTCAATATAAGAAGCTAAGATCTTAAAATTTTCAATATATATTGTTTATAGATTTTTGTTACAGGTCTTTGCTCTTAACAATGGACTTTTAATTTTTTTAAGTAAATGATTTTCAAAAGGTGTTAAGATAAATTATTTGGCTAAGACACAGCTTTAAGCTTGCCACAAAAGGATATAAGCCTCTGATCTTCTCAAGGTAAATGCAAAATAAATATTGAGAGACATAACTTGGAGAAAGCTACTGTATTTGTCAACAGTTTATGATATACTTCCATTCCTTGACAAAGAGAACATTAATGTAAAATCTCTCCAAATAACGTTTTAACATCCTCTAATAAAGATTTGGTGTGATAATAAAATGTTGCAAGATAAAATCATAAAAATATTTTTAAAAGGAATGTTTAAAGAGATTGGTAAAATGTTTGTTCCTTGTTTCAATCAGCAATTAAATCGATTTTTTTGACTTTTTAGAATTTAATGAAAATGAAGGTACAACCTACCCAAATCTATGGGACACAATGAAAGCAATGCTAAGAGGAAAACTCATAGCCCTGAGTGCCTCCAAAAAGAACCTGGAGAGAGCATACACTAGCAGCTTAACAGCACACCTGAAAGCCCTGGTACAAAAAGAAGCTAACTCACCCAGGAGGAGTAGAAGACAGGAAATCATCAAACTATGGGCCAAAATCAATCAAGTAGAAACAAAGAGAACCATACAAAGAATCAACAAAACCAAGAGCTGGTTCTTTGAGAAAATCAACAAGATAGATAAATCCTTAGCCAGACTAACCAAAGGGCATAGAGACAGTATACAAATTAACAAAATTTGTAATGAAAAAGGGGATATAACAACAGAAACAGGAAATTCAAAAAATCATCACATCCTACTACAAAAGCCTATACTCAACACAACTGGAGAATCTGGAGGAGATGGACAATTTCCTAGACAGATACCAAATACCAAAATTAAATCAGGATCAATTAGATCAGCTAAACAGCCCCATAAACCCTAGAGAAATAGAAGGGGTTACAGAAAGTCTCCCAACCAAAAAAATTACAGAACCAGATGGTTTTAGTGCAGAATTCTATCAGACCTTCGAAGAAGAACTAACACCAATACTCTTCAAACTATTCCACAAAATAAAACAGAAGGAACGCTGCCCAACTTGTTCTACGAAGCCACAATAACGCTGATACCAAAACCACACAAAGATCCTACAAAGAAAGAGAACTATAGGCCAATTTCCCTTATGAATATTGATGCAAAAATAGTAAATAAAATTCTTGCCAACCGAATCCAAGAACACATCAAAAGGATCGTTCACTATGATCAAGTGGGCTTCATCCCAGGGATGCAGGGATGGTTCAATATACGGAAATCCATCAATGTAATCTACTACATAAACAAACTAAAAGAAAAAAACCACATGGTCATCTCATTAGATGCTGAAAAACATTTGACAAAATTCAGCATCCTTTCATGCTAAAAGTCCTGGAAAGATCAGGAATTCAAGGCCCATACCTAAATTAAATTGATTATTATTAATAGTTAATCTATTATGTGACAAGTCTTTTTTGACAAAATTAATAATTATTATCCAAAAGATAAATTGTTAAAATTTGCTTTCATACATGCTTTTATAATTATATACATGCATCCCATAAAAAAATGCATGTACTCTGGGAGTAAAGCTCATATAATTAGATCACATATTTAGAGTTTCCCCTTGCTTCAGCACAGATAATTGAATTGGGTACTGTAGCTGCTATTTTCAAAATGTTAAAAATCAAACTTTTAATTTATATATTGATTATATATATATATATATATATATATATATATATATATATATTTGGTTTACAATTGCTTGAAAATTTCTTTTTTTTAAATTTCTGATATTTGTTAAATTTTACAATTATTTATACAAATATAATTCAATTTAAAGCCTTAAAAATATACATATGACTATTGACAGTCTTTCAAGCTTTTTTTTTGTTTTAACAGAAGGAACAACTAAAAAATTAAATTAGTCATTACATACGTTATTTTTCTATACTGGATGTTCCAAGTCAGATTAAAACAAATATTATAACTGACTATTACAGTCAGTTATTTGAGATGTTTTATTAACAATTTATTATTAGGCATATTACTGAAATTCCTTATAATTGTCAAGAGCAAGATATTGTGGAACAGACTCATAGAACTTTGAAACAATATTTTTATAAATAAAAGAGGGGAGAATCATATCTCTGTATACCACAAAAATTTTAAAATTTTAATATCAGGGAACTCTCTGAGTATGGAGAAGAGGGCATGTTTGTGTTTTTTTCTGCAGGGTGCCAAAAGAACATGCTAGCTGCCAGAGTATACTAGTGCTAAGACAAAGAATGATGCTCATTATAATGATTGAAAATGGCCGCGGTACTGAACACTTTTGGATGCCTCCAACTAATGCTGATATCACAGATATCTATGGACTCAACATCCCTCTTTACATAGCGATTTTAATTAGACAAATTATAAGCAGATTAAAGGGGAGATATTGGCTCCTGCTCATTGCTCCCCTTCAGGGTGTCAAAAGGCCATATATTTAAATTTTACAGATTTCAAGTGTAGACCAGTTAGAACATGGCCTGCCATTTGTTTTCTCTAAGACATCCACAGGATTTACTTTGGTTGTTTAGGAGCCTTGGGAGAGCCTCTGGACTCTTCCTCGCAGAATTACATCCAAGTAAAACACAGTTTTACATCCCAAGCTAGTTTTCTAACAGATGATGAGTCCTGCAAGACCTCTAATCCCTTAAAGGGGTGGTGCACACCTTTACAAATTAATCTAACCACTTATGCAAAATGTCCCAATTTAAATTGGCAAAAATGTTATGAATGTGGTTTTTGCTTCTACCAATCCAGCTGGGATACGGGTACTACCTTCACTATTAAGCTTCTTAAAGAACCTTCATATCATTCCCAGCTAGTCCCAATGGGGCCTAATCTTGTGTTGATACCTCATCCTGCTCCTCCTAAAGGAATTGACCAAGACACCACTCATGCTCCCTCTCTTAAAGGCACCTCCCTGCCTTCTGTATTTACCCTCCAATCACCAGCCAGGCCACTAGACACTATTCTGCCTGTACCACCCCCACAACCGGCTTCCACTAAAAATCTTGTCCTTTCTTTAGTTAAGCAGACATTTCTTACCTTAAATTAAACTTCCCCTAAACTTGTTGAAGATATCTGGTTGTACAACCATTCCCAACCACCTTTTTATGAAGGAACTGCAGTTCTTGGTAATCCCCTCCAAGTTGATGATCCACGACACTGCTGTTGGCAGAAGAGTGCTTGGCCAGGTCTGTCATTAACCCAAATATCTGGCCTGGGACTTTGTGTGATCTCTAGTGGAACAAATGTCCCCTCAGCTTATGCTCATTTGTGTATGCAACCTTTCCCTCCTCTCCTGGCAATTTTTTTATTCTCCACCCAGATGGAACCTGGTCAGCGTTCCTTGATGGCCTCACACCTTGCCTCTCCACCTCGGCTTTTCAAAATCAAAAGGATGGAGAGACCCCTGAGTTTTGCATCCTTATTAAGATGGTTCCTCATTTAGTTTATTATCATTCTGAAGAACTTTTTTCACCTGTGAGACCTATCCACATCCACTATGGCTGCACCTCTCTGAGCTGCTCCTGCAGAGAACCTATCTCTGTTGTCACTATCTCTGTCCTACTTGGCCTCAGGACTGTGGGAGCAGGAACAGGTATTTCTTCCCTTGTTCTTTCTAACTCTAGGTACACAGAGCTAAGTGCCACCATTGATCAGGATGTCCAATGCCTTCACCAGGGGATAATTGATCTCTCTGACTTCATTGACTCCCTAGCTGAGGTTGTCCTCCAAAATAGGAGAGGACTTGATCTCCTGTTCCTTCAACAGGGCGGACTTTGTGCAGCTTTAAAAGAAGAATTCTGTTTCTATACTAGTAAAACAGGAGCTGTAAAAGATAGCAGGAAAAAAGTCAGAGAAGGACTAGAAAAATGAAAGAGAGAAAGAGAAAAGGCAGAAAGTTGGTATGAAAATTGGTTTTCCACCTCTCCATGGCTCACTACCCTTTTACCCAGTATCTTAGGACCCTTTGTAGGTCTATTATTGTTATGTTCTTTTGGACCATGGACTTTTAAATGCCTCACTACCCTAATTAAAAAACAGATAGATGACTTGGCAGACAAGCCCATTCAGAAACATTACCATCGTTTGGCTATGGAGGATCAAGAGATGCCTACCCAGCCCCCCAGGGCAGTTACAAAACAGCCCAAACAGCACAATCATGTGCCCTGACAAAGAGAGCATTTCTGTCACAGCAATTCCAACTGGGACTCCAGAAGGAACCCACAAGCTCAAAACACCAATAACAATAACATTGTTGAGTAGTTGCAACTACTCAACACTTTCCCAGGGCCACTCCCACCTAACACAGGAGTCTCTGGAGGCTGGCAAAGGCATCCAGAGAGGGAACAGGATAATGGATGACTGGGTCGATTCCTAACACAGGCGCTGCTCCCTTCCTTTGGTGCCTCATCTGCTTTTCATCAATCTCTGTCTGACCTCTGCTCTCTTTAGTACAGAGAAGGCGGAGATGCCAGGAGCCATTCTCACGTAGACCTCAAAACCCCCTCCTTTCAACCATCTTAGATGCTCAAGCCTGCCTTTAGAAGGAAAAATATTAGCTTTCAGGTTTGCAAATATCAAGTTGGTCAGCACATATAGAGATCATTTTGGTTAGAACAAACAGAGATCACCTACAGTTAGGTTAGTATAACAATCTCTTTCCACTTCACCTCCTCATGATCATTTTAGTTTGCCAGCTTCCTTGAAGCCCAAGCCAGCTTTGTCATAAGATTCTGAGAGAAAATTCTAAGAGACTACCTAGAGACAATGTTTAGAGACGGTGCTTACCGCCTAAGAGACTGTTCCCCAGAGACAATGTTTGCCCCCTCATACCCCCCTACATCCTGCTTGCTTTCCTTTATATTGCAGTGTGTAAAACAATAAAACTTGACAGCTTGACCAGAATACTGTCTTGCTGTCCGTCTCTCATGTTTCTTGTCTCTCATCATCTCCTAGGTGGTCCAGGGATCCTGTTGACTGTCCTGTGGGTCGGGACACTCATAAATGATACATAATGAAGTATTTATGTCTTTTATCTCCTTATTTACTTAATAAATTTCCTCTAATTTCATTTACATTTTCATAATTGTTATTTTTATTAAATGCTGAACAGTAGTTAGTTGTGTAGATATAACTTTTTAAATTTATCATCAAAAATCATACTACACTTTTTATTTTTAGCTACTATGGATTTGGTACAATAAATGCAGGAGTAGAGACATATTTTTAAAATTTTATTTATTTCATACATATATATATATATATATATATATATATAAAACAGTTCTAATTCTATTCTAACAGTTCTATTTATAGTTTTGATGCATTTCAGATTTTCCTTAGTTGCTACAACAATCCAACAATCTACATTCCACCCATTTAGTACAAGTGTTTTATTTACACTTATTTCAAACTTTGATATGTTATTTTCAATTTGTATATCTATAATAATATGAGATGATACATTCTTTTCAGCACTTTACGAGTGATTAGTTATATTCAGCCCATTTTAACATTTGTTAGCCACTTTGATGTGCTTCAATAAATGTTTGTTTTGCTTTCTTGTTCATATCTTAGCTGCTTTGTTTGTTTAATTCATTGATTTTTTTCTTTCATTAGTATATGTTGCATTGTTTGCATTTTTATTTTTAACAGATGAGTGTCTGATAATATTTCATCCCACTTAATAGATTGTCATTTGGTTTCTCTGTTTTTCTTCATTGCCCTAAGATTTTTGCTTCTATTCAATTTCCCTGTCATATCTTAAAGAAACTGTTACAGCATCAGTCTTCTTTCTGTGTGAGCAGGCGCAGGAGCAGATACAAGAGCAGGAGGAAGTTTATTTGATGAGGAGTAAAAGCTACATTTATTTGTGTGTATAATCATAACTATTTAGAATACAGCTAGAAATCATATTTCTTTAGATTAATGGAATTTATAGGATTTCTTCTAATGTCTGTGACATTTCCAATCCTAGATACTTGGTTAGGTTTTCAGTACCAGGAATGAGGCCTCTAACATTGAACAGAGCTTTCAGTCTATTAAGATAGCTCCTGGTTTAAATCAATATATATTGTCAGCTCTTTGCCAGCAGATAGCTGGGATGAGATAAGCTGACCTTCCTGGTCTCTCTAGGACTAAGTGGGATGGTGACTGCTGGTGACCTGAGAAGAACCACATCAGGGTTGTGAGTCTTGTTGAAGCAGAAACTCACTTTAATGAGGCAGCAATTTGCTTATATAGACAGGGCAAGGAGGTGGGGATAGGGGTATGGGATGAGATGACTTATGGGGTGGTATGAGATGATGAGGGATATGGGGTGACTTCATGGGGCCTATGAAAATTTTTGATGTCACAGGGCCTATGAAAATTTTTCATATCAGCAGTAGCTAAGCAGAGGTGATTCCAGCTAGGCCTCTAGCTGGAATCAATCATTCTCAAGAGGAGGCAAATAACTGTTCTTGAAAATACAGCCAGGCACGGTTTGTCTTCAAACTTGGCCCAAACTAAAGCCAAGTAGGGCCCAACAATAATATCACTATTAAACTTTTTAGGTTAACTTACCAATGTGGTTATTGTTCTGTTTCTTAGGCTTTTTAGGTTGATAAGTCTTATGATGACATTTCTCACTTGGCAACTTGTATAATATTTTCCTCTACAATAATAGCTATATAATATCTGCTATATCATTGTCATATGCAGCAACATTCATTATGTTGAGCTATTTTCTCTCCACTCCTATTCTCTCCTGGAATTTTTGTCATGAAGGAGTTTTCTTTCTACTTCTGAATAGACTTCCCTCCTTCTTCCTTTTGGAAAAGGTCAGGGCAGTAACATAGCTGAGAGCAGAAAAATTTATGGTGCTTATGCTAATCATGGCACAATCAGATATGTGCTTTAAATAAATAAATTCCACCAAAATAAGAGAAATGTCAAAATATACATCCTTGTATAAATTTTATAGCTATTATCACTATCAATTGTAATTACTTCCTGGAAATGGTCCAGAAGCAAATAAACTAATAATATAGAGAAGTTTATGAATACTATGGATTTTCGAGGTTCTGACAGTCATAATAGGGTATTGAAAAACTTCCAAGAGAATTCAAGAGAAGAGACTGTTTTACTACAGGGAACTGTAATTTGAGATGAAATTAATTCTACTGATAGCAAACAATGATAAATTTAAGAAACCAAATTTGAAGGACAGTATTGATTTTATATGTCCTTTTGCATGAAGTCCATCCATAGAGGGATCCAATGGGACTTCAAATAGAAAGGAACAATGTATTGTCACCAGTAGATAGTCACACATTGAACTGTATCATTTTAACAATAAATTCTGTGCTGAGTCGTGCAATTCTAAACTAGGCATCTAAATTTAATATCAAAAGAAGAAGGTGAAAAATAACTTTAAAAAGCACACTTCATTAAGTATATATTTCAGTTTATGTTGGTATTTATTCTGAAAATGTAGTTTACATCAAACACAAAGGAGTTCTTGAAACAAAGCAAAGTAGAATTATAGAACAAAGCAACAATGAAAAAAATACAACACATTATACAATTTTTAGAAATTTTTGTGAAAGCTTTCAGAGATGTGACTTATATTCATTTCTTTTTCTTGTTTATGTGGAAAACAGCTTTCAGAAGGAAAGTACTGCATTTTATCCTGAAGCAATTAAAATTTGGAAAATGACCCAAAATAGGAATATTTGTATATCTTAAGACAATATTTATTTGCTGTATCTTGTAGCCATCACTATATAGAAAGAATATTTAAGAAGAATTTGAATAAATGATTTACACAGTGCCTTAAGGCTTTATTGCTGTGTACACCATGACCAAGGCAACTCTTATAAGAATAAGATTTAATTGGGCCTGGCTTATAGGATCAAAGGTTCAGTCTAGTATCATCAAGGTGGGATTATGGTAGAATACAGGAAGGCATGGTAGCAGGAGGAGCTGAGAATTCTACATCTTCATCTGAAGCCCTCCAGTGGACAACTGGATTCCAGGAAGCTAGGATGAGGGCATTAAAGCCCATACCCACAGTGAAACACATAATCCAACAAGGCTACACATACTCCAACAAGGGAACACCTCTGAAGAGAGACACTCCCTAATCAAAGCAAACTACTATATACAGTATTACCCATTTTCAGATGAAGTTTTCGATATTGTATGCAAAGTATTTTGAATATTTTCAAGTATTGTCTTGAAGTTGAATTGCCACAAATCATGCTGAAACCTTGAAGATAGCTAAACGTACAAAGTTAATGATGGAGTAATTAGAATTTAAACTTGAATTTGGCTATTTTCAGATTATGGTTATATTCCTAATGATAGATCTTTAACATATACTGTTCTAATAGGTTCCTGTTATTATGTTCCCTGTTTTGTTTCTAATATACTTCAAGTCTTTCAGTTACTTTATGTGTAATTCACACAATAATTATATTTACATATATAAGCTTCAAAGCTCACAAAGGACATATACAGTAACACGAGCTTACAAAATGCATGGGGGAAATGTACCAAATACCTCCTGTCTTTTTGTGAAATGTATCTACCACCAAGAGTGCTTACAGTTTGTCTTTGAAGACAATTTATACATAAAACATGGACTCATATGCTACATTCCTTGTAGTTAGGTATGTGATCTAACTGGAAGGGAAATGGAATTAGTTTATTAAATTACAAAACATGATATTTCTTGTCTGTAAAATATTATAAGCACAGCTTATTACCTTCCATTATTTTGTACTAAAAATCTAAATCAACTGAAGATAAATCAAATACACTACTCTGACCCTGGGCCTAATAACTTTTACATGTATTTTATTATCTTCCTTTTTACTTATATAACTTTTAGTTTACAGTGTAATTAGAAATATCCTTAAAGATACAGTTCTGATCACTCTATTTAGAAAAAAAAATGTTCACATAGTATGCAGTTGCTTTGAACTTATTAATAATAACTCAGTGTTACCAATGACGCACTGCTGTCCCATTATTGAAAGAAAGCAAAGCACTACCTCTTGCTGTAATTGAAGCAAGAGCAATACTAGATTTGAATTCTCTACATCAATTTCCCTGTGACTTGTACCCATTATCTGTCTGTTGCATGAATCTGAAACTACCTGCAAATCATATTCCTATGTATCTGTGACTATAACTATGTATCTGTCTTTATGAATGTGTATATACCTATCAAAGTGCTTTGCATCATTCTTATTGAGCAGTGTAGAAAACATTTCATGGAAAGTAACAAGGGATATTGTACTGGCTAATTTTGTGTGTCAACTTGACACAGGCTGGAGTTATAGGAAAAGGAGCTTCAGGTGGGGAAGTGCCTCCATGAGATCCAGCTGCGGGGCATTTTCTCAATTAGTGATCAACTGGGGGAGGGCCCCTTGTGGGTGGTACCATCTCTGGGCTGGTATTCTTGGGTTCTATAAGAGAGCAGGCTGAGCAAGCCAGGGGAAGCAAGCCAGTAAGGAACATCCCTCCATGGCCTCTGCATCAGCTCGTGCTTCCTGACCTGCTTGAGTTCCAGTCCTGACTTCCTTTGGTAATGAACAGCTGTGTGGAAGTGTAAGCTGAATAAACCCTTTCCTCCCCAACTTGCTTCTTGGTCATAATGTTTGTGCAGGAATAGAAACCCTGACTAAGACAAATTGGTACCAGCATAGTGGGGTATTCCTGTGACAACCTGACCATGTTTTGGGGAGGACTGTGGAAGGACTTTGGAACTTTGGGCTAGATGGTCCATTCAGTGATGAGACCTCTGTGAGATCACATCCTTTTACTTTGAGGGAATGGCTGTCTTTGACTCTGAAGTGTTTCCTCTATGCATCAAAATGCTGAAACCTGTTTACATATCTAGTCTGTTAGCCTATGTCTTCTTATTGGGGAATTGAGTCTATTGATGTTGAAAGATATTAGGGACCAATGATTGTTGCTTCCTGTTATTTTTGCTGTTAGAGTTGGAATTATGTTTGTGTGTTTCTCTTCTTTTGGATTTGTTTTGCAAAGATTAATTTCTTGCTTTTTCTTGGGTGTAGTTTCCCTCCATGTTTTGTACTTTTCCTTCAATTATGCTCTGTAGGACTGGATTATTTGAAAGATATTGTTTAAATTCGGTTTTGTCTTCGAAAACTTTGGTTTCTCCATATATGGCAATTGGGAGTTTTGCTCGGTATAGTGGCCTGGGCTGGCATTTGTGTTCCCTTAGGGTCGTGTGAGATCTGCCCAGGATCTTTTGACTTTTACAGTCTCTGGTGAGAAGTCTGGTGTAATTCTGATAGGTCTACCTTTATGTGTTAGTTTAAAATTTTCCCTTACTGCTTTCAATATTCTTTTGTTGTTCTGTGGATTTGATGATTTAATTATTATATAACAAGTGGAATTTTTTCTGGTCCCCTGTTTGGTGTTCTGTAGGCTACTTGTATGTCTATGGACATTTCTTTAGTTTAGAAATTTTATTTTATTCTATAATTTTATTCTATAATTTTGTTGAAGAACTTTACTGGCTCATTGAGTTGGGAATCTTTACTCTCTTCTATACCTATTATTTTCAGGTTTGGTATTTTCATTGTGTCCTGGATTGCTTGAATGTTTTGATATAGGAGCCTGTTGCATATTTCATTTTCCTTTACTGCTGTGTCTCTGTCTTGTATCTTCTGCCAGTGAAATTCTCTCTTCTATCTCTTATATTCTGTTGGTGATGTTTGCATCTGTGACTCCTGTTCTCTTTTCTAGGTTGTCCATCTCCAGGAATGTCTCCCTTTAAGTTGTCTTTAATGATTCTACTTCTATTTTTAGATCTTAGATGGTTTTGTTCAATTACATCATCTTTTCGATTGTGTTGTCCTGTATTTCTTTTTTTAAAAGAGTTATTTATTTATTTATTTATTATATGTAAGTACACTGTAGCTGTCTTCAGACACTCCAGAAGAAGGTGTCAGAATTCATTATGTATGGTTGTGAGCCACCATGTGGTTGCTGGGATTTGAACTCAGGAGAATCAGAAGAGCAGTCAGTGCTCTTAACTGCTGAGCCATCTCTCCAGCCCTTTCCTGTATTTCTTTAAGGGATTTATGTGTTTCCCCTTTCGGGGCTTCTACTTGTTTATTTGTGTTCTTCTGCAGCATTTCTTTAAGGGAGTTATTTATGTCCTTCTTAAAGTCCTCTATCATCTTCATGAAATGATATTTTTAGATCTGAATCATTTTTAAGGGTGTATCTGGATATTCAGGACTTTGCTGTGGTGGGAGAATTGAGTTCTGATGATGCCAAGTCAAATCGGTTACTGTTGCTTATGTTCTTTTGCTTGCCTCTTACCATCTGATTATCTCTGGTATTATCTGGGTTCCCTGTATCTGGCTGGATCCTGTCCTTCCTGTGATCCTGTGACCCTAAGGAGGTGAGTTGCAACTGGGGTGTGGGCTGTGTGGGATCAGGTCCTGTGCTGGTTCTCTACTCCCAGCCTGCTAAGCTGATAATGTCTGAATACTTAGAGGCTCAAGCTACCACTGGTGTGTGTGCTGTGTGGGATCAGGCCTGTGTTCCCATTGATTACAGGTGGGAGCCAGAATGCACCTGGGTCTTCAGCTGGGCCAGAATCTGATTCCTAGTGTGGCAGTGGTCCCAGGATGGTGGGACTCTGGGTAGGGTTTAAGGTCTCACCTGTAAACCTGGATGTGTCTGAATTCCTGGGAGCATCAAGGTATAGCTGGGGTGTGTCTAGGCTCATTTCTATGGCTGAATTTGGTTGAACATAGGTGCAACAAAAAAGATTGAAATCACCTGATCTTATTCTTTGTAGTATCGCATCTTTGAGCGTATTACATCTAGTCAAAGCCAGTACCACTGAAGCATGTTTAATATTAAATGAACACTAGAAACTATAATACATACTCGTAGAAACAAAGATAATTAAACAAGATATTTGGATTAATAACCTTTGCACAGATAGGACTAACATACTTGGAAGTGGGCAACTTTAAACCGAAAGTATTTCTATTTACTCATTCTGAAAGTTTGAAGTTTATGAGCCTTGGACCCATATTCTTGAGCTGAACATCATGGTAGCAGGAACATGTAATAGCAAAATTTCTTCACCTCATGGTGTTCAGCAAGCAGAGAGC
Source organism: Apodemus agrarius (assembly GCA_964023405.1). Taxonomy (NCBI): domain Eukaryota; kingdom Metazoa; phylum Chordata; class Mammalia; order Rodentia; family Muridae; genus Apodemus; species Apodemus agrarius. The sequence continues at coordinate 137,334,894 of OZ030010.1, read as the reverse complement.
AAGAAAAAAAGCGTAGGAATTCACGTTCAAAGGCATGCCTTTAAATACTTTCTTCTTCCAGCTGAGGCGATTTTCATAACATTTGTATATCTTCCATAAATAGAATCACCAAATGAGGACTAAATATTGAATCACATGAGCTTGTCATATTCAAGTCGTAACAAGAGTAGTTTGGAAACAAATATGACTTGGAATTTCCAGGAGAACTTGAGTAACTCCAGTTTGTTGGACAGTATCTCTAAAGTTGTTTAGGGAATTTACTGTGGGTCCAAAGCTTTGGCTTTCTGACATGCTTCCTGGTATATCTGTTGATTCCAAGTTGTGAATTTCAGTTTCAGAACTCTGAAGTAACAAATTATGTTCTTTTGTGAATAACTACAAAGGACCTGCATTATTTGGTGCCATTGTACTAGGTCAAGCAGTATATTTCAAGCTCTATGTAAGCAAGTGAAAATTACGCTATTCACGTAATACAAAGGATTCAAATACAAGCAGGGATAAGCTAGTTATTTAAAAAGGTGAATAATTTATTTGTATGTTTGTGCACATATGTGTTACATGTTTTCATGAACATGTGTTTATGAGTTATATAACAAGTATGACAAGAGTTTCACATAACCTGCATTACATTGATTATTAACATTATCTCCTTTGAATATATTCTTTAAATAGTCAGGGAAAAGTTAGTCAATTGCTTAAATGCTCATCTCATCCATTGTATTTTGGAAGCTTCTCCATGAACAAAATCAATGAATTTAAGAAATTTACACTGCTATCAAAATTGGCAAAGATATATATCTGCTTCTTCCTTTGACTGGCCTCACTCTAATACAGCAGTGAAATACATCATTTTTCTATGTGCTTGTTGAACTCTTTCTGCCATGAAAGATAAGAAAATAAACATACTTTCAAATATCAATATGCGTTTAAACTATTTATTTTCAGTAATATAGCGTCCCCTGCATCTTACTATCAAATGGTGAATGTTACCAAATTAACATTGTGCAGTGTCTCAAGGTAGGGCCACTTTTTGGAGCTCTTGTTCTCTTTCATGTTGGTGAACTTAGTTAACTAAAAGTAGAGTTTAAAGAATAACTGGACAGCATGCTAGAGGCATCAGGTATATGCCTAGGTAGTTAGGGTTTATTAAAATTAAAAGCACATTTAATCTGCCTACACAGAATAATAAAGAACACATCTGGCAAAACTTTCCCTGTGATGGAGAATTCTAAATCTAGTGATTTAGTATGTAAAGTTGACACCCACCTCATTGCATGATAAGGAGAAAAATCCCACTATATTTGTCCACAGTCCCTGACAAAGACTCTTTCTTGGCATACATCATTACATACATGACTACTTATTTCACTGGAATATGTATTAATCGACAAATCTAATTTTGTAAGGTTTGGAGGTAGAGCTGACAGTGTTTTGTTTGGATCAAATTTCTGTCACTCATTAACACTGTACTAGAGTATCATATGTTTTTCTCTTTTCTCCTTTTCATTTCATTTAAGACAGTTTATATTCTCGTTTCATTATTAGTATTCTGGCTGGATGAGTTCTTTCAGCTGTCATTTAAAAATGCATAAAGCTAAATTAAAAGTTGCAAGGGCCTTGGGAATGATAATTAGGCAATCATCTGTGTGAGATGTGATTAAAAACCTTAATCATAACATATTTTCATTATATTTTTGTTAGATATAAAAACAAATGATCTATGCCATTTACAGTTACTACAGATAGGATTTCACCGAATACATACATACATACATACATATATATATATATATATATATATATATATACATACACACACACACACATACACAAATATACAACCAGGTACACACCTTGGTTGGTGCTCTAGATTCTGGGAGCACAGAGGGGGAGTGTCGTAGCCATCTGATGTTCTTGCATCTACTGAGGTTGCAGTCCCCCTCTACTCCTCCACTCTTTCTGCTTCTGCTCCCCCACCAGGTTCCCTGAGGTTTGTCTGCTGATTGGCTCCAAGCAACCTCATCTGCATTGGTCAGTTGATGGTGGGACCACCCAAGGAACCTCCACACTAGGTTCCTGTCAGCAAGTGCCTCTTGACCATGGCAACAGTGTTGGGTTTGGTGTGTAGGGTGTTGATTGGAGAACAAGTGAAGGGAAGAGGGCTTATGGGACTTATGGGGAAGGGGTAACGGCGAAAGTGAAAATGATTTGGAATATAAAAAAAGAATATAGAAAAATTAAAAACTTAAAAAATTAAAAAAGACTACATGCAAATAATCAAATGGCCTTTAAAAAAATTCTAACTGGTAGACAGAGTTGAATTACATTTTATATAAAAGAAAAATAGTTTGAAGATTCTTGCTGGAAATATTAAAAAACAGGAATATTGCCATGTTTGTGCTGGCAACTCTGCCCTGGTGGTCTTGCCAGACATGCACTGGTGGGCAATGGCTGACCTGTTTTTATTTCATGGACACTAACTCAGAACTCCACAATCTCTCCACCCAGCTCACTAAGTTCCCACTGGCATGGCACTACCCTGCACCTCAGGGTGACCCATGCTTTGCTGCAATACTTTTCTTTCTTGAATCTAGACAAGGAAAACACAACACAAACATAGTTCAGAAACTACAGTAACTCAATTGCTGGGTGTAGCAACTAAAATCCTAATCTTGTAAGCCTTATTAAATCTAAACCCTCCAGTGTTGAATTCTGATGCCTCTACCATTGAAGCCGGAAGACACTTGTAATTACATCTTGTCCTCATGCAGTCCAGTTCCAAAAGGACCTCACTCCCTCCTGCTTCCTCTCTTCCTCTCTAACCCTGCAGTCTTACCTACAGGCCCAGTGATTGGCTCCTTTATTAGGGGATTAGGTCACAAAAATTCACCTGAGTATGACTCACTACTTGTCTGCAACCCTTCCCAGGAAAGCAGGATTAATTTCAATGTGCAAACAGCACCAGGTCCATCCACAACAGAAGATTTTAATTTGATTGTGTTTGTATGACCGTATTTCTGAGTTCTCATAGTCCTGATTTGAAAGTCTATGTTCACCACTTCAACATATTTTTAGCCCTATAATTCTGTTTAAATACTCCTTTGTTCTTTCATACAACATTTATAATCAGCTTGTTGATTATCATTTTTAAATGCTTGCTAAGATTTTATTAGCATCTAACATAAAGGAATAACAATCAGAGAGAGTTTATAATTGTTGGTTATTTTTATGCTTATTTAGAATTTTTCAGCTTGTAGAATTTATTAATATTTGTAAAAATGGACCCCAGAATTAGGCAGATATTGCAGTTTTACCTGTAAATTTTCATTTTTTAATCTTTAATTGTGAGTATATTTTTGTGTGTATATGGAGTCATAAGCATATGATTGTTGGTGCTTGTCTGCAGAGGCCAGAAGAAAGTATCAAAATACCTAATGCTAATGTTATAAGGCAATTTTGAGTCAAAAGTGTGTTTGTAAAACTGAACTTGTGTCCTCCCCAAGAATAGTCCAGCCTTTCAACCACTGATCTATTTCTCCAGCTTCCAATTTTTACATATATTATTTATTTTTGTACTGATAGAGATAAATGAATCAAGAGCTATATATATGATAGGCTGTTCTACTGAGATACATCTACATGCCTCTATATGTATCATTAAAAGAGAGTACTACTTAGTAATTGCTAGAGAATAGTATCACAATTAATGTATGGATATTAATTTTATGTTACATGTTATTGAATTAATAAAAACACCACTTTACTCATTATAAAAATGTAAGTTTATTTTAAGGTTTCTGTGTTTGTATGATTTAGAATTCCCCAGCTCTTTCCTCATTGAAGTTTAATTTAGTGTTGTTCAGATTTTACTTTTTCATTTCATTCTTACAGCTTCTATTTCCATTATTGAAATTGTGTAGTTTCTACTCTATACCTTTCAGCACATTAGTTATGATAATATAAAATTCTCTTTCAAATACTGTCAAAATATGTGCTTCATGTTTTAATAATTTATTTTTCTTCTGATATTACATGCCTATTTTATGCTTCCTTTATTTTTGAGAAACACCCTCATATAACAGGATGAAAACTGAGGTGATTGTCTTTTCTTTTCATAATGCTGGAAAACGGGAAATGCATTCTCTTTATTTGTTTTATTTTATTTTTTGGTTTTCGGAGATAAGGTTTATCTGTGTTGCCCTAGCTGTACTGGAACACATGTTATAGACCAGCCTTGAACTCAGAATTCCACCTGGTTCTGCCTCCCAAGTGCTGGGATTAAAGATGTATGCCACCTTGGGCAGGCTGGGAAGTGCATTATCTTAGGAGAGGTTTTTATTGTGAGTGCTTGAAATCATCAACATAAGAATTTGGGGTGTATTATCCTCATTCTCATAGCTCTAAATATTTGTAATATGATTAGCAAAAGTTATTTTTTGATGTATGAGTTAGTTTGCCAGAGTTTAATTTTCAATATTTAATTCAAACTTTAATTCTTAACTTTTGTTTTTGATTTGTGACTTAGAGACTTTTTTCTTACTTTAAAGTTACATGCTCCTTAATTTTTGCCTTGGAAGTTCAAAAGGGATTGAATTTGGCTTAGTTTTTTTTCTTTTTCTTTTCTTTCTTTTTTCTTTTCTTCCTTTTGTTTGTTTGTTTGTTTGCTCTTAAGTATTAGTCTGGGATAGGCATTCATTTCACTTGGTGTTTTTACATTAGGTTTTGATTAGGTGAATTTAGTGTTGTTTTAACACGGGTTGAAAATTTTGTTTTATAAGTCTGAATCTTAGTAAATATTTGTCAGTTTTCTAAGCCGGGGATGTCCTGTTTTTAAATAAAATCAGAGAAGTGGCCACTGTCAATGAGAAATTTCATACAATGTTGTGCACAAATACAGATGGTTGGCTGGATTAGACACAAGGAAATTCCTTTGCCTACTCTTGCTTTAGAGGATGCTTTTTACACCTAAGGTTAGATTTCATGGTGTCTGTACACAGTCTCCAGGTATCAATGATGATTATCTTTTTAATGTAGGTCTGAAGTCATTACAACCAGCACTATTCTACCTCTGGATTCTCTGTTCCACTAATAATCTTATTGTAGAATTGCTCCTATAAAGCACAGAGAAACTCATCCCCTGAGTATAAAGGTCAGCTTTGGGCTGCAGCATCATTTCAGAGACTTATGGATCTCCATGTTTCTACCATGCATAGCCTTTTTCTTCTTGGTATTTTTTACTCTCAATTCTAATTTAATTTCTTTATTTTATTTCTGGTTTGTCTAATTTGATTGGAGTGTATTCCTCATAAACTGTCCTTGGTGTCACACAAACATTCATACAAGTGAATCAAGAGATATAACCATGTTCTCTTTATTTCTTTATGCTCCTATCAATCTTCTACCTTCTGTCAGCCACATAGTTCCTCGAAATACTTTGGATTCTATTTTCATTCCATGTATATGCGTTTTCTACAGGTACTAAATAACTGTCTTAGGTAGCTTTAATTGACAACTTGACACAGCTTAGAGTTATCTGAGAGGGATGTCTTAATTGAAGAATTTTCGTGATCAAATTGGCATATGGGCATGTTTATAGGAGGTTTTCTTGATTGTTTATTAATGTAGAGAACTCTACCTCACTGTTAGTGGTATCATTAAAAGGCATGTGCTCCTTATTATATAAGAGAGCCAGTTAAACTTGAGCCTGTAAGGGAGACAGAGGGATTACCTTCACTAAACTGAAAACTCCATCTCCTGAATTTTAAGGTACCTTACCTATTTATATAATAAATTTCACTTCAAAAACTGTCCACCATTTGTGTCTTAGTAACCAATTCTTCACTCTGGGATCCATAAGAGGAAACTCCAATGATTATACCACATTTTCTGTATCCATTCCTCCTTTGAAGGACATCTGGGTTATTTCCAACTTCTGGCTATTATAAATAAGACTGCTATGAACGTAGTGGAGCATGTGTCTTTGTTGCATGCAGGAGAATCCTCTGGGTATATGCCCAGGAGTGGTATGACAGGGTCCTCTGAAAGTGACATGCCCAATTTTCTGAGGAACCACCAGACTGCTTACAGAGTGGTTGTACCCTCTTGCAATCCCACCAACAGTGGAGGAGTGTTCCTCTTTCTCCACATCCTAGTCAAACCTGAGTTTTGGATCTTAGCCATTCTGACTGCTGTGAGGTGGAATCTCAGGGTTGTTTTGATTTCCATTTCCCTGATGACTAATGATGTTGAGCAGAAAATGTGGTAGATTTATACAATGGAATACTACTCAGCAATTAAAAATAATGAATTCATGAAATTTGTAGGCAAATGGTTGGAACTGGAAAATATCATCCTAAGTGAGCTAACCCAATCACAAAAGAATACACATGAAATGCAATCACTGATAAGAGGATATTAAGTAGCCCAGAAGCTCTGAATACTCAAGACACAATTAGCAAATCAAAAGATTCCCAAGGAGAAGGAAAGAGAGGACTCTGGTCCCAAAACGACTTGATCCAGTATTGTAGGAGAGTACTAGAACAGAGAAATGGTGGGGATGTCATTTGGGAATGGGAAGAAGGAAGAAAACTTATGGGACATATGGTGAGGGGGGAACTGGGAAAGGGGAAATTCTTTGGAATGTAAACAAAGAATATAGAAAAAAAGAGGAAACTCCAAACCATAACTAATCCCTTGGGTCCTCTTCCTGAATGAACCTTCTGTTTGGTGAATGTATATTTGATCACTACGCTCACTCTGCTTTCTCATTGCAATCTGGGTGTGCTACATGAATTCCTATAGAAACCAAACCAAACCAAACAAACAAAAGAAAATACAAAGAACCTGGACTCCTACTCCACAGAAGCTTCTGGGAAACACAGTGATAAATCAGCATTGCTCTTTATTCTTAAAATTACTTTGGGAATTCAGGATCATTTTTATTTGCTTGTTTCTTGGCTTATTTGCTTCCTTGTTTTTGTATTTATACCCCCTTCCTTTCCACGTCTGTGAATACTATTATTGGGATTTTTCTATGGCAAATACCTGGAATCTATAGATTGATTTTGGCAACATAACTTTTGTCACACCATTTAGTCTATTGGATATTGATGTAAAAACACAGATCTCACCTTAGTATGTGGTAAGAGTGGCTATTAGGAGTGACCAAATATGAACACAAATTTATACTACACTAAATACCATGTTTCAACATGAGTACAGCCTTCTGAGGTTTTTATAATAGTTCAGGAGAAATGTAAGGTAGAAGAGGTATGCAAATATCTCTAGCATATTTCTGATATTGTCTGATGATATTTTTCATGTTTGAGTAGATTAAAGCTAGGAGGTTTGTCTGTATATTTTAGTGCACAAAATCTTATCATCTGCAAATATGGATACTTCTGCCTTCCCTAATTGTATTACCTTGAACTCCTTGAGTTGTCTTGTTGTCGTAGCTGAGTCTTCAAGCTCTATATTAAGTAGGTATGGAGAGTGGAAATTTTTGCCTTATTTCTGCTTTTAGTGAACATACTACTTTGACTTCCTCTCCATTTTGGACGATGTTTTAACAGGCTTTCTGTAAACTGTGTTTGTTATGGTGAAGTATTTCCCATGTTTCCTTAGTATCTCAAAGATATTTCCCAAGGTCTGATTATTTACATGTTGCTCTTAAAAGCTTACTATTAACAAGACTCGGACTTAGCAGTAGAAGTTCTCAAAAAGAACAGTCTGTGGATCTTTGCAATGTATCCGTGGCATTTTCCTTTGGCTTTATTCACTCTTTTGAGCAAAAGTTTAGTGCATCTGTAGCCTATTCAATATACTTCTCAGTGCATTGTTCATTCAGAGCAGTGGACTGGCATTTGTGTTGCAGGGAATGTGGATTAAATAATATACTGAAACTTGGGTGCTTTTGTTCAGGGTTTCTTTCTATGCTTGAATACATTTGGAAAACATATTGGCAGACATCATCTTCTTTGGAGAGATTGAAAGCCATTTGGTACTCAACTGCTGAGACATATTAGCAACTGTTCATCCAGGTATATTCCCCTCTTCTAACTTTGACTATTTTAATCTTTATCACAATAACCAAGTTGAGAACAGTAAGGTTGCCTTTGAAAATTTGTTCATGAAAAGACTTTGACTCCTTTAACTAGTTTTCCTTCATCAACAATAAGAATGGCCCTTTATTAAAAGTAAGCACACTTGTAAGCAGATGAGATCTCTAGGCCTCAAATCCCTACCTCCTGGGTACCCAGCAAGCCTAGCAGCTATGAAGTCTGCCCCATCCCCTCTTCTCTCCATATCACAAACCCCAATTACTTCAGACATCAGCAGCTACCAGGTAACACACCTGCCCTACTTCCCAGCCACCTGGGTCCTCTGTGTGAACTCAGCATTAGTGAGCTCTGTCCTGTTCTCTCTGCATTCCACTTCTCAGGCCAAGCTCTGACAATATGCTAGGAGGCTTGCTGTCTTCCAAGACAAAAAGAGTCCTGCAACATCAAGGACCATCAGAAATCCAGGTATCCATCATCTGCTGTCACCAGGGAAACATAGTTTTAACATAAATCAAAGTGGCCTGATGATATCAGGAGCTACCAACTCTCCTGGTAGTCCCATAGGCCTGTTCTTATAAGGGAATCCTAGGCCTGCCAATATAGGAAAAACCAGATTGGTAAAGTTCAGTGTAATAACATAATCCAGAATCAACAAAATCCAGGGCAATATGGCACCACTGGAACCCAACTACCCTACTACAACAAGCCCTGAAATACTTAACACACCTGAATTAGAGAGAGAGAGAGAGAGAGAGAGAGAGAGAGAGAGAGAGAGAGAGAGAGCGCATAAATGTAATCTTTTGAAGATGATAGAGGCCTTTAAAGATGAAAACCCAGAGCTGGTACCCTGAGCAGACCTTGGGTGTTAGATCCACACCCAGTCACACAACACCCATAATTAGCTCAAATCCAGGGTGCTCTAACATGCCAAGTGTACTGGCTGGTTTTGTGTGTCAACTTGACACAGGCTGGAGTTATCACAGAGAAAGGGGCTTCAGTTGGGGAAGTGCCTCCATTAGATCCAGCTGTGGGGCATTTTCTCAATTAGTGATAAAGGGGGAAGGGCCCCTTGTGGGTGGTACCATCTCTGGGCTGGTATTCTTGGGTTCTATAAGAGAGCAGGCTGAGCAAGCCAGGGGAAGCAAGCCAGTAAGGAACATCCCTCCATGGCCTCTGCATCAGCTCCTGCTTCCTGACCTGCTTGAGTTCCAGTCCTGACTTCCTTTGGTGATGAACAGCTGTGTGGAAGTGTAAGCTGAATAAACCCTTTCCTCCCCAACTTGCTTTTTGGTCATGAAGTTTGTGCAGGAATAGAAACCCTGACTAAGACACCCAGGATGATAGGTAGGGAGGCCACAACATCTGTCCCACCACCTGGAGTAACTAATACTCCCTGAATCAGGGATACAGGAACCTCCTCCCAGCCAGTGGATAGAGTTCCTTCCAGTCTGAGCCCATGATGTGAGCAGACCTTGGGTGCTGGCTCTGCACCCAGTCCAACAACACCCATAAGATGCTTGATTCCCAGGTGCTTTAACACCACCCAGGATCACAGGATTTCAGGGGCTTAGTCACACCAGGATTTCAGGATTCCAGAGGCAGCTGGACACCCAAGAGCACTGAAACATGCAGGATCTCAGGATCACAGGATCACAGGATCACAGAGACAGCTGGAGTCTCAGAAGTTCTGACACAATCAGTATCACTGGTGTCTGGAGGGACAGACTCCAGTCAGAGATCATGAGGTCAGGTAGCACTAGAGATAACCAGAAGGTAAACATAGGCAACAGAAACCAAGATTACTTGGCATCATCAGAACCCAGTTCTTCCACTATAGCAAGTACTGGATACCCTATCATACTGAAAAAACAAGATTCAGAATAAAAATCACTTCTCATATTTATGATAGAGTACTTTAAGAAGGACATTAATAACATCCTTAAAGAAATAGGTGAGAAAACAGGTAAACAGGTGAAGGAATTGAACAAGACCATCCAGGATTGAAAAATGCAAATAGAAATAATAAATAAAAAAGGGACACAACTCTGGAAATAGAAAACATAGGAAAGATATCAGGAGTCATAGATGCAAGCATCAACAACAGAATACATGAGATAGAACAGAGAATCTCAGGTGTAGAAGATACCATAGCAAACATTGACACAAGAGTCAAAGAAAATGCAAAATGCAAAAAGGTTCTAATCCAAAATATCCAGGAAATCCAGGATACAATGAGAAGACCAAACCTAAGGATAATAGGCAGAGAAGAGAGCAAAGATTCCCAACTGAAAAGGCCAGTAAATATCTTCAACAAAATTACAAAAGAACTTCTGTAACCTAAAAAAAATCATGCCCCTGAACACACAAAAAGCCTATAGAACGCCAATAGACTGGACCAAAAAAGAAAATCCTCCTGTCACACAATAATAATAATAATAATAATAATAATAATAATAATAAACAAATGAATAAAGCAAAGATAGAATATTAACAGCATTAAGGGAAAAAGATCAAGTAACATATGAAGGAAAACCTATCAGAATTATACTAAACATGTCAACAGAGACTATAAAAGCCAGCAGTTCCTGGGCAGATATCATACAGACACTAAGAGATCAAAAATTCTAGCCTAGACAAAAACAAAACAAAACAAAATAAAACAAAAGCCTTTAATCCTGGCACTTGGGAGGTAGAGGCCAATGGATTGCTGAGTTCGAGGCCAGCCTGGTTTATGGAGTGAGTTTCAGTACAGCCAGAGCTATATGGCAAAACCCTGTCTTGAAAAAATAAAATAAAATAAAATAAAATAAAATAAAATAAAATAAAATAAAATAAAATAAAATAAACAATTAAAAAATGCCAGCCCAGGCTACAATACTAAGAAAAATCTCAAATAACAGAGAAATCAAGATATTACATGACAAAACCAAATTTACACAGCTTTTTTCCACAAATCCAGCCCTACAAAGGATAATAGAAAACTCCAACACAAAGAGGGAAACTACACCCTAGAAAATGCAAGAAAGTAATCTTCTTCCAACATACCCAAAAGAAGATAGCCACAGAAACATAATTCTACCTCCAACAACAAAAATAACAGGAAGCAACAATCACTTTACCTTAATATCTCCTAATATCAGTGGACTAAATTCCCCCATAAAAAGACACAAACTAATAGACTGGATACATAAGCAGGACCCAGATTTTGCTGCATACAGGAAATGTATCTCAGTGACAAAGACAGATACTGCCTCAGAGTAAAAGGCTGGAAAAAAGTTCCAAGCACATGGTCTCAAAAAACAAGCAGGACTACATAGCCATTCTACTGTGGAATAAAATCAACTTTCACTCAAAAGATAAGGAAAGACACTTCATACTCATCAAAGTAAAAATCTACCAAGATGACCTCTCAATAATGAATAACTATGCTCCATATGTAAGGGCACCAGATTCATAAAAGAAACTTTACTAAAGGTCAAAGCACAAATTAAAACTCAGAAAACAATAGTGGGAGACATCAACACACTCATCAATGGACAGATCAGGGGAATACAAACTAAGCAGAGACACAGTGAAACTAGGAGAAGTTATGGACTAAATGGATTTAACATATCTATAGAACATTTCATCTTAAAACAAAAGAATATACCTTCTTCTAAGTACCTCACAGTACCTTCTCCAAAACTGGCAATAAATTTGGTCACAAAACAAGCCTCGACATATACAGGAAGACTGAAATAATCCCATGCATTTTATCTGTTCAACCTGGACTTTAATAACAACACAAACAACAGAAAACCCACATACACACAGGAGCTTAACAACAACCCTCTACTCAATAATAACTTGGTCAGGGTAGAAATAAAGAAATTAAAGACTTTTTAAAAATTTAATGGAAATGAAGGCACAATATACCAAAACTCATGGGACACAATAAAAGCGGTGCTAAGAGGAAAAGTCATAGTTCTGAGTGCCTCCAAAAAGAAACTGGAGAAAGCATACAATAGCAGCTTAACAGCACACCTGAAAGCTTTAGAACAGGGGAAAGCCTTTGGAATGTAAACAAAGAATATAGAAAATAAAATTTTTTTAAAAAAAGAAAGGAGCTAATACACCCAAGAGGAGTAGAAGGCAGGAAATCATCAAACTCAGGGCTCAAATCAACCAAGTAGAAACAAAATGCCCTTTATAAAGAATCAACAAAACTAGGACCTGGTTCTTTATGAAAATCAACAAAATAGATATACCCTTAGCCATGCAAACCAGAGGGCACAGAGATAGTATCCAAATTAGCAAAATCAGAAATGAAAAGTGAAACATAATTACAAAGTAAGGAAATAAAAAAAAACTTAGATTCTTCTACAGAAGCCTATACTCAGCAAAATTGGAAAATTTGGATGAAATAGACAATTTTCTGGACAGATACCACATACCCAAGTTATATCAGAATCAGATAAACCATCTAGAGTCACATAACTCCTTTTTTTTCTAAATTCTTTGTTTACATTTCAAAAGATTTCCCCTTTACTGGTTCCCCCCTCACCATATTCCCATAAGTCCTCTTCCCCCCACCCATTCCCCAATCACCCCCTCCCATATCTCTGTCCTGGTAATCCCCTACAATACTGGATCAAGCCCTTTCAGGACCAGGGCCCTCTCCTTCCTTCTCCTCGGGAATCCTTTGATATTCTAATTGTGTCTTCAGTATTCAGAGCTTCTGGGCTAATTAATATCCACTTTCCAGTGATTGCATTTAATGTGTATTCTTTTGTTATTGGGTTACCTCACATAGGATATTTTCCAGTTCCAACCATTTGCCAAAAAATTTCATGAATTCACTGTTTTTAATTGCTGAGTAGTATTCCATTGGGTAAATATACCACATTTTCTGTATCCATCCTTCCATAGAGTGACATCTGGGTTCTTTCAAGCTTCTGGCTATTATAAATAAAACTGCAGTGAACATAGTGGAGTATGTATCCTTATTGCATGCCTGGGAATCCTCTGAGTATATGCCCAGGAGTGGTATAGCAGGGTTCCCCAGAAGTGTCATGCCCACTTTTCTGAGGAACCACCAAACTTATTTCCAGAGTGGTTGTACCAACTTGCATTCCCACAAGCAGTGGAGGAGTGTTCCTCTTTCTCCACATCCTTGCCAACACCTGTCTTGTGAGTTTTTAATTTTTAGCCATACTGACTGCTGTGAGGTGAAATCTCAGAGTTATTTTCATTTGCATTTCCCTAATGACTAATGATGCTCAACATATCTTAAAGAGCTTCTCAGCTGTCCAATGTTCTTCAGGTGAAAATTCTTTGTTTAGCTCTGTACCCCCCCTTTTTTTTGTTTTGTTTTTCGAGACAGGGTTTCTCTGTGTAGCCCTGGCTGTCCTGGAACTCACTCTGTAGACCAGGGTGGCCTTGAACTCAGAAATCCGCCTGCCTCTGCCTCCCAAGTGCTGGGATTAAAGGCGTGTGCCACCAACGCCTGGCTTTCTGTACCCCATATTTTAATAGGGTTATTTGGCTCTCTGGAGTCTACCTTCTTGAGTTCTTTGTATATATTGGATATTAGCCCTCTGTCGGATGTGGAGTTGGTGAAGATCTTTTCCCAATTTGTTGGTTGCTTTTTTGTCCTTTTGAAAGTGTCCTTTGCCTTACAGAAACTTTGTAATTTTATGAGGTCCCATTTGTCAATTCTTGATCTTAGAGCATAAGCTATTGGTGTTCTGTTTAGGAACTTTTCCCTGTGGCCATGTTCTCAAGGGTCTTCCCCAGTTTCTTTTCTCTTAGTTTCAGTATGTCTGGTTTTATGTGGAGGTCCTTGATCCCCTTGGAGTTCAGCTTAATAAGAGGAGATAAGAGTGGATCGATTCGCATTCTTCTGTATGCTGACCTCCAGTTGAACCCGCACCATTTGTTGAAAAGGCTATCTTTTTTCCACTGGATGGTTGTAGCTCCTTTATCAAAGTTCAAGTGTCCATAATTCTGTGGGTTCATTTCTGGGTCTTCAATTTTATTCCATTGATCTACTTGCCTGTCACTGTACCAATACCATACAGTTTTTAACACAATTGCTCTGTAGTACTGCTTGAGATCAGGGATATTGATTCCCCAAGAAGTTCTTTTACTGTTAAGAATAGTTTTAGCTATACTGAGCTTTTTGTTATTCCAGATGAATTTGAAAATTGCTCTTTCTAAGTGTATAAAAAACTGAGTTGGGATTTTGATGGGTATTGTGTTAAATATGAATATTGCTTTTGCTAAGATCGCTTTTTAACTATATTAATCCTGCCAATCCAAGAGCATGGAAGATTTTTCCATCTTCTGAGGTCTTCTTTGATTTCTTTCTTCAAAGACTTGAAGTTCCTTTCATACAGACCTTTCACTTGTTTTGTTAGAGTCACACCAAGATATTTTATATTGTTTGTGGCTATTGTAAAGGGTGTTATTTTCCTAACTTCTTTCTCAGCCTGCTTATCCTTTGAGTATAGGAAGGCTACTGATTTGCTTGAGTTGATTTTATAACTTTGCCGAAGTTGTTTATCACCTGTAGTAATTGATGGTTTTAGTGCAGAATTCTATCAGACCTTCAAAGAAGACTTAACACCAACACTCTTCAAACTATTCCACAAAATAGAAACAGAAGGAACACTACCCAACTTGTTCTATGAAGGCACAGTTACACTGACACCAAGACTATACAAAGATCCAAGAAAGAAAGAGAACTTCAGGCCAAATTCCCTTATGAATATCGATGCAAAAATACTCAATAAATTTCTTGACAACTGAATTTAAGAACACATCAAAATGATCATTCACCATGATCAAGTAGGCTTCATCCCAGGGATGCAGGGATGGTTCAATATACCTGAATCCATCAATGCAATCCACTACATAAACAAACTCAAAGAAAAAAAAAACCATGATCATTTCATTAGATGCTGAAAAAGCATGTGACAAAATTCAGCATCCTTTCATGCTAAAAGTCTTGGAAAGAACAGGAATTCAAGGCCCATACCTAAACATAGTAAAAGCAATATACAGCAAACTGGTAGCCAACATCAAACTAAATGGAGAGAAACTTGAAGCAATCCCACTAAAATTAGGGACTAGACAAGGCTGGCCTCTCTCCATATCTTTTCAATATAGTACTTGAATTTCTAGCGAGAGCAATTAGACCACATAAGGAAGTCAAAGGGATACAAATTGGAAAGGAATAAGTCAAACAATCACTATTTGCAGATGATATGAAAGTATACTTAAGTGACCCAAAAAGTCACATATCTCCCAAAGAAATAGTAGCAGTCAATAAAAGTCTCCCAACCAAAAGACAGCGAGGACCAAATGGTCTTAGTGCAGAATTATATCAGACCTTTAAGAAGACCTAATGTCAATACTCTTCAAACTATTCTACAAAATAGAAACAGAAGGAAAACTATCCAATTTGTTCTATGATGCCACAGTTACCCTTATACCTAAATCACACAAAGACCCAACAGAAAAAGAGTACTTAGATCAATTTCCCTTATGAATATTGATGCTAAATTACTCAACAAAATTCTTGCAAACTGAATCCAAGGACACATCAAGATAGTCTTCTGTCATGATGAAGATGAAGTAGGCTTCATTGCAGGGATTCAGGGATGGTACAATGTACAGAAATCCATCAATTTAATCCATTATATAAACAAAGTTATAGAAAAAAAACACATGATTATCCCATTAGATGCTGACAAACCATTTGACAAAATTCAAAGCCCTTTCATGGTAAGTTTTGGAAAGATCTGGAATTCAAGTCCCATACCAAAACATAGTAAAAGTAATGTACAGCATATTAGTCGTCAACAGTAAACAAAATGTAGAGATCAATGGGGAGATTAATGGAAGATCAATGGAATAGAATTGTGGACTCAGAAATTAACACACATTACTATGATCACTTGATCTTTGACAAAAAGCAAAACCATCCAGTAGAAAAAAAGACAGCACTTTCAACAAATGGTGCTAGTACAACTGGTGGTTATTATGTAGAACAATGTAAATCAATCCATTCTTATCTCCTTGTACAAAGCTCAAATGCATGTGGATCCAGGACCTCCACATAAAATCAGATACATTAAATCTAATAGAAGAGAAAGTGGGGAAGATCCTCAAATACATGGGACACAGGGGAAAATGTCCTAAACAGAACACCAGTGGCTTATGCTCTAAGATCCACAATAGGAAAATGGGATCTCATGAAATTGCAAAACTTCTGTCAATAGGGACATCAGATTGGGAAAAGATGTTCACCAATCCTACATCTGATAGAGGGCTAATATCCAATATATACAAAAAACTAAAGAAGTTTATACTCCAGAGAATCAAATATTCCTATTAAAAATAGGGTACAGAGCTAAATAAAGATTTCCTAACTGAGAAAAATCAAATGACCAAGAAATGTTCAACACCCTTAATCATCATGGAAATGCAAATCAAAACCACCTTGAAATTCCACATCATACCAGTTAAAATGGCTAACATCAAAAACTCAGATTACAGCAGTTGCTGGCAAGAATGTGGAGAAAGAGGAAAACTCCTCCATTTTGGTGGGATCACAAGCTGGTACAACCACTCTGGAAATCAGTATGATGGTTCCTTAGAAAATTGCACATAGTTCTACCTGAGGACCCAGCTATACCACTCCTGAGCATATACCCAGAAGATGCTCCTACATGTAATAATGTCACATGCCCCACTATGTTTATAGCAGCCTTAGTTTTAATAGCTAGAAGCTAGAAACAGCTCAGATGTTCTTCAATACTGGAATGGATACAGAAATGTGCTATATTTACACACTGGAATACTACTTATCTATTTAAAATGATTAATTCATGAAATTCTTTGGCAAATGGGTGGATGTAGAAATTGTCATTCTGAGTGATGTAAACAAGTTACAAAAGAGTACACATGGTATGTTCTCACTGATAAGTGCATATTAGGCAAAAAGCTCAGAATAAATGAAGATATAATTCATAGACTACATTAAGTTCAAGAAAAGGGAATACCAAAGTGTGGATGCTTCTTAGAAAGTCCTTCTTAGAAAGGGGAACAAAATTCCCACTAGAGGAGATACAAAGTGTTGAGTAGAGACTGAAGGAAATGCCATCCAGAGACTGCTCCAGCTGGGCATGCATCCCATATACAGTTACCAAACCCAGACACTATTGCAGATGCCAAAAAGTGTTTGCTGACAGGCACTTGATTAAATATTAAATAAATATTAAGGAAAATATATTATAATAATGAATAGCTATTGTTTCTAATATTCTCATATTTTTACTCCCTACTCAAAATAATGTTAATAGTACTTGAACTTCATGATGGAATACAAATTTAAACAAAAATGCTTTTATCTAATGAACAGAGTTGTAGGTAACCTTGAACTCTATCATTAGAAAACCTTCTAGGAGAATAATTTTCCCAATCACTACATAATTTTGAAAAATACTAATTACACAAGGTCACTGGAAAGATTAAATACATGATGATGTAATCTAAACACAATACTTGACATATCTATATTTGGTAGATTTTTTTCTAAATGTTTCTCTAATATTATTCTACTATACTTTGTTATAGAGAGTTGCTGTTACAAACCTTATTGTCATTCTATTTTAATTCTTTGGTAAGTCATATGTCTTATTTAGCTTCCTTTCTTTGACTTTTATGTCTCATTTCACTGAAAAAATATCTAGTTGTAAATTGCTTTCAATTAGTTCTATTCATTCTGCTCTGTGCATATTGATTCTTTTCTTTTATGTATTTCATCAGATCTCGAAAACTAAAGATGTTCCTTGTACTGTGTGTTTTTCAATATGGTAGTTTATTCTTAACTATAGTTAGCCATTATTAGGCATTCTATCATAAACTTGACATATTATAATTTCTTCATATTTCTCCACTGTGTACTATGAAAAATTTTCAGATATTTATCCACAATCAGTTGTTTTTCTATTTTGCTGTGTCTAATCTACCACTGAAACTGTTCTCAATGAGAAAACTCACACATGCCTCTAATCCTAGAACTCAGAAGGTGAGTATGGGAGTGTCAGAATTCAAAGTTGTCCTTGAAAATGTAAAGTTCAAATGTGATGTGTGGCATTGTCCCCAAAATAACAATAAAATCTATTCCTAGGATTACCTATACTTTCAGCATTTATGCATTGGATTTGTTTAATAGTTTCTGTTGTATTTTGAGCAGTCCTGATAATTTTGAACTTTCTCATACTAGTCCATATTTTTGAATTTATTTATTTTGTGAAATGTTTTCAACAAACTTATGCTATATATTAGAGAATTATAATTGATCATTCTTCTGGTGTTTAATTACTTATACTCTTTATATACTTATGATCTCACATAGTGTATGTCATTTAGTGTTTTAGGTAATTGTCTTCATTTTGAATTAGGTGAATTTTAAACCTTGATAACCTTGAGAAATATGTTTTCAGGTAGTTTTTGCTTCATTGTATTTGAAGTCTGAAAATTCTACTGAGCAGCCATGTTCCTCCTCCACCTGTGTAGCAAATGTGCTGCTGCTTTTCATGCAGGTCCCCCAACAACTGGAGCATGAGCTGTCCCTGAATCTGTTGCCAGCATGTGGACCCTAAACCCCTAACTGAGCCACCTCCTTTTGTGTCAGTGAGAGATGATGTCTCTAGTCCTGTAGGTACTTCATATTAGGGAGGGCTGTGATCTCCTGTGGCATGTGCCTCCTACTCAGAGGAGAAAGTGAGGGGAAATGGGAGAATCCATATGAGGGGGAAGATGGGGGACCAATATATGGATGTATGGTGAATATATAAATAAATCAAAAATAGAATAAAATAAAATAAAATAAAATAAAATAAAATAAAATAAAATAAAATAAAAAGGAAACAAGGCCAGACATAAAACTGGGTAGGTAGAGAAAGATGTGTGGATCTAGGAGAATATAAGTGAAGTATTAATATGATCAAAATACATTAAACAGAATTAAATAATAAAGAAAAATAACACTGAAAGAATTCTGAAAAAAAATCCCAGTGCTAAGGGATCAGAGAATGGAGTATGTGGGACACTCACTGTCCATTCCAGCCTACTGCTAATTTTGGGCTTAGTATAAGACAATAGATCAAAGAATAATATAGTGAATGATTAAGGAGAAAAATCAGTATTTCAAGGATTTTTCTACACACACACACACACACACACACACACACATTCATATGTGCAAGAACACACACACATACACTAGAAGGAACAATAATATATTAATTGATCCCCCAAATCAAGTTAGCCATGTATTTAGAATGCTGATAGGGCCATTAAGTCTAAAACCTCTACTGACAGTTCACAGTTCTCCATTATCTAGATTTAACTAGATAAATCTCAGATTTTTTCAAAAACCTACTTTATTTAGTGTTCTTCAACACTTTTCCCTTCATTCCAGTCCACTGAGCACAGGTGGGGAAGAACAACGGTTAATCAGAAAAGGGAATTGTGGACCTGCTTAGAAATAGTTCCTCAGGGACATTCCACTCTTCATTGTCAGGATACCAGCAGTCCAGTTCAATAACAAATGTCAAACACAAAATCCATAAGAGTGACATGATCCACCAGAAACAGCAAGGCTCTGGTGGATCTGCACAAGTCAGCAAAAGCAGACATAATCAGCCAGAATCAGCCCGAATACTAGGAGTTCTTTGGTGCATTTCTCTGTATGAAATGAAGACAAGTGAAGTGCTGCATGGCATAGCAATGCAAGAGTGTCCTCTCACTGTTTGTGAGCTTCCATTTATGTTGTTTCTAAACATCACATGCCTTCTCAAGGGTCTATTTTCAGCAAACCATTGCAGGCCTTCTCACAAGACAGCTTCCAGAAAAATCATCTTGTGTACAACTGCATTGTTAAAGAAACCAAAATTTTCCATTTCATTTACCATTATCAGTGTTTTGTATTATTTGATTGTTTTATGATTTCATAGAATCTGCTTGTTTGTGATGCAAACACACACACACACACACACACACACACACACACATACACCATAGCTGTTTAATATAGCTAAACCACATACAGAATACTTGTTCAATCTGAATTTAATTGCATTTGCAATGATATTACCAAAATTCACCAAAGTTTAGTCATCCAATATGTATCACTTTGACTGAATTCACATTCAGAAATAAATTCAGCTAAAACACTACTAAAGAATAAAGGAGAACAATGAATAGTCTAGTAGAGACAACAAGCAGGAATGTTTTACAAAAATTTAAAAAAAAAAAAAGAAAGAAAAGAAAAGAAAAAAGACATAACAGTGAAAGAATGTGGTGCTAGTGGGGAACCATGGGATTCAGAGCTGTGCTTTTCAGCTGTCATAGCTGTATCCAGAGGGTAATTAGGCATTTGAGCAGCATAACAGGGTAATGGATGGGGCTAAGGAGAACTGGAGCAAGGTACAATAGCATATGCCACTCAGAGAAAGGTTCTGCTTTCAGTTTGAAAAATCAATGAAGGAAACCAAATGCTATTAGTGCCTGCGATTGTTGGAAGACTGACTTCAAGGTGATAGGTGAAGCTGAATCTAGTTGCTGTGAATCAAAGAGAGGCTGACAAATCTTTTCTTCCAAAAAGAAAATATTTCATGTCAAGTCTGACTTGCAGATCTACAAAGTTTCAATGGAGCTCTGAATGGAAGTACATACACAGTCAGTTTTACAATAGGTCTTATTTATACCTTCTTTTCAGCTGGGATTTTTTTTTCTCCTGATTCGGTCCTAGAATGGAAAGAGGGATACAATCCAGATTCTCACTTGATATTCATTGTCATCTGCAAAATGTGTAGGCACTTTTAGCTTACTGGGAGGTCTGTATGGATATATCCCTGACTTGGGGATTTTATTACTCTGTATTTATTTTCCACTGAGAGTACTTTAGGTGTACAGCCATTACTTCTGAGCTATAATAAAAGTCCTGTAGGTTTCTTCTAATGACATCTTTGCATAGAATTGTAAAAGTGTGTTTTTCCTATCAAATTAGAGTGCAAGTTGGTTATTTCTATGTGCTTCCATTTGAGATTTTTAGAACAAATTCTCTAAGAACTAACAAAAATAAACAGGAATAAATAAACCTAGATAGAAGAGCCCCCACATTGAAAACTTTAAGCCACAGTAAAGAGATTGCTTAAGGCACTAATGGAAATCAAAGTTTCTTAAATTTACCAAAAAATAATAAAAATAACATAAATAAACATAAAAAATAAAATAACATAAAATATATATATTGAGCCATGAGTCATTCCATGTATACTCTTCAGTTGGTAGTTTTAGTCCTTGGGAGCTCTGGTTTGTCTGGATAGTTCTTAAAAGATTTGAAATTCTTGTCATACACGTCTTTCACTTGCTTGATTAGAATTACACCAATATAGTTCATAGCATTTGTGGCTACTGTGAATGATGATGTCTCCCTAACTTGTTTCTTAAACATTTTATCCTTTGTATAAAGGAGGGATACTGATTTATTTGCGTTTGTGTCTAGCCACATTCTTGAGGGTGCTTATCAGCTATAGAATTTCTCCTGTCTAGTTTGGGATCAGCTGTATGCCCAATGGTAAGATTGGTAGACTCCAGTTATATACCTATGGCCACACACCTAAGCCTGATGAAACTCAATGAAGCATAAAGTAAAGACAAAGAATAAAATAAGGAGACAATGTTGTAGGAAAAGGATTTTTGAGAAAGCTTAGGGGTTCACAGGGATTGGAGGGAAAAAGGATGGGTCAGGAATGGGAGTAATAAAAATGTATTGCATCCATGTATAAAACTGGCAGAGAAGAAATTCAATTAATCCAAAACAGGAAGAAAGGAAATAATAATAATAAAACACCTACAAAAGGTATGATCACAGTATTAAAAAAAAGACAGGTAACCAATTGGAGATTGTGCCAGATAGTCTGTTTCATTGCTTTAGAAAGAATTTTCTGCATTCTTTATTTATTTTTTTTGTATCTTTGCCAGTTCCTTTAAAAAATGTGCTCTTTGTTATATGACTTGTTGTGCAAACATTTTTTTCTGTGTTCATAGATGACAGTTTAATTGAGGGCAGAAGTAGAAATTAAATAGGTAATGATGAATAATTTTAGGTGTATTTTTGAACACTGGTAAGTGCACCTTACTTTATTTACTAGCATCTGGAGATGTTCTGTGCTAGCATACTTTATTCAATATAAAAGGAGTCATGGAATATTATTGCTGCAAGGGTCACTGCAGTTCATGTAACAATTTTTCCTATTCTTTAGATGAGAAAACTCAAGTCCATAGAGGATAAGTTACTTATGCAAGGTCACAAAGGAAGTTAGCAAATCTTCTAACAGTGAACTGCCAATAAATTATATTCCCATAGGTATTCCTCCTCCTTAAATCACTGGCAATGAAAAAAATGCTAGTGTCCTTGTTTGGTACTCTAAAATTTAATT